>ML677365.1:5253808-5384872 GCA_007922305.1 Dermatemys mawii | reverse complement strand
GCACAGGAAGGATCCAGTTAAACATACAGATAAAGGATTATGATAGGGAAAGAGTATTTTAGTGGCTAAAGCAGGAAGCTGAGAGTCAAGGCGTCTATTCCCAATTCTGCCATGGACTTCCTGTGACACCTTTGCAGTAGGCACAGTAGATTGAACCAGGTGGGGTTGTTCTCGGTGCACCAATGAAATGAAAGAGAGAATTATTTCTATGGTCACTGCACCAAGCCATGGGGAGGAAGGGAATCTATCCCCCTACTTTTAGCCAATGACTGCGCACCCACTCTCTTTAAACCATTGACTTTTTCAATGTCAGTTAATATCCCTGTGCCTCAGTGTACCCAAATCCTGATAGCCTGAGTTGTTTTTTCAACGGTCATGGTTTCTCCATGGTCAACTCAGGCAAACTCCCACTGACTGACTACAGTGTGAATTTTAAGATTAATTAAACACCTCAGTCTTGGGTTCCGCAGGTAGAGGTGAGCACCAGAGAGTCTAGGAGGCTCTGGCTAGGGGTCAGGCAACCAGGTACAATCTGTCGTCCTGGCTCTGTTGGGAGACAGACAAGCACAAGCCTCTTGGCCTGAAAAGTGGGGAGTACTCTCACCCCAGGGGTGAAGTGGCAGGGGTAGGGAGATGCAGGCCTACTCAACTCCACTGCGTACCAGCCCAGAGTCCTAACAGTGGTCTGCTACTGGATAGGGTTGCCAACTTTCTAGTCACACAAAACTGAATACCCTTGCCCCATCCCCTGCCCTGCCCCTTCCTCCAAGGCCCCACCCATGCCCCTCCTCAGAGGCCCCACCTCTGCTCACTGCATCCCCCCTCTCTCTGTCACTCACTATCCCCACCCTCACTCACTCGCTCATTTGCACTGGGCGGGCTCAGGAGCTTGGGGTGTGGAAGGGGATGAGGGCTCCAGCTAGGGGTATGAACTCTGGGGTGGGGCCAGAAATGAGGAGTTCAGAGTACAGGATGGGGCTTTGGGCTGTGGAATGGGTTAAGGTGTGAGGGCTGCAGCTGGGGTTGCAGCCTCTGGGGTGGGACCAGAGATGAGGTGTTTGCGGTGCAGGAGGAGTGGAGGATGGAGCCAAGTAGTTTGGATTATGGGAGGAGGCTCCATGCTGGGGAAGGGGACTGGGGTCAGGGGAGGTGAGTGCTCCGGCTGGGGTCAGGATGAGGGGTTTGGGATGTAGGAGGGTGCTCTAGGCGAGGAGTGGAACCAAGGGGTTTGGCGTATGGGAGGGACCTCTAGGCTGAGGCAGGAGATTGGGGTGTGGGAGGAGGTATGGCCTCTGGATGGGGATGCGAGTTCTGTGGTGAGACCAGAAATGAGGGATTTGGAGTGGGGGCGCTCTGGGCTAGGGCAAGGGGCTGGGCGTGGGGATGAGGGCTCTGGATAGAGATGCAGGCTCCAGTGCAGGGCCAGAGATGAGGGATTTGTGGTGCAGGAGAGGGCTCCAGCTAGGCAGGAGGTTGTGGTGCAAGGGGGTATGAGTGTTCTTGGTAAGGGTGCAGACTCTAGGGTGGGGCTGGGGATGAGAGGTTTGAAGCATAAGAGGGTGATCTGGGGTATGGGAAGGAGTGTAGGGCAGGCTCCGGGCAATGCTTACTTCAAGCAGTTCCCAGAAGTAGCATCTTGTCATAGAATATCAGGGTTGGAAGGGACCTCAGGAGGTATCTAGTCCAATCCCTGCTCAAAGCAGGACCAATCTCCAACTAAATTATCCCAGCCAGGGCTTTGTCAAGCCTGACCTTAAAAAACTCTGCAGTTTTTAAGTCCCCACTGCAATTCCCGATACATGCAGCAGGGGCAGCATACAGAGCCCTCTGGCTGCCCCTACCCATAGGAGCTGGAGGGAGGACATGCCGCTGCTTCTGGGAGTCTTGTGGAGCCACAGCAGGCAGGGAAACTGCCTTAGTCTCGCTGCACCACTGACTGGACTTTAAACAGTCTGGTTAGCAATGCCGACCAGATCCACCAGGGTCCCTTTCCAACTGGGTATCCCAGTCAAAAACTGAACACTTGGGAATCCTACCACTGGGTCAGTGGGAAATCCCACTGCAATACGCTGACTTCATTTCAGATGCCCTGCAGCCAGACTAGATAGATAGCCAGATAGATGGCTATCCCTGGGCTCCTTCCTCCCCTCTCCTCAGGGTGTACCTCAGCCACAGGTGCCTCCTCCATCTCCTCAGGTTATACTTCATGGCCATTCTAGCAGCTCTTCAGTGATGGTTGGGTCTGGCAGCTCTGGTAGCTTGGGTGAGTCCTCAGGGTAACTGAAGTCTTCTGTGGACTCTTGCATCAGCAATAGGGAGAACACATCTGTCTCCTTTAGCAGCTGCCTCCCAGCTGAGCTACAGGGCCCACCTTTTATACTTCCTCTTCATGTCCCACCCCCCACTTCTGGTGTGGTGAGGGTGTTTGGCCAGCCCTTGCTGTCAATTTCCAAGGGAGACCAGGCCTCTTTGCTACATCTAGGAGTGTGTTTTGTCCTAGTGGGTTACAGCCTACTACAGATATCAACTAATGGAGTTACTCCTTTAGTGGAAGTGGTAGACATCTGTGTTTTGCTGATTATCGTCCTGGGTTCAAACCCTGTTAACAACTTGTGGGGGTCGTTACCATCCAAACAGGGACTTGAACTCCTTAGTCACTTGGGAGGAGCTTCCTCCTCCTCTAGGGAGAATATAGCATTCTTGTAAAGTGAATGTTATGTTCTCCTCTAGTGGATAATTCACATAAAGGATAAGAGTTCACTACTAGTACTTGCTAACAGAGTTCCTACTTTAGCTCAAGCAGTACTAGTCTGTGTTTTGACTCTGTAGACACAAGGTGGGATTATACAGACAATGGAACTGTCCTGGTACAAGCTACAACTGAGGGTGTCCTCTACTTTGATGTGTTTAGCTCTAAATGGAGGGAGGAAAAGGAGATGAAAAACACTTGGAGACCCAGAGGAAGGAACAATATAGAGGTGTTTGGGTTTATTTTCTTTAAATATTTGGTTTGTTTTACTTCTTGTGAGCATTATGGAAGAAGTGAGGCTTCCATAGAGACTGAATGATAGAAGAAGGGTGGTGGTTTGGCATTTGTAAAGTGCTGTGAAAGCTTTGGTTGAAAGGAGCTGTAGAAATAGAGTTAGATTATTGCAAAAGTGCCATTTTAGATACTCCTTTGTTCATCCACACTTCTTATCCAAGCGGTCGTGTGTAACATTTGTCTATTTGTACAGCTTTCCCTTGATAACAATTGCAAAATCGGGGTTACACAGTAGCAGTAATAAAGAACAGTAATGCTTTCTGATTGACAATTGCTATACTGTTGATGTATCTAACTTCCATTGGTCTGGACCAAAATTAAGTATTGTCTTGGAGGAATCTAATCTTGAAATACTTTAGTACCAAGTCCCCTGTTGGACTCTGATGCCATTTTAATAGAATGGATCAACATGCTATTCTTATCCTTTCTAAACCCATTCTAAACTCCAATCTGTTTCAAATAGCATGTTCCTGATTAATAAAATTATCTGCCTGGTTTGACTTAGTCAATTAGCATTTTTAAATACATCATGAACCTTGTACACAAAGAGGCTACACTCCTAAATCATTAGACAGTCTATATACTGCCATATCAACAGTACATATTGTCATGCTTTGTTGCAAAGCTCAGGATATCAAGAAGTTACTATCTGAGAGTGTTTAAATCTGAGAAACAGAATGAGTGTAAATATGTGAACTGTTACACATATGATTCCAGCTGAAATCACCAAAATGTGCTTAATTCCATTTATGAACTGAATCTCTTGCAGTGTTTTAAGCTATTGATTCAATTCAGACAAAAAGAAATACAATAAAATAAATCCCTCCTTCCATGTGGGCCATAATTCAGACTGTTCTTTTGCTGTTTGAATTGGCAGCCCCAGAAACAATATGTCCACTGAGCCACTGACAGTAAATGCAGTCCTTGGAAAAGCCAAGTCACATAGCACTGATCTGGCAGGAGAGTCAGAAACAAAGCAAGGAGGAAATTTTCACTCTTAAAAATATGAAAAGTTGACAGAAAAGAGGAAGAGAAAGGAGGACATGGACGGAGCTGGCAGTTAGTAGGGGAGTTGTGTGCCAGTTTGCTGGCAACTCTGAAAAACTGGGAAAGAAATTATTTTGGGTTGACCTGAAAACAATTTTTTTTCAAATATTTTACACATCAAAAATTAAAACAAAAGGTTTAGATTTGATTTCAATTGCTTGAAGTTATTTTTTTTTAAAATGAAACAGAAGGACATTTCAAAATGGCAAATCATTTCTAATCAAAAAGTCAAAAAGTTGCATTTTGGAATTGTTGAAACATACCTGGAAATTTTTTCAGATTTTTTTTTCTGTCTGAAAGAATTCGGCGAAATTGACACAAATTCACTAAATATTTTTGTCATCACAAATCTTCCTTTTTTTCCTTGAAAAATTTCACCCAGCTGTCACAGATGCTGTGTCCGTGGGAATTCAATGGAAGCATCAACTCTTTTGGAAACTAAATCCAGGATGCTAAACAATTTGCAGGATTGGGCTATGGGGCTCCACTTCACACAGATAGCAATAACAGAAGCCAAAAACACACCGCTATTGTGCATTTCCACTATTTTATCCATATTGTCCAGAAAACACTGTGCATCATGCAAGTGATTGAACATATAGAAAAGCAGGGGTTGCTGTAGTATCTAGTTACTCTTTTCATTAGAAATAGAGGACTTTGACAAGGATTCTTCGCAGCATTGCACTTTTCTCTTCCTCAGGTCCTGCACTGATATTTGCTATGCTCTCCAATGCGCACTATTCATATAAGATGGAGAAAGAGAGTTTGCTATTATCAGCCCTTCATTAGATAAGCCATTTGGGACACTTTAATTATTTGGAGGCAAATCATGCACCCCCAATTAAGTTCTTCCTCAGGCAAAACATTCACTTGTAGTTTTTCTTGTGTCAGGACTGAGTGAAGTCTGCAAGATTTGGTTCAAAATTGGATTTCATTTATGTTAACGTCCCTGCTGGCTTTTGCTGCTTTCTTGTTTTACTCAGCCATGAGAAAAAGCTAGAAGGCAAATTAGTAAAGATGGACTTATGGACGGATATTACAGATTTATGGTGAAAAATTCAGTATCACCTCTGATACAATAATCTTTCTCCATTCAGCAAAGTGCTTAAGCATGCGCTTAAACATCAAATAAGTGCTTAAAGTTAAGCATGTGCCCAAGTAGTTTCCTGAATGGGGATGAATTTCAGCTTGTGCTCAAATGCTTTGCATAGTGGAGGATTCAGTGCATACTCATTGTTGGAAGGAGAACATACAGAAGTCAGTGATAGCCTGACAAAGTAAGCCTTACCAGGCCTGATTCTGCACTGCCTCGATCTATTGAAAATGCATGAAAGATTCTTTCATATGCTGATGGTGTTTTACGTTTATTCTGCGTTCAGTTTGTGTAGGTGCAAATGACTACACAAGATGCAAAGCAGTGGAGATTTAGGCCCCTGATTCAATTTAGACACTTCGCAGTGCCACTTGTAGTCCGGCTGAGAAGATAGCAAAGGCCTGAAGTACCTTTACTGATTACAATTTCACCATCATTAATAATTATTATTGTGAGAACTAGATGTATGTCCTAGCTATTCATTTCAACTGAGGATGAAACTTTTTTTTCAGAATGAACTCTTTTTCACTCTAACATTCTTAAACAGGTATGTTATACTAATTAAAATTTAGTTGAATGAACTTCTCATACCTTAAATTAGGAATCTGAATGTGTTTTTTATACATCTAGAAGTTCAGATCCCACTCCAAAGAGGAGGAATAGAAAAGAATCAAAGCCAGCTGAAAAGAATGGTTTGAGACATAGAGAAACTCCCATATGAGAAGTCTAAATTTAAGCTCCAAAAATGCAGATTTAGACACTTACACAAAGGTGGCCTGATTTTCGGAAGTGCTGAGTACTCATACTCCAGCTAAAATCAGTAGGACCTGTTGGTGCTCAGTACCTCTGAAAATCAGATGCAACGTGTCTAAAGTTAGGTACTCAAAATTTGTGGCCATTTTTGAAAATTCAGCTGCATGGGTCTAAAGTAGTGTACCCCATATGAATGAACCCTAAATTGATGGCCAGTTTTGAAAATTTGACTCCAGGAGCACTGGCAATAAATTTGGTCTCTGTGCCGTGGTCTACATCTTCATTGCATCTGGAAGTACGCCTCCCAGTCTGAGTCCAGAGTCATGCTAGCAGGACTCCCACTAGCTGTGTAGATGTTGTGGCTCAGGCTGGAGCTTGGACTCTGAAGGGTGGAAACACCATCCTCACAGCAGTTTTTAGTGCGCTAGCACAAGTACCACTAGTGCAGATCTGTGGATCCTAGTTGGAAGACTGACTCCCAGATGCAATGGAGACCTACCCTTGGTTTTCCCATCAGTAAAATGGCAATGATGATACTCATGGTGCCTCCTTTAGTACAGTGTTTAGAGATCTTTGGATGAAAAGCATGATAGAAGTGTAAATTATCATCTACGGTAGCTTTGTGCTAAGCAAATAGAAATGCCTGCAACTGATTAAAGTAGTGTTGTAGTCATGTTGGTCCCAGGATATCAGAGACAAGCTTTCGAGCTCCACAGAGCTGTTCTTCATGTCATCTTAAGTGTAAAGCTGGAAGATAGGCCACGCTAGTGCAATAGCTTTTTAATGTGTGATATTTAATGTGTACTTTGCCTGGCATTCAGTGTTACCTGAAGATGAACTCCACAGAACTTGTCTCTTTCACTAACAGAAGTTCGTCCAAGAAAAGTCTGACTACCAAAAGGAGGCTACCAGACAACTCTCCAACACCAATTTCTACAGGCCACTTCCCTCAGATCCCACTGCACCCACTGTTTCCCACAGAAACTGCACCGTCTACTCAGGACACTCCCTACACTAACACAGGAACAAATTAACATACCCTTAGAACCCCGACCGGGGCTATTCTATCTTTTACCCAAGATCCACAAACCTGGAAATCCTGGACGCCCCATCATCTCGGGCATTGGCACTCTCACTGAAGGACTGTCTGGATATGTGGACACTGTACTCAGACCATACGCCACCAGCTATCTCCGTGACACCACCGACTTCCTGAGAAAACTACAATGCATTGGTGACCTTCCAGAAAACACCATCCTAGCCACCATGGATGTACAGGCTCTCTACACAAACATCCCACACAAAGATGGAATACAAGCTGTCAGGAATAGTATCCCTGATGATGCCACATCACAAGTGGTTGCTGAGCTCTGTGACTTTATCCTCACACACAATTATTTCAAATTTGGTGACAATATATACCTCCAGACCAGTGGCACCGCTATGGGCACCCGCATGGCCCCACAATATGCCAACATCTTTATGGCTGACGTGGAACAACGCTTCCTCAAATCTCGTTCACTCACGCCCCTCCTCTATCTACGCTACATTGATGACATCTTCATCATCTGAACCCATGGGAAAGAAACTCTGGAAGAATTCCACCATGATTTCAACAGCTTCCACCCCACCATCCGCCTCAGCCTGGACCAGTCTACATGGGAGGTCCACTTCCTGGATACCACGGTGCAAATTAATGACGGCCACATCAACACCACCCTATACCGAAAACCTACCAACAGCTATGCCTATCTTCATGCCACCAGCTTCCACCCCGGCCACACCACACGATCCGTTGTCTACAGCCAAGCACTAAGGTACAATCGTATTTGCTCCAACCCCTCAGACAGAGACCAACACCTACAAGATCTCCACCAAGCTTTCTCAAAACTACAATACCCACACAAGGAAATAAGGACACAGATCACCAGAGCCAGATGTGTACCCAGAAGCCTGCTGCTGCAAGACAAGCCCAAGAAAGAAAACAACAGAACACCACTGGCCATCACCTACGGTCCTCAGTTAAAGCCTCTCCAACGCATCATCAGTGATCTACAACCCATCCTGGACAACAATCCCTCACTTTCACAGGCCTTGGGAGGCAGGCCAGTCCTGGCCTACAGACAACCTGCCAACCTCAAGCATATTCTCACCAGCAACAGCACACTGCGCCATAGTAACTCTAACTCAGGAACCAATCCATGCAACAAACCTCGATGCCAACTCTGCCCACACATCTACACCAGCAACACCATCACAGGACCAAACCAGATCAGCCACACCATCACTGGTTCATTCACCTGCACATCTACCAATGTAATATACACCATTATGTGCCAGCAATGTCCCTCTGCTATGTACATCGGCCAAACTGGACAGTCCCTACGAAAAAGGATAAATGGACACAAATCAGATATCAGGAATGGCAATATTCAAAAACCTGTAGGAGAGCACTTCAACCTCACCGGACACACCATAGAAGATTTAAAGGTCAGCATTTTACAGCAAAAAAACTTCAAGTCCAGACTGCAAAGAGAGACTGCAGAGCTGCAATTCATTTGCAAATTTGACACAATCAATTTGGGACTGAATAGAGATTTTGAATGGCTAGCTAACTACAAAAGCAGCTTCTCTTCTCTCGCTATTCACACCTCCAGTTCAGCTGCTAAAGGAACACCTCACCCTCCCTGATTAGAGATAACAAGCTGGTTCAGCCTCATTGGACTAACCTTGTTATTTCCCACCTGGTTCTTGCTTACCTATTTATACCTGCCCCTGGATACTTCCACTGCATGCATCCGACGAAGTGGGTATTGGCCCACGAAAGCTTATACTCTAAAAATTTTTTAGTTAGTCTTTAAGGTGCCACAGGACTCTTTGTCACTCCAAGAAAAGATATTTCCTCATCCACCTTGTCTCACTGATGGAATAAAATGTAATAAGCAAAAGAAATCTATCATTTGCCCTTTGGAAGACTCCACCACAAGCGAGTATGACAGAACCTTGACATATGCATGTGCGCATGCACACACCCACACCCACACCCACACACACGCTTTTGAATTGCGTGCTGGGTCTTTCAAAAGTAAAGTGGCTCTGAGCTTGAAAAAAAGGGCACTTCAGATTTCACACCTTTCCAACACATTTTTTTTCCCAATCAGATCAAAATGCAGGATAATGTTTATATTAATATCAGACATTGTAGAGCTGTTTCACTAGAGCTGCCTGTCCTCCAGATTTACATTTACATCTCAGACTTGTATTTTTTCTAGCACAATGCCAAACTGATAAAACTGTCCCAACTGAATCCTCACAGCTACAGCCACATTAAGAAACAAAGAGAGAGATAAAATGGTTGGAAAATATTTTCTTTCCTATTCAATATCCAGATTGTTGGTGTGAAGGTCTCTAGTCTTTGTCTTGGCTTCCACTTGCAAACGAGGCATTGACATCTGCTAATCGCTAGCTTCGAAGGGAATTGGGTCTAAAACATACTGTATGTACAGTGCCAAATTTACTGTGTTTCACAAAGGCGAGATTGTTTTCTCCCCCCCCCCTTTGGTATTCACAGTTAAAATAAATTGGAAAGAGATTAGTGCTATCACGAGCAGGAGAATAAGAACAGCAGATAGAATCAAATAACATTCAACTAAGGGCTGTATTTACAGAAAAAAAATGATTTAGCAGATGCTGGCTTAGAGCATCTCCATAGGTTTCTTTTGATTTGCAACTTTGGACTCTATATGGGATAAGCAAACCATAAACAACAAACTTTATTAGAAGTGTATTACAGCCAGAACCCAAACTGCAAAAACACACACAGAAGGTTGCACCATAGGCAACTAGAATGTGAGTACCCTGTGGCTACCGATCATACATTAAATATTGTGCTTGCACCAGGGAGTAATGGAGTGTGGTATAGTTAAATGAAAGATGAACTGAAAAGGTTTTTCTTTACCTGCCAAGTCCTGAGTTCAGTTTTTTTACATTTCTTCTGCAACAGCTAATGATATCACTAGCACCTAAAACAGAGCATATATGGTCCCAGTAGCTGGTAGAACAGACAGAAAATGAGCCTGGCTAGCATGCAGAGACTCCTAATGTCTAATCTTGGCTCTCTCCCTCTGTGGTTCTGGGCATCTCTGGATTTATGGTCCCCTTTTCTTGTGCAGATTGTGGAAAACAGCAATACCCTATCTCAAACAGGTACAGTGAATTTCAGCAAGCTAATGTTTGTTCAGCATTTTGAAAATGTAAAGAGCTTTATGAATGCCAAAGGCTTGATCTCCTCCCAATTACAACAGAGCTAACCCAAAGTCATTGAAGTTACACTAGTATTAAGTTGTCATAAGTGAGAGGAAACTCAGGCCCCGGCTGCTGTTGTTGCCTTTGAATGTTGGAACATCATTATCTGCTGCATTTATTTATATATTTCATTTTAACTTTTTTAAAAAAAATCTTCTGGTCTTCTAGGGCTCGGCAAGTAAATAAATAATGAGTGAAATTCACCCCTGCATCAAAGGCCAGCACAGGCCCATGAAATGCTTAAATCACTTTTGAACTGTAACTGGTACTTAGGCTTTGTGTTGGTCTTCCGGAGTTGTGCGAATTTCACCCTAGGTGCACAACTGCATGCCTGCTTTGTGCACAGAAATGACTAGAATAAGCCACATGAACATACAGTTACACAATCTTCATACCCAGCAATGATCACTGGGTACCCAAATCCATATTTAACTTGTTTTAAAAAATAAGGCTTGGGGTAAGCTTTGCTATTAACAGCCTCATTGAATCTGATGGTGGTTGTCTCAAATGACAGATACCTTCATTCCCTCCCAATGGACACAGATGAAAGAAACAATGGTCAGAGTACAGTAATAAAATAACAGTAATTTTTGTGGGCCAGATCTGGGGTCCAATCCAGTGCCATAATTTCCTTTGATTTCAATTGATGCAGATTACTTTCTTTTTTCTGCCAAAAGCCAATTAGGTGCAAAGCCAACATCTGCTAGTTTGTATATTGTAAAAGCCATTAAGTGCTACTTTAACAGAAGGATACTAAAAGATTGTGCAATGCACACAGTTACACTGTAGATTAATAATATACAACTTCTAATTTGTGCATAGAGACTGTGCTGTTTCGGTCCCGAGGCACTGACTTCAGCAATGATTCCTTATACCTATATAATAAAAACTGAATGTATTGACCCAGATCCTCGAAAATCTTCACTGTCTTTCTTGAAGACAATGAAGCTTATTGACACCAGCTGAGGATCTGACTTGCTGACTTCTTACTATATATAGATAATATATTATGAACTAACTCATCCTTGGAGTAACTCTACTGAAGACTAAAATAAGCACACCAGGAATTAAATAGCCTGCTGTAGTTCCTTTACACTGAAATTTGACTATAGTATAATATGTAGTGCTTCTTTCATTAAATAATAAGAGTAGCAATATAGCAAGAGGTTTTTGTTTGATTAGTATTATTATTTGTAACAAATCTGAATGCGAGGAAAACATCTCAAACACTAATAGCTTGTTTTCTTAAACTATGGGCCAGATATGGCCATCAGATCCATGTGCACGGATGCAAAGATAGAACTAAGTCTTCACATAAAATCAGAACATGCACCAGTAGAATTAGTGATTGCAAGGTTTTCTAATATTTTAAGAATTTTTTATTGGCATATTTTATTAAAATTTAGAGGACAGTTTTGGTCACTAGACAAAATTGTTTACTTTTACATGGGCATCCCAGTATACTTTAGTTACAGCATTCATGCAGGGAAGGATAACAAGCAGGTCAGTGAGGCAGAACTGTGCTCTTTGGACATGGTTTGCACTCCCTGGATATGATGGGGAAGCAAAACACTGAATGATAAATATAATCTCAGGCCTTTGAGAAATGCTCAGTTGAACTGTAGAATAAAATTAGACTGTGACTGTGGTCTCTGGAGAGGGGCCACACTGAGAATACTCAATAAGGGCAAATTGCAGAGATTGGGACAGATGGTCCCCAAATTTGTGGTTTATTCTTATAATTTGATTCAACAAGTCTGTCACAAAATAGCTTCTGTAATACTTTACTGGTCACCACCAAGTCCAAAAATACAGGTTCCCTCAAACAATTCAGCTTTTGGCTCCCACCCAGACAGCCAGTCAAATATGATTAGGATTACTTAAAATCTTATTCACCATATATAAAGTTCTACCAGTCCCAAGAGATCAGACACATTACCCAACAGGTCAATGAACATTTCAGATTTTACCCAAATACATGCTTACAGCCAATTCTTATTAACTAATCTAAGAGTTATTTAAAAGAAAATAAAGAGTTATTATGGTTAAAAATCATTATATATACAGATATTAAGTTCTAAGGTCAGTTTCATAGCAGAGATAGCGAGCAGCTGATTTTGTAAAATGCCTTTCCGGAATCAATTCCATATGTTATAGTACAATAGGAAGTCCATGTGCAGAGTCTGATTACATTTTTCCATGAGAAATTGCAGGGATAATCCAAAATGGAGCTGGAAACCTCACTCTTGTGACTTAAACTTCTCCTGACAACGTTTAAGCAGATCTGAGGTGAAAAGAATCAGACCTTAGAGTTCATTTACAGTTCTCTAGCAGGCTGAGAAGCTTCTTGTCACAGCAGGCATTTCTTGGAGGAAGAATAGATAATGCACCTTGTTGTTTGAAGCTGAATCTCTATTTCCTAAGCACATACCAGTCACTAGCTGCATTCATTAGCATAAGGTAATTAACCATTCAAACAGTTCATAGTTAGTTTACTGCAAATTTCAAAGAGAAATAAAGACAATGATATTATTCCATTTCAAGTTTCACCTAAATGTTAATATTCCCTTTTGACCTCTGAATCAATAGAGTATAGTAATAGACAGGAACAGAAGTTTATCATCCACAAGCTAATCTGGTTACACTGTTAAATTCTCACAAGATATAGGTAAACACAGACAAATACAATTAGTATTTTCTTCTAATTTCCTAACAATACAGGTTTACATTTCAAACCATTTAGTCTGCTTTAACACAGCTTTGATAACTATCCACAAGAAATGGCCCTCTTTAGCATTTCAATACTTCTCTAATAGTTTTTTAATAATTCTCTTAAATGTTGACTTTACGTCACTTTATCCGCTGGTTGTTTAACCCCCACTGGCTCAGTGTCACACAGACGCAGTCACGTTGGACCAGTTCTAAAAAACTGCAATTCAACATGTACTTCTCTTGGTTATTGCGACCTTTCAGAACACAGAAGGTAGTATTAGCAAATAGAGAAATCTCTTGTCCAAATGTCCAAAACAATGTGGGCAATGATGTCTCACAGCATCTGTTTGGATTTACCCTTTCTATCTCTCCATAAAAGCGACAACTGAAGGTGGGACCTTCCCCCACTGGTTCCTCCTTATACTGGAACCCACTGATACCATGGATGCTCTTATTTTAGCCCCTCCATTGGAAGAGGTAGAAACACTGAAGAATTTAGGATGGACTGAGTCAAGGAGAATAACCTGCACTTTTGTGTAGCTGCAGACTGTGATAGTTTTCTTCCTCAAAAGTACTCATTCACTCTGGAGTTAAATGTGCACAATCAGTCGTCACTATGTACTGTATTAGTGTACACTATTCAACTGCTGTGCTAAAAGCCACCCCTGTGAAAGAAATTTTTGATCATACCTTTCTTACCTGACTATAGAAAACACGTCAATGACATGAATATGTTGGTTTATGTAACACCAGTTTCATTCTTTTCAATTTGTAACTCTGTACATTTGAAAATTAGATTTCCCCCCTCCAAGAAAAATGTCTTTTATTTTTGACAATAATTTAATATGGAAATGAAAAATATTTCCCATTTTTCCAAGATCTTCAGAAAAATTTACTTTTATTCCAATTTTGTAGCAATAAGAATATTGTTGATACTATCTTTGCCCATTTCACAAAGGACTAATTAGTTGCAAGGACTAAATAATTGCAAGGGCTAATTAGTTAATATATGTGCAAAGTGCTACTTAAATATTCAGTAGATTTTTTGTCATCTAGACTGATTTATTTATAAGTGCAGTGGTCAATTAAACTAAGCCTAGGTCATTTTATCCCAAATGAAAAAACTCTGTAGAATTTAATTTTAAAATGTGTGATAACCTTTACTTATTTTTTTAACCATTCTATAAAATTTAATCAATTATATCCCAGCTATCAAATTATTCCAGAGGCTTCTAATCATCTACAGATAGGATATAACGCCTTATGAA
The DNA here is from genome assembly GCA_007922305.1 of Dermatemys mawii. Lineage (NCBI taxonomy): Eukaryota > Metazoa > Chordata > Testudines > Dermatemydidae > Dermatemys > Dermatemys mawii. The sequence continues at coordinate 5,370,651 of ML677365.1, read as the reverse complement.
ATTATATCGGCTTTTAGAGAAAATTCTATAAGTGTAGTAGAGTTTTTGCCAGTGACTTCAATGAGAGCAGAATCAGATACTTGCCCTCTAATAAATTTCTTTAGAAGCTTACTGGTTTCATTCTATCACATTCTATAGGCCTTTTCCAAACAGGACTTGTCATAGCCCATTCAGAACCTTATATCTGATTAATAATTAAGAAAGGTATGCTATTGCCATTTGATCTCTTATATCTGCTGGAGATGAACTGCTGATCCCAGCAGATATAAGGCTTCATACTGGAGATCAGTTCTTGTCTTTGTCATGGTGTTCCCTGGGGTTCTTTCAACCCAAAGCTCTTGGTAACTTTTACTCTGTGTGAGGTGGTGTCAGGAAATAAATCAGGGGAGACACAGCCAACCGACTTATAGATGGCTGGCACAAACAGGACAACACAAGAGTGCTTTCACCTAAAGCTAAACTTTACTTAGTCTTCAGCACATATACACATCTGAAACAGATTAGTAAAACACCCCCAACCCTTGATAATTACCAAAGCTGAGGGTGGCGCTCAAGAGGCACAGCAGCAGTGTCTGCTGATGGGGAACACGCAGTAGCGTAGCTAGGGGGATCAGGGGAAGCAGCCACTCCTCCTGAGCCCTGATTCCAAAAAGTGGCACCTTTTCAACTCATCAGATGGCTGGAGCTGGGGGGAACTGTGGAACTGCCACCAAAGCACCGCCGCCGGACAAAGCGGCAAAGCAGGTCCATCTGCCGAAATGGCTCTGCTTCTTTCTGCAGCATTTCAGCGGCCATACCCGCTTCACCGTTTTGTCCGGCAGCAGTATTTTGGCGGCAGCTCCACCAGATGTTTTGTTGTTTGTTTGTTTTTTCTGCGGCTTGGATCCAGTGCCTTTTTTTTTTTTTTTTTAGTGGCTGCTCTCCCTGCTGTTCAAATCTGGTTACACCACTGGGAACACTATATGCGTCCAGAGGCAGAGTCCAGTCCTGAAGAGTCCCCCACCTCAAACTTTCCCCCCTTATTTTATACATTAGTAACACAATGACGTGCCTTAAAGAAAACTTGTCAAGCAAGCAGTTTCAATGGTCAAGCAAGAGGTTTTCTTCTGATTATTGATTAACCAGGTGTGTTTTTTCCCCAGGGTTTGCAGCCTTGAGACCCTGTTAGACGCATTCCTGAAGGCACTTCCTGCTCTTCTAAGATGCATGTATCTGCAACTTCAACACAATTCTTATCAGGAAGGACATGGAAGTCAAGCTGTCCTTTCTGTTGCACCCCAAACCCTCTCCCCTCCTACTTTGGTGAAGCCGAGGCTGTGATTTGGCCAATTTACGGCCTGCTGACTTGGCTGCTTTTAGCAATAAACCACAGTGGTTTCAGGCACTTTACTGGTTTGTTGACATCTCCCTGTACAATGGCAGCCTCTTGACTCTGGAATTTAATCTAACTTGACATATGAAATCTGCCATCTCCTTCAGGTCTGAAATTAGCTCTGTGCTTTGTTAAATATGGACATGGAAGGGTTGGGCATTTTACACTATGTATATATTGCAAGATAACTAAAGCACTCCTCTGTAGACAATCATTTTAATTAGACTGGGTATTTGTTTCTTTTCCTGCTCCCCCCAGTGGAAGCTTTGTGTTTATCAGAATAAACTTCTAAAGACAAGAATGTGTGTCAGTTAGTGACCATCAGCAAGCAGGATATCTGGTAGGTAGCTCAGGATATAAGCTTTTGTTCGGACCTTTCTGCTCTAAAAATGACCTAAATTTGTTTTTTGTTCCTCACTTCATAAATCTATCTACAATTTCTACATATTTACCGCACTAGTCAATCTGTACCTACCAGACCTAATGGCCCATATGCTACTCTGGAAAAAATAGCACCTTCCTCCAAAAATACACATTAATATATTATGTGTCTGTAGTTTTAATTCAGTTTGCAGGTGAGAAAATATGTTACTGCAGAAAGACATATGAGATGAAGTTTTTAATTTCTGACAAACTGATTTGTTTTTAGTAATAATTTTTCGTCAGGCATTTTATGGTTTCTTTAAAAATTATCATCCATTCTTTTGTTTAGCCACTGAGCTGGGGTCCCTTTCTTAACTATCTCCAGTGGCTACCTAAGCAAAATCTTGGCCTTCTCTAAGACAATGGGACTTTAGCCATTGGCTCTACTAAGGCCAGGGTATCACCCCAATGGTTCAGCTAAATATTCCTTAGTGTTTCTCAAAGGAAAAGGTGAGAATTCTAGTGTCTTCCTGGTCTGCATTTCTCCTTCATAACAGTATCACAGCATCTGAGGCCTACCAGCAACTGCTTAGAAATATTACCTCCAACACTTTTCAAAACAAGCAATCCATTATGATGAAGATTAACCTAAAACTAATTCAGTTGAATTCCTGTGATATTCCAAACTCTACTGATCAAATTCTTCTGTTGCTTCCATGTTGTTCCACTGATTTTAATGAGTTTACATTGGATGCATCACTTAGAGCAGAATTTAATGTGGTTCTGCCTGATCTCCAATACGCACAAGTATATTTCTTTCCATGGGTTTCATGTAAAAAGGATTCCTTATATATCCCCACATAACATGGAAAGCTGCTGTTCTCTGCACTACCCATTTTCACTTTTATCTGTTGTATTTAACAAGTGCACAGAACGATGGCTACTTGCCTTCATGGAGTAGTGTTTATAAAGTGGCATAATGGAAAACTATGATACTTCAATTACTAGTTTAATTATAAAGTGCTAATGCTCTGATCTCTAATGAAAAATCTGACCTGCAGTGGATTCAGAAATGTCCCTCAATAATTCCAATTTCCAGGGAGTTGTCCGTATACCATGTCCCAGGATGATTTGGCCCCAATATTTTGATTTGAAAATAAAAATATAAATGCAGAAAGCAGACATATACATGCAAATCAAAACACTACATAGTGGTATGGAATTGAGATAACATTTTAAAGGTAAAACATACTAATTATATTGGACCTTTAACTGAAAACAATACCTAACTCTAAAAGCATTCTTGATGAGACATGTACAAGTGAAAACAAGATACTTAGAAACGAGGATCATTGCATAAGAAGTAGCACTCAGGAATACATTACAAATGGGCTACATCCATTCATACTGGTCTTTCAGACTTCGTGGTCAAATATTTCCTTACTGCTTTCCCTCTGTGCCCTCCATAAGCCTGATCCAAAGCCCACTGAAATCAATGGGAAAATTTCATTGGACTTTGGATAAGGCTTTAAGGTACCTTTGTACCACTCTAATTTGGACACAGACTAGGAGCATGTCTGGTCCATGGAGCGACTTAGAACATCCATCTTGTAACAACCAATACAAAATAGCTAAAGTGCAGTACATTTGGGGCACGCTCCTTTCCTCCCTCAGCTCACTCCTATGTTCCCTCCTCTGGATCAGGAAAGGAAGCCAGCATAGAATAGTTCAAAACTGAGCGGTTTCTATTAATTCTTATAAAAAAAAACAAAAAATATATAAATGCTTCCCTTCTTAAAGCAATCAATAATGGAACAACAGAATCAAATCAATAGGCATTAAACTTTTCCTGAAAGCATACAAGCTCCCTGACAATTGCAGTTATATAATATTAAATAAATATGAGTTAATTTTGTAGTCTGAGTTTATATTCATTAGCACAGTACCTATCCTATATGTCACTTTGATCACAAATAAAGAGAAAAAAGCATGGACTGCCTTGGCATATTTTCAATTTAATTAACTGAAAGTTAAATAGTGACAAGACAATTACGTCCACAGAAAGGAATGCCTAGCAAGGGATTAATTTTTTGTTTACTGTCCCAGGACTAAAAAGTGGCATCTCGCCCCACTTCCCAGAAGATCAGGAAGTAAAATCCTTGCTCCTAGTCCCTGTAAGATGCTTAGAGGAGAAGCACCAATGTGAGCTACAAAACATCCACAGACAAAACTTCAGGGGTGGGCACAAATGTATTGGACACAGTATCCAAGGAATCAGAGAGCCATGATGAAATGCATGACCATGGCAAAGTTTCATACACAGTGATGTGTGTGGCCCTTCTCCTATCTCCCATTTGACTCATGAACGTTGCCCTTTATTAGCTGCTATTCCCTATAACGAGGTCATCTCCAAGTGCCTAGGCCCTAACTCACTTTCACATCAGGACCACCACAATGGTTTAATCATCTGCCAGGTTCAGTGTTGTAGCCAGGTTTGTGCATCTGCAATGGCAGCTTAAACCAAAGGCAAACCAAAAAGATTTGGAACCTTAATACTGCTAAACAACGTGGGAGTCTGGATCCAAACTAGAACTTTTTCTGTGATCCTATCTTACCGGTTGGTACTGACATTTTCTATCTTACATATTTTGTCCTATTTCTTTGGAGGCCGCACCATCAAAGATCCCCTCTCCTCTCCTTCAAGCCTTATCTCTTCTTCTTCGTGTTGTCCCTTTACTACCTCTTCACCCCAGCACCTTGGGAAATCTTCATGTTCCTCCACCAGCCAGTCAACTTACTCTGAAAAAGACTCAAAGGGCTTCTGTGCTCTTTCTTGCTCAGGCAGGAGTCTTTGGGATCCAGATAACTTTAAGAGTGCTCCCAAGTCCATGTAAGACAGAAGAGTAGAGAGATGCTAGACACTCCTTTTCTTCTGGGGGTGAATATGCTCCTTCCAATGGCAGTGGTTTCGATTACCCACATGGCCCCATTATGCAATTATATCAGTCACCACCAAACAATGCAAGAAGCCTCAGTGAAGGTGGTTAAAGAGATACAGTATATTGACTGTAGAAACGTAGATGCTAGAGTGATGGAAAAGACTGGCCATACTCCCAGTCTAGGATATAGCCATATGACAGTGAGGCATTGAATATCAAACTGATCTATTAAGCACAGATGTCCCTATTAATAAACGATGGGATCTCCTGTCTATGGAGAAACACAGTAGTATTAAATATGGTATCTAGGGGGAATACATTAAAAACAGGTCCCTATTTATTAAATGCATAGAAGATATAAAAATTTTATGAGTCATTAAATCTTAATTCTTCCCTGTCAGGATGATTATAATCTGTTCACATTATTTTTTCTGGTTGATAATATCACTCATTTTTCTTTACTATTCATATTGTATATTTCTACTATTTATATTACATGTATTATTTTCTGACAATCTATGTATGAGTGCCTTTTTCCTTATTTTTCATCTGCACCTGTCTTAACAAAAAAGACTCAGACCAGCAAACCAGATATTTCATGTTTTATTTTGATTAGCAATGTGTCTTTTTAGTATTTACATTTGACAAATACCCTGACAGCAAAAAGGTTACTTTTAACCAAAACCATTCAGCACAGTCCAAGGATTCTAAAAGAATTTTATAACAGCAGACTAAAGAGTTAGCATAATTAATGAATTCTCTGCCCTTGATCATTTTCTTTCATTTCCAACCACATGCATCATGCAACATATAAGCAATGGAGTATGTGATTTGTGACTCTGATTTATCTGTGAAATTCCTAATGGTGAGGAAAAACACACAGAAGCCTCAAAGCTGTGGACTGAGGTACAGTAGTGTGTCACAACATATTTAGCAAATAATAATGTGAAACCACAGAAAAAATATCTAGGGGAGCAATAAATTTTCTGGCTAGGAAGTTCTTGAGCATTTAAAATAAGGGAATTGAAAGTTTAAAACAGTGACTTTCTAAGGTTTCCCCAGCTCACAAATAAATCACTGCTGTAACTACAGTCATTATTTAGAAATCTCTCATTTTAAAGTCTTATATTTTTCACAAACCTTCTCTGCACAGCTCTTTAATGATAAAAAGGGGAGCTGATTTTTCATGTTAAAGGGGGTGGGGGAACATCAGAAAGCTAATGCCACTCTATTGCTTAAACTGTCATAACCAGCCCACTCTTCTTGTAAAAATCTCAATTTATGGGAATGGAGTTGTCAAGTGAGGCCACGTCTACAAAAATCTCAGATATAGAAAGTATCTAAAGAAACTTTCCTTACATTTAATTCAAACCATTAAGCTGATAACTTATCCAAAGTGGTTAAATCTTTCTTAATCAGAGATCTGCTCAAGATGATGCATGCCTGGTGTATGTTGAAGTCATAGCTCTTGTGCCTTTATGAATGTGAATCACTAAGCGTATAATAATATTATGTGTCTCAGTGCGTCAGTTTTAATTTGGTATTTCCAGGATGTCTGTTCATAAATCTAAAATCTTGCTTAAATCATGTTTGGCTGTTGTTCCGTTATTTGTGGGAGGAAAACATGACCATGATATTGTGTACTCTTTATGCCTTCCAAAGACCAAGAGTTTTGAGAGTCAACTGGCTACATTATAAAGTATGCAAGCCGCTGGAGTGATTTATTGATAAGTCTTTTAGGGTGATGAAAATGCTGAAGGCAAATGGACTAGAGAAATGAAGTCCAAACATGACAGAAATAGCTTAGAGTTAGATCATGACACTAAATAAAGAAGAAAGTGAACAGTGTCATCCCACTGACTGATAGACAAGTTTTCACCAGCATGGAAATCTGGTCATGGAGGGCAAGGCTGTGGAAGAAGAAGATGAAACCCAGCATTCATTTACTATGGGAACATCAGTTCCGGGAAGAGCAAGTCATTGTATGTACTAGCAGTAAGACAAAGAATGTAAAGAATCGGTCCTTCACAGCAGAGAAGCTGGTTATACCTCCCTATCCGGTCCCAAACTATACCCATGTTAAAAGGTATGGGGCATGACCCTTGCACTTTTAAAAGTAGGGAGCCCTGTTTCCCTCCTCTCCTCCCCGCATTCCAGAGCCATTGCCTGCTACATATAGCCTCACTAGAAAGAGATATAATTGGTACTGCTCTATGTGGAAGACATTTTTACCAAGTCTGGTATCAACTTACTGATTCCTCATACAATGCTCATTTTTTTTTAACAAGTGATGCATGTTTTAGTACCTAGCTATACATTATAATGTTGTTTGCATGCATTTAGCAATAATACCTAGGCACCGTACTATAAACACTCCTGTACAATAAACACTGTACTATAAACACACCATGAATTTTTCCATAAAAATTCACCTGGTCTAATATGTCCTACTAAGCAGAACAGAAACAAAACACAAAGAGAGCAGACACAAAATCAAAATAATGCACAACCTAATTGAAAAATGCAAGCCTTGCAGTGTGACCCGAGCCTTCTCAAACTCAGGCTCTGATACACAAGTAGGGTATGCAACTTTCAAAGATAGGGAACTTTGAATTGAAACAGTCAACACAGAAGGCCAAGTTCTAGGCCTCGTGAGCAGAGATGTCCTAATTGGATTTATCATAGTGAGACATCAGTAACTCGTTAAATAAAAGATGCCAATGCCATGAAGGACTTTAATGACTGTCACCAACACACTGAAATGCACCCAGAACTGAACAGGTTGCCGGTGCTGTGCCTACTTTACATAGATCCACTCCATTCAGAAGGCAGCTCATTGCTTCCCATATCAGATGCTCTTTCTGGAAATTTCCTATAGACAAAAACAAGCAAAGAAAATCAATGTCAGGGGGTGATAAAGTCCTACTTAATTATAGTGAGGATGACATCTGGAAGGACTGATCATGGAATTTTAGCTAGCCAGAGAGAGAAAAAGATACTACATGGTTATTGCCTGGCCACATATTCTAATATTATCTTAATAGTCAACCATGGATTTTTATGCTATGTGGGACTAATATCTGGAGAATTGCTATTTACAAGTGATTTGAGGACCTTGGAGGTAGTCATTCAGGAGTGAAGAATGTGCATATCTGGAGTTTGACAAACGATTGTGAATGTGTATGAGAATACCTGCACATTGACAGAACTGTAAATAAAGAGAGGATTATTTTTATAATAATTTGGTGAGTCTGACATTTATTTCACAAGACACCTTGAACAAGCTCTGAGAACCAATTTTCAGGGACCAACCTGCTCAGTAATTTTTTACCAGCCTTATTTTCACTTAAAATACTCGTTCATTGGAGTGATTTTTTGTAATGGGTCACAAACAATGTTAACAAGCCTATTCACACATCGAGGTTGCCTTGAATAGTAAAATTCTTTCACCATTTCCTTATTATTGACAAAGCAGAAACTTTACAAAAATATATTTAAATCAGTATATTCTCTAGGTACATAACTTCATATTCTGAGCCGAAGGACCAAACCACATGAAGCCCCTCTCTCAGTGCCCCATGGCCCCTTCACTGCAGGCACAGTAGAGAAACCCATGGCTCTGTGTATTCCAGTCTCCCTGTCCTATTCAGGTAGGTAGGTAGTGAGCTGAGACTGGGGAGGGGCTGAACCAGCCCATGGCCTGAGAGTAGAGATGGTCAGAAATCAGTTTTGCCATCCAAAAAAATGTTTGAGATTTCAAAATTTTGTCCATTCCACAGTGGAATGAGAGCTTTCAACATGTTTTGTGAAAACACAGAAAATGACCCAGTGTTAGCGCACTTACCTGGGATATGGGAGATCGAGCATAAAGTCTCTGCCCTACCTAAGTCAGAGCAGGGATTTGAACCTACAACTCCCAATTGAGTTCTCTGACCATTCTGGGGTGGGTGCACTCTCATTTTGATCAGAAATTCCATCCTGGATGTGAGAAACTTTCTTGACTAAAGTTTTGTTGGAACTGGTACACTGCCATAGAAAGTTTCCGTTGAGAAGAATTGGCATTTTACAACAACAACAATAAAACACTCATTCCAAAAATTCCTGACCCGCTCTACTTGAGACACTCATTCTTCATCATGCAATAAAGAAACTAGTCAGTGTTATCTAGAACTAGTTATTCATGGAATTATTGTTATGTGGTCATTGTCTCTTGGAATCAAGGCATATAAACAGCATCATGATCTAGTGAACAGAGATGAATCTAAGATGACGGTTCTCAAACATCAGCATCCCAAGGACTACCATTTTGATTTTAAAATTTTCAGGGACCTCCAAGCTCTCAGCTGAGTCCTTGTCCTGCCCCCTTCCCCACCTTTTCCCTATGGCCACACCCCTGCCCACCCCTTCTCTGAGGCCCACCCTCACTCACTCCATCCCCCCTCTCTCCATCATTCCCTCTCACTTTCACCAGGCTGGGTCAGTGGGTTTAGGCTCTGGGAGGGAGTTTGAGTGCAGTTGCGGGCTCTGGGCTGGGACAGGGGGTTGGGGTGTGGGAGGGGGTATGGGAGGGGGTGCAGGGTGCAAGCTCAGGGAGGGAGTTTGGGTGGGGGATGGGGTGCGGGGTGTGGGCTCTGGGCTGGGGCTGGGATACGGGTGGGGGTGTGAACTCTGGGAGGGAGTTTGGGTGCAGTGTGCAGGCTCTGGGTTCAGGTGTGGAAAGGGTGCATGCTCTGGAAGGGGGCTCTGGGCTGGGGCAGGGGGGTGGACTGTGGGAGGGGTGCAGCACTTACCTTGAGAGCCTCCCAAAAGTGACTGGCACATTCTTCTGGCTGCAGTTCCTAGGTAAGCAGGGAGGTCACAGGAGGAGGGGGTGTCTCTGCATGCCCCTGCAGCTCCCATTGGCCAGAAACTGTGGCCAATGGGAGCTGCAGGAGCAGTCTCTGCGGGCAGGGGCAGCAGGTGGAGACCCTCTGGCCTCCCGCCTCAGGGGATGCAGGGATATGCCCACCACTTCCAGGAGTGGTGGGAAACCAAGACAGGTAAGCCTGTTCCCAAGACTGCTGGAGGCACACCTGAGACGGAGACAGGGATGGAGGGAGGGAGGAAGGAGTTTCTCAGCAGTGCCCACTGACCCAACACTCCTGTTGAACTTTGCCTATTTTGAGAAATTTAAAATTTAAAATTAATCCAAAATTAAATGTATTTGCTAATAATAATTATTTAATATCTCCTAGCCCCATGGACTATACTGCCAGAATTTCTTTCAGGTAATAATTATTTAATAAATATTGTACGTTGATAGCTATCTTAAAATTACCTTCTGTGATGATACAGTTAATGGTGATGGGGTGTTGCGGGAAGATTGGGAGAGTTAATTACAATGAAACTGCCTATGGCACTATGGCCTAGTTGCAAATTCTTTTTTAAAGTGAACATATAAGTTTTATTCTCTATTTCAGAGAATTTCCTGGAAGATGTTCTCAGGTTATGCAAAAACCTGGTGTAGAGAGTGCTGCCTCTGGGGGTCTCAGCTTGTAGGATTTCTAAGAGTGAAGCTCACAAAGTGAATTAGTGGGAGCTCCCACTTTTCTATTTTCTTAGAGCTGAATGTCTTATTCCTGGTGAAGCCTATGTCTGTTATCTTTCCCTTCACTTGCATACTTGGGGGTTCACTATATGGGGTGAAATCCTGACTTTTTTGAGGCAGGTCTTTCATACTGCAGTTTTGCTATTGATTTCAGTGGCACCAAGATTTCAACCAAGGTGACCAGGGGGCACATACTACCCAAATTTTTGTAACATACTCTGCTGCAAGGTTTCTTGGAATGAGTAGAAGTTTTTCCTTTATTATTATGATTTTATTTTTTGCTACATGGTGCCCACCCCACCCGTGGACCTGAATCCTCTGTCTTACAGAGGAGCTACTGAAGAATTGAATTTCAGGCTGGTGTTCCTCATCAAAATATTAGCCTGTGGGAAACAGAACCTGTCAGAGATGGACAAGGGTCTTCTGAACCTCATTATTATCCATCTTAGGTACTTATCCAGCCCTATTACCAGAGTATCTGTGCACATCACACTCTTCAATGCATTTATCTTCACAATAGAGCAGCACTATTATCACCATTTACAGGTGGGGAACCAGGCACAGAAAAACTAAGCAACTTGTCCAAAGTTATACAGGAAGTCTGTGGCAAAGCAAGCAATTGAATCAATGGCTCTCAAGTTAGTGCCCTAACCACTGGAACATCTTTCCTTTCCTCAAGCCATCATCTTGCTTGATCTACAGCTTTGGAATGCGCACCTCACTCATCAGTTTCTCATGGACTGTGCTCAATCTTTTGAATTCACTGTTCTTTTTCTGCAGTGTCCGTGAAGCATACTATGTACTGGACTATGGCCCCTCATCGACTCTCAGCAGACAATTTTCCTGTCAGAGAAGAACTTCTCATGGATATAAGCGTACTGCACCCGTATCCTGTGTTTTTGCCCTTCCATCTAGTGTAAGGCCAGTACTGGAGGAGAAAGGCCCATGCAATCCTGATTGACTGCTACATAGTCCTCTTTCTCAGTTAAAGTTATGTTTCTTTCACTCTCTAAGTACATAGACAATGCTTCTCTGCTATCATTCAATAGTATAATCCTTTAAACTGAGAAAGGAACAAATGATATCAGAACCATTTTAGCATCACATACTGGAAACCATGTTATACTGTTGTTTTACAGATATAATAGCCCAAATCATTACAAAAATGTTAGTCTCACCTATCCAAAGCAAAGTTACTCTAAAGTGCCATCTAGTGGCACTGGGAGGTGCCCAGGAGAACCACGTTTGCACTACTGTTAGATTTACAAGGGTGCCAAATTCATCTTCCCCTGTAGCACTAATCACCAGAGCGTCTTCTTGTCCTCTAGTCTTTAATCCTTTGACTGTCTCTCCCTGCAAGCATTACTATTTAGGGCCTGGACGATAATAAATGTTGAACTCTATGAAGAGTGAAGTCTGTGGTATGACTTGGGAAAGCAGAGTCTGTTCTGTAGTTTCTCTTTTCTCCACTCTTGCCCTTTCCTTTTCATATTTAGAAACACGGAAGGAGTTTTCTGTGATTTGTTTTTCATCCCTGTTTCCATTAATGAGGCACAATATAGAACTTGGAGTTCTGGAAGAGGACAGCTAAAAAGGATTAAATCCACCTTTGCGTGGTCGTGATCTTAGGCTGTTCCAGGGGTTGGAGTGAGACAGTCCTGGGACCCAGTCTAAGTTACAGCAGTCTCTGAGGGCCACCCTATAGGCCATAGCACTGCCTAGAAAGTCCATATAATGACATGCTATGACCCTGCCCATGACAAACCTACCCACACCCAGTTCTTCCCCTGCACAGCCCCTCTGCCAGAGCTTGTAAGGGGGTCCTTAGAAAGCAGTTTCATAGTTGTCTTCAGTACCTCATGTACTGAGGGAACCTTCCCATGTCTGGATTCACATTTTTTAGTGCTCTGTTATGCTATTGCACTCTTTTCACCTGCATAAAGGAGACACAGCTGGAATGAGGCCCTAGCTCTAGATATTTACGAAAGCTTAGCCTTTATAACGCTTATGGAAATGCTTTTAAGTGCCTCTTTCAAGGGAGTAGGGAAATACTGTTCTCTTTTTATATCAGATTGCAGAAGAAGAATGCTCAGAAAGCATCAGGTTGAAATGGTCTGAAATCATATTTCAAGGAGCACTGTGTGACTGCAGCAGCTTCTTACAGCCTACTCAGGACAGACCCAGAGCAGTAACGCAGTACAGTCCCACATGCTGAACTCTGACTGCCAAACTCATAAATTAAAACATAAGGATAGGAGCCAAAATAAATCTATGGAGATATATTTCCAACCTGAAATGTGCACACACAAGACCCCAAAACCACTGCCAACTAACACGTTCCCACCATTGCTAGGAGTATCATTTCCTGAAAGCAGAAGAAAAGATACGGGAAAATATGTGAGGACTGGGCGAGGACGATGCTGCACTCCCTGGTTGCCTGATGGGGAGCACTACCTCAGACTTGGCCCCAATACAAGACCCTCACTTGCCTGGGAGCTCTTGTAATTTGTTTTGGCTGAGACTATGACCCCAGGCAACCCAGCCCATTGGAAGCCTTGAAGCGTCTGGGCTGTTTTCTAAGAGAAATATTTCTTCCTTCCTTCTTTCTACATTGTCAATGCCCTACGCGTATTGTTTTAAAATGGTACGGAGACATCGAAGGCTGATCAGTGTATTTTGCAAATTACAAAAGCTCTTTAAATCTATTTGTGGTCCTTATACCCTCCCCTGCACCCCCCTTCTCCCCCGCCCTGCAGTTACCATAGTATCTGAGCACCTCACAGTCTTTAACTTACTTGTGTTCACAAAGCCTGTGTCAGGTAGGACAGCTTTATCATCCTCATTCTACAGATTGGGATCGGAGGCACAGAGAGACAAAGTGACTTGCCTCAGGTCACACTGGAAGCCTGTCACAGAGCAGGAACTGAACCCGGATCCTACCCAAGTCCTTAACTACATCCTCTTTTAAAAGTATTTCCAACCACACACACACATTTTCACAAAACTAGGTAGAGGTAAGAATTCCCCATTTTCTTTTTACCCCCATTGTCTTTTTTATTTGGAAAATCCTTGTACAGCTTCCATGCTCTTAGATTCATACAAACTGCATGAATATCTGGGATACTAAAACCTCTCTCCCCTCCCCTGATTAATTCCATTACCTCAATTATTTCTGTTTGCCTGAAAAATTGTGAAACTGAGCTGTATTTAGTCCCAGAAACATTTGTCCCCTTGATGTTTTTATTTGTTCTAGCTTAACATTAAAGCTTAGCCTCATTGTGCACAAAGTTATTCATGGTAGCAAAAAGTATGCAAAGCTTAGGTAAAAGGCAGTATTTCCAAATTCTCTCATTAATATACTATTTGAAGGAACATTAATTTAATATTTTAAATATTTAAAGATCCTCTGTGAAATTATTTTAATTCTATTATTATTTTCTTTTCATATTGCTTTCATTTCCAAATATACTTGCACAATGTGGAAGAACCTTTGATAGGTGTATATCAGACCGTACATTGATCAGGAAGCATTTTGATAGAGGAAATATCATTTTTCTAGTTTTACAGATGGGGACCTGAGGCACAAACAGATTAAGAGATTTTCCCAGGGTCACCTAAGAAATCTATGAGAGAGCCAGGCATCCCAATCTCCTGAGTCCCAGTCCAGCATTTTACCCACAAAGCCATCTTCCTCTCCTCATATTTTAACACATCTAGTCCTAGCTGGAAAAAGGAAGTTAAAAAATAAACACCTAAGTATTTGAGAACTATCAAAAACAAGGCAAATCAGGCAAAATTTCATGGTGATCCTTATTTGTTCACCCATTCCTGATATAACAGTATTTATAAGAGCTCCACACCTGGGAACAGTTCTGGACTACAATTATGGCATGATGTATGACTCAACATACAAATGATCTTTGGGAAATAACTTTCTTGAAAGGAGGGGTTTATTTATGGAATAGTATCAAAAGTACTGTCTGCTTTGATTGTTTGGGGAATTATATATATTTTTATGTGACACCTCTGGGAAACATTCTGAAAAGTAGGTCAGGTACCATGAGTCTGAGTACACAGGCTACTTTCTCATTGGGATCAGCTGTTCCAAGCATCAGGAAGTTCAAGACACAGCAGCTGCTGTGTAATCATAGCTCCAAATGCTTTACAGAGGCTGCCTATAAAAAAATTGGAATTGATTGAGGGTGCCTGAGTTATTGTCCTCCTGTGATTGCAATATACAACATATAGAAAATTCTCTCATCGTCTTGCTTTTCCTTTTTTTTTTTAATGTGCTTGAAATTAGCCTTAAAGCACCAAGACTTTTTTCCAGATACTTTCTTCTCTAATTTGAAATTTTAGCTAGCTAGCTAGATAGATTTTAGTGCTTGTGGAAGGAGCAGGCCTGTCTGAAACCTTGTCTGGGGCATGGAGCCCTCCAACAGAATGAGGTGAGGGAGGAGCTATAGAGCCCAAAAATTGTACAGGAGACAAAGGATGAAAAGAGGATTAGAGTGCAGATAACAGGATCATAACAAAGGATCCAGAGAGTGACACCAAACAGAGAACCTTGAACAGTACCCACTGCTTTGAGGCATTGTCCGAGGAGTCAGAGTGTACCTCAAAGGCATATACAGTGAAAGGTGCCTAGGGTGACCAGATGTCCTGATTTGGGGGTCTTTTTCTTATATAGGCTCCTATTACCCCCGCACTTGCTATCTGGTCACCCTAAAGGTGCCAGATTGACAAGGCTGAAAGCTTTCGGTCCATTTGAGAATATAACTGGAGCTGAAACACCCTGGTCACCAGCACCAGCTCCATTGTCCATGTACATGAAGCCTAATCTAGTGACAAATATTTTTTAGGCATGAGAAAGAGAAAATTAATCTCCATGACTGCTCAATTCTTTGTCTATCTGTTGAGGCTGGAATCGAGATTGGAATTGGGTCTCATTCGGTTTGAGGTTTTTGTGATGAAGGCACTTTTCACGAGATCAGTAAAGTGGAGTCAGAAAAAAAAATATTTCACATAGCCCTTCAGATTACTGTGCAAATAATACTTGATAAATTCTTAGTGCCTTCCATACAAGGACCTCAATACTCTATGCACAACTGGAAGTTTCATTATGGTATCCCATTCTAACAATGGTGAAACAGGGATGAATGGGCTATTAGACTTGACCAAGGCTACATATTAAACTATTGGAAGAGAAGGAATAGGCCCTGGGGTGAAATTCTGACCCTTCTGAAATTATTGGGAGCTTTGCCATTGACTTTCTTCAGTGGGGCCAGAATTTCATCATCTTGTATTCAATCTAATGACTTAACCACAAGACCACCTCTCCGCCACCTTTTTATTTGATTCTTTTCTCTAAACACAAGAACTTAGTGCCTCCTAGCAATCTTCAGCTCTAATGGTTTAATAATAATAATTTGCACCTGCATAACGACTTCTATCTGCCAATGCATTGTGATGGAGTCAGACCAGAAGGATATAAGAGAGTGCTGGAAGGCCGGTATATTAGTCTCAGGATGTGCAGGTCCCTGTTCCCTGGATAGCCAAACAAAGGCTATTCCAGGCCAGTCAAGACACTTGGGTCCAATTAAGAACCTTCTAGAAAGGAGTAGAAACAGCTAGCCTGATTGGGACACCTGAAGCCAATCAGGGACTGGCTGAAACCAGATAAAAACCTCCCAGTTAGTCAGGTGGCTGTGGGTGTCAGGAGCTGTGAGAGGAAGCTGTGCTGTTGGTGAGACTGAGTGGTGGACAACATATCATACAGAAGGAAGGAGGCCCTGAGGTAAGGGTGAAGTGGAGTTTGAAGAAGCGGGCACTGCTGTGGGGAAGTAGCCCAGGGAATTGTATTGTGTTTTGTGGATAAAAGGTCAGCCATCTTAGCTGATACTATTAGGGTCCCTGGGCTGGAGCCCAGAGTAGAGGGCGGGCCCGGGCTCCCCTCCCTTTTCCATCTTCCATACTGGCCTGTGATGAAGGTAACTCACTAGGCAGTGACTCTTGCCAATTATACTGAGAAAGGGAGGTCACTCTGGGGCCTAGATGAGTTTCTGAGGCCCCTAAATCTGCCAGGAAGCACAGGACCCACAAGTACAAACTTGGAGCTTTGTCACAACTGGTGTCAGAGGTGGGATTTTCTGATTTATTGTTCACTGCGCAGCAGAAGAAAGGGAGAGGTTTAAAAACAAAAAACAAACAAACAAACAAAAAAGTGTACCAGGTGTGGGGTGTTCTCTTCACAACGGAGGACATAATAAAAGCACTGTTGCAAGCCACTACAGCCCAGCAGGAGGCCACCCGAGCCCAGGCTATGGCACAACAGGAGTCTCTGCGGGTACAACAAGAGACTAACCAATTATTGATGAAGCAAGCCTCTCAGGATCGAGCCCTCTTGTGGGACGTAGTAGAACAACTGAAAGTCCTCACCACCAAAAACCAAGGATCTGAAGGGTCATGAGTATGGAAGGCTGCTAGTTGTCTGCCAAAGATGACAGCCAATGATGACATAGAGGCATATCTCCTCTCCTTTGAGAGGGCTGCCTTGCGAGAGGCTTGGCCCCAGGATCAGTGGGCTAGTATCCTCACTCCCTTCTTATGTGGAGAAGCACAAAAAGCTTATCATGACATGCCCGCTGAAGCTTCCATGGACTACCCTCAGCTGAAAGCAGAGATCCTGGCACGATCAGGGGTAACAACAGCAGTACAGGCCCAGAGACACCATGAGTGGAGGTATAAAGGAGGTAAGCCTCCGAGGTCCCAATTATTCGACCTTATCCACCTCGCACGGAAGTGGTTATGACCCGAGGTTTGCAGCCCGGAGGAAATGTTGGAAACTTTCCTCATAGACCACTATATGAGGGGATTGCCTCCATATCTTCGTGCATGGGTGGGCCAGAACGACCCTGCCACCTACGATGGGGTGATCACATTGGTAGAGAGATGGATTGCGGCCCGAGAGCTGTCCCAACTACCCAGAGAAGCCCTCTCCCAAAAGAAGTATCTGGGCCCGACCCCGGAAGGCCAGATAACCAAGCATACGGGGAGCCCCAGGTGGAAGAAGGTAGTGGCCACAGAACAGCTGGGAACCCAGAATGGGGGGAACCATGAGGTAAAGACCCCTAACCCAAGAGACAAAGGAGCATCTAAAGCCTCTTATAGATGTTATGCATGTGGAGAACGGGGACACCTAGCGGCACAATGTCCCAACATTGAGGAGCCCATGCAGTGTAACCTTGGGGATTGGGCAGACCCATGCACCCTAATCAATCTAGTCGGGGTTGCAGTCACCCCACACCAATATACAAAACCAGTGAAACTGAGTGAGGTAGAAACTATGGCACTCATTGACTCAGGTAGTGCTGTCACCCTGATTTCAGGAAAACTAGTGAAACGCAGCCAATTAATACAGGCTAAGCGTATGGGAGTAACCTGTGTACATGGGACTGTTAGCTATTATCCTGTCATCCCAGTAAGCCATCTTAGCTGATACTATTAGGGTCCCTGGGCTGGAGCCCGGAGTAGAGGGCGGGCCCGGGCTCCCCCCGCCCCCTTTCCATCTTCCATACTGGCCTGTGATGAAGGTAACTCACTAGGCAGTGACTCTTGCCAATTATACTGAGAAAGGGAGGTCACTCTGGGGCCTAGATGAGTTTCTGAGGCCCCTAAATCTGCCAGGAAGCGCAGGACCCACAAGTACAAACTTGGAGCTTTGTCACAATATGTATCAATCATCCAGGTTTATATGGGTAACTTATACAGCCATCCATTGCCATACTGTTTGTGAACCTTCAATTGTAAGATCCGAAAGAGGTCTACAATACTTATCACATGGCTTGTACCCACCAGACTCTGATCCTTCAGGTCTTTGAAAATGGAATACAGCAGAGAACACATAGTTGTCATGTCCCAGTTCAAATGTAAGCAGAAGCCAGGCACATGGGTGCATTGTGTCTTAAACTCCTTGTGTGCCTGTTGCTTGACTCTCATAAGTGCATAAAAAAGAACATAGTGTTGGCAGACGATGGATGTGGCCCTCAAGCAAATGTTATGCTTAGCTACTTGCTCCTCTTTTTCTCTGAGTGCTATGAAGGACTAATATGCTAGACTCCTAGCTGAACTTTCATTAATGCATTGTCAGGATGCCCTGTATTCCCTTCAGTGCTTGAGAGCAAGGCGGCAGGTGTACAAGCACAACTCCACTCCTCCAGGATCAAGCATGGACTGCAGATTTGTATTCAAAAACTGAAATTTCTTTAATTTGACTCTATGTGTATAGCACTCAGTTAGTTTGCCTCTCCTGTTTGAAGGAAACACTCATTACCGTACCGCCGACAGTTCTCTTCACCCTTTAATGAACCTCATGTTTCTCAGCTCTCCTTAGTGCAGTTGAAGGAACATGTGTGTGATAGTGACAGAGCACATGTCTGCATGTTGATGCTTGAGGCTAATAATACAGAGGAAATAGTAGGAGCTATCTTATCTTGATGACGCAAAACAATGAAAACGTCATCTTCTCAATCTGTTGTTCTTCTCTTTGAGCAGAAATTTTACTATCAGCACTTGAAAAAGGAGATACATTGAAACTTGTGCTCATATTCAGCTTCTGACATTTGTCACTTGCTTTATAATCCTTGAGCTATCCAGGTCCCAGGAGATTTCCTACTTCGTCTGTGTTATTGTGCTGTGGAGAGCAGCCTCCTTTGAAATGTGTTTCCTATCACATTCTGACCTGCCCTGTTTAACCTAGAGTTCCCAGAAGCAAAATGATTTCCAAAACCGGAAGTTGATCAACCAGCCACTGTGAAATGGACAAAAATGTAGACAAAGGGGCCAAGAAAGGAGCTGACAAGGGAGCACATAAAGCCAGCCAAATGTGTGTCATTATCACCTGTGAAGACTGGATTTTTCTTGCACTGGACATGCCTTGCATGTATCTCAGCAAATGCTGCTGCCTGAACTGTACAGGCTTTGGGGCACGTTGCCAGGATTAGCTTCTTAGTGGGCAACAGGCCAGGAGAAGGTTAGAAACAGGGAATACTGTGAAAAAAGCTACTGCAAACAGTCAAGCATAAATTTTGAATGTTTGCTGCAGGAAGGAGTTAAGTACTTGAGCATTTTAAAAATACAGTATGAAAGACAGAGAAGCAGAAAATCAGACTGAGACTGGGCAGTAAGAAACTAGAAGGATTTCAAGGCTTCTCTCATCATTACCAGAATGACAGAAGCAAAGTCAACCTCAAGATGAGAAGAAAAAGCAGCTAAATAGAATACTATCCTATTTAAGATCTATGAAAAGACAATGAGCAATTTTAGCCACATTCAATGAGAGGATGTTTTGTTACATTCAACACACAATATTTGCCAAGCATTAAGCAATAAAAGACCAAATGTCAACAGAGACTTTACAGGCCTCGAATACAGGGAATTACTATTAGGCTGGGATCTGTTATGGCCTTGGAACGCCAGCACAAACTCTCCCACACTTGAGCATAATCCAGGATACTTATCTGCTTGACTGCTGCTGTATGGGCAAGAACATCTGGCAGATATATAGATATAGGGTACATCCTCACTACCGCAGGCAGCGGTCGATGTTTTAGAGATCAATTTCTCGCGTCTTGTGAGGACGCGAGAAATCAATCGCTAGCCCCATCGACTCCGGAACTCCAGCTCCCCCGGAGGAGTAAGCCAGAGTCGACGGGGGAGCGCGCCACCGACTGCCATCGCCCTGAGGACGGGAGGTAAGCCTGCTGCAGATACGCCAACTTCAGCTACGTGATTCACATAGCTGAAGTTGCATATCTGCAGTCGATCCCCCGCCCTAGTGAAGACCAGCCCATAGTTATACAGCTGAGCCGTGACCAAATGTATCTTATGCATTTTGTAATTGATTTTCATAACTGTAAGACCGTTTTTATAGCATCTTGGTCACAAATGGGTTTTGCCTTCATGAAACTGTATTCATAGACTCAAAGATTTAAATGTCATTAGATCATCTACACTGACTTCCTTTACAACACAGCCAAAAGAATGTAATCCATTTACCTCTCCACTGAGCCTAATAAATTGTGTTTGACTTAACCACATCTACCAGAAAGGCACCTATTATAGTTATTTGTGTTACTCAGCACTGAGAGGCTGAGTAACAGAAGAGTCACTGTACACTTTGGTGAATCTGCCAGCAAATCATGAAGATTGAATAACTCTTTCATGGGTATCCATTTTAGCACTTGATCTGGTCGATCTCTATACCAGTGACACATCCAGTCACATCATCCTGTAAATACATCTATTCAGATGTCATTGTGTTAGCAATGCAAATGTCCTTTCTGAAGGCCATAGAAAAGGTCTCCGACACTTAAGGTGTATTTCAAAGCTTGGAGACTGAAACCCAATACATCAAAAACACTCATCTCTGTCTTCCACTTGAATAACCACAAGGCCAAAAGACTGCTGAAAATAGACTTTTGTGGTCTGCCTTTATCACATGTCTACAATCCATCGTATCTTGGAGTTACCTTCAATCAGATGCAGAGCTATTGCCAACACTTTGACAACTCCAAAAAGATGATAAAGACAAGGATTGACCTCATTAAGAAGCTCACTGGTACATCCTAGGGATGTGATGCACATACACTTTGAATGTCAGGACAATCCCTAGTCTTGCCAACAGCAGAGTATTGAGTGCCAGTGAGGTGCACCACTCCCACATCAATCTTATTGACACTGAAATCAATGAGACACTTAGTATTGTTAGTGGGTCTCTTAAATCAATGACGATACCATGTCTCACAGTTTTGGCAGGCACCGTGACAGTGAATATCAGTTGAGACACTGCTGTCCTCCAGGAGTACAACAAAATCCTGTCTGCTCCAGATCTGTCAATACACCATGACCTTAATTCATTGTCACTCTCTCAACTCAAATCCAAGACCTTCAAATCAACACTGTAGGCCAGCGGAAAGGACTCCAGCACTTGTTGGGTAGAATTGTGGGCCACTTGTAATGTTCCAAGCAAACACATAAATGATGATCCAGTGAAAGAAGTCCTGGAATTCTTCCTTCCCCATAGGCAGTGGACTGCACTTAACCACATTCAGAGAACACATTGAAAGGGTAGATGTCCCCTCCACAAATGGAACATCAAAGAATCTCCAAATTGTGATTGTGATGAGGTACAAACCATGAGACACAACAGGGCCAACTGCCCCTTTCACTCTTACAGTGGTGAAACACAGAGGATTCACCTAGATATCCCAGAAGCATTAGAATGGCTTTTGAATCACAAGACTCAATTATAATCCCAGCCCGTTGCTTTTCAAATGCCATATGAGAGAAGAGAAAGACAGTAGTGCTGAGGGGCTTTAATCTGAGACCAGGTTCCCATTGTGCTAGATTTTGTCTTTATTTGAAGATTTCAGGAGATGAAGGATCCACCATGTCCCTTGGTAGCTTTGTATACATATTGCAGTACGCAAACATGTCCATATTTTCCACCAAGTCGACTGGTACTTGTGAAGAAGCATGCATTCAGAGAAAAGATGCAGGCCCAGTGCAACACTATATGAGTAATCACAACAATACTTGCAAATTAAAATATAAAACAGTTTCCCTTATATCAGACATGACCTGAGCTAACTTGTAAGAACATCCATAGTTAAAGCTGAATATGGACATGTGTGTCCAGCACCTAGCCACTGTAGGATGCCAGTTTAGCAGCATGCTTATTATTTATTATACCTAAGTCCTAATGGTGTATTTCTGCCTTAATTCGGTATCCCCACCCTTTTGTAGATTTATATCAAAATCTTAGTGCTATTGAAATATATTTTTCTGATATCAGAATTTTTTATTATGAGTTTCCAGCCAACTTCAATCCCAAAATGGGTGTTCAGAATATTGTTCAGTGACCTGAGAGATTCATTAACAACAGACAGAAATGCTGTGTTATTTTTACCTACATTCTTTTTTTTTCCTTTTTTTTCCATGCAAGCATTCAGCTTAGACTTCTCCAAATCAAATAAACTGCAGAGGCCCACACAGTAAGAGGGTTCATTATGGATCACAAACTGCCAGGGGTAGAGGTGCCAAAGTAAAAGAACAGATAGCATTGAAGGGAAGACAAATAATATCTTTTCTCCAGAACCTCCACAAGTTTAATGAACTTTCTCATGGTTCTGTGGTATTCAGGCCCTCTCACTCAAATCAATGGAAATGAAACAAAAGTGAATGTTCTCTCCTGTCTATCTATAAGGCACTCTCTTGACAAGATAGACATGCACAAGTAAGTGTGATGTGAACTGCTCAGCTGCTTGCAGCTGGCCTATATTTCTGTGCCTACCAGCTCTTCAGTAAGCCCAGATCCACCAGGGAGGCAGAAAAGCAATGCGCAGACAAGAATCCCAGTGCAGCAGCAGCAATGGCAGATCACAGGGGAGTTCCAGATGAACAAGGATGACAGCTAGTTGGGAAGTTTTCAACTAAATGTTTTTTCATCAGAAAATGTCGATTTGTCAAGAAAACCAAAACTTTTTTTGTGGGAAAGGGTCAGTTTGGACAAAATTCTTTATAGAATGTTGAAAAAACAAAACTTGGAAATTGTCATAATAAAATATTTCTACAATTTGAAACAAAAAGTTTGGTTTCCTGATTGGACATGACTTTTTGTTTTCAAATGTAATGAATTATAATAAAAAATAATAAATTTCCAAAATAGTCCAATGCTAAAAAAAGCCCCACTTTAAATTAATGAAATGAAACATTTCCAATTGACCAGAACAATTTCCACTCCACCCCACCCCAATTTTGGGTTTACAAATAATTTTGAAATTTTGACTTTTCATTCCAATTCAGAATAGGGAAAATTTTAAAACTCTCAAATATTTCCTAAGATGGACAGACTACTTAGGACCATGTTCCTTGGCCAAGGGCAGAAGCATGGATGTACCTGCTACACTGTAAACACAAATACTGGACCAAAAGGTAAAAAGTCAATAGAGAGCATCGATTGATGCTGGTGATCTGGTAGGCTGTGCAGACTGGTGTGTTCAGATGGATTAACTATGTTGTATTGTCTGTCGTGAATCTGCAATAACTAACAGTTGAGACTTAGCTCCAAAAGATTGTCCAGTAGTTCAGAACAATAGCTGCAGGGAATGGCTCATAGCATTCCCTGCAGCAGAGAAAGTTGGTGATTGCAAAGGATCCATGTAGAAGAGATATAACATATCTGGCCCTGTGAGATCCAAACATGTCCTAGAGGAAACACCTATTTTACTTGTTACCTACATAGTCTGAGAGTGGGTTAAGCTAAACAGGAAGAAGACATTCTTATTTTGGAATAAGAATATTCACACATGGAGTTAATCAGGAACAACTCCATGTATAGACAAGCCCAAAATTCCACTGAGTTTCACACTCAGGTGTTTATTCTAACTCCTGTATAAAAGAGGCTTTGGGGCTCAAATTGTTTACTAAGTTTCAAACATAATAAAGCCTTATTAAATCATATAGACTATCACTGGGGAAAACCCTTAACCAAATTATTTCTTATTCTTTTTATTAGACCAGGATATTTTAAAAGGCATTTGAAGTCCTTTAATGTATCCCTTGGCTTCCTTTAAACCTAGTTTCTAATCCCCTTAATCAAGATTTCAGTCATTTAAATTACGGCCGTTAAGTGCTTTTGGAGATATTATATTATTCTTAATCCTGATTATAAGACAAAACAAAACATTCAGGGCCTCCGGAAAGTCTGATGGTCTCAATGGATAAGCTGCAGTTATTCAGGATCCCAGGACTGACCAAACTCTCTTCTAAGCTTCAAATAACAAAAAATCTTAAATAGAGGTTCATCAAGTTGGAACACTGGCTGTAATCTCCCTTTTACTTTGGGACATTCAGATCCAAGTTTAGCTGCTCAAGGTCATGGATAGATAGAAAAAGGTTTCCTCATAATATAGAGATCCTGTTTTAAAATAAATTTAGTTCTGGTGTAAAATGAGAGGCCTACAGAGTGACATTCTGTTAGCATCAAGGATAGACCCCGCATGGGTAGTGGTAATACAAGCTCCCTATACATTACAATTGTACATTAACTCTGATCTGGAAGGACCAACACAAGGAACAACTGTCATGAGAAGAAATCCAAAATCAGGGTGCAGACATGTACTGAAATGTGTGCAAGAATTCATGGTTCCGTATTCATAAACTCAGATGGGGCAGGATTTATAACATGGAAGTCCTATATCTGTCATGCACTATTCCTCACATACTGTCTCATATTATAATTTAAGACTGATTTGGCTTAGTTTGTCACAGGTCACATTTCAGCAAAAGCCTTTAAGAACATGCTTAAATCTATTACCTTAAATCCATTATCCACAAAGCCTTTAAGTGCATGTCCAAGTAGGGATGTATCTGATTGCTGAATCTAGGCCTCACTCAGATCTATCCCTTTCCATGTGGTCTACCAGAATGCTTCAATTGCCAGTGACTGAATTGTCCTATTTTCCTGGTCTACAGCTGAGGAGGACTTTAGATAGCTCAGGAGGGGTGGCACACAAGTAGCAATAATCCACCTTTGATGCCCCCAGTCCTAAAGCTCCATGGCAATGATTGAATCAACCATCACATACGAGAGCACTCTGAAGGCTGTGCTAGTTTGATCTGGTTACCAATAGTCTAAGAGATGTGTGTGCAGGGATCTAGTGACACACCAGACCTACAATGACAGTGGGAGGGAGATATCATAGGATCCACTCCAGTTGCGAGCTATTCCTCTGAGTTGAGACAACTTCAGGCCTCTGGACTCACCAGCTTTAGTGCTGATTTGCGCTATTTGAGAAGGAAAGAGGAAAGCATGACGAAGGCAAGACCAACACATGTGACCATGAAAACCAAAAAATTGAGTTCAAGGTTAATGTTTTTTACATTGCACTATTCATGCTTATCTGTGAAATTCCAAGATCAGAAACACTGAAAAAATCAACAGCATGTGTTGATTTATTTGGAACCCAGCTACAAATGATGCCTTTTCTGATATCATGAAAACTTGAGAACTATCAAAATGCTATCTGAGAGATTTGATAGAACAGAAAATTGTGAAAGAAACTCGCCTTTTCAACAAGTTGAGAGAGACAATAGTTAGAACAGTGACTTCAATTAGGTTGTTCAACAAGATTTATGAAGAAGGACCGCAGAATCCACAACATTCATCTGATGAAGTGGGTCTTAGCCCACGAAAGCTCATGATCCCTAAGATCTGGTAGTCTATAAAGTGCTACAAGATTTTTTGTCGCTTTTGTAGATCCAGACTAACATGGCTACCCCTATGATACTAGCAGACCCATGTCACTCTGGGGATTTTCATCTTAAAGCTGATTTCAGTTTCTGAAGGGGAGCACTCCCTTAGTAAGTTAGTGCTGATAACAAAACTACCTCCAAGCTACCATGGGCCAAAGCTGTGTATCAGTCTTAGTGATGCAGCAAACAGAGTGTGATTTTGCCAGAAGCCTAAATCATGATAGTGTTATGAATCTGTTCACTTGAAAACCAGCAAGAATAAACATGATCTGTCTTTTGCAATAATAAATCAGCTTTAAAGTGTTCTATAGTAGTCTCCATAAACTCTTTCATCATCTTCATGGTAATTTTTTTGGAAGGGTGGGGCCTCAGTTTCAGGTTTTATCTTGAGCACTCAAAACCCTCTGCATGATCTTGCACGTGTGGCATTTTTTTCATCCAAGTATTCATATGATTTTTAAATTGTGTTTTTGATTGATTGATTGATTGATTGATTGATTGATTGATTTGGGAAGCAGGACAAGGTCAATGAGGTATGGGGGAGGGAATAAGTGACTGAGAAATTCTGTGTTATCTGCATACATTACAATTTCATCTTTACATCCAGACTCTTTGCTACTTTCAGTGTATTGACCATAAGGATAATTGTCCATCTTGTGGTGGAAAATGAGTTAACAACATAAACAATGACTGAATGAAGTGGAAGGCAATGACATAGACTTTGGTTCCAATTAGGCAAAGGAAGCGACGGAAACATGTTTCATAGAAAGATGTTCATTAACTAAAAGATGATCACAAGTGGCTTGATTCAAGACACTGGAATGGGACCCATTGACTTCAATGATATCAGAATGAGCACCAGAAGTTTAGGTCTTGAATGGACAAACTAAAATGGCTTCAGTTTATAAGTATTGATGGCTCCATCCCCAAGAATCTGAACCTCGCTGCCATTACCCACAGTCCATGACAGCCAAAGGCCTGAATTTTTGCATTAAGAAAGATTGATGCCTTGCCATAAATACTTTCCAGAGAATGGCAGTTGTTATGGCAAGAGTGTTCCCACCACTCTAGTTAAGGTTGTGTCAGCATTTAAATTATAAACCCCTGTTTTCAGGGGCTTACATCTTGGCTATAAACATTTGTCAAGAGATGAAAATTGGCATTCCATCTCTCTGCCCCGAAGCCTTTTTTTTTAAAAAAAAAAAATAATAAAGTTTGAAAAAAATCAGACTGGGATTTTTTAAACATCAGGAAAAAAGAAACAGAATTAGAGGTTTGTTGCGGGTGATGAGGTGTATGTGTGTGTTGTATTCCTAAAATGGGAAATCTGCTTTGCATTTTGAAATGAAATTTTGCAACGCACAGACAGGTTTGTTTTTAATAAATGTGGCTCGGTACCAAAAAACAAAACGGGGACGATTCACAGCTGGTGTAAATGGAGGGAGACCACCGGGGTTTCACTGGCACTATTACAATTTACACCAGTTCAGAGCTGCCTCTATATGCCCCAATGTATTTGCACATAGAAAAGAGGCTGCTATGTATTTGCTGACAGTACTTTTCCTCCAAAGTCTGATTTATTTCCAGAATATTTTTTAAAAAGGGATGGATAAAGCAGGATCCTATGATCCTTGGCCTTTGGGACCTGAGGTTAAGAGTTGGGTCGGTTGCAGTTAAATAAGAGCAGTAGCAATAGTGCAGCATATTTTGATACTGCCATCTGGGTGCTTCATATAAGAGGAAGAACAAGAAGCCTTGACTGGAAAGGAGAAGTTAGTCTGCATGGTGGGAAAAGGAGCTAAGTCCTAGGCGACCTATTGGAGAGCACAGCACTGAAAGCGGAGAGCAGATACCAGAAAAGAGCAATAGGTAAACTGACAGAAGACAAAGGACAAACCAGAGCTCTTTCCATATGTCTATATTTGGCCTTTATATTTTGTTTATTTATTTTAAGATAGACTAGCCCTCTCATGGCTTTTAAGCTCTGATTTTTCATCTGAATGAGCTTTTGAGTTTCCATATCTTAGCCATGAGTGGCCTTTTATGTTCAGGACATAGATGTGCCTCAGAATCCTTTGCACCACTTGTTGCAGTACTTCAAAAAAGATGCAAGCTGTCATGAGGCACTAAACTCCTGATAAATACCACATCTCCAATTGTTTTGTAATGGTGGTGGGAAAAGGTTAGCAGGTACTTGGCAGTATTTATACTTCATAAACCCACATTGCTTGTTACTCATGATTCTGTTCTCTGTTAATTCAATAGGAATTCAGATTAAACAAACAGGATGGCAGTTACCACAATGACACATTCCCCACAAATATTAGGTCTTAGCCAATTTACCATTCCTACATGGTTTTTCAGAAATGATCGTAACTGGTACAGCAAGTTCTTCTGCCATCTCTCAGGAAATTTAGATGTATATTTTCTATATTTATCAGGTTTCTATATCCATCAGGTTTTAAAAAAAAATTAAAAAACCCAGCAGATTCTTCAGTCTCTTATTCTTTAAGTTTGGTTCTCAGTTTATTGGATCCAGTCCTGCCCCTAGGAGCAGGATTTTGACCCATTCTGCTGTTCAGATCTCACTATAGCCCCACTGTTCATCTCTTTTAAAATTGGCCTAGTCAGTCACTTTACCAGAACCTTCTGGAATTACATTACCAAAAAGAATACTGTACAACCTTATACTGTTCTCATCCTTAACAATAGTCAGTAGTTTAGAAAGGTCAATAGGATGCTGAGTGCTGGCTCATTACGAGATATTGCTAGCAACCATGATAATTGTTTGAGCTCTCCTATAACACCACTATGTGCTCTAGTATGTATATTAATGAATGAGCCATTATTTGAATGCCAGTCCATCACTGGCCTCTCCGTTAATAAATTAGGTAAGCCCCTTTAATGTAATGTACAGCACATTATTTCATTTAGCTAATGAAAGAACAAGCACTACTCTAATAAATGGAAAACACTCTGGGTTTATCCTGAAGCTATACACATATATTATTTTCTGTTTATTTTTCCTGTTGGCAAAAGAAATACTAGTTTAATAATAGAATTGAGCCTGTATTCTCAGGATCAGAGCAGTTAACTCCATTATGATAATAAAAATAATTATTATTTATTTGTATTGCACTAGGGGGAAGAGAGACCAGTGAGATTCAGAGCCATGTTGAAGCAGATGCTTGTCTTAATGAGAATAAGAGATTGTCCCTGCCCCAAAGATCTTAAAGTCTACAATGAGGCAACATGAAAGAAATTAGGATGATGGAAAAGGGAAATGAAAGTAAGATCACATAGGTTATATGCAACCAAATCAAGTATGAGGACCAACACTGAGAAAAGCATGGTTGTGAAAGAAGCTAGCAAAGATACACACACAGCTGGTATCCCTGGAAATGAAGGGGTGATGTGACAAAAGATAAGAGTGGACAAGTAGGGAGGGGAAGAATTGTCGAGAGTCTTGAAGGTCAGGATAAGAAGCTTGAACTAGATCAGGTAAAAGGAGGGGAGTCATTAGAAAGATTGAAGGAGAGGGAAAGTAGTGGTCAGAGATATAGGCAATGGAGATGCCCTTACCAACAGTGCTTTGGATGTTTCAAAGGGAAGCAATATATGTGGATGTGAGACCAGAGAGGAGGAGGTTCAGTAGTGAGGCCAGAAGATGATGAAGCCTTGAATTAGTGTTTTAATGATGTGGCGAGAAAGGAAAGGCTGAATTTTGGAAATGTTGTGGAGGGAAAATCAGCAGGATCTGGTCAGTTCTTGGATGTGTGGGGAAAAGGTAAAAGAGAAGTGAAAGATAAGCCCCAAGGTATAGATGGTGGTGTTCCCAACAGTCAATGAGAATGCAGAAAGAGGAAATCTTGGAAGGAAAGTTGTTTATTTTTGGTCCTGTTAAATTTGAGTATCTGGTGAAACAGCCAGACAGACAGACTAAAACTTCAACCTGAAGGAGGGGAGACACATCAGGAATGAATGAAATCACCTAAAGTGTAGCTGAGAAGTAGAAAGAACTAAAGACAGAGTCCTGTGGGACCTCCACGGAAAGAGGGAGAAGGTAAGATGAGGACCCACTAAAAGAACATGCAGAGAGGTTGCAGGAGAACCAGGGCAAGATAATGTCATGAACGCTGAGGGAGGACAACATTTTAAGAAAAATGAGACAGAC
Organism: Dermatemys mawii; assembly: GCA_007922305.1. NCBI lineage: Eukaryota > Metazoa > Chordata > Testudines > Dermatemydidae > Dermatemys > Dermatemys mawii. The sequence goes on along the minus strand of ML677365.1, from coordinate 5,340,901 downwards.
AATATGAAAAACAGCAGAGAGATCAAGGAGGATGAAAATGGGAGTAAAGTCTCCAAGATTCTGCAAAGAACAGGTCAGTAGGGAGCATGGTGACAGCAGTTTAATGGAGGTGAAGAGTACAAAACTTGATTGGAGGGTATCCAGGATGGAGTTAAATGAATTTCAGATCATGATTGTACCTGGCATACTCATTGACTTTAAAAATGAAGAGAGGAAGTAACTGGAGAACCATGTGGGTTTCAGTGTGGGGTTTTTTTTTGGAGGATGGTGGAGACCAGAGTTTGTTGTACTGTGATGGGAGAATGGAAGGTTAAGGAGGAGAGTGGGGCAAGGACAAAAGGCATCATGGGAGGTCATGAGATAGGAGAGGATGGAATCTCTAGGCAAGTGAGAGGTTAAGAGGACAGAAGGTGAGAAACCTCAGTGTCAATAAGAGGAGAGAAGTCAGGAAAGGTGTTAGAGAGCAAGGGTGAAATGGAACAGAGGGAGGCAGAAGTCATGTCAAAACTTGTCAAACATCTCTTTGAAAAGACTGCAAGGTCCTGTTTGGTGATAGAAAAGGGTGTGTGGGAAGGGAGGGAAGAAATCACAAGTAGCAAATATATATTTCTTTCACATCTTTATGCATATATATTTTATATACAGATTATATATATATATATATTGCTATTACAGTACAATTGATTTAGCAAAATTGTATATTCATATATTGTCATGTAGTGGCTAAATGAGGTAATTACACCTTGTTTTATTGGGAAGAGCATATGGCAGGGCTGACCAAACCATGGCTGTAAGCTACATACAGCTCTTTTACAGTTAAAATGCAGCTCATGGATGCCCTCCCACCCCTCCCTCATTCTCCACCTACCAGACTTGAGGGGCCAGGCACCATGTTCTGAAGACCCATTTTGCATCAAATTTAGCCCTATTCACAAGGCCTCTGCACCATTTAAGTCCAACATAAGCCCTTAGTACTTGAATGGGATTTAAGTGGTGAATATGCCTTGAGCTGGTCCTCAGCCAAGGGGCTGAATTTCATCCTTTGTGAGTGAGACACCATCAATATGTACAGATTTCTATTTGTATAGGTCCATAGCCGGTCCTCACTTGGATAGCATTTGACAGTCTGAGAGAGTTGAGTTTTTTCATGATTCACCTTCAACTTACAGCAATATTTAGGGGTGAAATGGGGTAATCTTTCATGGAATGTCACAGTTGGAAGGGAGCTCAGAAGATCATCTAGTCTAACCCGCTGCGCAAAGCAGGACCAATCCCCATTTCTGCCCCATATTCCTAAATGGCCCCCTCAAGGATTGAGCTCACAACACTGGGTTTAGCAGGCCAATGCTCAAACCACTGAACTGTCCCTGACCCACAGCCACCTATCCCTCTTCCTTTCCAGACACATTTCCTGTGGTCATTCCATGTGCAGTATTGTGAACCAGAGTGTAATCAATTTAGCAGTATTCCAGGGTAGTAACTCTGTCTGTACGTCACTTTGAAGACTAGAATGTCTGTTGAGTTAGTGTGAGATTATGGAAACAGCTAAAGCATGGCTGAGAATTCTTTGTTTAAAATATCACCAGGTTCAATCATCACTTGGATTCGTGGTCTGCTATCATCCAATTTTTAAATATTCCGCCATTTTGACTTTATGAATTACACCCTTGAGGTGAACAGCTACAGAAAGGCACGTATTTATACCCTGCCAAGAATCCAAGATGATTGTGATATCAGAGGTAATGCAACAATCACCTCCCTTATTCCACAACTAATTTACATGCAGCAATTTCATTGGTTGTATAAGTCAGGCTGCACAGGTGGTGGATTACTTAACCCAACTGCCATACCTGTGTGATGGCAGATGCTACTTTGTTTCATTACTTTGGGGGCTGAAAGTCAGGACACTCGAAAAAACTTTGTTGTTTGTTCAAACAAATTGTTTGTTAGGCCAATTTCATAGTGAACTGCTGAAGTTTAAAGAATTTATTTTTTTTTTACATTAACACATAAATAATGGGTGTTTCTGAAAAGATAAGGGTGATACAAAGCTGATGTAGTCATTCAATCAAGCCTGAACTGATTCTTCAGGCACATTGCTTTATAGCTGGAGCAAACTACACCACATAACAGCAAACTCTAACATTTATTATATACATTGATAATGGTACTCTAGGATATGCCATTATTCTTTGTACAACAGTAGAGTGTAGAGACACCAGGACTGGCACTCCATTGTTGTAGGTGCTGTGCAAGTAAATAGTGTGGGGTTGGGCCTGCCCCAAAGACTGACAGTCAAAGACAAAGGGAGGGAGAAAGGAAACACTATTATCCACATATTTCATATGGGGAACTGAGGCACAGAAAGATGTAGTGATGTGCCCAATGTTACACAGGAAGTCTATGGGAAGATAGATGGGAACTGAACAGAGGAGGGAAGCCTATGTGCGGATGGGAACTGAACAAAGAAGGGAAGTGTTGGGACCTCAATTTCGCATGCACTGAAGTCAATGGGAGTTTTTCCTTTGACTATAATAGGTTCAGGATCATGCCTTTATTTCATACTAGCTTTAGGAGCTGCAAATTGGAGAAAAACTATATAGTCATTACTAACAATTAAAATTTAAACTGACAGGGAGTGGTTTGAAATCACCCTGTGCAAGAGGAAGGACTAGTGCTTGTAGCTTCTGGGCACCTGTTTTCAATGCAGCAACAGATGCAGTAGGATGCCAAACGATGTAAAAAAGGGGGCAGATAAAAATAATTTTAAACAGGGCATGGTTCAGATGGAGTGCCTCCATTTTGCAGGTTTGTGTTACAACCTTAATGCTATTTAAATGTATTTTTTTATTGTGTGTTAATAACAGTAATAAAAAAGAAAAAAAATTGCAACATACAGCTATTTTATAACAAGCAGATGGTGGCTAGAGATGGGCTGCTCTCCAGCTGTTCCCATTCTTGTGCAATTCATGATCAAGAGAAGGGAAAACATTTGCATTGCACCAGCCTGCCATAATATTTCATTTCAAAGTTAAAGACTCGATGTGGTTTATCAGATGAAAATAATTGTGTGCCGCCTTCTATTTGCTGCAGGAACTAGGAGTTTGTCATGAAGAAATTTTTTTTAGAAATGTCATTTCTTTGGATGGAGTTAGGAGAAAATAGCAGTGTAACATGCCTAAGTGGCAACATGTCTGGCCAACCACCAGCAATTTATAAGACAGGAGGCCAAATCATCCTTCTTCTATGGAAAAAACATACATAAGGGAAACTAACTAATTCTAAAACTCCATATGTTTCAACACATGGAAAGCTCAACTCATTTTCCCTTCAGGTGATATGGGGAGAGAGCAATGATTGCCCAGGAACAAAAGACCTATGCCATGGAGATATGGAGGCCCAGGATCTTCCCCAGCTCCACAGCTGTCATAAGTATAAGTATAAAGTAGCCTAGAATTCCTGTTTACTTTTAAGGGGTTAAGCTGAGGGAAACCTGGGGGGCACCTGACCAAAGGAACCAATAAAGGTTATAGATAGATGGGGAAAAAATAGGTCTAATTCACCTAATAGCTCCAGAGCGAATAAAAGAGAAACCAAAAGCCTTTCCCTCCCTGAAGTTTTGAAAGCATCTTCAATTTCCATTGGTTCCTTTGGCCAAGTGCCCCCCAGGTTTCCCTTAGCTTAACCTCTTACAGGTAAACAAAAATTCTAGGCTACTTTATACTTTTAACAATAGCTCTCAAAGCACCTGCCTCTCCATACATCATCCAATGGCACCTGATGACATGAACAGGTCTGTGGCCATGCTGCTGATCATCATCTACTTTGTTCTGCAGCTGCACTCAAGGTGAGTGGATACTATAGTTTCCACTGGAAATATCCCTGGGGATGTGCTCCCATACCTCTGACCAACCTGGATCTCAGTCAGGACCGTGTCCTCAAATTCCCCTGGAGTTCTAAACCCATTTATCACACAGACACACTTCCACCAGCTTGGAGAGGGGAGCATGATACTCACCAGACTTTCTAGTCCCTGGCCTTTTGGGAGTTAATGAAACACATTTGTTACTCTTTGCACTATCTAATATATGGCTCAAAACACCTGTTTCTGTCCTAGGGAGCCACTTGCCCTTAGAGTGACTCATCTTCTGAATAATGCAGCAAGTTCAGTCTGGCAGTAAATGTTAGTTTCCATGCCTGTAGTCTGGCATACCAAAACAGCTCACTGGCATCTGAATTATCAACAAAGTAAATGGTCAGCTTAGAAATAGCTATTCAGATCAACATCACATATCAAGTGAACTACCTAAAAATAATATGGACATCCAGAGGTCTGTAATATTCCTGAATTGACAAAAAATCTCACAGGAACTTCAACATCTGCATCTTTTCTGTCCAGACAATCTGGATTTATTACCTTGGCATCCAGGTGTGCATCATTTCTTATTACTCTTTGGTGTCCGATGCTCGTATGTCATCCATTTTCAACGACATCAGAAAGATGAGGTCTTTGTTTTGGCAGGGAAATTGAAAACAAGGGTACTGGGGAAGGAAGTTACCAAGCAATAGGGAAAAAATAAAATGCTGAAAAGAAAGATGAATAGCAAATTTGGTATGAGGTTGCTGACTGACTCTTACAGCTTAGTGTATCTAATGTAAATTTAAGTGTAAAATGGAAAAGTGTAGGGTGATGCCATGTATCTTGTACTTGTTACAGTAACAGCATAACAAACAAAGAAAAAGGGATGCTTAGTAAGCACCAAATACCTGGCTTAGATACACGTAGATGAACATGCTCGTTTGAAGGCACATTATACATATCGTGGTGCGGCAACTGTGACATTAAGAATTACAGTGAAAGCAAATATAGTTCAGAGAATGCATATGCAAATGAGGTTTGGTTCTGCTTTAAGACAAGAGTTCAGATCTGTCAGTGGGAAATGTTTGCCTTTAGTAGAATTCTGTCCTGGTTCATGCCATCCAGCACATGGTTGTTAAAAATCCCTGGAGGTGGAGGGAACCATTATAAAATGCCAGCATGTGTAAAATTGCACTTTGATTCTGATCCATGTCAGAGTCTTCCATTTTATCCTCTGAAGAGAAAATGACAGCAGGAATCTTCAGGTGTCAGCCCATATCCATGCTGTTCTATTTAGTAATGCTTTGTGACTTTCCCACAACTTTTCTCATCCTGCAGCAGCTTGAACTGATCCTACAACTTCCCAAGAAATTTCTGTTGATATTACTGGATTTGTCAGCTCCTTCACACTGACTCAGAACTAGAAGAAAATGGCCAGTCACTAAAAATATTAGCAAGACAACGAACCCTATCATCCCAAAGGGTCTTTCAGGGTGATTATTGTGAGACTGGGGTTTGGAGGGACAACCATACAGCTGCATGATTCCCCACTTATTTGGGACCTTAGGGCATCACCGTTGTCCATGGGAATTGAGGGCTACCAGTTCTTTGCAGGATCAGTTCCATAAGCTCTAGCCTGTACGTTATGCCAGATGTTGTACAGTGCTGGCTAACTAGTACCAGAAGGCATCTTTTTCACCAGAATCCAAAAGACAGAATTCTCCCCTCAAAAAATCTCAAGAATCAATAACAGAATGTTTTGCAACCTCTCCAGAGAGCCCTGGGTCTTGTGAGTCGGGATCACATGCATAAGTGCTGGAACCTGGAGTGCTGGGTTGCTGCCGCACCCTGTGGCTTGAAGTGGTTTCCATTATATGCAGGGTTTATAGTTTGCTTCAATGGCTCTCAGCAGCCTCGCTATAAAAAATGGTTCCAGCGACCCTGATCACAGGTAGCAGTCTGAAGGCTTTTAGGGCAGCTTAAGATCCAGGAATTAGAAAAGCCAAGTAATAGATCATGAGACAGTAAATACACGATCTGGGCAGGTAGAGTAATTCAAACAGGCCTCTTCTGAAGAGTAGCAGGTGTGACAACTTTGGACAAGACAGAAAAGTAGCTCTCACCTATAACAGTTTCCACAAACTTCCATTAACAAAAAGTTACGTTTTCACCATTTCATGAAACTGTACGTTTTATCGGCTCTGCCGTAGTGGAAACTTTGACTAAATCAATTTTGTAATTCAGAATACAGATCATGAAGTCAAGAAATTGCTCATAAAGTAGACTAAGTTCTTTTTAACCCCAGTCACCCCACACACACACACACACCCCCATAAGCTATTTTTATCCTCTTCTAATACCACTTTTGCTATGGCTGCTTAATGAGAGAAAGCAAGCAGCATGTTGTCAAATGTGGTTTTTGTATGAGCCCCGCATAGTTATGTCTTCAGGCCATTGGCTCTTCATGGTTACTGCAATCTTCTTGTTAAGTTGCAATAATAATACGTAGCAGCTGCGTAATGGTTTATATTTTCAAAGTGAAGAGCAAACATTAAATAATGAATCCTCAAAATGTCCAGGTGTGGTAGATGAGTGTTTTTCACACATTACAGATGAGGAAATTGAAACACACAGGGACAAATTCAGAGGCAATGTGTAAGGTAGCATAAATTAGATCCCCTTCCACTACCTTTCATTCAGTTACACTGCCAGAGTTTTGGCATACACTTGATATAAAATCATCCATATTGATGAGACTTGAAATAAAGGATCTAGAAGAAGGTGAAAAAATGTAGGTTAAAATGTAGGTTAAAGGAGTGACCAAATAACTTACACCTTTTTACACCTTCTTCTTGGGTGCTTTCCTTGCTGCTCCTCTGTGCTGACTCTTCAGCAGGTGAATTAAATCAATTTAGGCTATGTCTACCCTGGAGACGTACCTACACTTAGGCTATGTCTACTTTGGTTAGACTTACCTACGCTAACTTTGATCGAGCTAGCTTGTTAAAAATAGAAGTGGCACAAGTGACATGGTGAGCTAGCTGCTCTGAATACTTACCTAATGGTTCAGATAGGATTGTATTCAGTGTGGCAAGCCTATTCTACAGTACTTCTCATGAGCCACTGCAGCTACGCTCAATTTTTAGCCAAGCTATTATGGGTAGGTCTACCGACGCTGGAAACTACACCTTCCGGCTCCAGTGTAGACATATCCTTAGACTCAGTGGGCCAAATTCAGAAGCGAAACACAAGAGAGGCTAAGTTACATGTTTGTTTAAATGGGTATGCGTCTAGATAAGTAAATAAATCTAAGTAAGATTAGAGGAATTAAGAGAGAGCCTAAACTGGTATAACATGAAGATGGAAGAAGGCAGAATACTCACCTCTGACTTAATCTAAGAAGAGGTTAATTTACAGAGGCCTCTTATCCAGAAAAGCTCCTAACCGCAACTTTAATCATGTGAGTTGGTCCATTGGAACCAATGTGACAACTCACCTGCTTTCAGTTGTGCACATGCATAAATGCTTTGCTAGATTGGGGCCTCAGCTAAGCATACAAGTGGAAGATCATTTCTAATATTTTCTCTGTGCAGCAGTAGCTCTAGGTCTTCGCAATTTATGATGCTGCATAAGGATAAATACGTCAGGGGTTCCGACACCACAACCATTGCCCTAATCCCTTAGCCAGAGCACCATCTCTGCCAGGGACTCATGCCCACATGCAGTTCTTTCACTCATCTCAGTTGCTGAGCAAGCACTAAGACTGTGGTGTTACATCTGGATTTAGTATAAGAACATAAGAACACCCATTTTGGGTCAGATCCAGTAGCACAGGCAGGTTTTAATATAAGAAGGAGTGAACACCAAAAAAAGAGGCCGCCGAAATGCCGCCGACAGAAGATGCGGTGGCATGGGTATGGCCACCGAAATGCCACTTCTTCTGTCAGCGGCATTTCGGCAGCCATACCTATGTGCATGGCTATGGCTGCCAAAATGCCGCCACAAGAAGAAGCGGCGTGCCGCTCCGCTCCAATCACAGACGGGGTGCTGCCCCCCAACATTGGCTGCCCCAAACACGCACCTGCTCCAGCCAGCCCCCAGGCTGGTGACTTCAAAAGCCATCACGTTGGGAATTCTGGGCTCAGGGGGAGCAGTTGTTCCTCCTGATCCCCCGCTAGCTACGCTACTGGTCAAACCAATTATTCATCTAGCCCAGTATCCTGTCTTCCGAAAGAGGCCAATACAGGATGATCAGAACAGGTAATCATCAAGTGATCCATATCAGTAAATAAATAATGAAGAGATGTTTTAGTCTAAGTTAAGGTGCAAAAATATTACAGTCAGTTAATTGTCAAGTACCATCAACAGTTGTATTCAAGTGTTACCATTTGCTTATGCTTTTTCTTTCTGGACAATTATATTCAAAGTTCTCTTAAACAGGTTTGTCCCAGGAAAGAAATCCAGTTCAACATATTGCAGATAATGTAATCATCCTTTATTTGAAGTAAGCAAGTTATCTTTGTTATCGCTGACAGTTTATGGTGCTGAGTATCTCACTAATCCATCTTCAGTCAAATATGCATAAATATTAGTAGATATTGGGTCAATAAATATTAATAATGGCCAAACACAGACAGTCTGCATTTCAATAAAACTAAAGTTCTGAGATGAAATAAAAGAAAATCTTTCTTGGGATTCCATTTTACATCATTGCACTAACAGTAAGAGGTGTAATTTTTAAAATATAGGCTCATACCTGTTCCTTCAAATAGTTCCAATGAAGTCAGTGGGATTACTCGTGGGTGTAAAGATTGCAGGATCAGGCATGTAGGAAAGAAAAGAAGAGGCATATAGTTCACAAACAATAATAATTTGGAATAGAATAATAGCAGCCTACATCCAGGCAGCTCCACATTATTTGTAAATTATAGACCTTAGATCACTTCATTAATCCTTTAAATGCAGCCATTTCTAAAGCAGAACACAACAGCTGTATAAGTGTGTATCCCAAATATGGCAGTAATGGTGCTGCATGTATTTAGGATTAGATCCTGCAAACATTTCTTCATGTGACATAAGTAGGGCTAGCTGGTCTGTGAAAGGGTATGTAGGAACAGACCCATTTCTTTTAGGATCTATTTGCAAATAGTTCATGGGGAATTATTTACCATATATTCTATACTACTTAGAACAATGCAAATTCTATAAAAATATTTAATTACCACACCCCATGCTTGGCTAGATATATAATTTCTTTAACTGTGAAAAGCGTAATATGTGACCTATTCCTAATGTTTGATGGGGAGATGGGGATTGGTTTTTAACTTCTTGTTAAGAAAAAGAACGTGCTAAATATGCCCTTTGTGCTGTCACGCCAATTCATCTAATGAAAACTGGAATACAATCTACAAATCCATCAGTAATTTTATCCCACATTTGTATTCAGATTTGTCACAGCTACTTGTTCATAATCCAGCCATCCAGAGATAGTAAGTAAAGGAGAAAGCAAGGCTTTAGTAGCAGCCTGGTCTCAATCCTAATATTCTAACAGCTGAGAAAATAGAGGCTCTTCCATTAACACTAGGAAATTTGATTTCAGATTGCTATGGACAGTCAGGCTAGTAGAATAAGAAAGCAGTGCTAAAGGCCAGGAGTTGGAATTCAAGAGGAAACAAAGAATTCTTCCAACAAGGTGCTTAATGTCCACTGATGACGAGAAGTCAAAGTTGCTCAGCATACCACAATGGAGGCCTTCAGCCCTTTAAAGGATTGGGCTTTCCAGAGAAAGTTAAAAAAAAAAAAGCTGAATACAAGCTAGGGCATGATGATGAAAAACCTAAAAGCAGACTACAACTGTAAAACAGCTATTCAAAGTGAGTGGGTGGTGGCAGGCTTCTGATATTTCAGCCATTAGCAACAATGATTAAAGTGAATAATGCAAAAGCCTCCCACCTGACTGTACCCAATGGCGCAAGCAAGGATGAGACAATTAAACAAAAAAATGGGAGCAAAACGGCAGAACAACTATTTAAAATGGTGATAGCTTGAGAGACTTCATTTATTAGCACTGATAATTAAACGGAAAATAAAAACCAACCTGCAAACAGTTAGAACACTGCCTGGTAATAGGGCCTAATTCTGAGTGCCTCCTCTGCGGAGCTGATGGTAACAGGTACTTCATAGCCCTCACCCCACAGGATGGATCCTGAGATTTCCCTATTAAGCACCCACACAAGGCCATGCATTGATTTTCCTCTGCTCTTTAGGGGTAAATTGACTAGCTAAATGTACTTCATTTTTAAGTATAACAATATGTTTCTTACTGCAAGTGAAACATGGACAGTCCGGAGAGGAAACTGGGGAATTCAAGAATTCACAAACTGTCTTTCCTGCAACTGGTGTGGACAGAAACCATCTCTCTTCCTCCTCCACTCATTTCAACATCATTTCACGGTTGCAGTGTCTGTATCTGAAAACCCTAAAAGCCTGATTCTCAGGCAAAAAGCCAGATGTGAGGCAGGTATGACTAATCCTCTAGAGTAAAAATAGAGTAAAAATAAACAAACTATAGTAGAAGCTTTAGAAATATCCAGAATTTTGAACTAAATTAACCCCAAAGATTCTCCATTCCAAGGAACTGCCCACGTGAGAGATCTTTGAGAATCTTCATTATGGAGCCAATAGGCTCTTATTTGTTCAGGATGTTGCAATAGATTTCTTATCTCTGTATATATGTCTGTAAAGATATTGAACTCTGACCTCTAAGAAAAGAAGGGTAAGGCAGAGCGAAGAGCTAAAAGAAAGTATGCAGAGGAAATATTTGTCATTTCTCATTTGCCATTAAACACATTAGTTTTGAGAGTAGTGTATAGCAATAGCGTACTAATCTCTTTAAATAGTTATGAGCCCTCTAGTGGTGTTCCCTTTGCTTTATATTTTAGAAGCCGCCAGAAAAAAGTAAAAGCAATATAGTTAGTAAATGGGGTTATCTGGTACCCAGTTTTGCTCATGTGGTTTCTTCATGTTCTTGCTGTTGTATAAAAAGCAAGAGAAGCAACAGCAGGATTGTAACAAGATAAAAATAATACTTAAAAAAATCTTTTTCTGGGTAATTATCACTCACATTTGAAGTTACTAGGACTGAAAGAATTTTTAAAGTCTAATCTATACTCTCCTCTCCAGCTGCTTAGAGAGCACCCATTGCATGGTATTGGAGCACCTTTTGTTGCAATTATTTATTCTTTTGCTTTTTACTCAGCTTAAAAATGGCATTAATTGGATCAACTTCCATTGTTTTAAACTCAACGTATAAAATTCCTAGTCCATTTCACTTCCCAGACCATGCACAGCCCAATGATGTTGTTTCAATTTCACATCACTGCAAGGGTATTTTAAAATTTAAAATCTATTAACTGATCTTTTTTCAAAGGAACAAAATATATTTTCATAGTGTTTGATGTAATTAGTGTGTGTATTTGGGATGACCAACTCCTTACTTGATTTGATTTTACACAAAACCTAAATTCAGAACCAAAACTAAATTGATAATACCCCTTCAAATTATTCAGCTATTAAATTAAAGTGTATACCCTTGTCTAGTACTATATATAATCATGATATATCTCACCTACTGGCCAATCATTTCACAAGCATTTAGTAAATGATCTTCATGACAACCTTGCAAAGGAGGAATGAAAATGCAGCAGAACGTTTTACAGTTAGGGTGAAACTCGGACTAAATTATGGCATAGACTTTGTGTCGAATTTCTGTGTGGCCTAAATTTCATCTAAACATTTCAAAGGTGTAGGTTAACTTTTAATTATTTAAGGCAAATATTTCACAGAACCCTAGGATATGTTCTCAAGTATATTTGACAACAGTGATTTGGTACTTCAGAACTCTGCTTTTAAATCTTGGTGGAGGATTGTTGGATTTGCGGATTAGCAAAATTTGAGAATCAGTGAAGTTTTACCATATTAGAAAGGGAGAAACTGAGGCAGAGAGGTTAATGCAAACAATTTCAAACTTAAGTGCCTAGAGTGGAAGTCAATGAAAGCTGCAGATGCTCAGAAGGTCTGAAAATCAGGAAACTTATTTAGGTACTTTTTTGTGCACACATATTTCCAGATTTTGGGCTAAATGATTGACAAAGCCCACACGGAAGATCAGCATCAATATAGGATCAGAACTCATCAAGATCTCAGTCCTGTTTTCAAGTTCACTAGATCAGGTCTTTAACATAGTTGTTCACATGATAACCCCATTCTCTACAGGAGTGCCAGTAATCCCACTATTCAAGAAGGATGTTGATAATTGGAAAGGGTTCAGAGAAGAGCCACAACAGTGATTAAGGAATTAGAAAGTATACCTCATAGTGATAGAGTCAAGGAGCTTAATCTATTTAGCTTAACAAAGAGAAGGTTAAAAGGTAAATTGAAGAGTCTGTAAGTACCTACAGGGGAACAAATTGGCCTCTTCAGTCTAGCAGAGAAAGATATAACACAGTCCAATGGCTGGAAATTGAAGCAAGATAAATTCAGATTAGAAATAAGACATAATTTTTTAACGGCAACAGTTATTAACCATTGGAACAACGTACCACAGGTTGTAATAGATTATCCATCACTGGATGGATTGGATGATATTTTTAAAAAAAGATCTGCTCTAGGAATTATTTTGGGGACAATCTATGGTCCATGTTATACAGAAGGGTCAGACTAGATAATCATGAGGGTCCATTCTGGCATTAGAATCTATGTATCTATGACAGGGATCGCCAGCTTTGGCAGGAGGCCGTCAGGGAAAGCCCCCTGGCGGGCCAGGTCAGTTTGTTTACCTGCCTCATCTGCAGAACAGCTCCCACAGTCCATGGTTTGCCACTTCAGGCCAATGGGGGCTATGGGAAGTGGCAGCCAGCAGATCCCTTGGCCCATACTGCATCCCACAGCCCGCATTGGCCTTGGACACAGCCCGTGAGAGCTGTGGTTGGCCAAACCTGTGGACACGGCAGGTAAACAAACCAGCCCAGCCCACCAGGGGCTTGGTTAAGAGGGAAATTGTACCTCTTAGACCACTGCAGTATCTTCTCTTTGGTAAGAAAATTAATTATATTTTTCTATTACCATTTTAGTATATTCCAGAAAAAATATAAAATTACTTCCCCCTTCAAAATAAGTAAATAAACCACAGAGAGAAATTGAATCCATTAAATGTATGCCAGATGAGGCATAATTGAAATGCATCTGTTGTATGATTTGGGGGAAAAAATTGTGGTGTTTTATTAAGACTCAGAGGCTGCCTCAGACTGGCCTTGAGGGATAAGATGCACAGACTTTTCTCATCTGAAAAGGAATAGACTTAAATTTAAATCATTCCATTGCAGGTTTTAGAGTGCTAATAAACTTGCCACATTTTTGTACTCATTTATGTATGCCATTCATTTTGAAGGGCTGGTGAAACAAGAATGATCATTTTTATTCTCGCTGTAGTTTGAGTTTCCAGAATTCACTGGTTCTGAAGTCCATGGGGATTGTAAAGTCCACTGGAGATAAAGCTCTCTCAAAGCCTCACTCTGTCTCCGTACCTCCTACATCACTGTGGTCACCGCAGACCTGATTTGGTAAAGCTACGAATTCATCTCAGGCTATTTTTTTTTCCCAATAACTAGCACTTCATTAGGGTAAAAAAGCTTCATTATGAAAGGAAGTATTCACAGAGAATTCAGCTTATGAATGGAAAATTACTAACTTCAAGTTTCCAACCTGTTTCTTTCAGACATAAATGTAAAGCTTATTTTAAAAACGTTTTATATTGCTCGTTAATTTGAATGTCTCCTCCTTCCTGTTTCATTATTATTATTAAATTGTCAGAGATTGAACGTATTTGGAAAATTTCTAATTCCCTACAGAGAAGTAAAGAAGACAAAAGTAACATAATTGCATTTACTCTCCACTGAATTAGAGTCATGTTTATGATTCTGAGTGTAAACACACAGTTTTAAAGCTGAGCAAGCATTTTCCTTAAAACTTGGCTTTATCCTCAGATCTCAGTGAAATCTATATGCAAGTCAATTTTTTAGCTTTCTACCTTGAGCCATTGTTGAATTATCTAGAAAAGATAACCTACCACACCTAGAAGCCACCTACCACAGGACAAGCCCCACAAAGAAAGTAACAGAACACCACCAACCATCACCATCAGCCCCCAGCTAAAACCTCTCCAGCGCATCATCAAAGATCTACAACCTATTCTGAAGGATGATTCCTCACTCTCACAGATCTTGGGAGACAGGCCAGTCCTCCTTATACACATCCCCGCAGCCTGAAGCAAATACTCATCAGTAACCATGCACCACACAACAAAAACACCAACCCAGAAACCTATCCTTGCTAATGTATATTCCACTCTATGCATCTGATGAAGTGGGTTCTAACCAATGAAAGCTTATGCTCAAATAAATTTGTTAGTCTCTAAAGTACTCCTCGTTCTTTTTGCAGATACAGACTAACACAGCTGCTACTTTGAAACATGTTGTGTTGTATATCTGAACACATCACATGCATATGTAAATCCTTTGGCTCTAATCCATGTTTAATTTTATGTTAACAGGGCTACATTCATGAGTAAAGTTAACCATGTATGTTACTGTTTACAGGACTGTAGCTTTATTTTTTAAGAAAATATGAAATTATAGAGGAAAAATGGAATGTATTTTCAAGATATAGAAAGGAAAGGAAAATAGAAGAGAGATCAGAACAGAAAGGAGTATAGACTGAATGTATTCAACTTCTTTATTAATTGCTGCAGACTTGTAAAAAAAGAGAAGATAAAAGAACAAACTGAAAATATGAACTTAACTCCCTTTTGGAGCTATACTGATTAAATATCATAAATAAAATATTAATATAATAAACCTTATTTTTATATTTTAAAAAAACAGTAGTTTCTTCCTCTGGCATTTGTTTTGAATTTTGAAAATTGCCATTATAGTTTGCTATCTTACAGACACTCATGCAAATAAGTAGTGCTTTACCTGTGCAAGTAGCCTCTCTAAGGTGTGTTTGCAGGAATTACACAGCAAACTCCTGCCTATTGTTGAACATTGTAAAGTTTGGATCCTTTGTTATTATCATTAGCTAATATTTTGATTACTTCCATGCCTAGAAGTTGAGACCAGGGCCTCAACTCACTAGATACCACACAGGCACAGAGTAAAGGAGTTCCTGCTCCATAGATCCTACAATCTTAGTACACAATGGTTCAGTGCATTGCGTGAGGGTGTAGCCCTGCACCCACACATAGCCGCACTGAAGTCAGAGGGGTTATGCGCAGGCACCCAGCTGTGTCCACATAAACAGATGCAGAACTGAGGCATGGATCATAGAATCATAGAATATCAGGGTTGGAAGGGACCTCAGGAGGTCATCTAGTCCAACCCCCTGCTCAAAGCAGGACCAACCCCAACTAAATCATCCCAGCCAGGGCTTTGTCAAGCCGGGCCTTAAAAACCTCTAAAGATGGAGTTTCCACCACCTTGGACTGATTAAGTGCCTTACCTAAGAATACACAGGCAATTGGTGACTGAGTCAGAAACTGAACCCAAATCTCTTGAGTCCATTGCTTTTTAACCATGAGACCATCCTTCCACTCTCATTTATTTTAAGTGTCCTGCTCAGACTTTCCCAGACTACTATCATATGGGAGTATCTAGCTGACAAAAATATTTAAACATTTACTAAGTATAAAAAAGTGTTCCTGTGATTAGCTGAGATGGTGTATTTTGGAAGATGGTTTGATGTTATTTTCATTTGTCATATAGATTCATATACTACCTCATTTTATTCACAACTATGTTGGAGTTAAAAGGTTTTCCTTTCCTAAGCTGCATAAATGAATGAGTTTTAAGTGACTGTATCAGTATTTCCCATAAGAATTAACACTGGACACTACTAGCAGTACGCATGCATATGAACCTCATCAGCCATCATTTACATGCTATGTCATTTGTTAATAATTCCTCATGCAGTACATAATCATAGCCTTAAACAAGCAGCATTTTTGCAAAATAATTTCAAGAAGAAGGAAATGACACACCAAATCCTGTCTGCAGCTGTTTATATTGCTGCTCAAGACAAAGCCGCTGTCTTCACTTCCACTAGCACTAGAGTGGCACCTCAATGCAGAACAGCATGTTAAAGTTACTCACAGGCTCATCACATGCCACAAACAGAAAGGTTAGTTTTAGGCCAGAGGCTGAAAACTGGTACAAAATATGCAGGCCCAGAAAGTCAGTAAGGGTCTGAGCCTGGAAATTCCTTACTCACACTCTTAGTTGCATTGAGTTTAAGGGACTCAGTTCACGAGCATGGACTGTTCATGTCAGTAAGGTCCTGCAGAATCAGTCCTAAGAAGTGTCCCTGACTATTAAGAACTGGAATTTAGGGTGGAGATGAACTTAGCTAAGAAGAAATCTGCATGAAAAAGAGTCTTGCAAATCTGCCAATGTCCAGAATACTGATACAAAGACATAGAGAGGAATGGGAAGATTTCTGAATAGGAATGAGGCATGAACTTAGCTGCCCTACATTAATTCCAGGTGCCCAACTTTCCACTGGAAATAGCAGTGAGTACATTTTTTGCTCAAGTCATGCAAGACACAGAGTAGATAATGGAGCTGAAAGACTTGGAGATTATAATAATTTTAGGGACCAATAGAAATCACAAATGCCTGGAGCATAGACCTAACAAATATCACAAATTCTCTGCAAATGAGGGAAATCAACCATGATTAATACACAAGTCCCACGCATGCACTGAGAAAAGTCAGCTGTTTTCAGTTTCACTGAGAATGCTTTTTAAGGCTTCACATAAGCAAGGCAATCTTTTACACAGTCAGCCAACTGGGGAAAAGATGAGAGGTTGTTTGATTTTTGTTCTCTACTCACACTGGGAGGACTTTGCTGCACTCATTTTTTAGGTCTTAGGAAGATTTGACTTGTGTTTTATTTCAAATTAGAGTATAAACTCTTTAGGGCAGGGACTGAATCTTTCTGTTCATTTTTATAGAGCTTAGCCCAAAGTGGACACAGTCCTGGTTAGGTCACTACTGAAATGGAAATACATAATAATTTGACAGGGTAACAAGCCTTGTGGATGAGGGCGCAGAAAGCATTAGATATGGTTTGTCTTGGCTTTAGTAAAGCCTTGATACTGTCTCGCATGGCCGTCTCATACACAAACTAGGAAAATGCAACCTAGATGGAGCTACTATAAGATGGGTGAAAAACTGGTTGGAAAACTCTTCCCAGAGAGTAGTTATCTGTGGCTCACAGTCATGCTGGAAGGGCATAACGAGTGGAGTCCCGCAGGGATCAGTTCTGGTTCAGATCAGGATCTGGTTCCATTCAATATTTTAATCAATGATTTAGATAATGGCATAGAGAGTGCATTTAGAAAGTTTGCAGACAATACCAAGCTGGAGGTTGAGGGGGTTGCAAGTGCTTTGGAGGATAGGATTAAAATTCAAAATGATCTGGACAAACTGGAGAAATGGGCTGAAGTAAATAGGATTAAATTCAATAAGGACAAATCCAAAGTACTCCATTTAGGAAAGAATAATCAGTTGTACACATACAAAATGGGAAATGACTGCCTAGGAAGGAGTACTGCAAAAACGGATCTCGGGATAATAGTGGACCTCAAGCTAAATTACTCAGTTGCAAAAAAAAAAAAAAAAAAAAAAAAAAGCAAACAGCATTCTGGGATGGATTAGCAGGAGTGCTGTAAGCAAGACACAAGAAGTAATTCTTCCACTCTCCTCTGCACTGATTAGGCCTCAACTGAAGTATTGTGTCCAGATATGGGCACCACATTTCAGGAAGGATGTGGACAAATTGGAGAGAGTCCAGAGAAGAGCAACAAAAATGATTAAAGGTCTAGAAAACATGACCTATGAGGAAAGATTGAAAAAAACTGGGTTTGTTTAGTCTGGAAAAGAGATGACTGAGAGGGGACATGATAACAGTTTTCAAGTATGTAAAAGGTTGTTATAAGGAGGAGGGAGAAAAATTGTTCTTCTTAACCTCTGAGGATACCATAAGAAGCAATGGGCTTAAATTGCAGCAAGGAAGGTTTACATTGGACATTAGGAAAAACTTCCTAACTGTTAGGGTGGTTAACCACTAGAATAAATTGCCTAGGGAGGTTGTGGAATATCGATCTTTGGAGATTTTTAAGAGCAGTTTGGACAAACACCTGTCAGGGATGGTCTAGATAAATGCTTTATTCTGCATTGAGTGCAGGAAACTTCTCAATGTCCCTTCCAGTCCTGTGATTCTATGATTAGTGCTATGGCCAGAAGCTCCAGAGGGGAAAAAACCTTTTCACATCTTCTATTGGTGAAAAAGGAAAAGAGCTGCCATAGACAGATTCATTTGCACAGGCGATCTACCCACAATTCTTCTTGTGACATAGGGAGTCTTCATAATTACCCATGAACTTGGATATGAAGGGATAATGGGCTTCCAGAGAAACTCAGAAAGGTGAAAGAGTTCTTACCTTGTGGGAAAAAGGTCATGTCAATGCACCTAGGGCTCTGCTAAGTGCCCCCTTCTGAGACAGAAGACATAGAATGAGGACTATGTGAGAAAAGATGATGTAGGCTGAGGACTTTGCTGACACAGAGGACAGCAGTAGAGCTGAGCAGTTTCTGGTGAATCCCCCTCTCCCTTCCCAGAACTTTAATACAGATTAATGGGGTTGCATCCCTGACCATCTTGGCTAACAGACATTGATGGATGTATCCTCCACATACTGATCTAATTCTTTTTTGAACCTAGTGACACTTTTGGCCTTCACAACATCCCTGGCAATGAGTTCCACAAGTTGACTACATGTTGTATGAAGAAGTACTTTCTTTTGTTTTTTTAAAACCTTCTGCCTATTAATTTCATTGGGTGACCCTTGGTTCTTTTGTTTTGTGAAGAAGTAAATAACACTTCTTAGTCTAAACCATTAATGATTTTATAGTCCTCTGTCGTATACCCTTCTTCCCCGCTCCCCCCTCCCGGTATACTCTTTTTCGAGCTGAAAAGTTTCAGCCTTTTAAATCTATCTTCATATGGAAGCTGTTCTATACCCTTAATTATTTTTGGTGTCATTCTTTGTACCCTTTCCAATTCTAACTTTTTTGAGATGGGTGGGTCCAGAACTGCACTCACTAGTCAAAGTGTGGGTGTACCATGATTTCCAGCTCTGGCCATCTCTGATGCTTCAGAGGAAAGAGACAAAATAATACTGAACAAACTTCCCTCCCCACAGAATATACTGGGGGACGGGGTGGGAAGGGCTATCCCTTCCTGGCCCTTTCAGGTGACCAGCTGAGGCCTGAAACATCTTTCCCTCTCCTTCAGATATGAAGGACCCATTCATTTTGAAATATGGAGCCACATATAAAGCCAAATAGAATCCTCTTTCTTGTGAAATAAAAAGTACAGAAATAGATTTGTAATGTCCTAAAATTTACCAGACCTGCTAATCTCCTATATCTCCCTTCTTACAGTGCCTCCCACCCATCTGAGAGAGATTCAATGCCCTAATGATTGCTTCAGGTACTCATCTTGTTTATAAAGCTTAGGTCATTCAGCCAGGGAATAAAAGACATGCAACTTATTCAGATGAACATTCACAAAGATGGAAGTTATTAATATTGAGGACTTAATACAAACAATTGGCAAAATACTCAAAGCCCAACTTCACTCACAAATACAATCAACCACACAATTAAACATAATGAACGAATTCATAAATATCATCATCTAGTAATATTATTCAGCAGTCAACTGAAGGAATCAAGGTAGATTTCTCTAGTGTGAGGAACTATTTTCTAGATTAGCACTTTAGGAGAAGAAAAGGGTATATGAGAACAGATCTCTGGGTAGAAGATTGTGAAAACTGTTCATGTAAATTAATCCTGATTTCCAGCTTTCTGCTCTCTGAAGTTGCTTTCTTAAGTGACTGGCAGAGCTAAAATGTGTAGGAAATTAAGGCATACATTTGGATCCCTGCTAAATGCATAGTGATGTTTTGATAAGAGGCATGTGACTTGTTCTCCTTAGACAGCGTTTAGAATACCTTGCTGTTAGAGAAGAGACGCTAAGTCGTGATTTGCTTTGGCTTTGTGAGCATCAGTCATCTCTGCTGCACTGTGATAGACTGTCTTAGATTACAAACTTTTATCTGCTCACTGGGCCTGGGGAACTGCTTCTTCGGTTTACAGAATAGTGAATCAATAAATATCCAGTGTTACTAGAATCCTGTGAACACTATCGATAATAAAGACTGTTAGCATTTTTGTTCTCTCCTTAAACCTCCAACCAATTTTGAAGGAATTTTGCATTATGTTTAGGGCAGAATGCAGTTTTATCCATATAAAGTGAACAATGAATGGGAATGGGAGAGATTAATAATAATGTTGTGAGGTTTTACTGTACACGAAAGACAAATGTCAATAACATTGTTTTTTTGCACTGCAAATTTGCAAAAAAAGGAAACGGAAAATTCAGATGTGAAATGTTCCCAAGTCCCACACTTTTGTGAACTAAACCAAGTTGAGGGAGGTAAATGGGTCACAGGAGTATAGAGAAACCAGGAAGCCACTGGGAGAGTGGAAATCATCTCCCTCACATTGTTGTAATCTCCTGTATATGGCTCCCTCAGAACCCATTAATTCTCCTGATCTCCCTCAATTTTTTGCATGTGTTTGTATTACCAGGAGAAAATTACAGTGAGAAAAATTATCAGCTGAAAGGGGGATGGATCCTGACAGTGAAAGAAGCAGACACAATAGACAGATGTCAAGCAGCATGTTTCATCTAACCTTCCAGAAGTCACCAGAATAAGTAAGTTGTAGGAAATGTCAAAGAGGGGGAAAATACAGCAGGAGTTGTTTCATGCATGGAGCCTAAGGCAGCTTGCAGCAAAGACCACCTCCCTTGAAGACTCCCTAGCATGAATGAGAAGCTTCTGCTCCCAGCTTCAAAAAATATTAATTTATTTTGGTGATGATAGGAATGGAACAAATTCAGTCAGGATAATCCCAAGTGACCAAGAGAGAAAAGCCCATAAAGAGAAACAGAGACAAAAGCAGAACACTCAAACAGCCTTATCAATAAAAACAGAATAATAGTGGACAACCTAGATTTTCTAGAAAGACTTCTCCAGGCTTAGAACCAAAAATTGCTAGAGTTACTCATTTCTTATGAGGAAGATGACAAGATGACTTTTTTTTGGAAACCCAGCTCTGGGAATATTTTGCCTGAAGGTAAATGAAGATTCCATTAATACAAAATGATTAGAGTGAATCCCCATCCACAAGCTGGATCTAAACAGCACACAGGTTAATGCAATAATTTTCTAGGGCTCAGACTTCCATGACAAATAGAATGCTTACTGCAAGACATCAGCGGAAGGAAATCAAAGTAATAATATGCTAGAAGAAGGGATCAAACCAAAAGTGAGACATAATCACCATTCACAGATGAAAGCAATAAGTTTGGGGCATTCAGGAACTAAGGACCTACTGAGTGTTGTCAACGGAAAGCAAATCCCTTCTGAATGGGAAGCTGGGTTGTTGTGTATGCTGAAGAAATATACAGATCCAAACCATGCAAACCTCACACACATGCAGAGTCCCACTGAAGTTTCAGTGATATGATGATTTTTTTTGCATGATTTCCACTATATTTTTAGGAAAGTACCATAATACCTCACACAGGTAATCAGACCGCATTTTTGGAGTATATGTGAATTAGTGCTAAGATTTCCATCAATTTTAGGAGAGACTGAAGGAAAATAA
Source organism: Dermatemys mawii (assembly GCA_007922305.1). Lineage (NCBI taxonomy): Eukaryota > Metazoa > Chordata > Testudines > Dermatemydidae > Dermatemys > Dermatemys mawii. Next base: position 5,319,187 of record ML677365.1, on the reverse strand, counting down.
GAGTTACTGCAATTTCCAGAGGACAAGAGCTAGTGTTCGGTTTCTAATACAGATGAGAAATAAGAAATAGCCTGGATTGCTTATGTATGGGCAACCACAGGTTTCCTTTACCTGAGTGAGTGTGGATATAATAGTACAAGATGCTCTACCCACCCATCTTCCTGTTGCACCTGCACAGCAGCCAGGCAGTCTTGAAGACCTTGTGCTCATAGAGAGCCATATACTTTAAAGAGTTCAGGGAGGAAGAAGGATCATTGCCATGCACTGATAGCTATACACTCACTAGCAGAGTTGTCCAAGAACATGGTGCTGGAGGGATGCTGCACCCAATGGAGAAGTGTACCAATGGGTTGCACTCCCTCTGCAGGGCTCCTCACCATCCCCAATTCATGTGCAAAGGGAATAAACAGAGGTGACACAAAGACTTCCTATTTTCTGGTCCTAAATATGGCTCCTTGTTTCCTTAGCAGTCGGGATCTGGAAGCACTGTGGAGTCAGTGCACTGAATCCTGAGGAGGAATGAACAATGCCTTCCAGTCCCCTAGCAATACTGTTGATTGGCTCAAGACAGAGGTGTCCAGCCCTCATTGGTCAACACAAGAAAAGGCTCTTTGATGGGAAGTAGTAAGTGGGCAAAGTGGGAAAATTATCTGATTTCTCCTCTAACAGCAAACTATAAGCCCACAAATGGTTGATAAATAGAACCCTTTGGCTGCAGTTTCCAAAGCAATCAGTGTGGTCAAACTACTATTATTGAAGTCAATAGTAAAACTCTCATTTATTACAATGGGAGCAGAGATAGGCCAATTCTAGGCAGTTTTGAAAATCCCAGGTTTCTAGATTAGTCTTATCCTTAGAGTTCTTCCTTTGCTGAACAGAAATCATATCAAGATGTTTTGGGTACTTTCCAAAACTTTCTCTAGTTCGATGTCAACATTTAGAAGAAAGGCAGCTGCAGCATGGAAGCTGAAGCAGAGAATTAGCACTAAAAAGTTAATTCTCACCTGATTTATATTATGGTGTCACATGTTACACTCTGTTAGGTAGGCACATAATTCCACCTGTGTAACAATTTGTATCACTGGAATACACATAATAATTTGTACATGTTGGACTGGGTTTTGAAAGAATCTTATATTCTGCATTGTACAGTGCCTTCAGTTTGATACTTTTAAACAAGACACATTCTGGAACAACTACTTTGGATCTTTCCCATAAAGCCCTTTTTCTTTCTGGAGCATTACATGGCTTCTAATGACTATATACAACATATGGCTCAACCTGACTTCTTGCATCCACATTCCTTTCTTCTTCTTCTTTTTTCCTAAGATGTAGAAAATAAGAAAAGCATTTAGGGATCTCATAATGCTTGAAAAACATGAATGACATATACTCCTCTGAGGTAGGAAAGTCCTCATTTTTTAGAAGAGGCAACTGAGGCACGGAGCAGTTAACTGACTTGCCCAAGGCCATTCATAAAGTCTGTGGTATAGACACAACCAGAACATCAAGCTCCTTACTTTAAGTCCTGTGCTTTACCTACAACACTATCCTTCTCTACACAGAAAAAAAGTTTGGACTAACTCTTGCTATTGTTCAGAATTAATGCTTTTTCCCCCGTGTGTGCCGTTAAAATTAACTCACACTCCTTAACCCCTACTTTTTTTTAAATCACTCTCCAATAACTATAACCAGTCAAAAACAGAATGTGTACCTAGGCTGAGACCTTATAATGGGAAGTTGGAGCAGATGTTTATAGATGAGTTATAAACCTCTGAAAATAGTGGGTTTTAATGGAACTGCTGATCAACTTTTCATACCCTGCTCTAAATAAGGAAAGATTCCTGGCTCTCATATTGCCATCCAACCACTTTTGTTCCATTCATTAGTGGAACATCATATAACTTAACATAAATTAACATATGTAAAGAATTGCATCCCACAGGGGTTTCTGGAACAAAGAAATAATTTTGTATAGTTGGCATGTTTGGTAAGAGCTCATTTTCCAATATACAGTAGTTATTAAATTCACAAAAAGTGAACTCTCTCGCCAGATTTTTTTAACCAAATGCCCTATTATTTGGCTTTATGTCTTGGCTTTGTATGTCCTAAATAGAAATAAAAGCAAAAAATTCCAGTCTCCAAGCTTCTGATTTTTTTTAATAACCTGCTCCTTTAGGGGCTCAACTCATTATTGAAATTATTTACTTTAATGGGTGTTTTATGCCTTTCCACTGGATTCTTTTACTTACTGTGCAGTAGGTATTGGGCTGAGTACATGCCATTTCAAAAAGCAAACACTGGAGGCAAATGCAAGAAACACACTGTTCTACATGCGGTCAGCATTTATACAAATACATGAACTCAGTAGGGAAATCTATTCTGATCAACAATTCCATTACATATTTAAAGTGCCTGAAGATACAGGTTTGCTCTGGTCTGAGGTTAGGTTTATACAAGCCAAGTTCGGTCCTCAGATGCATGTTAAAAAGCACATCCAAGGGCAGATTTGACCAATTGTCTCTTGGCATTGTCAACCCTTGAAAGGTTTGGATTTAGTTCAGCTAGGCACCCAAAATTGTGGCTGCTCATTTATCTGAAGTTCTGGGGTCTGATTCTCCTCTAGCACATGTTTTAGGCCAGTGTCATTCTGTTGGCTCTACTAGACTTACTTCTAGTTTTCCCTCTTGAGAATGAGAGAATCCAGCCCACAAAAAGGCTGAACCAGACATCTATGGGAAAAGGGAATTTCCACATCTACTCTCATTCAGAAAAATGGCATGTACAGAATATGGCAAATAAGGCAAAAATGCTTAACTGAACCTTCCAGAAACCCAGAAAAGTGGATTTGCTTCTTTAAAAGGATGAGGTTATTTTATTCAAAATAAATTACCCAAACCCGTTCACCCTCTTCTCTGTGCCAAAACAGCACAGGCCCAGCTCCAAACTTCAAAAGAAGGGGAGCACATGTACTTTACTCCTGCATCTGAGTTCTGTGCACACACCTGGCCAATCTGCAGGATGGTCAAGCCAGAAGAAGGAGAGTCCAGAGTGTTGCTTTTAGTGGGTCTCACAGAGCTAAAAAAAAGCAAGTAAATGATAATACTACACTTCTGTGTGGCTTTCTGTTGATTCAGCTTACATAAGAACATAAGAATGGCCATACTGGGTCAGACCAAAGGTCCATCTAGCCCAGTATCCTGTCTTCTGACACTGGACAATGCTAGTTGCCCCAGATGGAGTGAACAGAACAGGTAGTCATCATGTGAACTTTTCTCTGTCGCTCATTCCCATCTTCTGGGAAACAGATGCTAGGGACACCATCCCTGCCCATCTTGGCTAATTGCCATTGATGAACCCAGCCTCCATGAACTTATCTAGTTATTTTTTGACTAGGTATAGTCTAGTCTGTTATAGTCTTGGCTTTCACAACATTCCCTAGCAAAGAGTTCCACAGATTGACTGTGGGTTGTGTGAAGAAACACTTCCTTTCATTTGTTTTAAACCTGCTGCCTATTAATTTCATTTGGAGACCCAGCTTCTCTGCATATATTTTGCAACTGCTTCCCCTGGGGCAGCAGCAACCCTCATGATACCCTGAAAGAGAGACTGGGAATGGAGAAATTCACTGTCACCCTAATCACAAGGTGAGAGCCATAGTCCCCCAGTGACAACTCCATTCAAACTCTGTTAGGCATCTTGTAGGTTGATGGCGACTTGACCTAATCATTCTCCACTGCTGCCACACAGCTAGGGAGAGCCTGCCTTCCCCATACTTGCACTGAAGCATTGGAGGAACACCCTCTTTCATGATGTCATTGCTCTGCTCTAGCACTGCTATATATATTGTTGGGGAAAGAGACAAAGGCCTCACCACCTTGGGAGGAGCTCAGCCAGAAGGGGAAGGCCAGCCAGCCCACTGAGGAGAGGAGTAGGCCCTCAGTATGCAACTGGGAGGTCACTGAGTCTTCAGCATTTAATGTTCTTTCCATGACTGCAGGGTCTTGCTGAGCTGAGGGGAATCGTGAGGGCTCACCCTACAGCGATCAGCACGAGTTTGTGGTTTATAACACACATTGGCAATTCCCAGGGAACTCAGAGTCTGAGCTGGCAAGCTCATCCTCAGTTCAGACCTGTTTTTCTGCTTTGGGGTTTGTGTATGTGTTTGGTATTTTTAATGTGACTGGATTTCCATTGAAGGCAATGGCAAAACCCCTCCTGATTTCAGTAGAAACAGGCTCAAGCTCAGCATGTGTGAAGAATATCAGTCTAAGTTCTGCACCTCCTGGATTTTGTCCGCGTCTGCTCTGCTTCCACTTTGATGGTATTTAAACTCCCTCGGTTTTGGGGGGATTTTAAGATACACGTGCAGATCCCAAGGTGGGAGTTAATTACTTTTCAGAGCACATTTAGTAAAAGCTTCACATTAAAAGCATGAAAGAGCAGCACACACAGGAGAGCAATCACATTGCTAGGAATTGTTCAATTGTACATTTATTTTAAAAATGATCTGCTTCTCTGTTCCATTGAGGCCATTAGTATGCTGTGTATCCTTCTGCAGGTTTGGATCCTAGCGTTTGTAGCTAAGGTGCTCATCATATTCAATTTTCATATTACCCACCAGAAGCTGCATAGGATCACAGCACAAAATTGTCGATGACTGGCAGCAGCTTCCATGGCAAATGAAGTGCCAAGAGCCCTGGTTTCTGTCTCGTTTAGGGATTCCAGTCTTGCATTGTAATCATGTAAAAAATGTCAATACAATGTCAGTTTAGCTTCAAAAATGCATTAAAATACATGCTGGAAATAATTACTTAGAGCAGATTCTCTGCCCTGCCTGCCTACCTTTTTAGGCAGTCCAAAGTGTTCAGAGACTGGCCACATTCCCTATCTGGGGATATACCCCAGCACATGGTAGCCTCCAACTCCAGCAGGCAGAGCGTCAGCATAACTGCTCGTTTCTAATCCACACGCCCTGCAGTCCCTGGCACAGGAAGCATGTCAGGGGTGGGGAGGAGGAGTCATAGAATCACAGAATCATAGAATATCAGGGTTGGAAGGATCCTCTGGAGGTCATCTGGTCCACCCGCCTGCTCAAAGCAGGACCAATCCCCAACTGGATGGAGTGGCTGGATCATGATATGCCTCCAACTGTGCTCAGCTGGTGGATGGTCCGTTGCAGATTATCGCCAGCTAGTGCAAGTTAGAGCTGCCTGGAGGCTGCTTCAACCTGTCTTGGGGCTACATAGGGAATCACTGAGCTGCAGTTATTTACTTGATGCCCTCACCCCTATTTTGCCAAATATCTCAGAGAATCAGAGAATCTGACCCTTCGTCTTGGTGTTGTGTTGATATCAAAAGTCACTTTGAAGAAGTCTGACCACATTCTACTTTTGATCTGGACAAATAAAAAAGAAATGGGCAAAAGAAGCAAACTTGTTCTGCAAACTGTGGTCATTTTTTTTTTCTGTTGCACATCTGTCAAGGAAACGAGTACATGGATGAGGACTGAAAATATCACACTGACTTGTGAACATTGCACTTGTCAGGCAGGTTTTTCCTGCTTTTCAGCTCCATACACATTTTCAAAACACATGCATCAGTATATTACCTATTATAAGAATGCTTCTGTTAGTTCCTCTATTGCTCCTCCAATATTTTTGCTTTTAATGCAAAATCAATTTTATATATGTGCAGACCTATACATAGGTGTGCTTATTATATTATAATTATTGTTTATATCACTTTGATTGTGTGGAAAGCATAGTATATTAATGAGTCCCTCCTCTGAGTAGCTTATAAGCTAGAAGTCTGATTCAATTCCCATTAGAATCAATGGATAGGACTCTAAATTAGACAGGCAGCACATAAACTAGTATCTATAATAAATGTTGCAATAGAGGCCACTCAGCTACTGATCACCCATTTAAACTGGCCTTATTAGAAGACCAAATAAATAAACGCCTCTCTAGCAACCAGCTTGGTTTATGGCCTACTTTAATATCAAGCCTGGATAATTATCTGATGACTTGACTTTACTCCTCTATAGCTCAGGGATGTAAATGTAGTAGTATCTTGGACTCATTGCTGTACAGTAGCCATTAGTGAAAGAAATGGATCTGTATTTGCCATGCCCAAGTATTCTGGAATTTGTATAAAGTAAGAAAAAAACAAAAAGTAAAGAAAATTATATCTGATTTTAGGGAAATAATGAAACCTTTGCTTTGAATGAGGACTGTTGCATCTTTCATCTCAAGATCTCAAAATAAAGCGTTAATAAATTGGGGAACCCAAAGGATTAAATGCAAGAAAAGCAATGCTGTAAAAAACAACTGACTTTATATTTTATAAAGCTGAGCCAGACTTTGGTCTGAACCAGACACACAAGGGACCCAGGGAACCAATGACAATTGTTTTATTGCTCTTTGGTAAACTGGAAAATATGAGAATTTTCCTCCTGCTTGAGAAGGCCAGTGAATGAGATGACTAGCCAATAAGGTGGACAACTATTAGCAAACTGGGAAAAAGGGCTCCAGTTGGAAAATATTATTCTTGTCTGGAGAGTATATGAATGAAGTACAAAAGAAAGATGGAATATGTGCCAATCAAGTTATTTAACTGAAAGACAGGCTAACTCTCCAGAGAAATATAAACATGTATTTTTCTCCTAGCATGGGGTGGAGTGGGTGAGGAGGGAAAGAAACTGCATCTGTTTTCTGCTTACTTGAGAACAAAAGTGTGAGCAATGTAATTTCTGTAATTGTCTCACTGGAAACATCTTTCTCAAGTTTGGTTGTAGACAGAGTCAAATGTATTGGCTTTTGTAGTAATAACTTCTTTCTGTATTTATTTTGCACCACAGGAATGTTGTAAACATTACTCAAAACACTGACCTCCTTACACAGTTTATATATAGGGCAAAAGTTTCAAACTATGGCCTACCATTAATTCTCACAAAATTACCAACAGACGTGTGCACAGACACTTTAAGGCAGCAAATACTTGTCTCACTGGCAATAAACAATGCAGCAAGCAAGAAGAGTTGTAGGGAAAAGATCTTTATTGAGCATGCACAGAAGCCAGTGTTACATGCTGAGAAGCTTGTAGCAGTCTGGCCCCGCTTGCATTCCTGACACCCTGCTGGCTCACCAACTGAGATCCATCCCTAAAGCTTACCATCTTTCAATAGTTCCACTCATTAGGCTATAACACCTTTACATGAAAACATCTAACTCCTGTGTACACATAGTTCTGAACACTTGCATGCAGGTATTGACATCTTTAAAGTGCAAATTCATGTCCTTCCCTTGCAAAGTGCAGGCACTATAACGCTAGATAACCCACTCAAGGATCAGGTCCCCCAGTGTGTTAGGCACTGTACATATAAGTAGCAAAGAAAGTAGCCCTTGTCCCAAATAACTCACAATCTAGGTATCAGATAAGATGAAACAGCTGGATGAGATGGAGTAACTGGGTGAGGCGCCAGAGACCATGCCAGCAGAAGTCTTGGCCCCATGGCCAGCCAATGTCAGATGAAGTGATTTCATGCCTGAGAAAGAAGCAAACAAGCAAATGATTGACACTGCCATCACTGGCAGAGGGAAGATGGGGATCTGACCAATTACATTAATAGGCCTTAAAAACAACAAAAGGAATCTTGTCTTTGATGTGTTGGAGAACAGGGAGCTGGTGGAGGGAAGCAAAGAGAGGTGTGACATGGTCAGAGCTGTGAGCCAAAAGGATAATCGTAACAGTGACATTTTGTCTTGGAAATTATGTCCTTGCATATTTTACATATACTTTCTATGGCATAACCTGACCGTCACTTTGTACATGCCACTCCTGCTAACAGAGGCTGGGTATGAGTCAAGAGGAGACTGGTTTGTCTGACTAGTACAAAGGGTCACTTTTTAATTTTTTTGTAAGTTAAAGTTTCAGTTTTAAAAAATTTCAGATTCTAGTCTCGTCAGCAAGCTGAGCAAATCCAAACCATCAATCTATTCTGTAATCACTTCATTCCCACCAAGTGGCAAATAGTCTCCATTTTCCTCATGCTCTGTTGTTAAAGCGAGAGTTAGGAAGTTGCACTGCTATAGAAGCTAATTAGGTGAACGGACATGTACCATGCAGAGACAAATTGCATTTACAGTAAACTATTTCCTCAGTCAAATTGTTTAGGACACCGAGAATGGCAAAATACATGTGGATACTGAATTACTCCCCAAAATGTCCAGTAGTACCAGTTTTGTAGACTTGTACTTTGTTTGACAGGAAGTCCCATAATCTTTGTGAACAGCAGAGCTGCAGTTTCAAGTTATTTAATTTTTTTTTTAATATGTCTACCCTATGTATTGCAAAATAGTATGGCTTATCAGAGCAGCCTCGGTTTCTAAGAACAGTTGCTCTCCAGATCAGATGGCTTTGTTAATAGAATACAGGGTCTTTTCCCTCCATTTTGTCAGCTTACACACAGCCTAAATTAGTAGTGACTGAAAGTTGCCAACTAATGTCCTATGTATAATTAGTTTGGTGGTTATAATCAGCACTGGTATAAGGTTAAGGCCGGACCTTGGCCCCTGGAGTCATATGATGACAACAGAATCTAAGTTTATATTTTTTTAAAATAGTATTTCTCACCCGCTTGGTTGCTCAGAAAAGCCTGAAAATGTAAATCAAGTGTACCTGCTTCAGTGACATCTTCCTGAGGCTGCAGACAGCCTGAAACATTACCACTGTCAGATGTGAGCTACTCCACTAATGGCAATGGACAATTAAGTCTGCAGTCTTCTGTGTGGTGGGCATGAATACCATGAGAACTGTGGGCCAGGAGGGGCCCCTGCTACTGCCACTCCTGTATAGCCTTTGCTAGATTGGTGATGTTAGAGATCCCAGAACATACTCCTCTGCTAAAGTGTGTTAGCACTAACTTCTTTGTGAACAAAGGCAGACCTCTGAAGATGGGAGTGGGAGACCTCACTTGGCTGAATGGCAGTTGGATCCCTCTTCTGAACCAAGAGGTCAAGAACAGCATCTTAGATGCAATCAGGCTTCTTTAGATTCACACTTACAGGAACTGCTCTCTCATACAGATCTCTTTTGAGTTTGGCCCATGATTTCTTATGTTTTGAGACATCAGCTTAACATGACATGATAATTTCTGGCAATTCTTTTTGTAAAAACATAAAAATACAATGTTTAAAAACATCTTCTTCTGGATGCTTTCCTAATGTAACTTCACTCAAACACTTGGTATTTTGAGCAAATGTTATACCTGTTCCACTAAAAAGCACAAGCAACTATGTTATGGACTTTTTTTTTCTCATTAAGTAGGTGTGTGTACGGGAAAGGGGGATTGAAATAGATTTTGAACATTCATTTAAAAATAAATTACTGACAGTGGGTGTGAACTACTTTCTTTGATACTGCAGATGCTAGTTCTTACTGGGGAAGTATCTGGGGGATGTAGAAGTTAATGAAATGCTAAGTTTGTTTTTTAAAAGAAAAAAATACTTTGATCAAGCTGGCAATTTGTGTTGCGAGGATGCAGAAAGTATAGTCACTCCAAAAACGGTATGTACCTTAGTGTGGACAAGACTTTGGCCCATCCTACATGATACACAGGGGAAAATAAGAGAGCACAAGATACCTCTGGCCAGGTTACCTACACCATGAGTCATTGCATGGGGAGAACAGCCTCTTCAGTCTCTGTTCAGGGGGGCAGCAGATGCAGTTGAGCTAGTATAGCAGCAAAAGTAATCTGGTAGAGCCTTGTAGCATCTTGTTTCCTACCTGAGTAGGAGAAGGGCGGAGAAAGGATTGAGACACCATGAGTTGCAATTCCCTACCAGGGTCACTTGGGCAGCATGCTATACACTGCCCTTTACTATGAGTATAGAATAAGCTCTCAGTGTACACCCCTCTAACACTACCAACATTTCATATTACCGGTAGTTAGCGCCTTATGATCTGAAAGGGCAAGAGGGAGGTAAAGCTACCCTTGAGGTTCAGGGAATGGCTAAGTGAACCACTGATGCCCAGCTCAATTTGCAACATTATGGACAACAGATATTTTGGCAAGGCTAGTGGATAAAAAACCCTAAAAGATGCCATGGGATTGTTAGGCCAGATTTTTAGACACTGGCTTCAACCCTGTGGGCAATTGGGAGAGCAACTTTGCATGTTCAGGGGAGATTTTCCAAGTCACAAATGCCAATTAAGTGTCCAACTCCTATTGAAAGAGCCAAAGGCTTGGGTGTCCAGTTCCCTGAGGCTCTTCTGAAAACCCCCAGCCACTATCATTTGTGACTGTGATTTAGGATGCACAGGCTCAGTCTCTGCAATCAGGGCCTTAGGAACATAGAGCTGCAGAACTGTAGCCACAATTGCACTGGCAATTTTGTGCCTGCAAAAATGAAGGCTGTGTTAAGATGAGACTGAAAACATGGCTCTTTTTTGGTATGTGCGACTCCTGCCACTGGGGTATCTGTCCACACCAAGCAGACAGGACCTTTATTTATAAGGTTTCTTCCAAAGAGTCCCACAGAGGAAAGTGATTAGGATTCAGTTTCTCTGCATTGCAGGATCATGAGCTGAGTCAACCCTGTTGGGTTTCAACCCACTTTCCAGGGAGACTAAGTATTTCATATCTGATGCTTAAACCTCTAACCAAATAAAATGCCCACTGTGGGATATTCCAGTGTGTGGCCAGATTTTATTGTGCTTCCCTTTGATGTTCACTTCCAGGTTTGAGAAATTACCACACTGTTACCAGCACACAGCATTTGTGATGTTGATCTATTCACCTCTCCTTTTCAAGAATATGCCAAAAAGTCAATGAATTTAGAAATAGTTCACCCTCAGTGTTATACTATTGAGATCTGCAAACTATCTCAGTTTTATGCATGTTCAGTATCCGATGCTCAATTATTAATTCATTAATGTCTGCAAAGTGCTTTGAAGATGAAAAGCACTATATTGTATAACTGCTAACTGATGCTCGGATGCTACTGGTACTGCTGTTAAAGCTTACAGAAAATCTGCTTGGAACACATCCCCAAGGCCATATGATGATGAAAGGTCATCCAGGGTCAGCCATTTATGCAGAAGAAGTAAATCACATTGAAATTCTGGGACTGCACCATTGTTTTCCTAGTGCAGATTCCAAATGTCACCAGAGTTGTAAGGCCAGATTTTTTTAAAAAAAACCAAAGCATATGTACCTATTAAACAGATCATAGAAAAATCAACTCTGGGAATAATCTACAGTAACAAAGTGAAATGTATTTCCCATTAGCTCATGGTAAAGCAGTGTTCGGGGGTTCCCATTCTTCCTCTCCAGCTAAGTGAGTTTAAATGAACCAGGCCTTGGGCAGCTGTAGAAGATACATGGATATTTGTAGTTAGGGTTATGGCTGCATTAAGATAGTATGATTTCAAAGCAACATGGGTTTGCCTTGTTCATTCAGGTACTTTGGATGATTCCTTACACTGGTGAGAGAATTAAGGATGGTTCTAAGCCAAAGTCAAGCCGGCGAAGAGAAGCATGATCCTGAGCATATGTCTCAGGGAAAGTCAGGAAAGAACTGAAGAAAAGTCAGGTACTGCAAGAGAAGAGGGGGAGGCACGGAGGCTCTCTTGAAGTAACCAAATTTAGAAAAGAAGGAGATTCTATGCCAATTTGGGAGGCCTGAAAACTTAATGGGGTATTGGAGCAGAAATACGTCATGCCACTGTCCTGGAAGAATTTTATTTCTGCTGATTACACTTGTCCCATCTGGCCATGAAAATTTGTAGCTGCAAAAGCCCTGAAGGAAGCCCACAAGCAAGACATTTGCTACTCCTGAGGAAATTCTGCAACAAAAAATTAAAAATTCTGGGGCAAAAATAATAAAAATTCTGCACACAATATTTTAAAATGCTGAAGAATTTTGCAAATTTTATTTGTCAATAAATAAATGTGGAGGCGCCAGCATGGCAGTGAGGAGCACAGGCCCCACTGGCTGCACAAAGGTGGGAGATCAGCCTGCACCCCCTGCCATGCCAGGACACAGACTCCTCTGTGAGGCTGCATCTGACCCTGACACAGAACAGGGACTGGGTCTGCCCCAGAAACACCCCTGGGCCTGACTCTCCATACCAGATGCACGAGGTGTGGGCTGGCAGGCTCAGACCAACAAGATCCAAGTGTGGAGGGACTTAGTGTGGGAGATGAAGGTGTGATGTGGGAGTGTTCTGTGCAGGGCAATCTGAATACGGGCAGCTCAGTGCTTGGTCTGGTGTGTGTGCAGGATGCACAGAGGCTCATTATGGGGTTCTGGGTGCAGGGGCAATGGGTCTCTGGAGGGAGTCCAGGTGACGATGGTTGTGGCTCAGAAGGGGGATCTGGGTGTGAATGAAGGGGCTTGGTGGAGGGGGAGGCTCAACTGGGGGCCTGCATGTAGGGGGTGAGGCATGGTAAGTTGCGGGTTCAGATGTGGGAGACTTGGTGGGGGGTTCTGGGTGCAGGGAAATGTGTCTCAGCAGGAGGGGAGGCTGGATATGGGGAGATCTGGATGTATAGGGGTTGGATGGATAGGAGAGCAGCTCCTTGTACAGTGCCTCCTCCCCCATGGCTGAGGAGCAATGAGGAAAGAAGCAGGGTGGGGGCTTTCTGCAGGCAGAGGAGATTTCTGGGGGTGGGTATGAAGTGACCCTGACCCCATGACTGTTTCTTGCAGGAGAAGAGCAATTCCCCTCCTCCTCTGCCCCCCAACCCAGCCAGGACTAGCAGCTGAGCCAGGTGGACGGTAGGAGCCATTGTGTGTGGCATTCCTAACCCCATCTCCCTCCTCTCCCTCACAGTGATTTCTCTCTCCACTGACTGCTCTGGACACCCAAAATGATGCTGTGCTTCTGGAGAAGGGGCATGTGACTGATCTTGCACCTTCTGTTTGCTTCCCAACCAGAATATCATTTTTCTGCAGGCAAGCAAAGAAATCTGTGGGGTACATGAATTCTGCATGCATGCAGTGGTGCAGAATTCCCCCAAGAATGATTTGCTGATCAGAGACACAACACAGCTTTGTGATAGCATCAAGTGTACCATATCTGGCTGCAGATGGTGATGCTGCTACTTTCATTCCATTTCCCCCCACCCCCCACAACTCCCATTGGAAGTAGAAATTGAATTTGAAGGTTAAACTAACTGGACAGTCAGGTAATAGGAAGAAATCCTCTCTTGAATAGAAAAGATGATTAGCTGGTAGCTCCAGCTACTAGGTCTAAAACACTGTGGAGAACATAAGAACGGCCATATAAGGTTAGATCAAAGGTCCCTCTAGCCCAATAATTTCTTTTGACAGTGGCCAATGCTAGGTGCTTCTGAGGAAATGAACTGAACAGATAATCATTAAGTGATCCATCCCCTGTTACCCATTCCTAGCTTCTGGCAAATGGAGGCTAGGGACACCATCCCTGCCCATCCCTGCCATTGCTGGACCTATCCTCTATGAATTTATCTAGTTCTAGATTCTTGCCTACCTGGATTAGATATTACCTTTCCAAGAGCTTGAAGAGTCAAGTCAATTAAATCATTGGGCAACTGATCAGACACACATAAACAATCAAATTTTCAGCAGCTGCATAGACCCTGAGGTTCCAAGCAGCCAGTATCAGACCTTGGGCAGTAGCCCAAGCTGTGGAAAATATACTAGAGTGGCTATGTGTCTTCATCAGATCCTAGTACTGTGTGAAAGATGAGGCTACTGAATGAGTGAGTGATTAGACTATCTTCTCTCTCACAGGAATAATAACTGAAGTTCATGAAAATACATTGATGTAGAACTGGAGCAAATGAGATGAAATTCATGTCCATTCTAAGGAAGATGGCAGAACTGCATCATCTAAAGGTAAACCCCGTAAAAAGCAGGTCGTTCCAGTGTATCATTGTGTTCATGGACACATTATTAGTGAGAAGGGCATCTTCACTGTCAAATTAAGGAACACAGCAGTGTGCACATGGGCAGATCCTCATGATATCTGCTCATTATGAGATTGCTTCTGGGTCTTGTGGCATACTATTGAAATGCACATGGGGAGTTTCTGAAGTAGCTGTCCCACTGAGTAGATTGGCAGAAAAGGGAAAACTACTTACCTGGGTGGTTAGGATGCCATGCATATATACAATATCTACAAATATAGAAACTTGCTGCAATGGGATCTCTTAGAAATGCTAGCAGCACATGGAAAACTTAATATCTTGGAGGTCTCAATACATTTGCTTTTCTGTAGTGACTCCGTGGTTGCCTGGATAGGGGAATTCTGAGGGAAATCAGTGATCTATATAGCACACAAATTTAATTCTGAATGGTCACTATATTAATACAGAAACTATCAATGTCTGACAGTCATGGGTGGTACATGAACCACTGGATGGGGGAAGCTAAAAGACAATGACAGAGCTTGTTCCCTGTACCATCTTCCAGTAGGTTTGCAGAATATTAGAACAACCTTCTATTCACAAGCATTCTGTCTAGGTCCTCCTCAAGGACATCCATCTCATTGTAACCTTTTGACATATATGTATCACACCACTACTGCTAACAAAGACTTTCCTTTAATTCACTGGGTTAAGAGCTTTTGATTTGGGGGCAGAAGATCTTACCTACTCAAAACTCTACTGTAGTTTAAAATGAAAGGCCTACAGACCCTAGCTATTTCTAAAGGCATTTCAACAATATTTGTTTCTTTGAGGGACATTATCACTGATAGTCTGTTGTGGGAGACTTATGAGCCTGCTCCCATTCCTTGCCTCTGGTTTTCTGTTGAAGCAGATTTGTTTGGTCAGTTGCAACCAACTGGAATTGGATGCCTGTTCTGAGAAAAAGCAGGAGACGCTTAGCACAGCCATAGACTGAGAACCAAGGAAGGAGATACTGTTGGAATGGAAGCTAGAGGCAAGTACTAGCAAGCTAAGAAGGTCCAGATACAGATGTGAGCCTTAATGATGCTATGACTATGAAGTTCACAGGCATTAACAGGCACATAACTCAGGATAGTTGGCTGCAATGAGTGCTTCTTCAGCTGAAAGAAAAGATTTATTTGCGGACTTCTATTAAAGATCAGTGTCTCTGTGGACCAGCCACTGGAGGGCAACACAATCACATAAAAAGTAGATTTAGTTCAGTTGAGGCTAGTGTCATAGCTACACACTAACAGTAATATTTCAGACTCCTTATCTCCCTTCCTCACGTTATACAAAGGAGCTGAAATCCAACTGTCAGATGCCATTTGCATCATTTTCATGGCCATACATGCTCCTTCATTGTCATTTAGTTGTCACGGGTATAGAACTCATGATGTTCCATTCCAAAAAGCACAACCCCTACCACTTGAGCTAAAGGAGAATCTTTGCTAGTTGTGATTGTATCAGTACTTACATTTGCTGAGCGCAGGGAACTGCAAAGTGTCACCTGGCACCAGGTCTGGATTTTCATCCAGATACACATGCTCTCCAAGCCAGTGTAGTGTGAGCCCAATTCCAGTTCACCAATCCATTACCCGCTCTTCATTCAAATCCCTCCTAATAACCGACTAATTCCACTTCATCTCTCTCTCTCTCTCTCTCTCTCTCTCTCTCCCCCCACCCCCCCAGTTATTCACTACTCTGGGCACCTCATTGTTTCCCTTTCTGCAATGGCTCAGCCTTGGTTGGATTCCAGTCCTCTCAGGCAGGATCTTCTGCATTTTGTGTCTCAAACAAATGCTGAGTACAGTCTTGATCATTAACAAATAAACAATAAAACATAATAATGATGCAAAAATGATAATGATGCTAACAAAGAGCAAACTGCACTTTGAAGTTCTTCCCTAAATACAATATTAGTTCTCTGACTGCCATGTTAGCAATGATATGTGTATCAGAAATGACATGATTACTATTATTTCTCTTAGACCTCACTGAAAAACATTCAATCACTAGTTGCTGCAGTCATTCACTGAGGAACGCAGACCAAGAATTCCATTTTCAAATGTCAATTTATGCTGTTAAATTAAATGAGAATATGGATCAGTGTGATACATCATCATCTAAAGTAACTACTGAGGAAATCACTTGAGTAATGCTAATAGCATTGCCTGCCACTTCTAAAGTGTTCCAGTAGACGAAAAACAGATTGTGTGGTGTTTATTTGAGATGGTTGCATGCTGAAATGCTCCTCCTGCCAAGATTTCAAATATCTAATCTACCCCTCACCTTGCATAGCTTTACAAGATGATTCTTAGAATGGATGCAGAAGTGCTGTGTGGTCTGAGGATACAAATGGGGAAAGGAAACTCAGGAGTTGTAATTCCTGCTCTCACAATGACTCTGTCTCTGGCCTTGAGTACTGCATGTAACTCAGTTTGCCCACTGAGAGAGACTAAGTTACCTCATGTTTGTAAAGTACTAAGAATTAATATGATTTTGTCATGGAGGGGTTCTGCATGTTTGTGCTTCACAGGGGAAAACCACAGAACAGGGCCAGCAGGAGGGAATATTCACCACAATTCCTCCATAAAGAGTTTCAGCTGAATTGCTCCATTAGAAGCAGCAAGTCCAAGCCCTTGTGGATCTACCCAAACCCTGATAGATCTCAGGAAGGTACAGGAGGCATAGAGCTATTTGCATAGAGATCCTGTGTTTTTGTTTGAGCTTTCAGGTCCCCTGATGCTTTCTCCACATGCACACATGGCTCTCTACGATACAGCTCCATTGGAACTTAGCTGCCAGTGTCTTCCTAGTCTGGAATTACCTTTAGGAATTGCACAGTAATGAAAGGGGCTATGCCGGAAAGTTAATGTAGTCTACACAATACTGGCTATCCTGAATAGAGCTGCTTGGGAATTTTTTGGATGAAACGTGAAGAATTGTTGAAACCAAAATTTTACCAAACATGGTTGGGTTTGATGGATTTCCCAGCTTGACAAAATGTTGAGCAACAAATTTTTGAAACTGTTAAAATAGTTTGTTTTGACATTTTCAAATTGAAAAATACTTATTTTTCCATTTCAGATTACTTTCCCCCCCAAATTTGAGGTAATCAGGGAGAAAAGCATTAAAATCAAAGCAAAACATTTTAAATTCTCAAAATGAAATGTTTCAGTTGATCTCTTATGACAGAAAAGGGGTTAGTTTGTGAATTTTCTCAAGATTTTGATTTTTCGTGCTAATTGAAGATGGGAAAACATTTCAAACTCTTGAAAATATTCACATGATGGGAAAACCACTTACCACTCTAGTCGTGAACATTACCCAAGGAGTTAGTATGAAAACATCATATGTCCTTCCTGGCCCTCATGACACATTTCTGCTTTTGCATTCCTGTGTGCACATCCTGAGCCCAAAAGAGTCCTAGCAAAGTGAAAGTGGTACTGCACAGGGACATTTTGCATTTCATTATGCTCATGGCCTGGGCACAGTTTGGGGATGGACTGGGGGAGGGCTGCCACCCGCCACCCCCGACCCCTCCAAAATGCAAGCCTTGGGCAGGCGTGGAATTTGCCATTTACCCACATACACGTGCTGTCTCATTGGCCTGACTAAAGTAGCCCCCCATAAATATTAAAGTTAAACGATGCCTATGGCTCAAAGACAAAGAAAGTCAATAGTGGAAACTGTGGGCCTATCTCCTTGTCACTGCATTGACGCCAATGGAAAGATTTTTGATTTACAATATTGACAGCCAGCTGAGACTCAAGCTCCACAGATCTAAACCAAAACGGCAATAAGCAACTTTTGGTGTAGATTTAATATTATGCTCCACAGACCAACCTAATGTAGCTAACTCCTGTCTGCCACCGAACCAGAAGTTCACCGCTCAGGAACTCAGTGTCCTGAGGATTCTCCCATGGGACTTAGTAGTCAAAACAAGCCCTTCTCACTCACACAACTTTGGGCCTCTGATAACCACATCCACAAAGCCCAGGAAATAATTTGTAACTTTTGGTTGCAAAAACATATTCTTCTTCTATCCAAAAATGTAAAGGCCCAATCCTGTGAGCTAAGGCACTTCCTGGAAGGTGATGAGCACTCACTACTCCCACAATGAAATTATCAGCTTGCAAGAAGTGTTTAGCACCTTCTAGGATCAAGTGTCTTCAGTAACAAGGCAGTAGAGGGATCCTAGACACTTTGAGCGGGTGTAAAATTCAATCCAGTAGCAGGCAATAGTACTCAGCACACATAAGCACATGAATAGTTTCCATTTGGTGAGACAGCAACCTCAAAAGTCAACCAGTTTAAGATCAGCATCCAGTCAAAGAAGAGGGAGATTTGGAAAGCTCTAAGGATTCTGGGCTCTACCATCTGTGAATCTTCCTGGCCTTGCATCAGAGCAGAATTATTAAATGCATTGATTGCTCCAGCCTGTTTCTTAGGCTGGCCTCTGTAGTAATAAAGAATGAATTTCTGGGCCAGATCATTGGCAGGTATAAATCAACATAGTTCCATTGACGGCTGAAAAGGAATGCTGAAGGGACACAAAAGATCATCTTTCGATTTTTAAGTGAAAACCTCGCTGGGGTAGGAATATTAAACTAGGTTTAGGCTTTCTTAATTTTTTTAGAAAATAAACACTAAAAATTCCACAAATATTCCATTTCTGTAGCACTGAAACCTGTTTGTAAAAAGAATGGGGAACTTGCAGGCCCGAAATATTATAGCACACTTGCTGGGGACTTAGACTCCCCAGGCCTTCGGAGGTCTCAATTTTTAATATATTTGTAGGGAAAGAATAATTTAATAACTAAATTTTGCTCCTAAAATGAGCCATAATTTGTCTACATATGAATTCAGAAAACGGACAATCAAAAAATATTAACACTGCAAACTGGAATCCTTAACCACAATGAACTTACTTTTCATGTTAATAAAACAAACTGAGGTAAAATAAAATGTATTTGCTGAAGAGGTTTAGTGTGATTCAGAACCCTTCAGTTTTATCGATGGGCAGTATACCTAGGGCTTTTTTAACATTTCAAGGTCTTTTAAAGTTACTCCGAAAAAAAAACCATATGCCAACATATGTTGCCTCCACTCTGACACAAAAAACAATATTAGAAGGAAAAGGCCAACTGTCAGGCTGAAATATGACAGATTGCAACTTTACTTCAGAGGTGCTGGAACAATTTGTATACAATGGGTACTCACAGCCATTGAATCAAACTTCAAACCCAGTATCAGATTGAAACCCCTTCAAGCCGCACACCCCGCACCCACTAGTTACAGCACATATGTGCTGCTTCCATTTCATCATTGAGGTTCAAAAACGTAAGGTGAGACTCAGAACTTCAAGCATTTGTACAGTCAGTAAGCACAGAGAAATGTTTCTGAAAAGAAAGCTAAGTGTCAGCATAACAAGGAAAACTAAGACTAACTAACACAAAATGGAACTGAAGCTTTTAAGCAGAAAAAATTCCTGGGAGAAAATGGCAGGGCAATGCCACTAATGGCTACAAATTGAAACAATTGAGTAAGAAACTAGTGAAAGCAGGAAAGGACCTGTCTTTGAGCTTTTACTCAGTGATTTCAAACCATTTCAGAGATTCCTACACCCATTTCTTTCAAAAGGAGCTGATAAATTAGGCATGATAAAGGCACTTATCAAATTCTTGTCAGCCTATAAAGTGAATTCATTGCTATCTCCCAAATGAATGGCTTCTGCATTGTGATATATGCCAAATTCTTGAATATTATTGATTTATCATTATTGTTTGACTAGATTGCATGATCTGGAACATGGTTGAAGCTGCCAAGATATTATTCTACAGAAGCATTATTGGATATTCATGATCTGCTCATGAGATCTCTCTCACTCCATATCCTGTCTCCAGGACTAGCCAACAATAACTTATGCTTCAGAAGATGTTGAACTCGACCCTGTTCTTTAATAATGCATGTATAATGACTCATATTCTAGAAGCATCCGCCTTATCCAATTTTGCCCAGTCACTATTCTCTCTTCTTTTGAGTCCCTTTCTAATTCTACAGGTGAAATGCTGTTCCCTCCAATTTAAGTCAATTGGAGTTTGCCATTGATTTTGATGGGGCCAGGATTTCACTCTATTTCTTTGTCAATATCTACAAGAAGTGAGTTTATAATTTAAAAAGCAGACTGCTAAAGTCAGATTCCACCACCCTTTACTTACCTGGATTATTATTGACTGCACAAGTAAACCCTACCCACATGTCATACTTGCCTCTGAAGTTTTCAATGTATTCCTCTTCTAAACATCTAGTTTCAAGACTGCAAGATCTTCAGATGTACTGTCTTTATATTTCTATGTTCTTCGCAGAATTCTGTACATTGTTGGTGCTAAACTAGTAACAAATAAAAGAATAACTATAAAAATAAGGCAGGCAATTTTGTAATGATTCACACTGGGATAGGAGCTGGAATTGCTCCCAGAGACATTCTAAGAAATGATAAAATTGGTGATAAATGTACAGTCAAAATAGACTTTCTGAGAACCAAATGAATAGCACCTATTTTGAAAAGAGAGGAGCAACTACCCATTATTAAAGATAGATAGTCACTAAGCTAGTTTATTTGCACAGTGCTCTGTTAACTATTAAGGAAGGGATTGTGGGGGAGGATGGCTTAATATAAGCTTATAATCACTTATTAAATGTTAAACCCTGAATGTCTTGAACAAAAACGCACAAGGCATGCGGAGCAATTTTCAACTGAAGCTGAAGAGTCAAATAACTTCCTAATCCAGGGTGGGGTGATGTAATTTTTCACCTGCTTGAGGATTTAGAAGAGAGTCAATTGTCTTAAATGAGGAGGTCACCGCAGGCAACTTTTGCTACTAATGAAGTTAATCATAATAATATTTGACATTTATATTGTGTCTTTCATCCTAATCACATTAATCAATTTGATATCCAGCAAGTCCCATCTTTTAGCACTTTAAAAAGGCTGAAGTGAAATCATGGCAGCAACAACATTATATAATATTTTAGCACAGGTATTGAAGAACATTCTTGTCTCCAGTTGAAACTGACTTTGAAGTAGACAAAAATGATTGCTCCAGTTGGAATTTAGCCATATAAAAGTAGGAGCAAACACCTCTCCTCTGAAGTGTTTTGGTGATTTTTGTTTTGGGGTTTCACTTAATCCATTGGAATCTGAGTGCCCTCAAACGTGCTGTCATCAACAGGCTTTGAGGCGGTATAACATCTTGTTGGATTGGAGCTACACTTAGGGAGTCCACTTGGTTCAAGATTTGTTATATTTGAGGTTTCTTCCCCCAGTATTAATATGAGTACTCCTGTATAGCAAACTGGTACAGGTATAGAGAAGGGCTACTAGAATGATTTGAGGAATGGAAAACCTGTCTTATGAAAGGAGACTCAAAGAGCACCTTAACCAAAAGGCGGCGGAGGGGAGATATGATTGCTCTCTATAAATATATCAGAGGGATAAATACCAGAGAGGGAGAGGAATTATTTAAGCTCAGTACCAATGTGGACACAAGAACAAATGGATATAAGCTGGCCATCATGAAGTTTAGACTTGAAAGTAGATGAAGGTTTCTAACCATACGAGGAGTGAAGTTCTGGAACAGCCTTCCAAGGAAAGAAGTGGGGGCAAAAGACCTATCTGACTTCACAATTAAGCTTGATAAATTTATGGAGGAGATGGTATGATGAGATAGCCTAATTTTGGCAATTAATTGATCTTTGCTTATTAGCCATAAATATGAGATGTTAGATGGGGTGGGATCAGAGAATTCTTTTCTGTCTGGCTGGTGAGTCTTGCCCATAATGGTCCCTTCTGACCTTAAAGTCTACGAGTCTATGAGACAGGCCAAGGAAATGCCAAGTACCCCCTGAATGGTAATCCTTTAATTCATCTGCCATCTGCTACCACGTAGAATACACGTACAGAAAAAAAGTAACCTCATTTGCATTTTGGAGGTGGAGATTTAAAAAAAAAAAGGGTGTCATGGAATACAATGTAGATGGCTTTGTCAAAGGCCCTGATCATGCAAGTACAGATGCACATCCTTAAATTTAGGTATGTGAGTTGTTCCATTGAAATAAATGGAACTGCTCATGTAAGTAAAGTTGAGCATATGCATAACTGCTTGCACAGTTAGGGCCTTAGACAATGTAAAGCTAAAGATGATACAGCAAATCTCTAGCTAACCAAACCAAACCTAAGGAGACTCAGGAAATTTCCATTCCTCGGTATCATGTGACTTTGGTAAAGAATCACAGAAAGCTGATTTCTGCTAAAACTGAACAGGGATTTGACTCAAATAAGGTAAGTGTTATCATCCTTAATGCTATTCTGTTTTATTTCTTTGTTTTTTGCACTCTCTGCTTCACTGTAGAGCTTCCCACCTTCCAGATTTTGTTGGACTTGTTGAATTGCAGATCTGATGGGAAGTATAATTTCCACAAATCTAGAAAAAGTCATTGTCAGTCAACCATGTATGTTCTGCTGTTCAGATGGATCTAGTGTTATTCCTTTCCAAGGCCTATCAAGTTATGAAGCTATGAGACATTTCTTGATTTGTGATATTATGCTTATTCAAGAAGACATAGATACTTATAAATTGCATAAATATAGATCTGCTTTTTGTAAAGTCTTGATTAAATCATATACTGACCCAGTGGGCAAGTTTTCTGGAATTTGTTAGATAGAAAAGCCTTGCCAATTTAAGTGTCTCCGTAAACATTCCTCCTTTGGGTATATCTACAATGCTGCTGGGAGAATACCTGACAGACCAGGTAAACCAATTTGCACTAGCTCTGTTCAAGCTAATGCAGTAAAAATACCAGTGTGGTCTCTGTGGCATGGGTGACAAATTAGGCTAGCTTGAATCCAAACCTGGGTCTGACCCCATGGGTCTGAGGTTGTGTGACGAGGCAGCTGCAGTGGAGACATACCCTGAGAGCATTCTCTTTGTTGGGATGTGAACCGGGTGCCTCTCAAAGTTTGAGACCTAGTCTTGATCCATCAAAAGAAAATTTGTGGTTGCTCAAAACCACAAAGGAACCTGCCTCACTATCTTGTAGTCACATCACATGTATTTTATTCTTGAGAATTCACATGAATCCTGATAATTATTCTGCCATCTTGAAAAAATCCCTCAAACATGGCAGATGGAAAGGACGAGCCATAGCTAATTAATAAGGCTGGAAAATTAAAACTCAGGCCAGTGCTCATGCTATTTTGCCCAAAATCAGAGTGGTAAAGCCAGGCAACAAATGAAGACAGATCTGGACATACATTTACTTCAAAAACCAAAAATAACATGTTCAGTCACATTACTCCTTTATGGCAATTCAGCTTAACCAAATATTTGTTGAAAAGTCTGGGGAAATACAAGATTAAGAAACTGGTAGAATTAGTGACTAGTGACCTATTAATTTAATATAGTTGGGTGAGTAGTTCTCTCTCTCTCTTTCTCTCTCACCCCCCGCCCCCCCCACAATAGGTGCAGATAAAAATTACTTGCCTGAATTGAGTCTGCTATGAAGGAATTTCACACAAAATACACCCTGCAAAAGATTTTTGCTGACCCAAGTCATTTCTTATGGTACTTCATAATACAGACGGCAACCATTTCAGTTTAATGCCAAGATTAGCAGCTGTGGCATTAGGGAAGATGGAGATTTTTGTTGTTTTTCAAATACGCACTATGATATTATAACACATTTAAATAATACATATAATGTTATACTTTTGGGAGGTAGGGATGTATGTGTGGCACTGGTGTTTGACTGACTGGCAAGGGAGAAGGTGAACAAAGAAGAAACCATTTGGAAAGTTACCAATTCCAGAGAGAATTTAAAGGTAAACCAGGAGGTTCTCTCTTTATTTTTTGGCTGAGGTTCCTGGCCTTGGCAGGCATTTTTGTTGACTGTTATTGGCAGACCTGCTACCCTTGTGCTATACTTTTGTCAGATTTCATATGCTAAATGCAATCAGGGCTAATAAATACTTAAATGGGAAATCTCCAAGGAAATCCCAGATGCTACAGGAAATGGTGTTGATGACTCAGTATGTGGCATCCATTCTTTGGAGTGTGTACAAAATTAGTACCAAAATATGATGCTAGAGGGCATTCAGTTGTTGGAAGTGCTATCTTTTGAAAGACACAAAATATTATGGTCTTGGGCACTACTTTTGGTCTTTCCAGCTTCCTTGGTATAGTTCTTTGGGGAAGAAGGGGGATTCGTAGGCATGCCAAATTTCAGCTAAGGAATTTATGCTTGCTTAAATCCCACCTGCTTTTAATTGAATAAGTTAGTCTTCCCTTCTCCAGCTAAAACAAATGTTGGATAATGTGCCACATAGAATGGCTTGTGAGTTTCCACTGCAGAGGTTTTATTTCAATGATGCTTGAACTGATCCCAGTGAATACAGTCTGTAAGCATTATGGGCTCTTTCAGGGTGAAAAGTACCATCTAAATATAAAGTACTGCATTATATGTAGCAAGGACATTGTTCTGTGTGGATTCTCTCAGTGCATATATGTGGCCAGGTGTTTTCTTTTTATTCAGACCCCATTTACTGTTCACCACCACAATTCCATGAGGCCAGCACAAAAATTAATCATAACCAAAAACAAGCACTTGTAGTATAGATGTAGCCAAAAAAAATCAGTGGCGCTTACAACAACAGAAAGAAAAAAGCACCCACTGAGCTGCAGAGGGCTCCTGACTTGGATGCAAGCAGAACGTTGCACCAAGACAACCTAGGAAAGGTGTTTGGAGTATCAAAATGATGTAAAAGAAAATTGCTGCCGCCAGGCCACTCTGTGTACCAACATCCCTAGAGCCATCAGTGGTGTAAGGCACAGACCAACTACTAGGAAATGACAGCTGAATCCAAGAGGAAAACTAGACTTGCCTATATCAAGAAAGACATTTCAGAGATGTGGGGGAAAGGGAGAGAATCAGTTGGCCTTGCCCTGTTTTTATGCCTTTTCCTTCCCTGCTCTCTCAAAGTTATTTTTGGTGAGAAATCTTCCAAGCACTTCTCTCTGGTATCCATCAGTCCAGCCCCTCCAGTCAGGCAAAGGGAGTTGCTGAAGAATAACAAAAGGCACTTCCTCATTCATTGGCTGATAGTTTACTAGTTCGGGCATGAGCCAATGGCCACTGAATTCAATCAGTCTTTAATTCTAGCCCTTAAATGCATAAAATATTCTTACATCCTTATGTCAGCTAACCAATGTATATGAAATACATAATTAAACGAATAGTATGCCTCTTTGCTTCACCTTATGTGATCGCATCATACAATATCATTAGGGCTTCTTGTTTTGGGGTATATTAATTTCATTGTGGGGTATATTTGTAGTAATAGTAAAGTTTTATGTAGATGACCCAAAATGCGGGGGGAACGAGTTTCCAAAGCTTTTTCTTTGTGTTAACTGTAATCAGTAATATACAGTAGTGTATATTGTAATGAGTAATCTCTTCATAATGTTCCTGACTGTGCTTTAACATAGTACTTTTTTCAAATAGCACTATGTTAAAACACACTTGTGAACATTTGGTGCACACAGGCATGGTCTACTCAGATCAACTCAACAGTGCACTTTAGAAATAAGACCTCTGTAGTCCACTGCTCTGTGTAGAGAGGCCATTAGATACAAGCATCCATTTCCAGTGTGTTTTCTGGTGTTTATTTGCTAAACACCCATTTCTTATCAGTTAAAAACCTAAAATCAGAAGCCCTAAATATGCTATATTTTCTATAATCCTAGATTAACAGGGGTAGCAACTTCAAATTTCTATCTTTTTTTTGTGTACACTTAGACTATTTTCATTGTCATAATGGCCCAGAGTATCTTTGTCATTTTATACTTTTTATGGGATAAATTCTCCTCTTTCTAAGATATGTTTGTAAGTAATTCGGGCAGAACTCTTGTATTATCCAATTTCTTTTCAACCTGCATGCCACGTTACTGAAATAATCTGAGATCATTGGTGAACCAAGGTCCTGTAGTGGCACCAAATCTTGTGTAAAGGGGGTCATATGAGATGTCTAAGACCAGGTTATGGTTTGTTGATAAGGAAGGGGTAAACAGTGAGGTGGGAAAGTTTGCAGATGACACTAAACTGCTCAAAATAGTTAAGACCCAAGCAGACTGAAGAACTTCAGAAAGATCTCACGAAACTAAATGATTGGGCAACAAAATGGCAAATTAAATTTCATGTGGATAAATGTAAAGTAATGTGTTTTGGAAAAAATAACCCCAACTATAGATACAATATGATGGGGGCAAATTTAACTACAACTAATCAGGAAAAAAATCTTGGCGTCATCATGGACAGTTCTCTGAAGATGTCCATGCAGTGTGCAGCGGCAGTGAAAAAAGCAAATAGGATGTTAGGAATCATTAAAAAAGGGATAGAGAATAAGACGGAGAGTATCTTATTGCCCTTATACAAATCCATGGTGCGCCCACATCTTGAATACTGTGTACAAATGTGGTCTCCTCATCTCAAAAAGGATATACTGGCATTAGAAAAGGTTCAGAGAAGGGCAACTAAAATGATTAGGGGACTGGAAAGGGTCCCATATGAGGCTAGATTAAAGAGGCTAGGACTTTTTAGCTTGGAAAAGAGGAGACTAAGGGGGGATATGATAGAGGTATATAAAATTATGAGTGGGTGGAGAAAGTGAATAAGGAAAAGTTATTTACTTGTTCCCATAATAGAAGAACTAGGGGCCACCCATTGAAATTAGTGGGCAGCAAGTTTAAAATAAATCAAAGGAAGTTCTTCTTCACACAGCACACAGTCAAGCTGTGGAACTCCTTGCCTGAGGAGGCTGTGGAGGCTAGGACTATAACAGGGTTTAAAAGAGAACTCAATAAATTCATGGAGATTAAGTCAATTAATGGCTATTAGCCAGGCTGGGTAAGGAATGGTGTCCCTAGCCTCTGTTTGTCAGAGGGGGGTGATGGATGGCAGGAGAGAGATCACTTGATCTTTACTCGTTAGGTTCACACACTGTGGGGCACCTGGCATTGGCCACTGTCGGTAGACAGGATACTGGGCTAGATGGACCTTTGGTCTGACCCAGTACGGCCTTTCTTATGTTCTTATGTTGATTATGATTACGTTATCGGTATGTATCATTTTTGCAGTGAAAGTTATGAATCTTGGCTATATAATGTCTGTATCTCAAATTGATGCTTTGCTTCTGAGTAACATCCAGACAAGTTGCTGTTAGCTCTGCCTGGCCTGCTTGATGGCCCATTAAGAACCATCAGCTACACAGTGGACCCATTAGGGGAAGGCAGACATATCCTGTGTCTTAGCAATGGGGCAGGGATTGCCCATGTGACTCAAAACTCCATTTTGCTGTAAGTTTCCACAGCAAAGGACAAAGAAAATTCCTGGAAAGACTATAAAAGGGTGGTGCCCCACCTCCACCTTGTCTTCAGTCTCAAGTCTCGCTCCTACCTCTGGGTGGGACTTTGCTACAAATGCAAGCTCTGAACAAAAGACTGATGACCCATCCCAGCTGTGGATGTATTCCAGATACTTTGATTTGAACCTGCAGTTTATTCTACCACTGATGCAAGCCTGAACCAAGGACTTTGCCATTACTGCATGTAACTGATTTCATTTAACCATTTCTAACCCTCACCTATATCTTTTTCCTTTAATAATAAACCTCCAGATTTTAGATTCTAAAGGATTGGCAACAGCGTGATTTGTGGGTAAGATCTGATTTGTATATTGACCTGGGTCTGGAGTCTGATTCTTTGGAATTGGGGAGAACTGTT
Organism: Dermatemys mawii; assembly: GCA_007922305.1. Classification (NCBI taxonomy): domain Eukaryota; kingdom Metazoa; phylum Chordata; order Testudines; family Dermatemydidae; genus Dermatemys; species Dermatemys mawii. Next base: position 5,291,407 of record ML677365.1, on the reverse strand, counting down.
TTCTTTTATTGGGGTATTGGTTTTCATAACCTTTTATCCCCAGAACAATTGGCTACTGGTGGTGATACTAGGAAACTAGTATACTAGTATACTAGGATACTAGGAAACTGGAGTGTGTGACTTGTGGCTAGCTAGTGGGGCGAAACCAAACTCTTTTCTGTTTGGCTGGTTTGGTGCCTTAGAGGTGGAGAAACCCCAGCTTTGGGCTGTAGCTGCCCTGCTTGAAGCAATTTGTCCTGACTTGGCACTCTCAGTTGGTGTCCACCAGGAACAGCACCATCACACTGCAGTAAAGCCTTCCTTCAGAAAATTGGCAAAGACAATTTAGGTGCAAACTTTGGTGGCCTATATGTGGCAGCAAATCTTCACTATTACTCTTTGTTGTTATATTTAAACTGCAATATGTTGTGTATAATGTGTATTAATTGTGTACTTTCTATATAAATGATTTCCATGGACTCAGTTAGCTAACATATGCAGAGAACATAAGCATACAAGATGTTAACCTTTGCCTTTCTTTGGCAGGTTCAACTCATAACCTTTATACATTATCTTAATGCAGTTTATGGTTCTTACTTATTTTTTTAATCAGTCATTTTTCTTATCTAGGCCATCTCCACTGACACTGTATCAACTCTAATGGAGCGTTAGGATGTACATGACAGAAATGTCACAATATCAGTCTCACCATTAAGATGTCATTCTATGATAGCATCTGGAAGTGAATCAGACACTTTCACTGATGTTGTAACTGCAGAGTGTGAAAGACACTTCTGTTCCTTCAGATGTGCATGAGACACTTTAATTTACAATAGGCACCCACTTAAAGTGATGCTCTGTGTATAAGCATTTGCAAGGATCTTTGGGGAAATCAGGGGAAGCTGGTGTCAGTACAAACACCACCTCTATCAAGTTTCATCAGTTCCCACTGTCCATCATAATTACTCAGAACCATTAAACTGTCAGTACTGGGAGGTGAAGAGTTTTCCACTGACAATCTACTGTTTTGTTCGTTTTATAGGCCCACCCCATTGTCAACAAAAACGTAAAAAGAATGAGTTCAGTTAACAACCATCTGATTTTGCTTCGAGACATTTTTTTAAGAAAAATATTGTTGGTGGGAAACTCTCTACTCACTACGCCTGAGAACATAAACTAGAAAGAAACCTATTTCCACTTCGTACCCTTCCCTTACCATACAGTAGGCTCCATCCCAGTTATTCTTTCAGTTCATTTTGTCGTGCAAACATGCTTCTTATTCTCGAATCCTTCTTTGCCTTGTTGCCTCATGCATCGGTATAGCTGGGACCAATACCAGCCCTGGAAGCGAGGGATGGGACATTTGGTATGAATTAAAACATATGTTTGTGTGTTTCCCCTAGCAGGAGAGCAGGGACTGTTAACAGAGTATCAGTGGGGTTACAGGTAGAAAGGAACGGGATTAACAGAGCAGGTAGAGAGCTTGCAGAACAACACACAGAGAGCCACACAGTGATCAGCTACTGCGATGATGGGGTCATATGAACACTTAGATAAAAAGGTCTGATATTAAACTTTTCCATTTTTTTCACGTAAAGATGGAGTGTAGTAGCAAAAGTGACAAGGTAAAGAGGAAAAAAAGATTTATTCTGGAATAAACTTGACTGTCACCATCAAAATAGTCATGAAACTGGTGAAATGCACACTTGGCTAGTTGTGAGTATGCTATTTAAAACAAAATATCATACTTACCGCAGCTTTTACTAGCTTTTATTTTTTCAAAATACCAAAAGGCCATAGTGAAAGGTCGCAGTCTTCAAGGTTGATGCTTTGTTGTTTTCTTTTGAGAAGTTATTTTTAGCTCCAGAAATTGAAGGAAAAATAAAAAAGAATAGAAACTTTTAAATAAATAAAACTCCCTAAGACCTGAATCTGAAGTCATTTATGGTGTCAGTTAAGAGTCACTGGAGTTAGACCTGGCACAGTGAGATTAAAATAAGGTTATTAAAAATCTATTTTTTGCACTCTAACATTATAAAATGATTTCACTATTTTATGCCACTTTAGACTAATAGTTTGCATCAGGGCTGACAGCCTGTCAGCCATGCAGATGAGACAAAAAACTATGAAGAAATGAAATTACAGTGTAATGGAAAAGACGGCTGGAAGCCATACCACCATGGGCTGTGAGATCATCAGAGTCTATACACTAAGCAATGTTGACTCGGTCACTACATAGATGGGAGAGCTCTGAGGAAACCTCCAACAGTGCTGCAGGAAGTGGTGGTGGTGACTTGGTAGGTGGCACTCTTTGCTTGTGAGTCACTGTTTAATCAATGCTTTCTGTGATGCTAGAGAGCACTGTTCTGTGGGAGGTGCTGATGTGCGGACAAGATGTAAAACCAAGGCTCTAACTACATGAGGTTATTTAAAGATCATGCTGTACTCTGTGCGGAAGGGCAGAGCTGTTAACGCCAACATTCTGGTCGAATCCCAAAGTCAGCCTTTTTTTCATGGCTATTCCCTCTACTTTCAGTTCAATGTCGCTCCGTGGTGCAGCGTAAATGATTAAACTGTGTTCACAGAAATATAAACCTGGGCCTCTGTAATTTTCAAAGGGATCAGAGTCTGATCCATAGCCTATTGAAATAGTCTTCCATTTGCAGTTTTTCATTGACTTGAATGAGCCTTGGATCAGGTCTTGTGTCCTTAACTCAGGACTTGGTCTAATGTATTTTGAAACTCAATATTATTCTCTTTAGGTATTTTCTTGTTTAACCCATTCCACCTCAGTCAGTCTTCAAAAATAGAGGTGGTTCTAGGCCAAACCAATCCTTGTATCCAGGCCCACTGCTTGCTTTTCCCTTCTGGTATATCTGTGCTGTAGTGCTATTACATTATTCCCATAAACGATGACACAAATCTTCATCATAACTGGTGGTAAAACTTTATTATTCAAGTTTAGATGTAACAGACATCTTTGCTGCCTGAAGATTGTTTGCATAAGAAATACACCAAGAACATGTTTGTGAGTAGAAATGAACATGCACTATGAGAAAAAAACATAAAACATAAAACAAAAACAACCAAAAAAAACCCCAACAGAAAACAAGAAAACCCCAACATATCCATGTTTTGTAAGGACAGAACGGGAGCCAATATACTAGAGTCAAATCAGGGCTACAAGTTTAAAGTTTTGTTTGTTTTTTTTAAAGCAACATGAAGTCATTCCATATGAAAAGACATGTTCCCCCTGCTGGTGAATTCTGCTGTAAGTAAAATTTCCAATGGCATTTTGAGAGGTTTCTTCATCCCCACCCTGACCTTCTTTCCAGTAGGTGCTCAGATACCATGGTGATGAGCACAGTCAAAAAACCTGAATACAATACAATATGTGGCTGCTGCCATCCAGTATTTATTCTAAGCATTTTGTCATACATTTACTAAATGTATTTTTAACTAAAAAACCTGTGATATTTATTTGGTTGGGAAACACTAAACTTTTTTTTTAATGTCTAAAAAAGAGACAAACCACTTCCCCACTGATATAGGCTATGTGTTATTATTAATTATATAGTGCCCCAACAGCTGCCACCTCTTGAGAGCCCTATGAATCTAATGGGTCCCAATAGGCAAGAGGGAATCCCACTCCTGGGTGGAAAATTTTATGCAAAGCACCCTTCCTGGCCCGCTCCTCCTTCGCGAAGCGCCTGTGATTCCACCCTGCCAAGTTTTTTCATAAGGAAATCAGGAAACTTGTGTGACTTTTTCATCTGTTGCCTTTCTGGGAGATAGGTCTGACAAGTCTGTTGCTGACACCTGCCACAAATAATTGTCTTCACTGGAGTGGTCAGAAATGCATCTACCTTTCCTGGTTCTGTGGGAGTAAACCTGTAGTCTCTTTCACTTTTCCTGACCAGTATTAGGAATAAGATGTCAAGTCAGCCAAGAAAAGTCAGTACACAGGCAACAACGAGAAGATAACTACAGAAGATACATGTATTTTTAAATAGCTATAGTTGACACGGAACCCAAACAGATAATAGAATATATCCTCTGACATGGCAAGCAGACATTTCTGTCTAATAAATAATATTGCACAGTCAGAAGATGGGCTGCTGAGCCTGTCTTTGACCCTCCCACCATCTGCAAGTGCCAAATTGGGTCACCACATTTCATGGCCTCTACATTTTATCATTGTATATCTATCTTTGTGCTGATCTTTTTGTCTTTTGTCCCGCTTTCAGCTTCTTTTCTGTCAGTTGATCTAAGACACCCACAGAATTTTTCATCCTTCTCCTATTTTTGAGGTGTCTCCATATTCCCTTTTGGAATGGCTGGCACCACTTATTTCTGGCAAAAGAAGGGGGCACAATGGCTAAGAAGTCTCCAACTTCCCTCCTCAGTCTCCATGGATATTGAGGGTACCATACTATGAAGATTTAAGGGGAGATTTTCATAGTAAACGATGGCAGTTAGGTACCTACCTCCTATTGAAAGTGAATGAGAATTAGGCAGCTAACTGCCATCTGTGCCTTGGAAAATCTTCCCATTAGTCTTTACTGAGCTCCTGGCCAGCAATTAATTACAATAGTTCAACTCGCAAGAGGTGCTGCAGCACAATGCTACACAGGATATTAATCCTTAATTGAAGAGAAATACTGAGATTCTTAACTAAAGACAATGTTCCTCCTCAGGCCTTTTAAAGCTAGACTTGTTTAGGCCTAAGTTTTCAAATGTGTCTACGATTTTTCAGGGCCTACGTTAAGACTGATTTTAAGAAACAACAAGCACCCACAATGGCAGTTGGATTTTATGAGTCCTTGCAAATTTAGGCCCTAGGTGCCTCAAAGCTGAGCACAAAAATACTGACAATTTTGGAAATTCAGACCCTAATGTTTTAGAGCTGTACATTGATTTGAATCAAAATGCATTATGGCCAGTAGGTCTGTGCCACCCGAGGCTTCAAACTAAGAGCTGTTACTCAAGTACTTTTTTTTTAAAAAAAAATCAGGACTTTCATCCCCCCCACCATTTTACTTCAAGAAAACAGGTTAGAACAAAATATCATTACCTTTAGCAGTAGAATTTTTAGAACACATCAATACGCCATGGCGAGAACAATGGGTACATTTTCAAATTTCATTTGTACTCTATAGGTATAACGCTAACATTTAAAGCTCTATTTTGCGTGCTGGACTTACAAGTTCTTATCTCTCCTCATGCCCAAACCTCACTATGTGTATTGGCTGGAAGATATTTCCCCTATATTGGCTTCTGCTTTGAGTTTAGCAAAAGGCGTAATGCAACACAGGTCTGAGCACAAATCTTTATGATGAACGTGTGCGCTACAGAATATTTTCCATGAAGAAGCAGCTTCCAGAAGTAGAGAAGACACACGAAGTGCTAAGATTTATAGGAAGTATCTCAATGCAGTAATCGTGCCAATAACCTCGAGGCGGCCACTTCTGAAGCCAATACAGCTGCTGCTATTTAAGCCTAACAAGTTTTTTGAGAGAGCTGATAAGGACACACACTGGGCCTCTGACATAACGAGAGGAGAACAATCCATTTCAGTCCACAAAAAAACAGAACTATTGTTGGAGAACAATAGTCAACACAACCAGTCATTTCCTGGCACTGGTATTAAACACCTTAAAAAACAAAACAAAAGACAAACAAACAAACAAAAACAGAGGGAGAGGAATGTGGCACGATATCCTTCGCTAACCTAGAACACCACTAAAGTGTTACAGAATTCAACCATGAATGGCAAAGAGGGATTGTCTGTACACTGCTCACAGTAAATGTGGCTGTTGTGGAAGAAATGGGAGGAGCAGGAAGGAATGCAAGCCTCAGGTTGAACAATAGCCTGTTTGTGCCTAACAAATTGGAGGGATTGTTCATTAACTTTTCATCCGTGTGAAAATGTAACACGTAAAATACTGCCAAGGTCAGCAAGACCTTTGGTGATCAGCTGTGGAAGTGCTTCTCATGCATGGTGAATTTCTTGCAGGATGCTTTAACTTGGCACATTTTTCAAAAGACTATCAAAGTGCTGTACGTTTAGGCCAGTTCCTCCCCGTTTTATACTTTCTCCAGCCCCTTCTAGACATTTTCCATCACCTTCCATTTCACCCTCCAACCTCCCAGTTTTCCCTGGTTCAGTGTCTCATAAGTGCACCAATTTCTAGAAGGGAGAATGATGAATTTCATGTAAGTTAAAAGTAAGAGCCTTTTTATAGTGCTTTAGTGTCAATTACATGGAAGTCTGAGATAGGTGGCATGTAAGTAAGATCAGAATAGGACCCTTTACATATAATCTCAAGTGAAGGACTTAGGCCGGATATATTTTTATAGAACATTTTAAAAAATAAAATGCATGAATAGAAAAAAAAGGCATCATAATATTAAAAAGACATTTTAAACTTCCTTTGCTGAAACATTCATGAACCAATTGAACTACACCTGCCATTCAACCTTAAGGAACTCAGACCCTGCACTGAGGAAAAGAAACAAACCCAAACAAAACAAAAAAGCGTCTGCATAATATTGTAACAATGGAGTGCAATGCTACTACAGAATGCAATAAAAACATTAGCGCTGCATAGTCAAACAGCGCTTATCAAAATAATTTCTGAAATGTTTCTTCTGAAACACAGACAAAGCAATAAAAAGAGGATATATGTTTATCATTTTAAGCATAACAATGTGAGTTAAGAGCTTAAGAATACAAAAGTACTTGGAATGAATAGTGCTACCCTTTTTTTCCTAAGTAGGCATAAAAATATTTTCATTTCCTTCTTATTTTTCCATACCATTAATATCAACAAATGTCATTCATTTCATGTTATCGTTTACAACTTTAAATGCACACGCACAAAAAAAGATACCTACTGCAATAGAAATAGTTGCTTCATTACCTTGTTTGCTACATCTGCAAATGTAAACAGCGAGGCAGAGCCAGAGCTGACTCTAATGCATGATGGAATATCTTTGTTGCATATGTACACGGTAGAAAATAATTATTCAATATGTCAGGCACCATTATTTGAAATGTAATACATTAATATTTACTAGAAAAATAAGTTTTTTTTCTATTTGTTCTCCCAACTTCTTTAATGAAATAAGTTAATCTGACAGTGCATCCAGTAGCTTGTAATATCTTCTACATCCCTGTGGCAAAATAATAAACTACTGGTTGGGACATTATAATGAAAGATTATTAAAGTCAGTTCTTTTCCACTCTTGTGGCAAGCATGGAGGCTTGTCAACAGCACCTTTAACCAATTGTTTAATATTTAGTTATTTAGCCCTATTTCCCTGAGCAGTTATGCTGCGGAGCTTTCCCTTCATGGATAGTTTTTACAAAGCTTTAAGTATTAAAAAGTACTATGAAGACATATTTAATGCTACTTAGCAAAAGCTGGTATAAGTTTAGTGAAGGTATTGACTGTTACATATACCAACATTAAGTCTATGTAGAAGTAACTTTAGATTCCAAGGTTTAGAAAGTACAGCTAATCAGAAAAAAAAATACAGCAGGTTACCATGTTTTATGCAAATTAAGCCCAGAGTTGGCTTCTATATTAAAGAAAATTTATTTAAGTGAAACAGTTTTCTTAGTCTACACTATGCCAGAAAAGGTGTAGTGATAAAATGGTAGCTAAAAATTGGTTGAGTCTGACAGATGTCTTGATGAAACCAATGCCAAAGCTTTGAGGACAAGGTGACACTAAGGCATGTTTTAAGGCAGAAATTAGCCCAAATTAAAAATACTAAATGACTTCTGGATATTTGGATATTTAAGAAGTCTATTTCCTATATACAGTGTGCATTTGTTCACTATACACCTGCCAGCAATATATACAAACATACATTTTTGCATTCTAGCCATAATAGCAAAAGTTTTAGTTGTCTGGAAAAAAAATGGTCGCGAATATTTGTCTTGATTCACTGAATTCTAGATACTTTTGGTGGGCCATGTACCAAATGATTATACTTTTTCCTCTCCGGCCACCATTCAATTTATTTTTTCTTCTTGGTAACCCTCTCATTAAAAATAATAACAATAATAATAAAATAAAAAAAAAAGAAAAGAGAAAAGAACAAGGTATTTTATATCGGATAAGGCATGCTCTCTATATGAAGTGCTTTATAGGTCTTCACAAGACATTACAAGCTATTGAATTCCCATCAAGGAAACCTATTTCTGTTTAATTGTGCTAAGTGCTAAGGTTTTACTCTTTAGGTTTTCCATTCTTTTCAGCTTGTGCATTGTTCCTGTGTAGGCCCCTCTGGATGTGAGTTGTAAAGTCATACTTGTCCGTGCAAAGATACTGGCATATGCTGCACTGGAAAGGTCCACTGTCACCATGGCAACTCATATGCAAAGCATACATCACTTCATCCAGAAAGACAATGCCACAGTGCGCACACTTGGTTGAAAGTTCGTCTTGAGTACTTCTATCGACTTTCTCTATTTTTAGTACATTCAAGGGACCTTCATTTTTTACATTTGGTGGTGCCTTACTTTTCTCCTTGGAGGCACCATTTGCAGTTGGCCCAGGTCTGGAATGCTTTATCGCCAAATCTAGAGGAATGTCATTGTCTGATCCGACAGCTGAAAAATGAGGAGGCAGATTAAAGGTGGGATAAGGCACATAGTTTTGGCAAGGATTTGGTAGGCCAGGCACATGACTCAAGTAGTGTGGATTCCCAGGAACGGACAGCTTATATTTACTCCAGAATCTCAGCCAGTCAGCTTCACTCTGAAAGTCATTGTGTACAAATGGAAGTCCAAAGAGTGGGTACTGGTATTTTTCAATAGGGCTTCCAGGTGGTGAATAATTTGCATGCTTCGCAGGTCTCATGTATTTTTCTATTGGGCTGCCTCTCTCTGAGCTTCCTTTCCCTTCTGATATTGATGAACTATTTCCTGGGTCTCCAGAACTTTCCTGAGGACTTTTTATCTGAATGTGCAAAGGTTGCATCCTTTTGTGAATATCCAGAGTTTGACTGACCAGTATTGGCTGCTGAGAAGAATGGCTTTTAGTCAATGAACCCTGGGCCTCATATTTACTCAGGCTGGGAAGCTGAATTTCTCTCTGGTGACCTTCAGTTAAGTGATCATCTGACCTCCTCTCTAATGGGCTTCCATTGACTTGTTCCTCACTGCTACCCCTCTGATGTTTGTTTAGCTGCTCAGCCTGAAGTGCCTCTGGGTTAAGGCGCTTTCTCGTTCGTCTCCTAATGATCTGCTCACCATTGTTCTGCTTAATGATGTTTAAAGGCCTGGGAGTCTGCATGGAACACATACATAATAAATAAAAGAAACACATTAAGTAAGTCTTAGTGACAATGTTCATGCAAATCTAAGTTGTACTTGAGTTAAGACCCACATTACAGGAAAGCTTTAGGGAATGTCTACTTCTACCAGTAAATAAGGTCAGCTAACACACTGGAGGCAAACTCTGTATTTTAATAATAAAACTAGCAACTAAGGTCGGTTGTTACCACATTAAATCTTCCATCTTATATCAGTTAACATACTGTATTTGTTAACTTAAACAGTCATTAAGTGCCCAACCCAATATGTGCTCAACTCTCAACTCTCCCTGATGACAAGTTCTGAATGAGAACTCAGCAGTATTTAGCATTAATTATTATTATTATTACTGCTATTACTATTATGTTGGGGAAGTCACAAGGAGTGGAAAAAGGTGAAGGGATCTCAGGAAGGGTAAGAAGACAGGACCACAGTAAGAAGACAGGACCACATAGTAAGACAGAGGAAGGGAGACACTGAAGTCTTCACCAGGACAGAGAGTACTCAATTATCCGTTTGCTGTCTGCCTCAAAGATGCAGTACAGGTGGAGCGAGAACTATTATGAGAGACCTCTTATGTAAGCATTGAAAGCACTTTTATAACAAGCAGAAGGAGCAGGGGGAGGGACCATAGTCAGCCCCCTCCACAAAGAGGTGGTGAAAGATGGTGCTGAAAGATGATACGTGCCGCTCTATTGGGCAGACATTAACGGAGAGCAAGAACAGTCTAAAAGTCATTTCAGTTTGGCGTTCTGGTAGTTGATGTTGATATCAACCAAATGTGCACAGAATCCTAGGGTGGCTGGGGGCCAACAGACTGCTCTATGCTCTACCCACTCAGAAGAGTATTTGGATTTTTCCCCTCTCCTTAATGTCATGTTTAAGTATTGATTAAATTCTTGACTAAACTCAGTATTTTGAACCACTGGTGCTACATGTGAGATGTTACAATTTATATATCTATACATTGATAACTTTAAATTAACATTACAAAGTCCAGTATTGGACTTCATTATTTTTATAGAGCTATTTTCTATTTCAACTTGCTACCGTCGTCTCCCCTTTCACCTATTTCTCCCCCTAAGGTCGCCTCATTCTGTTGGTTAATTGCATCCTAGCCACAGCTGCTACTTGTTAAGCTGTTACTTTCTATTAAAAATCTAAATCAGAAGAAATAAAACTTTGATTTAGATATTTAATAAGTAGTAAAATTTTAACTCAGCAAAAGAGTAGCAACTGAAACACAGTTATCTCTATGGGATAGTAGCAAGTCTAAAGTGGGACAAAATTATGTTTAAGAGAAAATTAGAATATTTTAATAGAGATATCATGCAAATAAATTGGATAATTTACATTATTAATAATCATTTTAACATTCATTAATAGGAATATCTACTTTCTAATACTAGCTCAAAGATCTTTTCTCATCGTAAGATCATCTGAAGAATATGTCATGGGAGTATGGTGAAAAGGGGGCTCAACGCTGTTGAACTTTGCTTCATCTCTCACATGACACTCTTCTTATTCACCCACTGTATTACACTTCCCTAGCAGTATGGATTCCTGATCTGGTTTGACTGCTTAAACAAAACATTAATTTTAACTCCTCATATTACAGGGTGTGAGCCTGTAAATGATCAACACACATGACTTTACTGATGTGAGAAGAGCTGTTCACCAGCCTATCTGCAGGAGCAGATCTTTAAAGCTCTATGTCATTAACGGTATGTCTATATTGCAATCAGACACACGTGGCTTGGCAGAGCCACCTGAGTTGTGCTCGTGGGTCTAGGCTTAGGGGCTGTTTAATTACAGTGTAGACATTTGGGCTTGGGCTGAAGCCCGAGCTCTGGGACCCTCACACCTCGCAGAGTCCTAGCCCAAATATGTACACTGCAATTAAGCAGCCTTTTAGTCCAATTCCCCTGACAGTGAGTCAGCTGGTATGGGCCAGCCACAGGTTTTTAACTGCATTGAAGACATACCCAAGTGTTCAACATATATGCCTTGTCCTGCAAATACTTAAGCATGTGAATTACTTTACTCATGTGACTATTCTCCAACTGAATTAAATGGACTTACTCACTTCAGCAGAGTCACTCACAAACTTAATAGTTCACATGAATAGGCAGAAAACAGATGTTTAATACTTATGGACTGTTCAAGGTATATAGAAACTATATTGGAGCCATCAATTTGGTGAATAATAGAAAAAAATATGAAGTCCTTTATTTTTAAAAAATCTTAGATTCATCAGATATATTATGATATCTTGTATATTATATTTTTATTATGATCATGTGATTTGTGACTAATTTGCCCAGCCCTCAGCAATTGCTCAAATTATAAAAAAAGTGTGATTAATTTATTTTTAAAATATTACAAAATTCACTAAATACATTATTCGATGAATATTATTAGACCTCTTAGCTGTTCAACATGATGTGAAATTGGTGTGACCTGACTATGCTAAAAGAAAGTGAGTCTGATACTGAAGTTCTTACTCCAGTGCAACTCCCACTGAATCTGTTTGGGGATCTGATTTGGCTGAGTAAGAACTGTTGAGGTAGGTCACATCATCCAAGGCTGATTAAGATTAGAGCAATGCAAAATGAATAAAAATACAATATAATTTGTGGTTAAATGGTTAAATTCTGGTGTTTTGAAAAGAGACACACTACAGGATCCACTTTTTTGTGTTTATAAAACTGCATACTGTGTATATTCTTGAAAATACGGCATTTGCAGTGAGCTAGATACAATTTTCAGCAATAAAAATGTTTTCAAAATTGGCCAGTTGAAAATGAGTACAAATGGTAAAATGATTGTGTGTATTTGTAAGGACTGTGATGAATCTGTGAGGCTGTGATTAAAATGAGCAACAATGTGCACTGTAGCATTTCTTAAAAATAATTAAAAATTAATCAAGAGTATCATAAAAGTGCTAATGTGAACCACAGGAAAAGCCACTAAAACACAAACCTTTGCCAGTCACTATTAACAAGTGGTATTTGACATTTCTCCAACAAATTTTACCCAACACTGAATTGTTTTTTTCCAAAAACTATAGATTCAAGTTGACAAAAACTCTTTTCAAACTTCTCAAATTGTTTCAATCAAAATTCCTATTCCCCCACCTAAAAAAAATCTGAAAAAAATGAAAATGTTTTGTTTCAACATTTTAAAACAAAATGGTTCAATTTTTTAATGCAAACAATACTTTGTTTTGAATTTTATTTCAATTTTCTGATTGGAAAAGGTAATTCCTCCCTCCCCCACAAAAAAAATCTAATGATCAGAATGTTTCCTTTGACCTGAAATGAATTGTGTTGGAGGTTTCAATTTGCCAAAAAGGACAAAAAAATCATTTTGGGTCAACCCGAAAATAACATTTTTTTTTCGTTTTGGACACCAAATCAAATAATTATTTATTCAGACAGCTCTGTCTGAGATATCAGACTTACCTGTTATTTTTAATATAGAGAAACATAGTATCTTAGATACAACTGTATGATTACTAGTGACAAATATTGACATTATAATGATAATCACTGTACATGTATATATCAAGCATCTAATCAGATCTTGGTGATTAAAGGTCAAAAGATTGCAAATGTGAGCAATTTTACTCACAAATGTAACACTGTTTAATTTCATGGGTTTGCTTACATACACAACTCACTTACTCACATAAATAAATGTCCACAGAATTGGGCCCTTAGTTAACAATCATATAATCCTAGTTTTCTTTTATAAACAATCTGAATAATCTTTGATTTTCCAATAATAATCACAGACGTAAATTCAATCTCCATTTTGTATCCAGAATAGAACTACGTGACATTTTCCCAGTTTATTTGCCAGCTTGACCAAAACTATTTGCGAATTCAAGTCAAATCCAGTGAATATTTTTAACCAATTTTTTTGTCAAAATGTTTATTTTTGACATATTAAAAATGAAAAATTTGATTTTTTTTATCTGAAATGGCATTTAGGAAATGTATCTAAGTTTATTTAAAAAAAAACAAACCAAACAAATAAATCTGCCAAGCAAATAAACAAATGAAAAAAAAAAAAGCATCAGGAACACCCAAAAGTGAAACAAAACAAAAAGAAAAAATAAAGTCAGGTCGAACAAAATGCTTTGTTTGATCCAAACTTAAATTATTTATGTTTTCATTTCTGCAAGGAAAACCAAGAAAATCCCATTTTCAGTCCACTCAAAACAATTTTTTTTTAGATTTCTGGTTCAGCCAGTGAACCAAAAAATCAATTAGTTGATCATCTTTAATGAAGAGATTTATATAGAAAACTGTATTTCACCAAGTTCATGCCTTCTTTGTCAAAAGAAAGTCACAAGTTACTGTATTTTGTTTAATGTTCAAGAAATTATCTCAAAAATATTTTTTATTTAAATTATTTCTTAAATGAAGTCAGTTTACACTGTAGTTGCTCAGGTATACTATCCTGGCAGAGTGGAAGTTTAATTACTTTTTTGGCCTTTGATTGGCCAAAGTTCATTTAAAAGCTTTAATGTCAGTACCCATTAAACAGCAGCTTACTGCTATGCTTGAACAATGGACCTAAAAATAGTGTTATCTTTCCACAAGCAATATGCTAATAAATAAAGGGTTTACAACTTACTATCAGTTAGTACTGTTGGCAGCACACATTTTTATATGGATTGTTTCCAATGGGCCATGGGGGTTTTACGAGGTCTTTTTACCAAAAAACTGATTCTTGTAACTCTGATCTATTTACTAGGTTGTACTGATAGTTATGATAAGATACCAAAGGGTATCATATATTTTTATTAATGAAAATGAGATATTTTTATAGAAGACACAAAAAACAATCAAACCTAAATATCAGATCAGTGTTCAAATGGAGAATTGTCTTTCCTTTCAAAATCTCTTTAGCACATTCACAAGACATGAATTTTCTTTAAAACAGAAAACATATTTGGAACTTGAGGAGAACTTCATGAGGATGTTGTATTCAGACAGTTCCATCCAAGATGGTAACCACAGATCATTAGTTGTATGTCAGTCCAGCTTGTCACAAGATGATGATGTTTGACTGATTGGGTTGTTTTGTATCTAAAAACTGTTCTACTTAACCCCAAATGACAGCATTTAGCAATTACAGTTGACATTTTAGATTGCTGGTCAGGCTACAATTAGAATATGGTAAAAAAAAATATTTTCCTCAAACAGTTGCAGTGGGACTTGAATAAGCAGTAATGTCTGATGGCTTGGACATGGGACTAGGAATAAGATTTCCAAAAGCACCTGTGTCCCATTTTCAAAGTGACTTAGGTACTTAAAAGCCAAAGTGTAACTGAAATTCAATGGAACTTAAGATCCTAAGTCACTTTCAAAAATCAGGAGAGGGTATTTTTGAAAATTTTGCCCTGAGAACCATAAACTCAGATTTCTAATCTTGGCTCTGAGTCTAACTTCACACGTTGCTTTAGCAAAGTCCCAAACTCTTTACCTTAATTTCCTGGTCTGCAGAACAATGATAATTACCCATCTCACAGGGATGTTGTAATGATTAGTTAATTCATGGGCCCAATTCTGCTCACCTTCCTCTCCCAAGTAATTCCATTCAAGTTAGTAGCAGAATTCACATAAACTCATATTTGACATATGGGCTCCATCCTAGAAAATTCTGAGTACTTTGGCCCCAGTCCGAAAATGCACTTAAACATAGCTTTGCTGAATCAATATCAAGGTGCTCAGCACCTTTCAGGATCGAACCCAATGTTTGATAACCAGTGAGGATATTATTATTACTTACTTCATGCCCAATCTAATGAAATGCTGAATTTTACTCCTGCTAAGTACTGAATGCCTTCAACTGAGCAACTTCAAAGAAAGGTGAGGGCTTTCAGTATTTGCAGTAGATTATAAGCATCACACAGATTTGGGCTCTGTATATAAGGAAAATAAAACAATACAACTTTAAGATATTGATTAAAAGAGGGGAAGGGGGGAAAAGAGAAAAATATAATTATATAGGCAAGAATCAATTTTCTGATTTCTAATTTTAGGAAGTTTTTTTTTTTCTGGACTCCTACACAACTATGAGCTTTGTTCAATTTGGAGAGCTTCTGTTTCAACATACTGTCTTTAAAGGAATGTCTTTAAAGGAAATTCCCAGAAAGGAAACCATTTTTCCTTATTCTGTATCAAAATGATTAAATGCATCACTGGTGATCTCAAACATGTCTCCCCACAGCATCCCAGTTTGTTTCATAATGAAGCACATCTGATCCCAGAGTGACCACACTGAAAAAAACCCTGTTAGGAAATTAACTGCAGGCGAGGGAGCGGTAGTAATCATACAACCAGACAAGACCACAGCTGCCCAGCTTCAGCTTAGCTGTATAAACCTTTTTCCTGAACAAACTAGTAAGCTCTTCCTACCGAATGAAGCTTCTGATAGAGGCCACACGCATTGCATACATATCCACCATTTGCATTCTTTCGCCAGAGAGAGGTCTTCGTGGTCAGGCAATTGGCACAAAAAACTCCTGAGCCTCTACGTCTCTGAAACAGGAAGAAAAAAAAAGATAGGTCAAAGGTGAGTCACATGATCTGCGGCGTTAGGACAAATCAACACAGAAGTTTTGTTTCTAGACTGGCAACAATGACAGTATAAAACCACACTGCCCATAATGAGGTCAGGTTCAATTGTGCTTAATAGGCACCACAGATTTTCATTATAATTAACCCTACAGTGATGGATGAGGTGTGTGAAACACCAAAGCCTTTTCAGAATAACAGCTTTAACTTTCTGAACTTTAAGTTTTGTGACTTTAATGTTGGTTTCTAAATACTAAGTTCTGAAAAAATACACTCTTTGGAAACTGACAGAGAACACTGCGAAGTTTTGCTGTTCTGTTCACTGTACTTCCACTGCAAAACTTTTTTTTTCCATTTGCTTTATTTCAAAGTGAGATCAGCAACAAGTCTAAAAATACATCATTTCCAATTAATTCCAATTTGCATCTGCTCGGACCAGTTCCTGTAACAGAGATTATACTTCATTAACAGAATGCATGACTTTAAATTATAGTATTTCCCACTTAATTCTAAAATCTACATATACTGCCACATATTTCCCACAGCCAGCTGAGAAGCAGGAGTAACCTTTGCCAAACAAATAAGAGTACAGTGATACTAATGAGACATCTTTTGAACTTCATCCGAAACCCAGACAACATGGTCTCATCAATGGATTTATTGATTTGTTTTATTTTAGTCAGGCAAAGAAAGACACGGCACAGTTCCTGCAAATACAAATTGATTTTTAACCAGGCTGAGCTCTGCATTCATCAACTTTAATAATCATCCAAGAATTTTTAGAAATAGACACGTTTCTGAGTATTGATTGTTACATTTTTTCTATGGAATAATGATTTCATTAAACTTCTCATTTAAACAAAAGTAAGGCTGTGTTTGTGGGCATAAATACTAACAAGCAGGAAATGGCATTCTTCAGCTGAAAAAAAATGTGAATTTCAACTCTGCTCTCCACTTGCAAAGAAAAGAATTTAATAAGAAGTTTTCATCTCAGATAAGAATGGGTTGGTGTGGTGGAGAACAGTCTGGGTGAAAACTAATTTCATTATAAATTAAAAATTGCTAGCACTATAACTCAAAATTTCAGGGTTTCATAAAATGTAAGTAATTTATTTAACTTTAATCCATACTGTGGAAGAGTGGTATTCATGCCAAAAAAATACAATGGTTATAATTGTACTCTGATACATTTCAAATGGAAAGCTTTCTGCAGACATAATTTTGGCTTCAAGACTGGAACACTTTCTTGGCATTGAAAGGGCATTTGATTCATCGGGTGTTTCACAATGTATCACTAAAAAGACCTGGTGAGCAGCCAGTTCCCTATAGGGTAATTTTTCCATCCAGATGCAAGTGCTATCAGAGGCCCTCGTCAGCTAAACTAATTATGATCTTGCATTTGCTGATGCCTGCTCACTCTAACGTTCGACATCCTCCATTAATCATCAATACAAGGAAAATGAATGAAACGTAAAGAAACGAGGGCCGGTAAGCTGCACAGCCATAAAAATCTGAAATGAGTGCAATAATTTAACAAGATTGGGGAAATGTTTTTAGTGAGCACAAAGTCAGGCGAACAATTGCGCTTTTAAACCAAGAACTCAATTTTGTTAGTATAACAGATTGTGCTACTTTAAGGTGATATAATCAAATCTAGATGGTTATCAAGATAATCTCTCTTTCACCCCCTCACATCATCCGCTTACTCCTTTGCCTAAATCAGAAACAGCTTTTTCTAAATCTGGATGCTACAAGTCCAAACTGTATATGACAGAGTTTAGCATGCGCTCAACTTAATGCATTTGTTAAACGTAATCCATGCTGGGAATGCACCTAATAAGTAAATAACTGAAGCATCTAATTTCTTTTGTGGCTACCCAGCCAGCTTATCTTTGCCAAATTTCACCTGGCTGCCAAATTATTTTCCTTAGGGTGTAATAAAAGTTTCACTAAACTAACCCCAATTTGGGTCCATATGAAGGTTTCTAAATCCAAACAACTTTATATGGCCAGGATGCAAATTCTTCATAGAACCACTGTATTATTCCTAGTTTTTCCTCCTTGAGAGTATGAGTTCTTGTTGTGGTGTGCTAGAGAAGGTGGAGTATTAATTTGAGTGAATTTATCCACCCTTTTCACTGAGCTGTGCCTGATGGCTGCATGCAGCAAAATGCCCTCCAACAAGATAAGGGAAGACATAATATATATAAAATGATGGCAAGGTAACCCAGTCTGTCGCATGTCCAAATATCTTTCTCACAAATATAAAGGGTGGAACTGAAGGTGCACAGAACTCATGGAACATTTACACTCCACCCCTTTGTTAGGCTCTATGATATTACTGTAGTACAGCATTGCCCAAAAGAGTAATTTTAATTAATTGTCATAACATCCCCACAAGGCAGGGATAAAAATATTATCCCTATTTTTAATACCAATTGGGAAGCAGAAACACAGAAATTTCATATTGATTTGTTTGAGGTCACTTAGGAAGATTGTGGCAGAGTCAAAACTCCTGACTCTCAGTTCTGTCTATTAACATGATACCTTGGTTATACTTTGAGATCCTTCATCTCAAAGTATAACCAAGGTATCATGCTCAGGTCTTGTAAGAAACCAAGGCAGCTATTTTTATAAGCGTACATTTGTTTACCTTAAAAACACCATTGTTATGTAGTTTTCTTCTCTTAATGAAACCAGTCTTTTAACAAAGAAAATATAAAAGTATTCTTTTTGCTCTCCCCAGATTGTTTCTATTGTATTTAAAGTTTTATGAAGGCTGATGTCCAGCACAGATTATCAAAAATATTTATTTTGTGCAACTTTTGTTTTTAACCCACATGTATTTTTATGGCTTGAGCCAGCCTAGTTTTTAATCTATGACCGTTGTGTTCACTAGTAACTTTCAATGATGATGGCAAATTCATAGCACGGATCCTTTTTCTTTGTCCTGTATTAAGAAGCAGTCATTATGATCCCAGACCAGCACAGCACATACTTAAGTAGATCCCTCTTTAGCAAAGCACTTATGTACATCCTTACGGCCCTCTGACTTAAATAAGACTTACGAATGTGCTCAAGTGTTTTGGTGAATATGGGTCTATGGCAGCAATTAATAGAAATGTGTTGTTAGATTTTTTGGCCTTTACTTCATATGAACACATATGCTATCACAGCCACAACACTGTCACAACAGCAGTCCAGGAAAATTCACAGTGACATAACCAGTCACTAGTACTAATTGGAGTTATCCATGTAAATGTCCTGTACATTCTTGAGAGAATAAATGAAAGGGTCTAAATAACTAAAATATGTGTCTACTCAGTCAATCTTCAATCATCTGGATCCTTATAAGTGCTATATAGTAATCACAAATCCTGAAGGGACCACTATAGTTAGGAGTCTGTCACTGTTTCCATTCCAGTTCCTAGATTTGGGTGTTTAATATCTCGGTTGTCTCAAATCACACAGGGCTGAAACTTGGCACACAGGTTTGTCAGCCCAGATGTGGCTATTTTTTTTCTACTGAAAACTTTATTTAAATCAGTTCAGCTGTTTATAATATGGAGACTGGCCAAAAATGAAAAAAAAAAATTCTCAGGTTTGTAGAAACATTTTGACAAATCTAGGCTGTAAAGGCTTAGTTTTAGAAAAAAGAAAAACATCTTCAAATCTGACTAGTAGCGAGGCATCCCCATGGGTTACTATTTTGAGGGGTAGGGGGGGACATAATTTTATATAACTGAATTATGAAAGTTTGTAATTATTCACTGAGCATGTGCAGTAGATCACTCTTTCTAACTGTTTTTTATGAACAGGAGATATTGAAACCACGTAATTGCATAACATCTCTTGATATGCAGATTATTTACTCACATTTTTTATGGTTTCATATCTTGACTGTTTCAAATCAAATCAGTCTGAAAATTGGCATACATGTTATCAAGCCTGAACTTCCCCAAAATATTTTTTTATCTCCTTAAACTATTCTTCAGTTTCTAATACTTTATTTAAAACAGAACTTAACATCAGTAATTTTTAATAATTGGAAAAACAATTTATAATATCAAATTAATAGTCCCAGTGCATTCATTAGGAGTATTTGCAGAATCAGGTCCTTGTTTTGGAAAAGTAATAATGTGCATTAAATAGTACTTTATAATATAAAAAACAGTGCAGCTTAGTACAGTTTGTGATTAGAGCTTTGCAATTATTGTAGCAGTATCACTATGCTTTATGCTTGATACACAAGCACTTAAAAATAATGAACTTATGCTACTTATCGGAATTAGCTTAGAACACACCCCTCTTCCTTTTTACCTCACCCCCACCCCGCCATAACAACATAGCCAAAACTACTGCTTAAGAACTTTTAAGCTTTCGTTAGCTAGATTAAGTAAGGGTTCTAATACTATTCTGGTACCAATGAAAGACATTCCTCCTTTCAAGATTTATGTCAAAGGATGCTTTTCTGAAACTCAAAAAGGCTCCACAGGTATCACCAAACATTTTTCTTCCATCACCAGACTTGGTTCTTGGACATAATAAAACTTGCCTGCTTTGCTGATTACTTTCACTTCTCCATCAGGCAATAATGAGGGATGATGCCTGAATGGGATTCTTTGACATTTCTGGCTTTCTGTTGTGCTAGAAGTGGAACATACTGCAATCTGGTTCCAGAAGACAAGGTACACAGAAATCATAAATAATACCACAGGATGGTGGTGGGCTGTATGATGGTGGTGGAGTGGGTGGTGGGCTATATGATACTCTCCCCCATTAGGGATAAAAAAACGGAAACTTTTAGCCCTAAAATATTTGACTGCATGCTCACTGCACAATTTACAAACTTTCCTAAATGTCTTTGATCAAAACTGTTTCCCCTTCCAAACTTAGGGAAGCCATCACACTTCATCAAGGGCTCTGTTCATATACAAATTTTCAAATTTAAGTTGCTGTATCCATGCTTTCAAGTTAAAAAAGTAAAGTGTTTTTTCTGTGTCTTCATAACCTTCAAGAATAGACCAGAGAGAATTTCAGCCCCAGAGTTTGGTTTTTCAATAAAAATACCAATCTAAAAAGAGAGTTAAAATGGAAATTGTTTTCAACTTTAATTAGGAGTTACCAATTGCCTCCTGAAGTCATGTCAAAGTGCCAAACCAAAACTCCTCAAATATAAAATACCTAAACTCAGGTACAATGTTAGCATTTACTTATTTTGAAAATGTGTGGTGGAGGGGGGAAAGGAGAGGAATGCCAAGAGAGAAGTTAATATTACATGCATAATTCAAACTAAAAGTTTAGTAGAATTTTTGATGGCTTGACACGACAATATCTTTCAACTTCTGACAACACACACTGCACTGACAACTATTAACTACAAGAATCAATTCTTAGGGAAAAGCAAAATTCAGCAGAAGTATAGAAAGATCAGAGTTTTTTTTTTTTTTAAAAAAAAAAACATTAATATCAGAGCAGTCTTTGGAAATTCTACTCTCCCATTCCCCGGGGAAATAAATATTTTGATGTGCAAGTAAAATACATTTCAGTTTTTTATAGCATCATAAAAGAAAGCAAGTAGATTTTGTACCTGGGCTGGTAACATATTTTCTAAGATGTCTTTAAAAACACAGTACCTTTCACTAGTGGAAAAATAAATAAATAAAACCTGGCAGTGCATCTCTCAGTTAAAACAACAACAATAACAAAAGTGTGCTGAAATATCCTACAATACTAAGATTTCATTACTATTACAACTACAGAACATCTGTGAGTCAAATCAAGAAGAAAATAAACAAACACACAAATCAGATATGTAAGTAACAGTAAGCACATTCGTTGTATCCTTTATCCATTCTCAATTCCCCACCCTTTCTTTACTGTTTTACCCTGCCAAATGATATTTAATCTTCATCTTTACCCAGGAAGATGCTGGTGCCCAGCAGTTACATTCTAAGTGCCACAGGCTGGAAATGATCATTACTTAATTATTAGTTAAGAGCTATACAGAGCTATGTGATTGCATACAGAATCATAATAATAAGTTCTCTGATGCATTACCTTTTCCTTATTGCATTTAAGCACTAACCTGTGACATTCTGGAGTGTGCACTGTCTCTTCCCAGCAATGCAAATTACAGAGGAATAACTGTAATTTCATATCTTCCCCCAAGATAATACCATGAGCACTGACATAAAAACTATGGAGACATTTTTGCGGATTGTAAATTCTTTGGCACTGAGGCTATTTTCTTATTAATTATGTGTATGTACAGTGCACTGATAAGCTATTAGAAGTACTTTCAGTTAGACATATTTGTTAGCCTAGTTTACAATGAGTTAAATGATTAACGGATGAAGCATTGTTTTAAGCAACAGCGGTTTCTTAAAACTGCTATTTTAACTAGATCTGAAAAGCTTTTGAGGGCCTGATCCTGCAAGCTGTTGAGCAGCCTTATCTCCTAGTGAGGACACTAAGCTACAGCTACTAAAATATGGTATGGGCCTGTTAGGGCAGAGTTTTGCCATTGACTTAAATAGTAGGAGGATTCAGTTTTCCATCCAGGTAAATCTAATTTCCATTTTTTAAAAGTTTTAATAACACTGTCCAAAAAAATGCCAGAATCCTGAATTTTCATAACAATAACGATATCATTTTGTAATGACTGAAATCTATTCAGGAGGGGGGGAAAAATCCTTCAATAACTCACCAAGTCAATTACACAGGAAAGTACTGTTATAGGCTGTCCCCCGTCAACTAGCTCACGTATACGACTTCCTTTTCAATTACCAACTTGTCTGCATTGCCATCTGTAAAAACGAACACATACCTTGTGCTGCCAGTTTCTGCTCTTGCACTTCCATTAGTGGAACTGGCTGCAGCTGCTCAAGAAGAAAGCACTGATTGTCTTTGTTTTCCTAAAGCTTAGTTCTATTTTTCTCCCTACCATGCACATATCAACTCAAGATAATGCATTGTCTCTGGCAGGGTGCACTCAGAAATACTAAGGTCCTGTTTAATTTGTGATCTGTTTTTTTCTTCATCAGAGTATACCGTAGCAGAACTACCTATGAACCTCTATCAGCCTCTCCATCATCTTTAATACATTCACACCAGAACAGATTTTATCAGTAGCTCAGTAACTGTTACAAAAATAACTACGTGCTACTGACTAGTCATTTTCACACATTTCAAAATCATATTGAACGGAGCACAGCGGCTGTTTTTAAATTAATATTTAAGGACCAATGGAAAATAAAATTAATTAATTTTAGAATTAATAATAGTTCATGTGCAAAATACTGCATACGATATAGTAGGATAGAGAAGATAATCACTCAGTGTGTGTGTGTGCGTCTGTTTGTGACACAGTGAAAGCGAGAGAGCACGTGTGCGCTCTGTCACTCACCCCAAATACTGACCGTAAACTTCTCCCCACTAACGATTTGCTGAAAAGGAATCATGCTCTATTAAATTTCTGAACCACTGCCTAAAAATCAGCCATTAGTTCACCCAGACTACTGCTTCTTGTGTTATTCTTTGTGTTTTGTGGCTGCTGCAGCATAAGCATACTAAGAAAAATCTCCAGATGAGATTTACATCTTTTGTATTAGTTAACTAAATTTTAAAAATGACATCAGAAAGAGTGTAATACAACAAACACAACAGTGATTTATTTTCAAGCAATAACTGCATAAATTATCTTCAGTATCAGTCCTAAACATATTGAAGGAAACATCACAAAAGCTGGAAATGGTTTGTACACTTTAATTTCTTTAGCTCTAGATCAAAATGTTCAACCTGGTGTTTAAAGTTGGGATTGTAAATCTATAATTAGGCACTTATATAAATGGACACATTTCCTGAGGTGCAGAGCTTTGTCAGTTGAACCATTTATTTAGATGTCTAAATGTGGAGTTAGGTGTCTGAATTAGGCACCAATATCTGAAAATTTGGTCATAAATACATGGGAAAAGACTTCATTTATCTCATGAAATAACTGCATTGGTCAAACGAACCAATAAAAGTGTAAGAAAGATCTGTCCATATTTTTTTAATATCTCTTAGTTTTGAAGGACTGCAGTATGAGCCAGCAGACATTTGCAGAGCTTAGTTAACGTGGTAGTTATTGAGAGACCCAATCCTGCAATCACTTCATGCTACAATGAGAGTTTCAAGCTTGAAGCTGCTGGAATTCCTGCATTTCACCTACTGGTGTCAGGTTCCCACTGCCACAGAAACAGACACCAGACAGGCAAGATATGTTTTTGTTGTTGTTGTTGTTTTTTAAACACAGCCATTTAAAAATCATTCCCTGACCTTATTAAGCCCGTTTGATCGCTGTTAATAGAGAATGGATCGCAAACCACTGTTCCCCCTAATAGGCAGGTTTTGAGAGCCAGAACCATCACTTGCAGATTTCAGCCACCAGCTTCCAAAAACAGAGATGGAAAATCTCTTAAGGGGTAACATTTTCAGAAGCTAGTAACTGACTTAGGATCCTCAGTCCCATTGACTGTAGATGGGACTTAATCTCCTGACTCACTTAGATGCTTTGACAATGTTACCCAAATTAAATCTGAAAATATTTACCCAAAGATCAATTAAACTACCCAAAGATCAATTAAATCTGAAAATATTTACAGTTTTACTTTTTGAAATGATTTTCCACAGTATGTCCTTATCCTTGATCCAGTTTTAAGACAGTCTTTAGGGCAGTGAGGGAAATTTTAAAAAGGCACAAAGGGCAGAGAGGTGCCCGACTGCTATTGCAGATGAATGGGAGTAATTTGCCTGACACGTGAAATATCTTTCCTGGTATCTTTAATGTTAAAACATTACATTTCTTAAAAAGAACAACAAAACACTTCACATAGGGCAGTTATATTGCACGCACTTCTTGTGGAGTTAAAGGAAATATCCCTTCAGTCTTATGACTCCCAATCTCCTTGAGGCATGTTGGTATTCGAGTCAGATCCACACCCCATTGAAATCAATGGGAGTCTGCCCATTGATTTCATCTAGCTTTGGATCAGGCCTTTATTGCAAGCCTTGTCATGTGCTAGTGCTACAGCGGTTTCCATTAAAAAAACAACATGTACCAACCAATATGATACAATTACCATAGTTATTTCCTATTGTAATCTCAGATACCACAGTGTAGTAAATATTGGAAAGTGATGGCCTTTTAATATTGACCTGACCCTTTTCATCTGATCCAATCCATCTCAACTTCTTCTAGAGATAAAAAGACAATATGGCACCAAACCTAAGTCGTTAGATCTAGTCTAAGAATTTTTTTCTTTGCCCCATGATCTTATTTTAAACAAAATAATAGCTTTAGGAATAACTTTTGTATTTTATATTCTTCTACCTATTCCAATTTTAAATGGTAAACTCTTCCCTTTTTAACTTAAACCTCCTTTAATATGTGATGGTTTTGGATCAGATATAAAGGTTTTTCCTTCTTTGTATTTGTTTATGTACTTGGCTTTAAAAATAAAATCCATTAAAATTCGATTGATAGAATAATGTTATTAAAATGGAAGTGTATCAGGGTTTGAAACCATTTCCATTATAGATTATATACAGGTGATAAATTATTTACAAAATGCCTTCCCTATTCTCTACAATCAAAAGGAAATATATTAGAAATGGTTAAGAAAAGATTAAACATCAGCTGTAAAGTCTACAACAATTATAGAATATGTTCTCTAATTCATATTAAGATTTAAATTCATATTGTTTTGATGCAGAATTAATTTAGGATAATTTGTGGTCTTACTTATGCAGAATTAATTTAGGGTATTCTGTGGTCTTATAAATACAAAGAAGAGAAGGAAAAAGAACAAATTTCCCTACCATTATGGAGATATTCCTTCTTCAGCACTTCCAACATCCCTTCCTTCAACAGTCCAGGACTTTGGAACAAGTGAAGAGAACATTCTATTCATGACGCAGGATGTGTTGGGAGTTTTAGGCCAATACAGGTATACAGACCTTTAGTCTGACAGGATGTATTCACTAAAGGTGTTAGATCAATAGTCACAGACTATTAACTAAAGACTTTCAAAAATTGATAGTTTATCATGAAATCTTAGCTTAATAGATCTGTGCTCCGGTGGTTAATATTAGGAAGGAAAATCTCTAGATTCCCCATCAAGTTTGGTCCTGTAGAGGGAGCAACATTTGTGATTATTTTCTAAATTGGCTTGACTCACCTTGAATTACTTGTCCAGGAACATAACTCATAGCAAAAAATTTGGGACAGACCTACAGCATAGTAATGGAGAACCATTTATTTTGATAACATATCCAAGTAAAAATTTGAGGTTCCTCTTCCTGTTTCCGTGCTATGGATTTTTAATGTGTCCAGTGTATTTTTATACACAAACATGTACACACAAACACATGAGAATATAGCTACAGCCCAATTATTTTTATTTCATTTTCAGACAAATAAATTTACAATGTCTCTGGTCTAATTGCTACTTTCCTTCTAACTTTAAAAGAAAAGAGCACCCTCTTAACTTGCCCAAGGCAGCAGTTTCAAAGTTCACATAGTTAGAGCCCCTTCTTACCGCATAAAGCCTGAACTTCACTGAAATGATTGTTTTTAATTCCAGTTGGCATTGAGAGTCTATTGCTGGCAGCAGTCACCATTCTGTTAAATGGCATCAGTTTGACATCAGCAGTATGGGAGCCAAATGTAAGAAACGGAGAGTGCTTTTTCCATTGTGAGTTCTTTATATATAAGGCGAAATTTACCTGCACAGTGTCAGAGTAATCAGGCTTTATTTGGGAAAAACACAAGGGGTTAAGAAGGTAATATTAATGGAGACCAGCACCAAGGCGGGACGGTGAGGTACAAAGCAAGCCTTCCTCCATTGCCAGACTTAATTTACTCTACAGTCTTTCTGAGGTACCACTAAGGCTGCTTAAATGAAGTTGCCTGAGCAGCAATGAATTGTAAATGCCTTCAGTGCCCCTGCTAAAGCAAATGTAGAACAGCAACTCATCAACATAATCTTCATGTTAGGTAAATATTATTGCATCCATTTTCAAAACTAGAGAAGCAAATGTGCAGAGATTTATATGACTTGCTTAAGGCCAGAGGCAGAGCAGAGATTAGAACTCAAAATGAACTCCTAGGTCCTGTTCCCTGATCAGTTCACTAGACTATTCTGCTTTGGTTTGTATACAAAATGGAAATTGGCTTCTAGTTCTGAACACTGAGTTCCCAAACTACTGATGCCAGAAATGATCTGATGTCACCCTGCAGCCTGATCATTGCTTTTACCAGTAGGCTCAGAAATACCAATATGAAATTAAAATGTTCGTCCTTCAACTTCCCATGCAACTAATGTGCAGGCAAAATGGATGTAACTTCTCGTTAAGAGGCTACATTCAAAATAATTTCTGTTGTACTGGTGAAGCCATAACTCTGATCCTCTTGAGAATTTCCTTTTAAAATTGATTCAGTTTTCCTTAGTAATGAATGTCAAATTTCTCTCACTCTGTTTGTATATTTATTACCTGGTGAAATCCTCCTGGCTGACAGAAGAGGTACTCAGGACAGGAATATATTTCCAAACTGCCAGTCTGATATTTAATCAATAAGCTCAGAATTTTCTCCTTTGGGGGGGGAAACCAAACCAAATACCCCCATCCCTTCCAAACACTGCAAATCTTTCCCAAATGTTTTCTTTCAGAGACTGAACGGGAAAAGCTCTATTCTCTAAAAATGTTACAAGGAAACATGTATTGCTGACCATGCTGTGAAATAGGCTTTCACACCTTGTGACCAGTAAGGTAGAAATAGGCCTGGCTATGAAAACTTAGAACTATATCATTCCCTTGCAATAAAACTGGCAGAAGGGTATAAAGGGCATGAGAGACACTACAAAGTTCACATTGTGACAAACGCTCCAGCAAATAGGGTTTTGGGAAGGCTAACACCACCTATCAGTGGCAAGCATCCTTGACACGCAGCTCAGTCAGCCAGGGCATGGTGCAGACATAGCACTGTTGCCCTTGTGAATAATCTCTTATCCATTGACATATGACAGTGGATCCATTGACATATGAGTGCATGTGGCAGAAATGGGTTATATGGGAAAAATCATTTTAAAATCAAGTCACTTGTACTGATGAGATATGTTAACCCTCTGAGGGGTTATACCTCAGATTAATTGCAGTCATTAGCCACTAGGGATATTTTGTGCCTGCCTTCTTTTATTTCGAGCACTCCTGAATTTATTGGCAATGTTCGGAAAGTACTGGACAGTAGTAGCAAAGTTAAACAAAGTTTCTTTGCTGTATGTTCAGCAGAGTTTTTTTGTTTTAGGTATAATTCAACTCTAACTTCCTTTGCCTAACAAGGAGGTAAGTCCTGCCCTATCTTATACCCAGTGTAATCTCATTGATTTCGATGTAGATGCATGAAGTGAAGGTACAATTTGGCCCAAAGTTAGTAGTGTATCTCATTCCATGATTTATGCCTTATTGCTTTGAAACCAAGGGACAAGTCTCTTTATTCCGTATTTGTAATATTAAATGTTTCTTCAATATTGTCGTACATATTACAGCTTAAATCCATTGAGAGTCTCATTTTTACTAGAACTGTTAAATGATTAATGATCTTGTTATGAAACAGTCTTGTAGCTTTCTTACAGAATATTGCATTCTACCTAAAAACTTGGTCTTGCGTGTTAATTACTGGCAGACTGTAGAGAAAAGGCAATTTCACAAATCTGAATATGTTATCTTTAAGTCAGGTTCCATTTAAAAAAAATCTGTGGTCCAATTTTGAAGCATTAAAATACAAGTTTTAAGATTGTGCGCACACACACAGATTATGCAATTTAGTATTTCATCCTCCTTCACAATGTGCTGTCCTCTTTTCAATCCAGGATGAGAACATAAAAATGGCCATACTGGGTCAGACTAAAGGTCCATCTAGCCCAGTATCCTGTCTTCCAACTGTGGCCAATGCCAGGTGCTCCAGAGAGAATGTACAAAACAGGTAATCATCATGTGATCCATCCCTGTCGTCCACTCCCGGCTTCTGGCAAACAGAAGCTAGGGACACAGTTTTATTAATAACAAGAGATCAAATCAGTTGAAAAATGAGGTTAGCTTTTAGCCTGTTAGCTTTCAATGATGGCCATTAACTCAGTTCCAGAGGAGTATTCAGCATAAGTAAGGATATAGTACCAGAAGCAGTCCCATTTGAAGTAAATGGAGTACAGTGGAATAAGATACTACTGAACTGGGGTAAAAGTGTCAGAATTTGGCTTTAACAGATCTCATTATTTTAATTTACCCAATCATGGAGAATTAGAAAAGAAAGTTCAGTATTCATCAGTCTATATAGAAGCCTTACCGACTGTTTTTCCTGCATTTACATGTCACTCTGCTACTCTCTATGGAATGACTAATTGCTGGGAAAGCTGGTACACATTAGATGTCTGGTACCTTTGAAACATACAACTGCTTTTATTATGCACAGAAACCATTAATATGTTTTGCATGAATTTCTGTGCTTTCCATGGTGCAGCAAGCGGGGGCAAGGAGAGAGGACACACTCGTGTTGTACTTTAAGTTTTTGCCAGATTTCAGTAATAGTTCTAATAAACTATTAAATGATATACTTCAATGCCCATCTCACTTTTTTCCATTTCATCAATCGATCAATCAGAGAAGAGGAAGGAAACGTGGGTGCTATGGACAGCTACAGTGTTCAAACAAGACAAAAAGGTTGATAGACAATAGTTGGGAATATTAAAGAAAATGGATAACATTAACTAAGTTTATTTTTACTTTATTTAAATAAAAAGTCTTCAAGAGAAAAACTTTTCCAATTTGGTCTTAGCCAATTTTAGGCCACACTGAATGTAAAATAAACTATTATTTAATCAGATTCAGGCATATTAGTCTCACTCCTGCTGACAACTTCAATTAGAATATTTTTGCTTCATACAAAGAAAAAAAAGCACTCATGATCTTTAAACTACTATGGCTTCTGCAGAACATCTGGTTACAATTTTTGAGATATCCAACCATCAAACTTCTATCTTCACAAAACAGTTTACTCAAGATTTGTTTTAATTATCCTGCATTGCAAGCTTCATATGGATTTGAAAAGGGAGTGATGGGATTACTCAGATGTTTTCAGCCGCAAACGTATTCAAATGGATCATAGGGAGTGATCACATTTATACAAAGAGAGGAGATTTTTATACAACTGCAAAAGTAAGTTTATTTATCAATGCCAAGAAACAAGTGTTACCTTAATTGTATGTTCTCCCCGCCTACTCACCAACCCACCTTGTCTTGTGCATTTAGCAGTTTCAGCTGTTTTTGTTTGATCCTACCCAAGTTTCATTTTCAACTTCACTTGTAGCAAAGCAATTTTCAAGGAGTTACACCAGGGGTCGGCAACATTTCAGAAGTGGTGTGCCGAATCTTCATTTATTCACTTTAATTTAAGTTTTCACATGCCAATAATATATTTTAACATTTTTAGAATGTCTATTCTATAAGTCTATAATATATAACTAAACTATTGTTATATATAAAGTAAATATGTTTTTAAAATGTTTAAGAAGCTTCATTTAAAATTAAATTAAAATGCAGAGTTCTCTGGAGTAGTGGCCAGGACCTGGGCAGTGTGAGTGCCATTGAAAATCAGCTCGCATGCCGCCTTTGGTACGTGTGCTATAGGTTGCCTACCCCTGAGTTACACCTTTTTTCCTTGTTTTGCCAAAGACATCATGGACACAGTACGTTTCTAAAACTGTTGGTTTAAAACAGGAGTAACAGAAACCACTTTAATGTGACCAGAGATTAAAAAATGAACTTGTACAGGGGCACAGTAAGGCATGCCTGCAACAAAAAAATATGCACATGCTGAATTTTAAACGTGTGAGTAATTTCATTGATTTTAACAGAACTAGTCAGATGCATAAAGTTAAGCATGCACGTAAGCTTTTGCAAAACTGGTCCTAAAACAAAAATGAAGAAAATTGCTGCCAGGGTCTGGTTTGATTAAGTGTATGTACCCTGCTAAGCTGAAGGGACAAAACTTCATCTTTGTAAGCCTGCTGTTTGTGTGGTAAACCAAATCACCACTGGGTCCTCATTGCTAACTGAGATTATTAGTCTTTCTGTGATGGAATCAGTGTAAACTTTGGAGGATAAGAAAAATCTTTATTCATTTATTTGCATTACATACATGGATTAAAGGCAAGGTAATGTGGAAACTTAAACTATTTATTTTATGAGGTAACTATTTTGAAATCCATTAAGTGAAAATAATGAAAAATGGTCTCGTTATTCCTGTTTTCCAGTCAGCCAACGTTTATCATTCCGAGTTAGATCTTTCAAGAAAACTTAATATTTTTTCCTTTGAGACTTACTTCAAAGTAGACTCATGGGGGAGTTATGGCATAGCTTATAAATGTAATGCTATTTCTTAAGCCATGGCCCACACTTCAATCTTTTCTCCACGGCATCTTAGAAGTAGCCAGCAGAAGGCGTAATTGTGGAACTGCAACCCATAGCCTTAATCTTCTTGTGAATAGCTGAGCTCCATTGATTCAGGAAGTAGTGAAAGTATTTCTAAACCGAGATCCTATATAGAAGGCTAATTTGTCTGTACTTTGCTACTGGGGCAATCTATGCAACTGTTTTTAATTCTCAGGGAGTAAAATTCACAGGGCCTAAGCATATAGCTTTGCTCTCGTTCTGTAAGAGGCGATATACTCTGAAACTAAACCCCATCCTCCCAATGATCATTTATGAGAATCAGTGAGCGAAAACCTCTGAAGACTACGTTTCCATGAGAAAAGCACCCTGAGATTTGACTGCATGGCCAAACTGCGTCTGAACAAGCCAAAACTCTTGACTCTGTAAAACTGGGCAGGAAAGCCCTTGAATAAGCGATCACAAGATTTTGGATACTCTCGGCTTCCTTTGGGGCTAGTAGTATTGTGAAAACAGCTTCGCTCACTGAAATTTGGCACTTCTCTTCCAGTAACAACCAAGAAATGGTGCATACAGAATATGCAAAAATCAGACAATATATTCATATTCTAAAGTTATCCAAACATTAGTGAATCTCAGGAGAGGCACGGTTTGCATTTAGGATGAAGGTTGAGATGAAGTCTTATTTTAGCCAAACTAGCTCTTTCATTCTTACTTTTAAAATTCACTCCAACATAAAGGGCTGGCAAAAACAAAACAAAACAAAAATCGACTATACCGCACTTAAATGGATAAGAACCTAGCCCTCCCTCAACCTTCAGGCAGTCCTACCACATCAGAAAGAGATGCATTTGTTGACCAGAGCAGGGAAGCTTGTACTGTCACTAATTTTATTACTGTGCTACTGTAAATAAAGGATTTCAGTATTCAGTATTCTAAAATGTTTAAATATATGAAGAAGAGTAAATTCACTTAAAAGAAAAAATCCATGCTCTTCAGGTTAATGTTCACATACTTTCTTTTTACACACACATACACACATGCTCACACACATGCATGACATGCACAATCAACCAAAAGATATGTTTTTAGTGTGGTGGGAATTAGCCACAGGAATTCGATTAATGTTAATGGCAGTCGCGTGGCTAAATCCCTGTGCACCACTTTGGAAATTTACTTTAAAGTTTAAATATCATTAAGGTTGCAACACAAACCAACTAAGGACAGGAAATGACATTTCATTAGTAATCCATTCTACTGTGAGTACTTTAGATACCTATTGCAGCATTTGTGGTACAGTAATGAACTGGCTAATGTGTTTATATAGCACCACTATCTACCGGATGGAAAATATGGTAAAATATATCCAAACATGATGCATAGTTCCTGCTATAGGCTGAGCTAGGTGACCTATTCCTTTTAATTACTCGGCAGAAGTCTGTGATTCTGGATTTGAAGAAATCTTGAGCTCTCTTTCCAATAACACATAGGGTAATGATAGTGATATGTCTCTATTGTATATCATATATTAATATACAGTAGTACCTAACACCTCAGAATGTAACACTGAAATATAACTGTGGGAGGAACTTATGGGAGTGGGAACAACTAGCTCCGGTTTTTGCCTAACTAAGCTGATCTGAAAGATAGTAAATTCTACAAGACTGTTTTCCATTTAAATAGTTTAAATCTTCCCACCTGTTTGTAATTATGAACATTGCAATGGTTGCCTAGAATAGTTCAGTTAAAGACACTGGAATGTTTGTAAATCTTCTCTTACTGTTGTAGAAGGATGGAAGTATCACCTATATGACATGTTCTCCCATATACTGAACCTGCAGTGTCCACTGTAGTCTTCAGGCTATGGTGGCTATGATGTGGCAAATGATCTTCTATTTCTTCAAACTCATGGTGGAAGCCAGTGTAAATGACTGTAGAGATGGTGGGGGGAAAACGGGAGTGGGGGAGAAGGCATCTGACTCCTCTTGCGACCAATGGGTAATCTTTCCACTGACTTTAATTAGTTAGATTAAGAATTAAGATTTAGTTAGACTAAGAATCTGCAGGAACCTATTGTTTCCAGCTATGTGATTTGGAAATTTTTGTAGGGCATTCCTGGAGCCACTACAGTTAGGAGAGCTCTGATTTGTATGGAACAAACAGTACTGAACATACTTCAAATACCTGAGATCCTCCATGCAATTTCTATATTATCATTAAAAATAAATAAGGTTACACAGATTTAACAGAGTAGGTTTGACCTTTTATGTTTTACTTCAGTTTTGATATAACAATAAATAATTTAACAGGAACAAAACTTAAGATATTTTATTGTAAATCTGTGTAGCCCAATATTTTGTGGTTGAATTTCAGATGTATGCTGCAGTCTTGGCTAGCATTTTGTGTGGGAAATAACATTGTTTCATTATTTTTATAATACAAAAACAATGGAGGAGGAGATATTTTAAATTACAAGGGTAACCTGTTGTCATATGATTCATGTATCCTTACTGCAAAAAAGATTTGGTACTCAACTGAAAATAAATTGGGCAATAAGTACTGTATATTATTACATGTCCCTTTACGTGACTATTTTAAGTGACTACAGCAGGGCTGCCTGAATGTTACAAAGAGAAGAATTTAGATCATGGTGAGTAAATAAAATTCAGATAGCTCATTCTGGGGAATGTGAAATTTACAAGTGTACTAAGACAATTTAATAATGATCTGGGTTTCTTTAAAAAATTAATAAGTATCTCCTTTTCTTGCATAATTATTCTTTAATGTTATTCTTTCTTAAAGAATGAATTAGATCTATGCACCCACTTTTAGTATAAATCTTAGTGACTCTAGAGTGTATAGATGATACAATATGCCACTTGTTCTCAATGACATAAAAGATGTGTGAAGACAGTAGTAGTCTTCAAGATGGCATAGCAATTGAACCTGTTAGGATCTCCTTAATGTGCATGTTTCATTTGTCTCTTTCTTTCTTTGTGGATTATACACACAGATTCATCAAGACTTGTGACACCTGGTTTTCATTTGCTGCATTTAATGCTTCTTTTCTAATCATTTTTCATTGGTTTGGTGTTAGGTGTGGTGTCAAAATTAGACTTACTAACCCACTGAAAATAGAACCTAGAAATTCCCAGCGTCCATTCATTTAAAACTAAGACCCTTTTCACTTTCCTTTCAGGCTTATGTACTTTCCTTTCAACTATGCTGAATAACTGACTTGTAAGGACTACTCTTAACATAAAAGGAGTAAACAAAACAGTGTACATTTAACAAAGAACAAAATATAGTTGCATATTTAGGACCTTTACTATAAAATGCATTTCATTTTAATTTATATAAATTCTACTGATGAGACTAACACGAGCAAGACTGTTTCCTGCAGAACTACAAAATCCTTGTTATGTTGTACAGTTTAATGATGAGATGGTCTCATTTCAATTGTCCTCTGCCTTAGTGCTTCACTTCACTTTTCTAAAGTACATATCGCTTGAAATATTAGCATTCTTTCTTTGTGTCATCAGCATATGCCAAAAATAGAAAGAGAGAGATCTGATAAAGATAAAGCATGACACAAAAGTTTCATGGATAATTGCCTTCACATACCCAGTTCAGCTCTCATCTCTTCTAATTTGCCTTATTACCATACTTTAAGACAGACCAGCAGTCATTCAAACCCCCATTTTTTTTTCTGTCAAAACTATTACTGACAGGCAAATGGACAACACATGGACCATGAAAGCTATTCTAGACTATTCTTTTATAAGACTAGCCTCCAGCAGAAAATACATAATAGCTCGTATATAAACTGTATATTGTAAATACACATACAATGTGTGAATACTGTTCTACTCACTGCTTTAATATCAGTTAAATGAAAACATGTCTGAGAGCCATAAAAAAACCTCCTCCCTCAGACTATTATAATATTATTATTTCAATGGAATTATATCCGAGAGATCAGAAGACAGTACACCTTACAATTCCCAACTTTCAGTATGACTGATATATGGTATTTTATAGCACTGGCCAGTACACTGTTGCAAGGGAAAAATCACTAGAGTGCAGTAAACTTTGAATTTGTTCACATAGTGCTGCATTTAGTACACCCATGGTATCCCAAGAAACCTTTTGTTTTTACAAATCATATACAAATGCAAACGCTTCATCCAGTGTTCTTATTTCTTTGACATTAGGTCATAAAAATTATCCACAGAAACCTACAATTGTCTACAGGGGCATGAGAAATATTTCAATATTAAACTTCACTGACTATCAAAACATTATGGAACATACATTAAAATGCGAAACTATTGAGACTCTTTACCATGTCATTTTTTAGCAGTATATTATATATATATGTATATAAACTTCAGATAAAAGTGTAGTTTCTTATCAATGCTGTGTCTTAAGACAATTTAAAATTTGGCATTATATATTAGATCTGAAAACTTGGGTCTGATGTTTGAATCAAACAGAAAAAGCCAATTTTTTTTTTTTTAGAATAATTTAATATTATAGTTTGACATTTATAATGTTGCAGAAGAATCAAGGAAAGGAAAAATGACATTTCTGTGGCTTTAGCAATGCAACTTTTAATGCTTTTTGTGCCAGTTTTAAAAGGCTGGATCTTAGAAAGTTACAGGTTTCTTTCTTTTCCAGACTGCTCTGAAACTTTTTAAATATGACCTTTTTCATGATTTTATTTTGCTTTTGCATGGTGAAAGCTGTGATGCAATCTCAACGGCAACAAAATCGGGGAAATGGATTTTCTGCACTTTGCCGTTTAGGGAAACTAACAGTCCATTCAGTGTGACTGAAAAATACCCTGAAGGCTAATATTTACTAAGCATGGCACACACACAGGAGCCTTGTTAAAAATCCACAACAAATCTCTCATTGCAAACAAATCCAATAGGCTTGAGAACTGGTGAAACTGTCTGAGTAATGCTGATCTTGACAGTAGAAACTGTTTTTTTACCAGTCTAACAGCTAACTACATGTCTGTTGGCCTCATACCAAGATTTCACAATTTCCATTTCTTCTCCTTAGTTTTGCTATATATTCCTGAAATAACCGAGTAGGGGGATGAACGGCATCAAATTAAGATAAGGTTGATAGATTTGTATACATCTGGTATTCAGAGAATACCAGTAAACAAAGGCTAACTACTATCAGTCAAATAAAGCTATATGAAATTAATGTCTGGACTACAGTTAGGTAAAGGAGATCTCCCAAACAACAGGAAATACTTTCAACTTCACGTATAACACTTTAAAATACATTCCTCCCCCCCGCATCCCAATCAGAGATGCCAGCATAGTAAATGATGAAAAACACCATCTACTGGAAGAGCAAAAAATTAAAACAAAGTGCAGGAACTTTACTGTGTGAAAGGAACGCCACGCAGGAATGCAATGCAAGGAGGGTAAACCATTACATTCTGTACACATAGCACATAGTTTTGTGTGTGTGAGTAGGCGTGCTTCAGAATGGCATTTTCAACAGTTTTCTTGAAAAATAAGATTACAATTTAGTAAATCTCTGCTGAAGTCTACCTCTTTCACCCACCTATGAAACTCATATAACATCTATTCTGACTGTGATGTGGAGCCAGAAATTGAATTCCAAACCCGATGAGATTAGATGTTCAGTATTCACAATTCCTCTATATCTGTCAGAGCTGTTCTAAAATGTGCACTAGCCTTTCCAAACATATTCGGTGCTTTGAACATCTATGCTATTTAATTTTTAAATGCTGTTCATTCCCCTTTTCTATTACAGATGAAATTACAATTAAACTACAGAAATTTCATTAGTATGTGGCTATTCAAATACACAAATGCTCCACCTTCTAGTGTTATGAACGTCCCAAAATTTTTTGCATAATTTGCTTGCATTTTCAATATCCACTTTTCTATTTTGTATTTGTTTCTCTCCATTTTTGGTCTCCTCTTTTTCTCCAACAGCTCTTACCTACAGAATAAACTCTGTGTCATCCACGAGTTCTGACTCACTACTTACATTAAACACAACGCAAAACAAAAAAGAAAATGGAAAATACACTTTTCCCTTCCGGAAAGAAATTAACATTGAAGAGTTAACATGGCTAATGTTTTCACCTTATAATTACTTGATCAAGCTACAGAATGTTCTTGAAAAACAAAAATCCTTATGTAAGATTCAGATGATAAAAAA
>ML677365.1:5033808-5248808 GCA_007922305.1 Dermatemys mawii | reverse complement strand
TACAAGATCCTATACAGAATAGAAGAAGGAAGCAAAAGGGATGATATCACAGAAAAAAATTCACCCTTTGTTTTCAGTGTCCAATCATTCATGTGCTGCAGAAATTTAAAATGGTCAATCTAAAATGAAGAACCTTGAGCAGCCATTTTGTCATTAAATTAAATTCTAATTTTGGATCAAAGCGGATATTGTATAGCAGCCATCTTGAGTATTTTTGGTGGGAGGTTTGGGTATGGTATACTTGATCCTCAGAAAGGAATATGCTGTTGATGGGGAATCTGAAGGAGACAATATTTGCTCAGTTGCTGCTACTCCACTTCTTAGGAGGATCTTTCTGAGGATCAAGTATATCATAGCCTCTGTGCCTCAGACATGGCCTGCCTCAATTTGCTTGCTATTATGCAGGTGCCCAAATACTACAGCCATGAAACTATATAAGCTCATAGACAAATAGATATACCTAGTTAATTTAGACATCTGGGGCATGAACTTCCAACAGCTGTGTTCTGAAGTTGGCTAACTGGAGAACTTCCTGGCTGAGGCTATGCTGACCTCTTTTTCCAGAAATGTGCGTGTCCTTGGTACCGCTTCCATTACTGCTACTGCTTCTATATCTTGACCTCTTCATTTTAAAACAGACAAAAAATGGCAGAAGGCACTTTACACAAGGAGGTACATTTTAAACCTTTTCCCCTCTATATTACAGTAAGGAGATTAGGCCTAATGCAATACAGGAACATTGTTAAGAATAAATGTAAGGATTGAAGAGATCCTGGGCTTTAGGATAGGCTCTGAAATTATTCTCCAGATATTAACAGCAAGATTTACTGTAACTCCTACTTGCTCAAAGTGGCACTCTGAGCCCTCTAGTGATTGATCGACCTTGGCTATGAGAGATGTACCTTTTAGCTCATGCAGTAGAGACCAAAGGTCCCAGGTTTGATCCCTGCTGCCGATGCCCCTGGGTGGGTCGGCATTACAATATTATCAGTAGTATGTGCAGATAAGATTCTGCATCAGGAACTCAGACAAAACAGACACCTCTGTTTAAGCATTGGTGTGAAAATAGCATCAGCTAAGCTTCCGGACTCTCTGGGGAAATCTTAACCAGCTGCGTATCTTGAAAACATACCATCTGACTCCAATCATGTGATCCACCTCCCCCAATTGGCACTAAATACAAAGCAAAATTAAGAAATGCACCAACAAACAATCTCTTCTTTCACCTGCATCCTTCTCCTTTGCTCCACTGGCTTCTCTCCCTTGTGTTCAACTGACTGTATCTGCTTTACAAAATATCTCCTGACAGATGGAGACAGAGCTCCAGAGTTTATTATTATCCAAATGATAGCCCAGAATAAAAGGAAAGAAAAAGCAGAGTTTGAACAGGAAGACAAATGACACTGCATATCCCCCCATATTGGATAAGGCCTAAATACCACCATTTCATGTCATCTTCTGACTTGAAAGTAAGCCATTAAATATATATGTATTGGTAGAAAAGTAAGAGTAGTAAGAGAAAAAAAGTTGGATAGCATCATATCAATTCACAAGGCACACCTTGACAATTACATTGCATTATAACACCTAAGCATGACAGTATTTAAAAGACTCTCAAATGCAAAAACTAGATTGGTTACATCTAACGTAATTACAACAGACTAGAGTACTTTGATATGCCTCTTAATTATTTTGTTTTTCACCATTCTATTCAAGTTGGATATAAAGAAGGGGAGATGTTTTGCTAAAATGCCCAAAACACAAAGACAAATGATAAACACACCAGACAGGTTGCTGTTTTCAGGTGTTCTTCCAGCCATTTTTCAGTTCTTAAAACTCTGTCAATTAACGATGACTGCTGCCAGACTCCCTCTTTGCAATTCCAAGTCTTTTGAAACTGACATTTCAGTGTGAAAAGAATAAATGCTACTGCAATTATATCAATGCTTCTTTACAAAATCTTCCCCCATTACCATGAAAGCTTATATGACATTTTTGGGGAAACAAAAGAAAGGTATTTTTAACAGCAGTACTTAAACACTAACAGAAAGGCTGTTATTAATTAATCATGTGTGCAAGATGCGGAGGGCATCGGAGTCTCCGGCCACATACACAGATGTTTAAAATAACCTGATCCTTGTGCTTCTTTGTCCACAAGATGCTGGTGACAACAGTCCAAGCTTCCGCAAAGATGGCAGGGAGGGTAAGAAAGTGGAGGAATATTACTCTGTCTTCTGGCCACCTGTATACTTGCAAAGCTTGTATAGTTGTAGAGCAGCCAAGCTCTCCTATACATTACTTTGAAAATATCCCACACCCAGATCAAAAAAGTCCTATATATTGGATCAAACCTACTCACTGTGTGCTATGCAAGGACAGAATTAGCCCAATGTAAAGTAGCTACTATATATACTGTAGCAACAGATCAAATGAGACTAAATTTCTGAAATTTCACCCTACACAAAGACTGGCCTACACAATATCAGTCCAGTATCCACCTTACAAAACTATCACAATCATATCATATCCAGCATGCTTCTGGCCAGTCTCAAAAGAGACACCAAGGATGAAATGGACATAGAAAATAAAATACCCTTTCTCCACTACAGGTAGTAAATCCATAGCTCATGGTACAGGCATAATGGTGGAGCAATGCGGGAAAGCTCAAATCATAGCTATTAATGAAGTAACTGCTTTATGGATAAACAGAGAAGTTCAGATTCCAGAGCTGGCAAATCCAGAACCTTTCAAAAGTGCTAAATTAGCTGATTTTGAAAAAGTGTTTCTTTATCAAGATGAATGGTCTTCAATCAGAAAATACTGTAAACAGTTAAAAAAATCATTTCATGAGATTACCCACTTTAAGAGGAATGCCCTGTGATGAAATGTTACATTACATTTTGCCATTCCTTGAAGAGAGAGATAGATCCATTTAGCATAAATGTCCTATTAGTGATAGTATATGTGCTGTATGTTTTAGATTATATTTCAAGGCTAATATGTTACTGCCCTGGACAAATAAAACTGAAATAAATTATATCCATCTTTCTATAAATTCCATTATAGCTTAATTGTAAGTGTTTTTTTTTTTTCATTTGGCATTTTAAACATCCAAATTGCTTGCATGTGCTCGGTGCCTCCCACTTCTCCCTTCTCCCTGTGCTGCTACAGGCTGGCAATTTGTCATTTTGATAGACTTACAGGAGTAGCAGCTTGCTGTGCTTTATATTTCTTTCCAGTGTGAATCAATGTATTTACAGTTCACAATTAATAGTACCTACTGTATAACATCAAGAGTACATGTAAGCAGTGGGATCCTGTATGTTTCCTGGATTCTTTTTGCTCACATGTATTACAATATATATACTTGGCATAAAATAAGTAGCTGGGCTACTATACATTCTGAGATAGCACCAAATTATTTTTTGCTCACGTGAGGCAATCAGTATAACTATTTGTTGTTTTGGGCTCAACAAACTGCTAGTATATTAGGTCAAGTGTTCTGTAACCTGCTTATCAGCAGTTAGCAGTACACAGAGTTTAAGAGAACAACTCAAAAATGGTTTTGATTGATTGCAACGAACTGGCAGGATAATTGCACTCTAGCCATTAGGAATCCAATTGAACCCTGATCGAGTACTTCATTACTCCTGCTCTTTTCACAAGGGCACACCATCCCAAGCAATATTTTATATGTTATAAAAGGTTAGGTTTGAAAAATTAGCATTACAAATGTCACATTTACTTCCAGCTGGAAATGTGCAACAATGTGTGACAATACTGAATAAAATGTTGAAACATGTTTTCCTTTTGTTTTACTTTACTCATTTTTGTAATACAACACTGGTTACTGGAAAATGCCTTACAGCT
Organism: Dermatemys mawii; assembly: GCA_007922305.1. Classification (NCBI taxonomy): domain Eukaryota; kingdom Metazoa; phylum Chordata; order Testudines; family Dermatemydidae; genus Dermatemys; species Dermatemys mawii. The sequence continues at coordinate 5,244,938 of ML677365.1, read as the reverse complement.
TTATTCAAAACACATGTTCAAAGATCTGAATGAAAAAAGCTTTGACTCTCTCTGGAACATCTAACTGATATATCATTTATGCGCTTTAAATTTTTTTCTTACTGTCAGGAATACTTTTATGTCTTTAAGATTTATTTAAACTAGTTTATTATATAATGAAGCTTGTCAGATCATAAGAACAAAGTTAAACAATATGTGCTATATCAAAGTATAACATTTAACATATAGATTTAAGTACACATATCAAGTACAATGCAATCAAGCGAAGTTTAATCTGAAAATGCAAATAGTTCTGATTATTAAAGCCACATCTGTCCTTTGAAGCACAATTTAGACTGTTTATCAAAAAGCTCTGTGTAATTATATTATTCCCTCCCACCACACAGATTTAGCCACAGACTTCTTAGCTCAAGAACCTCTGGATTTAACCCCAGAGCCCGAATTTCACAGCCCGAGACACTAAAAAAAATAGGGACAGAGGTAAAATTTAAAATCTATATAATCATTTCTCGCAGGCATCATTATAGTAGGGTAGTAGCATTTATTACATTTACCTAATCTTGATATCAGACCTGCATAAACTCTGAAGTATTAATACATGATTTCCTTTTCCTTTAAATTTTTGTAGCTAGAGTTTGCTTCATCAAATTCTGCTACTGTGCATAAGCCTATCTAAGGTAATAATGAGGTAGAACTTAAATGTCTCCTCTATTTTGAAAGATACTATCATTTAAAGAGACTTTCCCTGTGCTTAAAATGGGGAATACTGGTGCAACCAGTAATGTAGCTCTCATCTGCAAAGAAACATTTAAAGTGTGACCACATTACCTACGCTCACAGGTAAAGTGTGCATACCTGAGCTTAAAAAGGGTTTTTATAATGCAGTTGATTATCTGTTGTTATCTATGTCAATTTTCTGAAATAACCCATTACAAGATTTTAGGTGTTTTTAGCATGCTTAAATACACCCAGAATATAATACAAAGGAACTGCCCAACCAAACTAATCTAGGCCAAAATAATGCATGCCCTGATAAGTCAAATAAACTCAGGTATGCAATAGTATAACCCCTTAACATCCTATGAAAATGACAACAATATCTTGCTCTTATTAAATTGAATGTGAATGTATACAAAGAATAACTATTTTCTGTCATAATCAGCACATGGATTTTAGCTCTGGCTTATAAATAAAAATTGCTGTCCAAGTGGTCTATGAGCCCTGTTTAAAAAATAATTAGAAGTTCTTATCAATGGAAATGTGTATTGCTGTGTTAACTATGGACAGCTCTAGCAACAGTGAGTAGGGTAATACTTATCACACTCACAAGAACTAAGTGTAACATGCAAGCTTTTGGCCTCATTAAAAACACCTTCTTCTGCCCAAAGAGGGGGGGCTTTTATGAGTTCCTGGAAGTTAGTGTGTTATATTTAGTTTTGCGAGTCTAATAAAAAACAACACCCTACACAGTTGACATTCATTAAAGCAGTTTTAAGAGTTACAATATTACATTAAATACAGGGAGGAAAAATGTTAACTTCTTTAATTTAGCTGCATCTGGAAAGTCATGGGCTACACATGAAAATGTTTATTTACTCAGTATTCATGAAATATCTCAGCTGCTCAACCATCAATGCTTATGAAGAGAGGGAGATTCTTCAGCACTCTGATTTTATGGGACAGAGGAGCATAGTGCCAAACGGTTGCCACTTTATAGGTACACATCATATATACATATAGCCCTCAAATGCGTAACAAAGTGAAAGGTGTTAATTTAATTACGATTTTATGCTGCACATAAAAATAGGATGTACAGTTTGCTACTACAAAATGCCTACCCAAAATGATCTGGGTACAATGAGCCAGTGAAGGAATTGATAAAAATGTATTTCTGCTTTTCAGAAACATTGCTACCTCTACTAGCAGTGAAAATGAAGGCTGGAGAAAGAATCAAGATAGCATTAGAAGAGAACAACCTTATCGGAGTGACTGCTGTTTTAAAATGCTTGGATGATTACATTCAGCCAATGGAGCAACTTCTAAAGAAATTACCATTAGCATTCTTTTGCACAGGCATGGTTGTTTGAAGGAACTTACACACCTTGGTTGCATTTTGGTATTATAAACAGATGTTTTTATAATGTAATTGATTATCTGTTATTATCTATGTCAATTTTCTGAAAGCACCCATTCAAAGACTTTAGGTGTTTTCAGAGTGCTTAAATACACCCAGAATAAAATATAATGGAACTACCCATCCAAACTGACCTAGGCCAGAAATGATACATGTCCTGATAAGTAAAATAAAACAGCACAACCCACGCATTTAATCACCTACAATCCTGAGCCCCACACTAATCAAAATTATGGAAAAAAAGGTGAGCTTTGTAGCATGCCTAGAAAATTACCAAATCAGACTCTGGTGGGTCAGGAGGCTCCCTTAACCCCATTACTTTTAACTATTCATATCAATCTACATTATAATAACTAGTCCATGTGGGGTTAATACATGTTATTCCAGTAGTGGACACATGGATGGCGGTATTTGCTAAAATAAACACTGTGATTGAAATCTTGAAACTTCACTCAGAATGTCCTTGGATTCTGTGGAGTTAGGTCTCAACCTTAATATCTTTTAACATTTTTTTATGCTTTATATCCTATTTTTTTTTAATATGGGTACAATTGGCATTTTAACATCAAACTCTAATTTTTCAGGACCTACATTAAAGTTGACCACTAGCAGGCCCCTCTCTCTCCACAAAAGTAAATCATCCTCTCCTTGGATACAATGTAGGTCTTGAAAGAGTACTGTCTGATGTCATTACTGTACCAGGTTATCATGACAAAATGCTTTTCTTGTACCTCTGAGTGATTCTATTGCGTATATAATTATATTAATCTAGGTCTTGGAAGACTACATTTTAATATTAAAATTCAAATTATACTCATGTTACAGAAGTATTCCTACTTAGGAGGGCACAACTGGTAAATAACAATTTAGTGCTCCAAACTTTAAGAGAGCCCTTTGCCTGCAGATATTGTCCTAAGGATACCAAATATCCTTTCCAGGCAGGAACTCCAGCAACTTCAGCTTCCCTAGCGAGACCCACAAAAACCATTCCAAGCTTGCTGAAACATAACAACAAATCATCCAATGATGTCATTTTTTCTAATCTTCTGCAATTGATGTATAAATTCCCATTGGGGCTGCTAAATTGATTAGAATTTTTTGGGGGCCTTAGCCCTCCTGGTTAATTGCCAAAGGCCTAATTACTAGGGAAGTGTATACACAACCAGTGAGTTGAAGTGGCCCAAGTTTCTCACTTGTAGTTGAATAACAGACTGCTTGGACTGCAGGATGCTTGGCAGTCTGAGCAAGAACAGAGACTGTTCAAGTTACATAAGTAAAACATCATTAGAAGCTCCTGAGAGGGGTGTGCTCAGAGCTCCCCCTGTAAGTTAGCATATAGTCACACTAAAACATTAGCTGCTAGTCACAACCTCCCCTGTTATACACACAGTCACAATCACATTACTGTTTCCCATCCAAAAAATACCAACGGGCTGTGGGAGAACTGGTTGCCCTACTCATCCCACCATGACATGTGACTACCTTCCCTGTAGAATTCTCAATAGGTTCTGGGAACTAAAGGCCCTAAACATTTGTAGGTTAGTTTTATTTGTAAACAGAGCAAAATCAATTTTCTGTCTCCTAACACAACAGCACTGCTACCAGATACAGACGTGGGTGCTTTCCAATCTCAGCCATGCCAGGGCAATGAATGCGCCTCTCTACTGATTGTGAGGCCCCCTCCTCCTTTTTTTCCTCCTGTGAGAGCGTCTTTCCTTTAGACCTTCACAAGGTCTTTAGGATCAGCCTTTTGATTTCTTCTCTCAGTGTACTTTTTTCATTCCCTCCCATTCTCTGTACTTTCTTCTTTGCTGTACTCACCAACTCTCAAAGTACACTCCTGTAGATCTAGACAGCCACTGACATCTTAAAACATGCTTGTACCATTTTTTCAAACACAGACTCAGACTTTATTAGAACCATGCCTAGCAGTGATTTAGGAAGCACTGAAATTGCTGTTCTGTCAAATACCATGGTAATACAGAGTACATACAATTGTGCTCTGCTTTTTAATCCCATTTCTGCACTCTTACACTCTTGAGTCAGTTTTTTAAACACACCAACGTCCTTTTTCCTCATATAGTAGCTTACATGTTAGCCATTCTTAATGGCCAGTTATTTAATGTCTTTAATCTAATCAATAATTATTTGCATTACAGTGGTGCCCAGAGTGCCCAATTAGGACTAGCACCCCATTGTTCTGGGCACTGTGCATACACTTTGGAAACAGAGCAGCGCACTGAAGCTAAAATATTGAATAACAATCTCTGTAAATCTTTTCCTAAATGCTGCAGTAGCTCATCCCTAAGGATGATTCATACCATATGAGAGCAAAATATCGTGAGCTTTTTTATTAGTATGAAACTCAAACATCACTCTGGCTTTATTAAAAAGTCTTTTTGTTAGCATGGTCTTTGCCAAAGGCCATGCGCTTTAAATGTCCAAGGGGCTAAACAGGGTAAAGGTAGGAAATTTTCTATTGGCAGTAATGATAGCTGTGCAGTATTACAGAGAAATAGAAAGTATTCAAGCTGCTGGAGAACAGACAAATGACAAATGATAGTAAACATGTAACTTTGCACAAGCATCTGTGAGATGTCTAGGATGGAATGGGTTACCTAGGGAGGTGGTGGAATCTCCTTCCTTAGAGGTTTTTATGGCCAGGCTTGATAAAACCCTGACTGGGATGATTTAGTTGGGGATTGGTCCTGCTTTGAGCAGAGAGTTGGACTAGATCAGTGGTCGTCAAACTGGGGTGTGCGCATCCTCAGGGGTGTGCAAGACTCTAGTGCCACCTCCGATCCCGCCCAGGAGACCGCCGAACTCCCGGGCGGGCTATTTTAGTACCACCGAAATGCCGCCGTGGAAAGCGGAAGCTTTTGCTTTCCGTGGCGGCATTTCGGCGGACATATCCCTGGGGAGCTGCGCGACTTTTTCCTCGGCGAGAAGTGGCCACCAAGGAAAATGTTTGAAGACCCCTGGACTAGATGACCTCCTGAGGTCCCCTCCAACGCTGATATTCTGTGATTCTATGATTTTCCTTGCCCAGAGTGCATTATCTCTTTGAATTGTCCCCTCACTGGATATAGTTGTACTGATTAAATTCATTTTCTCAATCTTAATTCACAGGCTGAGTTCTTTTAGCTGACGGAAGCAGAAAGCTCAAAAGATAATACCAAAAATATTTTTGAAATATCAAGAAACGTGTTGATAAATAGAATCCCTGACTATGAATGATGATTTTGGGTGTCCAACATGTGTCACACCTTAAATGGATCTCATTTTCATCGGGAGGGTGTCCTGCACTTCACAAAAATCTACCCCATTTTAAGTGCCTGAGGTTGGGCACCCAAAAATCAGAATCACTAACCACTTTTGAAAATCTTGTCCTTAGGCTTTAGGATTGTGTGTGTCACATCCTGGTAAAGCAAATGATTTTATTTCTCTTTTCCTTTCACGTAACTAAAAATCCAAGTCTAGAAAGTGAGCACAGAAATCCTTCCTTGCTAATATTAGAGGTTTCCAAACACACCACAGAAAGAAAAACATCTTCACTTAAGAGTCAGAATGATAACTGATCTTTTACTTATGCTGACCAAATGAATTGCACTCCACTCAGTCACTGATCTCTATCATCCTTAATTAGCATCTAGACAATAAAATGGCTCAGTTCAGAAGTGTATTAATTATTGTTTTATTACTCTGGTTCCTATTATCCTGACTGTACAGCAGCATCCATAAAAACATGCCATGTTCCAGCACAAAAGGGTAGTATGTGTTATGCATGATTCATGAAAGTGTCATTAATATTTACGTTCATGTGGTTTAAAAGAGGAGAAGGGAATAAACTGTTTGTTCTTTCTTCATGCCCAGAGGATTTGGTTAAATTTTCAGAACAGTACAAGTCATACTGTGAGACAGGGCAGAAAATCTGCCTTGTATATATCCCATCTTTCACATAAAGAGGAGTAAACCGTAAGGAAAACATTTGAATTCAGGCATCACTAGTCAGAATTATACATACTGCTCTGCAAACCTAATGCACACATGCCAGTGTTTCAGAGCGTTGACTATGATAAGGCGCTGTGCTCTTAGCATTTAAATGAACGATGCTCCATTATTTTAATGATGCTGCAGTTCAAAGAATGCAGAAACCATAAAAGAGCATTTGCCACAATATTTGTTGTAAACCGTCCACTCAGTCTCTCTCTCTGTCTCTTGCTAAAAGAGTTTGCATATTATTTTTGCAGACAGAGCTTGGAAATGTTATCCACCTGAGTGAAAGGCACTGTTGCTAGCTGAAACTAAACAATAATGAATCATTTCAGTTTTTATTTTAGAAACCTCTTCAGGGCAAAGTGCGTGACTACCACTCAAAGGCAGAATGGGTAAAAGGAGACTTTCTTCCAACAAGAAAACATAATGAAATATTACACCTACAGAGCCATAAGAAGATGCTGGAAGTGGCTTCTGAAGAATATAGCTATAGTTAGACTAGACAGAATTTTTTTTTTTTTTTTTTTAATTTCAACAAATAGTATCTCTGTTTATTTTAAAGCCTTTTTTCTATTTGTATGTATTCAAATTTTCACAGTTCTGAAAAAATAGGGGTTTTATGCATTTTTCAATATTTATCTATTTAAATTTTCATAATTGCAGGAATTCAGCCTATACAGCGGGAGTTAGACAAAAATGATTTAATTACAGTAGTCACTGAGACAGAAAAAGTTAAACTTTACAACTGTTTAAACAAAAGTCAACATCACATATCAAAATAAACAATGTAAATATCTTTAAATCAAATTCTAATAAGTTCTCAGGCAGAATTTTTCTTCTTTTACCGCTATCTAAATTTTATTTATCATTGATGGAAATATTTTTTCATAACTTTTTGTGTGTATGGTTAAATCAACTTAGACTTGACAAAAATCTAATTCTTCCAACCCTACTTTTACTGTATTTCTCTTGTGTCCATTGCTGGTGCACAAATTAATTTACTGATTTTTACGTTTCATTGGAGTGGATTTTAGAACTGTATAAGGAAAAATTCTGCTTTCAGATCTGCATTGTAGATCTCTTATTCACAATGTGGATCTGTACTGTAACCTCTATCGTCGATTTGCAGAGGAATTCCTGATGACATCAATAGGCATTTTGAACTATGTCTGAGTGCAGAATATGCAAGACAGATCCACAGTGCAGACATCAGAGGAAAATATTGCTGTAAGTTTGTGTTCCACAGAGAATAGAGCAAGAAGCTTTGCTGTTTGTCTAATTCATGTATTTCTTTCTCCCTAAAGACTCTTCTTCACTTTTATATGTCTGAATAGAAACAGCAGATATCACTAAATATGCAGGCCCTTATCCTGTAAAGACTTTATGATAGAGCTTATACAATATGAATAGTTTCATTGACTTTAGTGGGATAAAGTTAAGCACATGTGTAAGTCTTTGTAATGTTGTGCACTATATACAACTTTCAAATAACAATCAAAGGCCCCACAGAGGAATTCCAAAAGCAGAACTGCCCAGTAAGTTAAGCAGTAGGCTTCCTGAAGAGAGCATACAGTTTCAGAATACAAGACAAAGGAACAGTCAGTCTGAATTCAAAGATATATGGATAGTCATAGAGGTTTGGACCATCTATGCAAAGCCTTATTGCATTAATGGATTTAATATGTTATGAGATATAGCACAATAAGATTACTGCAGAGAAAAATTTCAGAGTAGCATTGTAGTCTAGCAGATTGTGCAAAGAGGAGTCAGGAACTCCACATCTTTGCCAAACATTTTCAGCTCAGCCTTGAAAAGGTCACTTAAAGCCCCTGTATCCCTGTTTTCCTTCTGAAAATGAGAATACCACCAATCTGGATTAATTTTCCCTCCATGACCAAGACCTCTTGTTGCAATTCTCATTGGAGACAGAGCTGATGTTGTGGAAGGACCATCATTTTAGAACTCTTCCATAAGGGTACAAGATGACCACAAGTCTGATCACAATCAAGACACAATGCACTAAAGGATGGATAAACCACAAAGCAAAACAAAAATTACTTCCAGCTTTCCAACAATTTGGGAAGAGAATATAAAGAACCTGGGTGAAATCCTGGTCCCAATAGCAATACTCTGATTTTAATGGAGTCAGAATTGCATCGCCTATCTGCAGATTGTTAGAGACTCATAGCGTTTAAGATCAGAATGGACCATCATATCATCTCCCCCTTATATATCACAGATCATTAAATTTCTCCCAGTTATCCCTGCATTATGCCAAATAACTTGTTTTTGGCTAAAGCATATCTTGATTTGGCTAAAGTAATGGTACTCAAACTTATGTATTGGTGACCCCTTTCACACAGCAAGCCTCTGAATGTGACCCCCCTTACCAATTAAAACACTTTTATTTATGACTATCATAAATGATGGAGGTGAGGCAGGACTTAGGGTGGAGGCTGACACTCATGACCCCCCAATAATGACCTTGTGACCCCCTGAGGGGTCACTATCCCTAGTTTGAGAATCCCTGGGCTAAAGGATGTCTTTATTTGAAGACATCAAAAGATAGAGAATCCACCACTTCTCTTGGAAGTTTGTTCCAATGGTTAAAATCACTTTCAGTCTTAAAGGTGTGTGTCTAGTACCTAATTTGAATTTTTCTGACTCTGGATGATTTCCCTGTCCTCATCATTATTTACAATTCTGCTAATTTTTGTGTCATCTACAAATTTTATCAGCAGAGATTTTATATTTACTTTCAGATCACTGATGTAAATGTTGAATAGTGTTGGACCTAGGGCCTGTAGAAACCCACTAGAAATGCTTTATGAAAGTCTAGTATATTATATCTTGTTCATGTGCAATTTTATAATTCTAAAAGATGCTCACATGCTCACAAAAGATGCTAGATACAATGGGCAGCTAATAATACTTTCACCTTTTATTTCTATGTGTCTGTATAAAAGTAAAGTCAAACATGACCCAACCTTCTGCAAACTTAGCCATACAGGGCTCAGCAATTAGCTTTAGTCACAGTTCTCTGTAAACTTCAAGTAAATAATGCTCAGAGTTAACTGAAAAACTATTCGGGCCCATGATATACATACGAATGTTATTGCATTTATACATACAATACAACAAAGTGCATATTCCTAAAAACTTTTTCCAGTTAGTCTACCACTGATGAGTCATCAAGCTGAAAGTTGGTAGTACAGTCACAGAGACAGCATTAAGGGAAATATCTTTTTTCATTTCGTGTCAGGCAAATTTATTGTATTTGTACTTGTTCTGCTAGTTAGAAGAGAAAATATAACTTATGTAATACCTTTCTCTCCACATACAGAACTTAAGTTCTTTCAGATTTTTTTGAGAAACTTGACTTCTGAAATGAGTTTGTGCTGATTTGCTATGCTCCCTGAAACCCTTTCAAATTAGATAGCAACTGACACCGCAGCACACTTTTAACAGTATACATACAAACAAATAGTCCCAGGGTTAGGTAATCTTATCAGGAAAGAAACCTTAAATCAGCTGCATGGTAAATGAATGGAGTGACAATCAAATTACTAGCAATCTTTTTTTTTTATTGAGTGATTGACATACAGTACAATCTGAGTCCAAATAGATTGTCTGCTCCACCATGGGTGTGCATACCTATTATACTTTTCACTTTAAATAAAAACTTTTTAAATAAGAACTTTTAAATAAGAATTTTTCAATTATCAAAAAGACAAAAAAAGACAAAGACAAGAGGTGTTTTGTGTGTTAATAAAAGCCTTTTACGCAATTTTTGTGCAAAACATTATTCTTCGCTTACCATCCTAAACTGTTGATTTATGTTATAGACACTGGGCTAGTTTTTGATCTCACTGACACTCATGTGAGTAAATATGATCTGGATAATTCTGCTGATCAGAACCGGCCCATTGTCTCCATCAGTTACAACCACAGACTGAAAAACAAAGATTGAAATAAACTACAACATGAAACCCATTGATTGCATTTAGCTGAATGATGATAGTACATCTTTAAACTAATAGTGTTAAAGTTTACTTGAAACATTGACTCACACTTAGGAAAGGTTTCAAAATGTTTGTTGGCAATCTTCTGATTAAACTAGAACCAGTAATTAACACCATAAAATTACAGAAAGAATCCCCCCCCCCCTTCTACTCCTTCAGGAAGCAGAGAAGTTCCCCATTCCTGAAATCTGTCCAATTAATCAACTAACTATTCACTGTACAGCCTGTAGCTGCTGTTTTGCCATAGAGCATCTATTTTACTGAAAAATGAAAAACAATTCTAACAAACAAGTATTCCTAATTGAGGTTCTGTTCAAATACCACAGATAATTCAGCTTGTGCCCGATTTATGGTAGTTACTGGTTCACATAAACTTTAGGCCTGATCCTGTAAACATTTATCATGGAGAGAAAAGTTTACTCATGGCAGTAAACTCTTTGCTTGGTAGCACTGAAAACACTGGACCCTAAGAGTATGGTTCATCTTCCTTCTTCCTACCACAATAATTCACACAAGCCCTTGGATATCTGAGGAGCAACAACAGGGTGAGGAGATATGGAAAAATCATTGGAGGTAAGAGGTCTGGCATAAACTTTTACACATATGACATTCAGGGATGCTGTAATGGCTAAAACACTATACAGGACATGGAAAGGGCACAGTGATATCTTCTGAGGAGAAATCAGGTTTATCAACAGGCAATTCAGGACATGTCAAGGAGACAGATAGATAAAAAGAAAATGTCTACCAGTCTCCATCCATAATTAATGCCACATTACACAGCATCAGCAGCGGGGTGAAGGTGATATACTTTAACACACCTATTGAGCTGGCTATTGTGAAAATGAATCATTTAGGAGAAGGTTGACTGGCCACAAATTGGGGAGAAACCTAATGTGCCCATTTACAAGATAGTTTGAGCATATATGTGTTTCCCTCCATGTCCAGGCTCCAAAAATAGACTCAGTGGGGTGAAGAAGGGGATCACTTCAGAGGTGAGCTCCTGCTCCCTTTGACTTCAATGAGAAAAGGAGCAGGTCCTATGACAGTCTATTGGCAGGTTCCTGACAAATTCCACTGGATTGAATAGGTAACTAAAAACACTATAAATCTTGTAGCAATTAAAAATCAGTCCTTCTCTTATGAAAATAGTGGGGGCAGGAGATTAGCACTCCTGGGATAAAAAGGAAGACACTCTCATAGATGAGGAACTGGTTAAAAGACAAGAAACAAAGGGTAGGAATAAATGGTCAGCTTTCACAGTCAAGGCAGGTAAATAGCAGGGACCCCCAGGCATCTGTACTGGCACCAGTGCTGTTCAACATACTCATTCATTCATTCATTCATTCATGATGTGGAAAAAAAGCAGGTAAACAGTGAGGTAGAAAAATTCACAGATGATACAAAATTACTCAGGCTGGTTGAGTTCAAAGCAGACTGCAAAGAGTTATAAAGGGGTCTCACAAAACTGGGTGGCTGGGCAACAAAATGTGGATAAATGCAAAGTCATGCACATTGGAAAATATAGTGGTAAGTACACATACAAACTACACATACAAACTGATTTGGTCTAAATTAGCTGTTACCACTCAAGAAAGAGATCTTGGAGTCATTGTGGATAGTTCTCTGAAAACATCTGCTCAATGTGCAGTGGCAATCAAAAAAAATTAAATGTTAGGAACTATTAGGAAGGAGATAGATAATAAGACAGTAAATTTCATAATGCCATTATATATAGCCCTGGTACTCCCACATCTTGAACACTATGTGCAGTTCTGGTTGTCCCATCTTAAAAATAAATTGGAAAAGGTACAGAGAAGGACTACAAAAATGATCAGGGATATGGAACAGCTTCCATATGAGGAGAGATTTAAAAGATCAGGAGTTTTGGAAAAGAGACAATGGGGGAGGGGAGCATGACAGAGGTCCGTAAAATCATGAATGGTGGGAGAAAGTGAGAAAAGAAGTGCTATATTCCCCTTTACATGACATAGAACTAGAGGTAACCATTTGAAATTAACAGGCAGCAAGTCTAAAAGAAACCAAAGAAAGTACTTTTGCACACAATGCACAGTCAACCTGTGGATCTCAAGGTCAAGGGATGTTGTGAAGGCCAGAAGTATAACTGGGTTAAAAAAAGGATTAGATAAGTTCCTGGAGGAAAGGTCCATCAACATCTATTAGCAAAGAAGGTTAGGGATGCAACCCCTTGTTGTGGGTCTCCCTAAGCCTTGAACTACCAGATCCTAGGACTGGGAGACAGAGAATGGATCATTGGTAATTGACCTGTTCTGTTCATTCTCTCTGAAGCATCTGGCATTGGCCACTACTGGAAGTCAGGATACTGAGGTACAAGGACCATTGGTTTGATACACTACAACCATTATTATGTTCTTGCGATCTGAAGAGTGTTAAAATATACAGGTAATTTGTGACTCTTCCCGCGTATAGCTCCTGTAGCAACACTACCATCTAAATCAAAACTTTCTCTGATAAAGAAAGAATACTTAAAAACAAACAAAAAACCAAAAAAAAAAATCCCAGCAGTAGCAAGGAAACATTTAATTGGAAAATAAGAAGGCAGATGGCTGGCTTTTGTAAAACGTGTTATTTTGTACACAGCTTGCACACCATTAAACATTTACGCATTTATTGTCTGTATACTGCAGATGGCAGAAATACCCCCTTCCTTCCACCACAATTCTGCTTAGTGTGGAATATACTGAACACCTCTTCATCCTGTGAGTGAATTTTAGAACAATTTTTGATTACATCTCTGGTAAGCCTCCATTCTGAGAATGTCAGAAGAACTGGACTGAAAGATGCCAAAGGCTGAAGTAAGTAATGGACTTATAAAGACAATTGCTGGCAATTTATAGAAAACATTTCACTTAGGAGACTTGCAAGCCTATATGTCAAATTCCTGTTTTTTCTCTTCCCTTGTTTTTTTCTCTTGCTGGGGAAACAATGAAAGAGAAAACCAATGCTCACACATTGTATTCACAGCAGGATACACTCGCATGAAGGTCATCTTAAAGATTATTGCTGGTCACTGCTCCAGATGGAGGGGAGATTTTCCCACTTCTATGATTTTTGCCAACATTCCTGGGAGGAAAATTCTTTCAAAACCCCAGACCTAGATATCGATCCTTCCCAGTGTGTATGAGTGAAAATGCCTACAAGCAAGCATCCATTGCAGTTTGTAATCTGAATTAATGACTGCAGTCATGAACTATCCATTGGTAGTTCTATTTTGCTGAATCCCATTGAAGGGGGCTTTTGCCAGTGATTGTTGGGGCAAAGAACTCCTCTGTTGATAACCCTATATGGTAGTGAGAAGAACTCTGAAGAATCCTCTGAAGTTCCCACTTTAAGTCAATTTCACCCCCACAATTGGTTGCTGTTGAGATGATCCATGTTACAAACAGATTATGGCTTCGGGGGTGGGGGGGAGGGAATAACTGACAAGACAAGGTAAGCTGATTACGAATTCTGATACATCAGACTTATTATTTATACTGAAAATGTTGCAAATTGTATGTTTTGTGTTAGGTGATGCACACTAGCAATGACACCTACCTATCGATTCTGCAAGTTATAAACTAACTTCTGCACATCACATTCACCAGGGATTTTATTTGGGAGGGCAGAGAAAGGATCTAGTCTTTTCAATAAACTATCTGTACTTCTCCCTTTTTTTTCAATCTCATCACCCCATTTTTCTGTCTTCTCCTGAAGTTCATGAACACTGAATCAAATTGAGAAGCAGATAGTTTGTATGTATATCATGGGGAGCTGACAATAGCAGTTATTTTACTCTTGCATATATCACTCCTTTTTTTTTACCATTTATCAGCAAGTCTCCATAATGGAGGCCTTTTTCAAGATTACTTTCTGTAAAGTCTCCCACTTGAATATGATCAAAAGCTTCTGAAGTCCCAATCTAGCCTAAATAATATGATAACTGTAGCTGTCACACTAGATAAATGCAGAATTTCATCCCATGCTAACGATCACATCCAACAAGGCAGCTAAATACATTTTCACTTCCATCATGAAGCCACGTTAGTTGAAAGAATACATAGTTTATATAACTATGTAAATTATAAAATATAGTTTACACAAACAGACAAAAATACAAAATACCATGATCCTCCCTATCTGCACTAAAATAAAGCACAATGACAAAGGTTCCATTTTTCTTGCTTTTGTAAATACTTTTTTGGAGTTGTGGCCTCCTTAACTTGATTTAGAACAAGCTTTTACAGAATGCACTACATACAATAAGTAACAGTAGCCTATTCAGAAAATAATCTGTTCCCAGTTTAGACATGGATGCAGTTTGGGATTTTAGAATGTACTGATTTTATGAAAATCTCTTCAGAAGATTGGCTGCCATTTCAGAGAATGAAAAATAAATGCTAGGTCAGATTCTCAGTTGGTGTAAATTAATGTAGCTCTATCGACTTCAGCTGAAGATGTGTTTTGTAATGTAGCTGAAGAAACAGATTCCTAAACACTAAAACTTCCTGACTCCTTCTGTGCTAGGGCTAAAAACTCCGTAAATCACTCACTATGTTAAATGACATCCATGTCTTCAACATTTTGTAGCACTCATTTCATGGAACTTCATTTGGTTTTCCATTCGTTCCCCTTACCCCTAGTTCATCCCTCTTTCCTGAACAGCAGACTTTACAAAATCAAAAATACATAGTGTTTTAGACTGTAAGTTTCCATGCCTTAGCAGGAAACCATACTGCCTGTAGGGCATCAAAAAGCAGTTCTCGCTTAAACTGGATTCATTCTGAACTTTTGACAATTACATCCATTGTAACAGTGGCTCACTTTCTGGTCCCCACAAATCAACAGAGTAGCCATGCAGATTACTCTATCTGAAGCAAACTCTGTGTGGCTTGGGCCTTCCTGAGCTTTCTTGATTCAAGTGATAGGTGTGCTAGGTGCGCAGACAAGATCCGAGATCTTCACCAAGACTTTGTAGTATGGAAGGCTGGATTATTTTCAGATGAAAGGAGACCTGCTGCTTTTAGAACTGCTTTCAGAAACACAGCGGAACCCTGTCAAGATGAACCCCATACAGAGACTCATTCCCTCTGTGTTCTATTTTCTGGATTTGTTTCCTTACAACACCTATAAAAAGCTCACATCCTACTAATCTGTGCAGTCACAGTCTAAGGTGATTTTAATGTTCAGCACATCTTCTCATTTTCCTGGCTCTCTTATTAGAAATTCAGAAAGGACATTCCAGGACTAAAACTATCTGAGTGAGAGTGAGTGAAAGTTACTGAATTCATAGATACAGTTTGCATTTCAATATGTTTCTTTCATCTGCATCAGACAGAGTGGGATAAAACAGCATAACTTAATAAGTATGTATATAGCTGTGTTGGTCCTAGGAAATTAGAGAAACGACATGGGTGAGGTAATATCTTTTATTGGCCCAACTTCTGTAAGCGAGAGAGACAAGCTTTCGAGCCAGTCTCTGTGGCTCAAAAGCTTGTCTATCTCACCAACAGAAGTTGATCCAATAAAAGATATTACCTCACCCACCTTGCCTCTAAAATGAGCAATTATAATTTGTTGCCAATATGTGGCACAAATCTTACCCTGTTCAGTTGGACAAATTTCCCACTGATGTTAAAAGGAGTTTTGTTGCAGTAAAAACTGAAAAATTTGACCCTATTAGAAGAGTTTACTATGTAATCCACAAACAATTCTATACTTGTTTGAGGAAAGACATTCCTAGATGAACATAAAAGACAAATACTTAATGTATTTCCATGGGAGGACACTTTTTTTTGTTTTTTTCTATCACTAGTTATGAAAAGCTATTGGTTATATCTGACCAAATTACAATAGAGATCAAGAAGTTACATATTCCTGTATCCCGACCTTCTTTTACTTTTGGTCTTTTTATAACAGGCAAGATAAAAATCAGTTTTTTAAACAAAATCAGATTTTTATTTAAATTAAATTCATTTTTCTTTAAAAACTAAGCCTTTTATAATCAGATTTGATATTATGACAACACAATTAAGACCTAAACTTATTATAGATTGTTTAAGTAAGTACGTAAAATAGCAGCAATGAGCCCGCCTCAACTTTTAATGAGTTAAATAGTAATTACATACAGAATTGGGGAAAACATCTTTAAACTTTTGAGATAAATTCAAGATTTATTAATATCTCATAATGTCATGTACAGCATTAAGTGTCTATATTATATTCATTCTTCATGATGGAGAGAAATACTGCTATTTATCTTTTCCCAAATGCCAGTACTTTCCATTTCTATTGTGTGGAATAGCTTCTGCCTTAATTGCTTTTGGTTTCAGACAATATTTTCTTCATTAGACGAGTTCATTCAAAGTTTAAAAAAACAACTAAAAGTTGAAGCGACGAAGAGTTCTGCGGCACCTTAAAGACTAACAAAAGTATTGAAGCGTAAGCTTTCGTGGGCTAATACCCACTTCACTGGATGCATCCAACGAAGTGGGTATTAGCCCACGAAAGCTTATGCTTCAATACTTTTGTTAGTCTTTAAGGTGCCACAGAACTTTTTGTCGCTTCTGCAGATCGAGACTAACACAGCTACCTATCTGATCCTTAACTAAAAGTTGAAACACAGGAAATCTTATCTACCTCTTCTAATCAATTAATAATAACCAGGATGAGATCTATTCATTCTTAAAACTTTAAGGACATGGTGACAGATTTTTCAAAGTGAGTTAGGCACCTATTGATTTCAATGGAAGTTAGATACCTAATCTGTTTAGGCAATTTTGGAAATCCCACTATGCATCTAGCTGGTTCTATAGGCATCTGAACACCTTTGAAAAACCGGCACACAAAAACAAACCATTAAATCAGTAACTACAATTGACCCTTTCATTATTTAATAAACCAGCTTTAAATTAAAACATATTTTGATAAAGTGACATTTCCTCTGTTATGTATACAGCAGACTTAAGGTAGTTTTATGGAATTAATTACAGAAATTAAAATGCATGTTTTGTACATTTTTAATTGAATTCCTATATCCATCCAAAATGCAACTTGGCACAAATCTAGAGTAAAAAAATACCATCTAAGAAATAAGAAATGTGTAATTCATCATTTTCTAACAACAAAAAAATTGAAAATGAATCAGAGTAAAAAAAAGCAATGTAAATGCTTAAAGAAGAGTGTATTGATATAGTGCATTGTCTTGGTTAGTAAAAAGAAGTGCACATTTAGAATGAAAACTATATTTGGTTGCAAATCAACACATTTTAATGGTTTATTAACGAATGAGAATTAACCTTTATTTACAAAAATAATTTAAAAAATATAAATGCAAAACAAATTAAAAATTTATAATTGTAAATCAAGGTCTCTTACTTGCTGATTAAAATTGGTGATTTAAATCAATTCTCCTTGGTTCATAATCACCTTATGCTTTTTTAATAAAAAGTTCAGTGTCTTTATCATTTAGTAAGTCCATAATCCAAATACAAAAATGCCATTTTCCTATTGTAATAAGTGTAAATTAAGTTAATGTAAACATCCTCGGGGCGATGGAAAATCCTTTTTCATCACAACAAGACAAAACCAGTACTTCTCAGTTTTGAAAAAACTACCTTCAGGTTTTCATTAGGAAATCCAAGCACTCCTCCTGTCTTTTTATCCATTAATTACATTGTTACTTCCCTATTTATACTGATACAAAATATCATGTTACTGAAATTGAAATAGCTTTAATTCAATGTCATATACAGTATCCATTATTTACTCAGTGTGCAAATTTCAAAAGAAGATAATGATTTTCAAGAGAAACACTTGAATCCAAAATTAAAAAATGCATTTTTCCCTGAAAAATATATAATTGTATGAGAGAAAGCATTATGAAATATTAAGACTATAACAATATTTAATCTTTCTTCTTGTGAAATCTTGGGTCTGATTACAGACAACTATTCATACTGAAGAGTTTTCAATTATCTATGTTATTTTTGGCATGTGGACTATAGATCTTTAGAGGACACACTCAAAGGAATGAACTCAGACCTGTGAAGATGGCAGATGACTTTCAATCACTGTCTCAGAAGCTGATGACCAGTGTTTTATTAATTAACTCACTGTTACTTGGCGGGAAAAAAAGAACTTCAGTATGTGGCTCAATAGGAGGGTTGTTTACCACAGCATCACAGGGACTCTGACAAGTCAAAAAGCAGTTGTTTGTGCCTGTCTTCCTCAAGGTAAAATAAAGCATTTTGCAAAGTAATGAATTAGATACTTGTTGCATAGTTACTGTGCAGGAAAACAGAGAAGCTAGTATAAATCCCTGGTGCTCATGTGGGACATTGGAACAAGTTTCAGAATTTGCTCTTGTGATACACTGAACACTCCTGGCAAACTCAATGGGAGATAATGATGAATAGCATTGTGCAGTTCACAGGGTTACTGAGAAAAGGGAGGGGCGATCTAGGTGCTGCGTTTCCCCCGCCCCAGCCTTTTTTAGATATTCTATGGAACATTTAAATTCCACATGCATAGTCACCAGAAACTGATACACGGAACCTCACTCAGTTTATTGTCTCATTTGAAGGATGACACCTCCAAGAGCTCAGTCTACAGCAATCCAAAACAGCACAGATACGTTCCTATGATACGCATATCTTCACATTCCATTTATTTTGCTGGCTTCTGAGAACATCCCAGCAGGCTAAAAATAAATTCTTTATAAGGTATTGAGGTTCATGGACCGGAATTAGGAGGGATTAGAGCACTGGACTAGATTCAGGTGGTATGAGGTTTAATGCTAGCTCTGCCACTGATTTGCTCCACGACTTTTACCATGTTACTTCAGACTCCTTTTACCCATCTGTCTAGTGATGCTGATCCCTGTTGCGAGGCTTAATTAATTGATGTAAGACCTGCTTTATTAGTCTCATCCTGGATACCTGTAAACATTTACCTACATCACAAAACCAGTCAATAATTTTGAATGATTGGCAGTTCCTGCTTAAGCAAAGGAATGGCAAGATTGTTGCTAGTCAGAACTGAAATGTACTGCTGAGCTATGTGGAGTAGCTCATATAGCATCTGCCCCCTCTGTATAAAGCCATTACTATTAAGCCTGTACAACTGTGACATTTTTTTTGTCACTAACAAAAAATAGCAATGGCTTGCCAATAAATTGTTCATAATTAAAAAAAACAGTTTATTTTAAGATATTACTGTTAGTGCAATGTAGCATGTCCAGTCCTATTCCCAATCAAGTCAATGTTAAAATCACTACCAACTGTAATGGGAGCGGGATTAGGCCCAAAAGATAGAGTTGTCTACTTTAAGAAATCACATATCTATTTCTAGCTTTTCTCAGTATTCAAGTTCATTGTAATGCTGTATAGCTTTGTAATATTGGGTTTGGGCAATACTGAGACTGCAAAGCTGGGTTCCTAAAGTTAAGTTCCTAATTCATACATAAGCACCTATTCCCATTCACTTTCCTGAGTGGTACCATGCATTCAGCATTTTTCAAGATCAAGTCACTTAGGTGTCTAAATTTAAACACTCATTTTTTAAAAAAATTCATATTATCTTTGTATTTCAGTACAGAATAACCATCAGCTTAATCCACAGTCTTACATTTACTACCATCTGTATTTGCACTCAAATAGCAAGGGTACACTACAAAGAGAACAAAATTACTTCCACTGCCCATTAAGGAAACTAGAATTAATTCCAATGATCGTACTCAAGCATCTTTAATTAAAAGATCATAAGCATATAAGTGGATTTGATTTCTTCATCTAATGTTCTCCTCAATTATTTATTGTATTCACCTTCTCACATCTGTGCACATTTTTCCAGTAGGGGAGTATAAAATATAAATCCTGTTGCCTTTTTGGTATTGTCAACTGCTGAACAAATGTTTTTAACCCCTTATTCATCACAGACAAACATTTCTATGCTACCCCAAAGAAAGACTAATATGAATAATAAACACATCACACTATTAAACAGAAGGATAAAACAGACCTACAAAGACAATTCATCTTTTGAAATCCTCACTAAAATCCACCTACTTGAGGCCTGTGTGTTTGTAGAGTAATTTTATAAGCAGTTTAAAACAAGACTCTGTAACTCAGCTTCACTTTTCTATGGCTCAGATCTGCCTTTAAAGATCCATACAACTTTGTGGATTGTCTCTGTGTATATGTGCATGTGTATATTGTGCATGTGTGTGTTCAGCATTCTAGGAATCAGATTCTGCCTTGCTGTTACAAGGATGTCACTAGTTAAAGAACATAAGAAACTGCCTTCCCTCTTGTGATCTTGTTCAGCATTTGTTCACAATGCACTTCCGATAGCGAAAGAACTGTGCCCCAAGATACTCCAAAGAGGGAGAAGCGGCAGCAAGCCCATGACTGCCTCTCCTTCACACTTGCCAGAAGACCTGGCCAGCCATGCATAAGAAACATCCACTAACGGGGAGCAGCAGCCTGCACGCTCTTTTATGCTACCTAGGAAACTCCAGAGGGGCAAGCCAGGCTTTGACTTAAAGGCTCATCTGAACCCTGAATTTCAAGTTGCAGACGTTTTTGTTATAGCTAAGGTAAGATGAAGTTACTCATTGTGTGCATCTCTCTTTCTACATTAAATTGATTTTAAAAAAGTCAAAAATAAGTGACAAAGAGTCCTGTGGCACCTTAAAGACTAACTAAATTTTTTAGAGCATAAGCTTTCGTGGGCCAATACCCACTTCGTCGGATGCAAGATGCATCCGACGAAGTGGGTATTAGCCCACAAAAGCTTATGCTCTAAAAAATTTAGTCTTTAAGGTGCCACAGGACTCTTTGTCACTTCTGCAATTCCAGACTAACACAGCTACCCCTCTGATTCTAGTCAAAAAAAACAAGCAGTTCTGTTTTGCAACCCAGTGTCCCATTATTTGTTCTAATCAATGAGATACTGTACAGACAGTTATACAGAAAGCCATAAAATACTATACTTGTGCAGTTACTTGACTTTCTTCATGTGCAAGTCTCAAACTTCATATTAAATTTATAAGAACATATATTCTTGCACATTACAGAGTGATTCATTATTGCTAATTTCCATCCTCAAAGAACATAAAATTAGTCTAAGCAGTAATCAGTTTCACAGCTCTGCAAATTCTAATCCAGGACCATAATATGTACTTCGTCTATCTCTAAAGATCTCTGAAAACCATTCCTAAGAAAAGACAGAGTTCTAAAATGTGCCAAGCGCCAAGAGCATAAACAGCTCACCACAGTATTTATTATAAACAATCTCCCACTGAAGATGGAAAATCAATATGTATGCACAAACAAAAGTGTTCCATGGAAAATGTTAAACAGACAAGTTAGCCCCCTTTCATTAGAGAGTGATGGAGGGTTTATTTTATTTAATTTTTTTCCCTCTTCCTCTTTGGTATGTATAATTTTATAATAATTTTCTCTGCACAGGAGACAAAAGAGAAATTATGAAAGGGGCTGGATGTTCAAATACAAGAGATTTTCTTCCAAATGTAGAACATATGAAGTTTAGGTGGCATGCTTTTCTTTGTTTGCTTTACCAAAAGAGAAGGCATAGAAATTATTTCTTCCTGTAATTGTTTTATGCCAACATCTAGTTATATCAAAAGCTGAAGGTGAAGTCAGCAAGATCGAGTAATCACATAGAGGAAGCCTTAGTTTAGTGTAGCGGTGGGCAAACTTTTTGGTCCAATGGCCACATAGGGGTTCAAAATTGTACGGAAAACCAGGTAGGGAAGGCTGTGCCTCCCCAAACTGCCTGGCCCCGCCCCCATCAGACCCCCACCGACTGCCAGCCTCCTGACTGCCCCCTCAGAACTCCCGACCCATTCAACCCCCCCAGCTTCTTGTCCCCTGACTACCCCCTCCAGAAACCCCCCCACCAAATATCCTTGCTCCCTGTCTCCTCACTGACCTGACCCCTATCCACACCCCCACCCCTTGACAGACCCCAGGACTCCCATGCCCCATCCAACACCCCCTGCTCCCTGATCACCCCCTCCAGAGCCCTCCCACCTCTAACCATCCCCTCGGAATCCCACCCCCATCCAACCCACCCTGCTCCCTGTCCCCTGACTGTCCCTGCTCCTTATCCAATCCCCCATCCCCAGCCCTCTTACCATGAGGCTCTTAGCACTTTTGTTTGTGCCCCACAGGAGCGCGCAGCCCCAGCCCACAGAGCGCTGTGCGCATGGCGGCAGAGTGCCCCGGGGGAGGGCGGAGTGTGTCTACACTGCCCCTCAGAAGCACACAGCCCTGGCCCCCAGAGTGCTGCACACTCGGCAGCGTGGCTCTGAAGAAGGCGGGGAAGGAGGGGGAGGGACCAGTGGCTTTTCGCGCTTGGCCAGGCGCTCTGGCCTGGGAGATTGGGGCAGGCGGCTTGCCATGATCCGGCCTGACAGAGCCCCCGGCTGGAGCTTGCAGGCCAGATAAAAATGGCCGGTGGTCCACATATGGCCTGCGGGCCATATTTTGCCCACTCCTGGTTTAGTGGAATAATTTGAATTTTTGTTTCATTTTATATCACAGGATCAATATGAAAGGAGTCATTCGGTGTCATTTTACAAGATCATACAGGATCATTTGGCTTTTTTTAGAGGAAAGGAGGGTGGGGAAATAATTTTTTTTATTTCATTTTACTTACACCTGTACCAAATATGTCTTCATAATAATAGGAAATGTATTTATCTTACATAGAGTTAATGGTTGCCAACTATTATTATATCCTGTTTATACCATTTATTTGTTTAATCAAATTCATGCAAAACTATCCCTGCAAATACAATAATTCCTCCAGAAGATTGATACCATTCACCAAAGAGATGCACAGTGGGCAGATGGGAGGGAAGAATAATTCAGTGGTTTGAGCATTGGCTTGCTAAACTCGAGGTTGTGAGCTCAATCCTTGAGGGGACCATTTAGGGATATGGTGCAAAAATCTGTTAGATGATTCAACTGGGGATTTGTCCTACTTTGAGCACAGGGTTGGACTAGATCAGTGGTTCTCAAAGTTGAATGTTCTGCAAACCCTTTTTCCTATGCCGCGTCCTGTCATAGTCCAGGGGGTATGTCTGCCGAAATGCAGCCGAATTGAACTCTTCTGTTTTTGGCGGACATGCAGCATTCGTCTCTGTGTCAGCCGAAATACCGCTGATAGCGGAAGCTTTCACTTCAGAGGCTCTTTGGTGGACACACTACCGCGTTTGGAGCTTCTACCGATATGCCACCGAATGCCTCGGCAGCTCGCGACCCCCCTGGAATCACCCCACAACCCCCAGGGGGGTCATGACCCCCAGTTTGAGAACCACTGGACTACATGATCTCCTGAGGTACCTTCCAACCCTGATATTCTATGAAGTAAATGCTTAAGTGACTAAAAGCCTAAGTCCCACTTCCAAAAGTGAAAGTCAATGGGACCTTGGCTCCTCAGTGATTTGGGTGCTTTTGAAAATGTAGCTCCTCTCCGAAAGAGATCAGATTGGACTCCAGACTGACTGTGATCACATTTACAAATATAAGACCCTGTGATTGACTAAGCCTTCCCCAAGAAATGGCTTTCTTAAAAAAATACCGAACATTTTAACAAGTACCCAAACTACTCATTTGACATGAGGCGGTGATGAAAATGTAACACTTTCTTGACTTTCTGCCCAGCTTTGGTCTGTGCTTTGATAATAAGATGATAAAAATAATTAAGATACATAGATTTCTGGTACGATGATCAACAGTGAAAAGGTTAAAACATTAGCATCTAAACAACAGTCATAATTGGTCTTTGTAGTAAATATTTCATTAATACGGAGAGTTAAATATGAAGTTGTTCTTCTGTTTCAGTCAATTTATCCACAAACTTAGCAAGAAAACTTGCCCGTTAGGTTGTGTCGTGTAAACTTTTCTCAATTAAAAGGACTAAGAGTGTTTAATAAATAAGTAAATAAAAGCAAAGATTATGAAACATTAATTGAGAAGAACTTAAATTGTCTGAATTCATGCATTTTCCTTATCAACAGATTTGCAATTCTCCTTGCTCATTAATGAAACTGATCTTTTGGTATTTCAAAGGATGACTCTTGGTTGCTACACTCTTCTGCTGGATGGCAGCGGCTAGGACCTTTTCTGAAAATGGAGACATGGCTTTATTATTATTTTATTTTATTGATCTTATGTTTATCCAGTTAAAGTAATTGTAGTTAATCAATGAGGCATGATTAGCTTAGTTCATAACAGACATAACAGACTGTACCTGCCCCTTGGTCCTTAAGTGTCAGCTGCCTTTTCAGCAGCAGTTTCTTCTCCTCTGCCCACTACTATAAAACCTGCACTGGGTTCATCAAAATTTCAAATATAGTAGAAGGTGAGTTGAAAGTAACCACCGGGCTATAAACTACTGAAAAAACTACAGTCTTCTGGGGACTGGGAAGAGAAAGAGGGTGATCAAACCAGATCAAGAAACTTTTACAAAGAGAAACAATGTTACACAGAAAAGAAGAAACAAGATATAAATTCAGAACTCTTCTCTTCTCTTTTCTGTTACCTATCTAGCAGGAATTACTTTTCATTGTGGAAGTTTATATTACATAAACTGTTATCATTGTTCCCAACGACCTCTAGTGTGGCTTATTGCTGTACCTGATATTAGCCATAGAGACAGGAATTTAGACAGGGCAGATATTTCGTTAGCAATATGTGATGCAACAGACAGGCAGAGTTGTAGGGAAGAGATCTTTATTGAGCATGCACAGAGAGCAGTGTTCTTCTGCCAGCAGCATGGCCAACCACTAGCATTCCTGAGCTCCAGATGTCACAACAAGCTAAGTTCCCCCTGTGGCACCTTAAAGACTAACTAAAGTATTAGAGCATAAGCTTTCGTGGGCTAATATCCACTTTGTCGGATGCATGCATGTATCCGACGAAGTGGGTATTAGCCCACGAAAGCTTATGCTCTAATACTTTAGTTGGTCTTTAAGGTGCCACAGGACTCTTTGTCACTTCTGCAATTCCAGACTAACACGGCTACCCCTCTGATTCTTAAGTTCCCCCTGAAACTTGACCCTCTTTCTCCAGGCCCACTCATCAGCAGACACTGATCCTAGGTCATACAAAAGGACCAGCTCCTTCTTCCTTCAGGTATGGGTAGGTATAACAGGATGTATCAACCCCACACAGGGCAAGCGGGGGTTAACCAGTCACTTTGGGCCCCAGAGGCTACACCCCCATTTCCTCTGCTATACATGCTCCAGGGGGAGGGAGCAGATAAAAGGAAGCTGGTCAGCTCACTGTGGGCTGACTGAGGAGGAGGACGGACTTGTGCTGCTGGCTCCTGCTGAAGAATGGTCAGCCCTCCAGATTGCTGCGGTGGGCATACCGCTGACTACTCGACAGCAAACCCACCAGCTGTGGAGACTGATGGGGATGCCAAGCTGCTGCCCAGAGAAGACAGGCCCGAAGTGGACTTAGGGCAGGAAGTGACACAGGGAATGTATTGGGAACTGATACTTGAACGCTGAACAGGAGGATTGCAGGCTACCACAGGGCACTGGGTCAGCATCTGGTGGAGCCAGGTGGGTCGGGCTTCTCCAGCTTTCTCCATGCTGGCAGGTAGGCTACTCCTGAAGACCCTAGCTATAGATGGTTTGCTTCCTCTGCCTCACTCTGCCAAAGCCTCTGTTTGCTATTGTTTACTCCAGCCAGGAGGTGAGGGGCTACAGACTGTTCACTGCTTCTGCCCAGCCCAAAGAGCCGCAGTCCCTGACTGTGTTTGTCTGGCCCGGCTGAGAGTCTCGATGACTGTGTGATGGGAAGTATCAAGCCCACACTGGGCAAGCAGGGGCACTCCTCTCCCGTCCTGAATGCACCAAACCCTATGACAGTAGGTATCTGTTTGCAGTAGAGTGAAAGTGATTCATATCCTGATATCTGTGATAATGTTGAGAGACAAGAAGTGATGTCCCTTCCACTCTGCAGTAAGTGCAGGCAGTACAGCAAGGAATGAAAGGAAAGCGGAGAAGCACAATCTGGGAGAGGGAAGAGAGAGAGCATGCATCAGAGACAGTAACAGCATCCATGGAAAGCAGAACAGCCCCATCTACTATTGCCTGAGCTTCTCTGAATGACTCTATTACACTAGTAGACTCAGTCCTCTTTACTGTGAATAACCACTCATTGGGTGGGGTAAGCAGAGAACTTGTTGAAACTTGTTCCAAAATATCAGCAGTATTTCTGTGATGCTCACCCCGTTCCTCATGATAAGCCAGCAACTTTCTGTAATCTGCCCTGACAAAAACCAATGGCAACAAATCAATGAGGTAACCACACTTAAGTTACCACATTCCTTCCCATTGTGTAACCTACACCATTGTTCCATGTGACAGAGGTTACATATGCATCAC
Source organism: Dermatemys mawii (assembly GCA_007922305.1). Classification (NCBI taxonomy): domain Eukaryota; kingdom Metazoa; phylum Chordata; order Testudines; family Dermatemydidae; genus Dermatemys; species Dermatemys mawii. The sequence continues at coordinate 5,218,336 of ML677365.1, read as the reverse complement.
ATGATAGGCCTATTATTTATCTCATGATACTCAAATGAAAATGCCTGTTGCTCACATCTTACTAAAACCATGGAACTACTTTTCTTTGGACAATTTCCTGAGCCACTTACTTCCACAAACTGCAACTTCAACATCTTTGTAAACAGACTGTTGAAAATGATAGATAATTTAAGAAATACAACCAGAACTATTAACATTACAGGGAAATGGATCAACAAGATTAGAGGGGCAAAAAAAACCCTGATTTTAAAATGTACTATAATTCAGCAAGCACTTTGCACTGATACCTAGCATTCATGTTTCATGAACTATGTTTCATATCAGCACTTCAGTCATTATTTCATATATAGCTATATATCAATTTGTTACAATAATACAATTAATGTTATTTTCTGACTTTGCTTTGCATGATGGTATAAACCCAAACTTGCATTCTCTTTGCCCTCAGATTCACATGTACCAACATAGCCACTCTGCAAGTTGCAGGGTATATCCTCTGAGGCCAGCACAATCCCTCTCTGCAAGGAATAATGGCTCAGGGAGCTATGTACTGGAGGACTGACTAGTGCCGATCCAGGTCCTGTTGTGTATCATAACCTAAGCTCCCCCCGCCCATACACCGATATGCAGGGAGACCCCAAAGGAATACGATCTGGAACACAGAAAAGATATGAATCCCTGCGTGGGCTCCCTAAATCCTTTCCCTCTTCCCACTGTAGGACCACACAAGTTCCACTTGGTTAGCATGCTCTGCTGTGGAAGAGGAAGCAGGATTAGCTCCAATCCCCACCAAAAAGATAAAGAAAAGTATTTTGTTGAAAAGGAATTCTACATTAATGATCTAACAGACAAATACTGTAGAGGTAGCATAAAGCAAGAACACATGCTGAGTCCTAAATTAAATGCAATATTCTATAATAAAATACCATTTTACATATCTCTCTTACATGGGACTTTCACAGCCTTCTTTCTCTTCTCCTCCACCTCTGCCAAAAAACATATTCTATCATTTCATTAACAAAGCTAGAGAACTCATGCTGGGGCTTCTCATTTTGGAGCACTAGAGTTAACAATGGAACTGTGAACTCCAGTGTCCATGGCAACAGTAGCTAATTCTTCTTTCCAGTCATGGTGGCAATTCTCTCCCATGGCTTGAATCAGTTACAAAACAAAATACTCTCAAAGACCTTTCTGAGCCAATAGCCTTGCAGCTAATCTGCTAATAGGAAATAATCTGCAGCTAATATACACATTCCAGGGCAGCAGTGTGTTTTCTTAATACTTTGTTTCATGGGTCTCTTTCCAAAGAAAGCATAGTAAAGAATAGAAAACAGACATTCATTAAAAATGGTATAATACTACCTGGCCACTATTAATGCCTAAAACTTGCTGCAACTTGCACAGCTCTTAAATGGTTTGTTAAAAGCGAGTGGAGAGGAAGCACTAGATGGACTGAATGCAACACAATTAGATCAGCAAAGAAACGCACAGAATTTATTAGTTAACCGAAAGATCATGTGAAAAATCAGGCTTGAAATAGTTTCCACATTTCTTTCACCTCCCTGGGCTTTCATTAAGTACTCTGTTAATCAAATTGCCACGATAACAAGTGTGTATACCTGTAATATACAGTGCGGACCAATGCATGTTCATTTTCATCATCTGATTCAGATGCCACCAGCAGAGGGCGAAGTGTCGTCCAAAATCTGAGAGGGACAAGGGATGGAGCATGCTTTCAGAAGTCTTAAAAGAGGAACACTTTGATGTGGAAACTACAGAATCCGGACCACCAAAAAAGAAAATCAGCCCTCTGCTGGTGGCATCTGAATCAGATGATGAAAATGAACATGCATCGGCCCACACTGCTTTGGATAGTTATTGAGCAGAACCTGTCATCACCATGGACGCATGTCCTCTGGAATGGTGGTTGAAGCATGAAGGGACGTACGAATCTTTAGTGCATCTGGCACGTAAAATCTTGCAAAGCCAGATATAACAGAGCCATGTGAATGCCTGTTCTCACTTTCAGGTGACATTGCAAACAAGAAGTGGGCAGCATTATTTTCTGCAAATTGTAACCAAACCTGTTTGTCGGAGCATTTGGATGAAGTAGGACTGAGTGGACTTGCAGGCTCTAAAGTTTTACATTGTTTTATTTTTGAATGCAGTTATTGTTGTACATAATTTTACATTTGTAAGTTCCACTTTCACGATAAAGAGATTGCACTACAGTACTTGTCTGATGTGAATTGAAAGATACTGTGTCTTTTGTTTATCATTTTACAGTGCAAATATTTGTAATAAAAATAGTATAAAGTGAAACCTGTACACTTTATATTCTATGTTGTATCTGAAATCAATGTATATGAAAATGTAGAAAAACATCCAAAAATATTTATAATAAATTTCAATTGGTATTCTATTGTTTAACAGGGTGATTGTGATACTTTTTAAATCATGGTTAATTTTTTTGAGTTAATCGACAGCCTTAATTATAATAATTTTCAAAGTTTTAATCTAAAAAGCCTTATCTACATTTTAATTACAACGAGGGTGTTTTTTTAAAAAATCAAGACAGTGAAAAAATACACTTATCCATTATGAAACAATTCTTGCAACTTTTTTGTTTATTAAAACAGCTTTGGCCCTAAAACGGCTAGGGGTAGGTGGTTCTTCACTGAAACATTCTTCACTGAAGCAAAACACCTTTTGAGTGTTCCAGTGAAAACTGCATTGAGTTGGCCAAGTCATGACCCTTTGAAAATGGCATTTCCCAAAAGCAACAACCAGAAGTGGTATGATTTTAGCATCTTTTACCATCATTCAGTGAAAGATATTTTGCCATCATTCACTGCACATTTTGAAAGTAGGTTTCACGCTATGCATACTTTTTATGTGTATATGTCATATCCAAGTGAACAAAGTAACCAAGACACAATGCACATTATTAAATAAGATTCTACATGAGCATGTTTACCTATTTTTTAATTTCTTTTTTGGGGGTGGAAGGTGTATATTGACGATAATTACCTTCAGAAATAGCAAGCTTTAAAAAAAAATTTCAACGGCGGTATCATGGCTTAATCTCATCCTTGTCTAAAATGTCCTTCATCATTTTAATTATATACCATATGGAGAGTGGGTTTTTCAATAGTGCTCAGCACTGGCTTAATTTGGCTCCCTTGGCATCAATGGTAAAAACGCTCATCAATTCCAATGGGAGCAGACTAGAGTTAGGCCAACGCTGCGTATTTTTGAAAGGTCCACCAATATTCACGTCTAACAATGAAGAACTAGAGTTTGGCTGAAGTTTGTTTCCGACAAGTCAGAGTTTGCCTGTTCTCTCATACTACTACATATTTTTTTGGATCACTTTGGATGCTTTTGCTTAAAATCCATGAATAAACATGAAAGAAGAAGAAATACTTTTTCATCTCACTCCAAGCTTTCCCCAGCTGAGGGAAGAGATGGTTTGGCACAGTAGTGTGTTTGACTCCACATTTCAGTCCCCGCATTATACCTGTCTCAGTGAGAAAATAGACTTCTTGAGTATTGAGCACTCCATGTCTTTACTCACGAGGAGCACTGACCGGATCTATATTTCTCTTAACTCAAGAAAAGGGAGGAGGGGGGAATCAAAGAGATGTAAAATATGAGCTGAAATCACTAAAGTTAACGAATTCTCATCATCCAAGGTTGTCTTTTGATTATCTTTAAATCAGTTTTATAATTTGAGTTGTCATGACAACATGATGCAATGCTTTATTACCATGACAATCTGACACAACTTGCAAAAACAGTAAGTGGTGTTTTTACTCTGTTTTTCGACTGCTCCCACGGAAACAAGCTGTTATTTACTTTGGTGATGAAAAGCCATACTATACCATAATGGATGCAATGTTAGAAAAATTAGCCCATATAATGGTGGATAATGGAATGCAAAAGGTATGTGAATGTGATTATGCAACACTGACAGATCCTTATCATTGGGTGGCAGGATCGAACCAGGGGCCTCTAGAGCTTGGTGCATGAGCCTCTCCAGCATAAGCTAAAAGCCAAATGGCTGTTAGCTGAGGCTATAGCAGACTCAATGTCTCTCTCTCTAAGTGGTCCTGGTGCCACTAGATGAGAGACAACTCCACAACCAGAAGGTGTGTGGGTTACAGTTACTCCTGATAAACCATATTTTTCCAGCATTTGCCACCAGCACCCTGATCATTTCCATCTGTGAATTAAATGTTCTTTTCTTCAACATAAAGAGTGCTGATCCTTGCCGGATCACAAGAGGGCATTGACATAACAGCAAATATATGATATAGTTTCATGCTCATTTTCATTCTGGCACTTGCACAGCATGCAACATAATGTAATTAGATTTAACAACCTTGTGGTGGGTTGGTGGGAGGATGTCAAAGAAACCCAGCACAGTGGAATTTAACTTCAGAAAGAGGAGCTACATAAAAATGAGGAAGCTAGTTAAACAAATTAAAAGGAACAATTACAATATAAGAACATAACATAAGAATGACCGTACTGGATCAGACCAAAGGTCCCCATCCAGCCCAGTATCCTGTCTAAGGACAGTAGCCTATACCAGGTATCCTGGAGTAAGTGAACCTTACACATGATCTCTCTCTTGCCATCCATCACCGCCCTCTAACAAATAAAGGCTAGAGACACGATTCCTTACCCATCCTGGCTAATAGCTATTAATGGAATTAACCTCCATGAATTTATCCAGTTCTCTTGTAAACACTGGTATAGTTCTAGCCTTCACAACCTCCTCAGACAAGGAGTTCCACAGGTTGACTCTACGCTGTGTGAAAAACTTCGTTTTATTTGTTTTAAACCTGATGCCCATTAATTTCATTTCATTTGGTGGCCCCTATTTTTAATATTATGGGAACAAGTAAATAACTTTTCCTTATTCACGTTCTCCACATTACTCATGATTTTATATACCTCAATCATATCCCCCCTCAGTCTTCTCTTTTCCAAGCTGAAAAGTTCTAGTACTGACATCCTTGGAGACAAAAAACCTGCAAGTCAAATTCTACTGAGGAAGATAGAAAGGAACATAAGCTCTGGCTAGTCAATGTGAAGGTATAATTAGGCAGGTCAAAAATAAATAAATGAACAGCAACTAGCAAAAGACTCAAAAGCTAACAGTATTTTTTTAAGTACTTCAGAAGCAGAAAATCTGAGCAACTGGATGACCAAGGTGCTAAAGCCAAAAGTGTCACTAAGTTCAAAAAAAGAGTTACATATATTCATGGAGTATATGTCTATCAATGGCTATTAGCCAAGGTGGTCAGGGACACAACTCCATACTCCGAGAAATTGCTAGTGGAAAACAGGGAATGGATCACTTGATAATTGTCCTGTTCTGCTCATTCCCTCTGAAGCATCTGGTATCAGAAGGCATGAAAATGTATGAGCATTTTTAACAAACTGTAACAAAAAACAAGGTTTATATGTGACCACCACTTAACTTCTCATTTATCTAATCTGCAATCTCCTCAATGACTTGCGGAAATCAATCAATCAATCTATCTATATTTTAAAAGATACTACAATCAACAGACTGATGACTCAATAGGATACGTTCTCTTGAAAACTATTTGTAAACCTCATTAATTTAAATGAGAGTTATGTTTAAATAGCAAGGGGACAATATATTCACATCTGCCTTGTACTCAGTTTATTACTGTCTTTCTTTTTGATTTACATAAAAAAGTAAATCTAAAGCTCAAGGCACTTGTACAAGCATAACAATAAGCTAAAATACCCATTTTCTGCAATAAGCTATGAAGTCAAAGAGGCTCCATGCAGATATAAAAGTCCACCCATGTGGCTTTCACTGTAGGATTAGGCCTAAGAATAAAATCAATATAAAAAGTGGCTCATCTTCCCCAAAGTCAAGACCTTTTCTCAAATTACAAATTACTGGGAGAAACAGATGAGACTTGCAGTGGACTCTGTGCTCTGTGCAGCACATTTGCCTACTTGCAAGGTTCCTGTGCTTTCCTCTGAAGCATCTGGTAATGACCATGGTCAGAGACAGGATTCTGGACAGGATGAACTATCAGTCTCATTCAATATGGCAATTCCTATGTTCTCCTGAGAACCAACGAATACAGGCTGTCTTCAGTCAAAGGGGAGACTTAGTTCCAGAGTTGAGGAGTCCTCACAGAAAATACCTTAATATCAGCTATCCACTTTAAAACAAGAATCTGTTCACCCCGGCCACCTTAGCTGATCACGACTGTCGTGGTATCACATTAGGAGAACAACAGTCTGATATAGCTGGGGAGAGAAATTATTTAGGGCTTTACAGATGAAAGCCAGCCACCTGCACATTACACCCCTATGATAAAACAAGAAAATTGTCCCAAATGTTATACCATAAAAGTATTGAATAGTAAACCCAATATTACAATTGTTAAATATATATTTTAACATACATTTAAATTAATATTTTCAGTTACAAATATGCATCTGTTTAGCAGCATCATTATAAAATGGCAGCAAATGAATCACTCTGGAGACAAAGAAAGTAAAGCCACTCTGTGATTAATATTCTGCTAGGCCTTTCAATTTAAAAAGTATTCTAGCACTTCAATAAAAAATACTGACTTCTCTTTTTCATCCGATGTTTTTAACAACTTAGAGGAAGAGGAGGCAATTCTCAGCACAGGTCTCACCTAAAAGAAGAAATGTGAGTGATGATGAATAATGACTTAGGATACCCATGTGTGATTTTGACCTCAGTTGTGCAACTAATATGCTTCCTGTTGATAGTGTCAAGAGTGTTTTGCAATGTTCCAAAGGATGGTGATGAAAAAAGTAAGAGTGCCATATAGATAGTTCATGAGGAAAACCTGGAGTGGCTGAAGAAGGATGGCTCCTTGAGTGTCTAAGCAAGTGGTTAAGTGACAGCTGAGAAAGGAGTATTCCTGGATGTTATGTAATAGGTTACTCTTTCCCCTCTCCTTTTAGGACCATTTTGTATGGCAGGGAATTTATCCATACCTCTTATCCTCAGATGCCTTGCTGCTTGACTCTTTTTGAAAAAAAGTCAAGTAAAAGTACATTTTAGAAAAATATTGTAAAAAACTCTTTGTTGAAGTGAATCAAATTATCTTTGCTTCTGCTTTGTTTTATGTGCCATGTAAATGAGGGGCTCTCTTCATTCCCCTGTACATTTTAATGGAAAGTATAGGTAACAATTCAGCAGCCCTAGGGATGCAGGCTCTGGGGTGGGGCCGGGGATGAAGGGTTTGGGGTGCAGGAGGGGGCTGCTGGCTAGGGCTGGAGCAGAGGGGTTCGGAGAATGGGAGGGGAGTCTAGGATGAAACAGAGGGTTGAGAAGGAGGAGGAGGTACAGGCTCTGGGCTGCAGGTTCGGGTTCAAGAGTGGGGTCAGAAATGAGGGATTCAGGGTGTGGAAAGGGGTTCCAGGCTGGGGTCTGGGATAGGGGTCTCCTGGCTAGGGCAGGGGACTGCAGTGTGTGTGGGGGGGGTGAAGACACCAGCTGAGGATGCGGGCTCTGGAGTGATGCTGGGTGTTAGTCATTTGGGGTGCTGGACAGGGTTCTGGCCTGGGTTTGGAGGGGGATCAGGGCTGGGGCAGAGGGATGAGGTGTGTGAAGAGGTCAGGAGTGCAGGCTTTGGGAGGCATTTATCTCAAACAGCTCCTGAAAGAAGCAGCATGCCCTGCTTTGGCTCCTGCATGGAGGTGCGGTGCTGGCCAAGCGGCTCTGTGCGCTGTCCCATCCACAGTACTGCCCCGCAGCTCCCACAGGCCACAGTTCCTGGCCAATGGGAACTACAGAGCTGGCACTTTGGGTGGGGGCAGTGTGCGGAGCCCCCTGGCTGCACCTACATTTAGGAGCTGGAGGGAGGACATGGTGCTGCTTCTGGAAGCTGTGCGGAGTGGGGCAAGCCCCTGACCCTGCTCCCCAGCAGGAGCTTGAGGTCCAGATTAAAAGGTCTGATGGGCTGTACGCAGGCCGTACTTAGCCCACCCCTGACCTAGCATATTTTGTGTGCTACTGCATATAGTACTGCAGAAAATAATAACGCTGCAATATCACACATACTATGCTAGGTCAGTGAACTTGCATTCCTGGGAAAGCCATGTATTCAACTTCTTCTCTATCAATCAGAGGGTTTTTTTTGGCAATGGAGTCACAGCCCCTCTGCAACTTACTTAGGTGTCTGTCTTGGACCTTTAGGATGTTATGGAAGATGACTCCTTCTTAGAAACTGGATGGGGGTAGTGAGAATGACAATATCAATGGGATAAATGTCAGCTTCTCTGCACCTTTTCTCCAATAAAAGATGCAAAATTGATAGAAATAATTTGTCTGGCATTAATACTATACCTGATATTTGTGAATTGGCCACTTTCTACCACACAGAAATATTATTAGCACAACTAAAATGCCTTTGCATGAGCTTATTATAATTATGATATATGCCAAATTCACATCTTTGACATGGCATGCACCTTTGAATGTTAAATTCCTTTTTTATTTTTAGGAAACAATGAATGACTTGATCTAATTAAATAATTCTTATTAATAACATGCTACATTTATTTTTAGAATAATTGCAATTATTTTCCCTCCCACTTAAATGATTAGAGGTAGGTTTGACTATGTGTGCAAATTAAATTTTGCAACTTTCTTATAAGTAGACTTATTTGTATAAAATATAGCTAAATACCAGTAACAACATGTTACTGGTAACCAGTCACACACAACAGCAACACTAACCAGTTAGTTACAAACATTTGAAGATATAAAACACGGTAGAAATTAATGTGCTGAATAACATAATTTGAAAAATGTGTAACTCTGAAATATCTTTGTGTATCCTAATAAACTTTAGGCTCCTATTTATAAAATCTTATCCCAGTGTCCACTCTGCACTGAATTAAAGATACCATGGGTTTTTTGTAAGAGTTTTGGACCCATGTGCTTGGTGAAAATGTCCCCACTCCCAGAACTGTAGTAAGTATCAGCTAGGAACTGGATTTCAGTTGTGTTCTTTTGTATGTAGTTTGGAATAGAAAAGCAGTAAAGGTATAAATGAAGATAAATATTATTAATAACAACATATGAAATCTGGGGTGTTTTCGTAAATTTAATTTACCTTCTGTGACAGAGTGAGTAGGCAGTCAGCAGGGTGAATCTGCACTCTGATCACTCTGACACTACCTCCCTAAAGAAAGCTGATCAGGGTCATTAAAATGTAATTTGATAATCAGGCAGCTGGGCTGGGCGAGCTAAGAAGACAATTAGCCCGAGAGTTCAAGAGTGATGAAAGAAGTGCCAGAGGAAAGGAACAAGGCTAGCTGAGTCCAGTCTCATAGAGGCTTCAGAGAAGGGAGACCTCTGCTCCTCTCAGGTCCTGAAGAGAGGACTGAAAGCACAAGTGGTGCTGAGAATAGTACTGATACCTGGACTGTGAGGGTGCTGGTGGAAGGAACTCAAATAAATGGCAGGGTGGATACACTACCAGTAGTGTCTGTGGTGTGAAGCAGAGGGAACAAAATGTGCCCTGCTAAACTTTCTTTGTATTTAAGACGACAAAGTTAAAAGTAGTCAAAATTCATAATGAAAACTACAGCCAGCAGTGTCTGTTGAAACTGGCAGCTTTCTTTAATAATGGTTTCATCTGACTTCAATTGTAAGCTCTTTGGGGGAAAGGGCTGTCTTTTTTATTCTTTGATTGTACAGTGCCTAGCACAATGGGGCCCTGGTCCATGACTGGTGCTCACAGGTGTTATGATCATACCCATAATAATAATGATAATAATCAACCTGCCTTGAGTTTTCTGTGGTGTTTTTGGAGAAAGGGAAGGCTGCTTACATTTTTGAATTTTATTTAAGGGGATGTTTTTGTTCTGCTACAAATCATTAAGAGAAATACGTTCACTGTTTTTGAAGTAATAAAGCTGACAGGTAAATTCTCATATGTTGTTCTACAGCTAAAATTAATGGTGCTGCAGCAGTCCATGAATTACATGACAATGATGTAGAGTGCAAAAAATAGTCTGGATGAAGGTTTTTGGATAGCTTATTTCTATGTTGGCCCAAAATTGTGATGTGCCAAGTACTATCTTCAGTGGGATTTGAGGTCAGTCAGCATCTCACATCAAAGGACTTTGCACATCGCAGGATCTGGTTCTCAGATATCAATTTGTTAGATAAAGTCAATTTGTTAGATTAAGTCTTCCATTCTTGCAGATATTGGCAACTAGCTTGGACAGAAAAAGCGTTAGATCATATATTGAACAGAGTAATCCAACTTTAGTAAGGGGTGGACTAAGCAAAGTTATATCACTGTAGGCCACTTTTATGATTCTACCATAATAAGATTTATCTCTGTGTGTCTGGGCTTTCCATTACAGGAACACAGCCTCTAACTGTACAATGCTAATCTGTAGTTATGCCATTTTGCATAAATTCTCACCTGGGTCCAGATTTTCAATACAATTCAGGTCCCATTTAGGGAAATCGAGCCATTTCACTTCAGGACCTAAATGGGAGCAGAACTCTTCAGAAAATCTGGTCACTTATTTAGGTGCCTGAATGATGTTGGGTGCTGAGATGTTTAGAAAATCTGGCCCTCATCTCATTCCTGGCTTACCTTACCCCAAAATTAGTGGAGTAACGAGCTTCCCTAGTGTAGGCACTGAATTATCATTTTGCACCTAACCTTAGTTTCCCACTTACACAGCTACGTACCCTGCACTACCGGTCCCATCTCACCAGCAGCCATATGCTGCCCTTTTGTGAATACACACACAGGCCAACTGTTCCCTAAATCCATCAGCAGAACTGAAGCAAATCTGGAATAAACAAGAGACATAAATACAAGCAACCACAGATCTGGAGCAGAATTCAGTATAAGTAGTAGTAGGAACTAATGAGGATTTTAGTTCTCCAGACTTTCAACCATTCATTTTCAGTCACTCCTTCACCTTCTCCTGCAATCCTAGCCCTCCATGACTACTAGGGTGACCATTTTTCCGAAGGGAAAAGAGGACACCATGTGGGTTGGCCAAAGCCCACCTTCTCCATGGGACTGTGGAGCTGTTTGCCCTGAAGCTCCCCTTCTCACAGGGCTAGCTCCAGCTACTTACCAGGGCATCCCTCCCAGATTGTCAATGGCCACTTAAACCTGCCGGCCCCCCACCTGAGGCTGCACACTGGAACCCTCCCTCCCTCCTATGTGGGTCTGGCATCTCTGCTCGCCCCTGCATGTTCCTCCACACCCCACACCACTTTCTTGACAAAAGTGGGCATTTGTCCCATTTGCTCTTGCCAACTTGATCAGTAGGCAAGAGCAAATGGGACAAAAGCCCACTTTTGCCAAAAAAGTCGGACGGCTAGGACTGGGCTTAAAAAAAAAAAAAAGAGATTGTCCCAGCCAAAATGGGACATATGGTCATCCTTGCATGCCTGCCACTGACTGAGCAAGTTGCCTTTCTGCCTGCTTTCCTGGGAAATATAGTATCGCATTTTCCATTGTGTCAATCTCTGCTTTTCCAAGGTAGGCTCGTACACATTGGCTTGCCCTGTGTGTGTGTGTCACTGCTCTCTAGGGCAGTACGTCAAACTTGTTCATGGTTAGTAGCTTTTTTTTTTTTTAGATTAGTTGATGTTGTTTAAGTGGCTTTAGCCATTACAAAATATCCAGACTGACGATCCAAATGTCACTCCTCGAAGAATAATTTAGTACAGCACCGGTCATAACATGATCCTAAAGCCAGGTTCCCTACAAGGTAACATCCCTTGATACTAGCCAAACCACCAAACTAACCAATGTTTTATATGGTTTTAACACATGGATTACATTTGAAATGACATTCAGTTTTTCACTGAACTAATACCTAGTTGCCCTCCTATGTGGTTGTGCTTATTGTGTTCTTTCAGGCACCATTGCCCCGAATAAATTTCCAGTATTTGTGCAGGATTTCAAACTGTCCAGTTTAAATATTTTAATAATGAGTAAGAAATTTAAAATGAAGCTAAAACACTGTTTAAAGCCACAGATGGTACTGACAGCTCAAAAAGAAAATGCTTTCTTTGCAGCATCAGTCAATACAGCTGTGACTTTACACTGAATTTTTATACCTCCATATTGTGCAGAGATTTTTTTCCCCTTGAACCAAATCTTACAGCAAATGTGTCATTCCAAAAACCACTGAGTCAAGTTCTACAGTGAACTCCACTGTCCACGACCATGGTGGAGGTCAAAAAGCAATAGCATAGCCCAGGGAAATGTCCAGGGTTGCCAGGGAATGCGATGGTGGCAATTCATTGCAGTCTCTCCTAGCAAGGTTCCTATATAGCCCCAACCATAATCTAATACCTTATCACTCCCAAGCCCAGTAAAAGTTTAGTAAGATAGCACAACCCTCAAGGAAGGAGTCTTCCTTTGGGCTTCAACCATATCAGGGCACAGAGAGGGAAAGGCCTTTGCATGGAAGTATAATTTATATCTTCCCATACTCATTCTGGTGAATCTGGAAACAAACCCAGGAATACTGCACAATATATTTACTAGTCAAAGAGTGGGGTAAAGGTAAGGTGGTTCTTCTCTACCACTTCTTTAAGGAATAATATAATAAGAATGCCCTTAATGGTAGAGGCAACACATTTAGGAAATAAAAAGTAATACATATTTGTGCAGTGAACAATTAACCTATGGAACTAACTGATTAAAGGTATTATTACAGCAAATAGCTTTGAAAAAATATTTATAGGCTCAGTCATTTGTGTCAATGAGAACTGCAGAAACTAACTAGGAAAACAATTATAGCTCTTGTCTGACAAATCTTTAATTACATGATTAAGCCTTATTTACACAAGGTTTCTTATGTAAGAACTGCTAATGTCAGTAAGCACTTTCAGCATCAAGTCACATGCTTCTACATATAAACTGATCACCCGCTGAAGTCTGGAAGAAATTGCCCTTAGGGCAGTACACAATTCGGTGAATTAGGTACATTTGGTAAAATTCATCTCAAGCATCTAACATTAGCCACCATCAGAGATAGATACTGGATTAGATGGGTGATTGGTCTGGTCCATTTCCTATATTATTAGCCACATCTTCTATTGTGTGAAAAAGACACATGGCAGAGAATACAGTCATTGAAGAGTCTTATTTTAAAACTTCAAAAACCATATTATCTTGAGGGTGGAGAGCTTTAACAGGTAAAAAAACAGGCTAACTGAATCACCCTACTCTATATTCTGGCAAAGGAAAAATCTGATTTCATGATTATTTGTGTCTCTGAGTGCCAGGCTCTGTTTTTATTTCTTATATGCTATTTAAAAGTCAGAAACTCAGCAACATATTGTGTAAGTTGGTTTTTCTGTCATGGCTTTTTTTTTTTTTTTTTTTTTTTTTAAAAAAAAAACCACTCATTTCCTGTTTTTGGAAAGGATAGTTAGAAAGATTAGGACATCAATACCTTACCTTCATTTCACAAGGATAGTCACCAAATTACACTAAACAAGATAGAATAAAGAACACATCACAAGGATGGTAGGGGTGGGGGAGGGATTAGAATGTAATATGAAACTGGTGAATAGAAAATACGATTCCTCTGTTTTCCCCCTTCTTCGGAGTTTTTTATTATTAAAAAAAGATGTAAGTACAGCTCAACATAAAATGTAAATGATATGAAAAAAACAGAAAAAGTTAACATGGGAGAACTTGTGATGTTCTGTATTGCACTGACTTCAAAGATAAGGATCTCTCTGCCAGGGAGGAAAAGGATTGGAACAAAATGCAAAACTGCAGCTATCGTAGAAAACATCATCATGAAGGATGGTTTTCTTAGGCAAAAAATGAATTTTAAAAAAAACCTCTTCCTTTTTGCTATGTTGTGATGCAAACTATTCCTGTGCAAATAGCTGCGTCTTATAGTTGAATTCTGTAAACATTTTCTGTGCCGATAGAGAAGGGTGCACTTTGCATTCCTTTCTCAATATGGTAAGGCTGCAACTTATACCTCTGACTTATCACAGCATTGGGAAACACATGTTTTCCCCTTATTTGGTAGCATGCAGCATCTGGAAAGGAAAAGGGACATACTTCACAATACCAACACTGAACAGCTAGCATAATAGATCTGTCTACCAAAGCCCACATGCCACCTAAGTTTGAACAGGATATAAAAGCAAGGCTGTTGATGTTGCTGCCACTTCGACAACTTCACTGACGCTGCAGCGTCTACAGAGGAGGCATCCGGAGAAGAACGATACTCTTGTGGATCAGGCAACGGATGGGGCCTCAAGAGATCAGGCTTTGATTCCATTCTCTCTAAACAGACTTTCTCTGTGGTTTTTGACAGAGGGTCTCATTTTTCTAGCACTCAGCACCAAGAATCAGAGTCAGGTTTTTGGAAGAAATCATCTCCCGTTTAGAAACCAAAATAAATGTCCAGACAGAAAGGTTAGCTAGTTTGTTAGGGAAAAAATTGCTCCCATCGTGGGTGGATTTCACAACAGATATTTATCACAGGTGCCAATATGGCTTCCATTACTGCAGAATCTGAGGGTCATCAGTAATGTATTTATCCTCCAGCACCCCTGTGAGGAAGGGCAGTGCTATTAACTTCATTTTACATAGGCAGTGTGGCACAGAAAGACTACCAGGTACTTTAAAACACATCAGAGGGGTGCAAAATCTAGTGCGCACTAACTGACTCATGTAGGCCCTGCTGGCACACACTAATAGCTCTTTTGTGTACATAAATGTAGTCCTGCGTATAGTTTATACCAGCCGGGTCCATACAGAGCACTTAGTGCATGACATACTACTACACACTAGAATTTATACCCCTTTGGAGTGGATGAATGCACCATCTAGACAAGCCCTAAGTGATTGCCCATGTTCACACGAGGAGTCTTCAGCAGACCAGGAAACTGATCCTTGTCTCTCAAGTCCCAAACGAGCACTCTTACCATTGGACCATCCTTCCAACCACACTGCATGAAATAAAATCAGTAAACACACTACACTATTTTAAAATGTGTATCTTATCCCTGGTGCTACAGGACCTGACCCCAGAATTCCTTGTGCATCCAAACATCATCCTCAGTTCTGGATGCACAGGGAAGGCAGGACTGAGCCTAGAAAATATAGTTAAAGAATCAAAAACTATATAGTAAATGAAGGGATATCTAACAAAACGTATATTATTAACATTTCATGATATGGGATACTAATTCATCTCAGCCTTGAATCAATGTTCAGCTATTTCTAATATTCTAAAATATTCATCTCCAATCATTGTCAGAAAAGATTGGAAAGAGTCATCTGTAGTGGAATCTGTTTAAATGTGCAAAACGCCCACACACATTTTAATTTTGCTGAAAATTCAGCTACATGATGCACCTGATTACTTTTACAACAATCAATCAAAAGTTGGCATTCATTCTCAATTCATTTGTCTACATCCACTTGAATAACAACACTTAGTTTCTTTCCAAAGCACATTACAGGCATTGTCTAATTGATCTTCACAACAATCCTCTTTGAAGTAGGTGGATGTGTATTATTATACCCATTTTACAGATGGGAAACTAAGGCAGAATGGCTAAGTGACCTTTCCTAGAATACCCTGATCCAAGCAGTTTCAAAGGCAAGACCACAGTTCACATTTTTTGAGTCCCAGCAGGAATCACTTAGACTACACTTTTCACTATACCTGGCAATCCAACTATCTAAATATGTCTGTCATGTCCATTAATGTATGAATAACGTCCAGACCCATTTCAACAGTGGATTATTTGTTTTGTTTTGGAAAACAAAAAACAAAAACTAACCAAATAAAAAAATCCTGATGGATCTTTGTGAAAGAGACAAGTACAGTATTAAATGAGTCTCACAGATAGCTATAGTAGTGTATGCACACTGTTATAAGACAGAAGAATAAGCCAAAGGAAAGGCATACAGAAGTTCTAAAAGAGGATGCATTTGGGGAGTGATTCTTACGAATTCCATTATACCCATTCATCCAGATTCAGACCACAAATTGCATTCAACTGCACTCAAAGGAGAAGCTGTTCTGAAAATGGAATTCATTCTATGGTGAAGGGAGGTGAGAGTATCTCCTCTACTCTGTCACCTGGGGATGTCACCAGCGGAAGCAGTGTTAAGCTATTTAAAATTTTACAGAAGTCTAACCTTAGACAATCTGCAGGATATGCTTCAAATCAGTACTTAGGGATGTGGTGGATCCTCCCACACTTGAAGTCTCTAAATCAGGATTGGATGTCTTTGAAAAAACTTGATCGTGAGGTTGCTGCTCCATCTCAACCAGCTGTTATAGGCTTGATTCAGGATTTACTGGGTGAAGTTCTATGATCTGTGTTATACAGGACGCCACACTGGGTGATCACAATGGTCTTTTTGGACTTAACATTTATGAAGAAAAACCTTCTTGACTCTTTAAAAATCTTTTAAAATATACTGTGAAAAATGTTCCAAAAGAGGAGAAAGATACTCACTCACATGAGCCATTTTTATTTAGTTATGTAGCCCTATTCGCAAGTTCCCACAGTGAGTGATTCAGAAAATAAGAAAATGACAAAAAGTAAGGACATCCCTTCTGAAAGACATTCCATTATGTAAAATAAACAAGCTAAACAAAATATCAACGACAACATGTCATGTCCAGATACTGAAATTCAAACCTTCAAAGAAACAAATTACTGATTACAAACTATACATTTGAGACATAAACATTATGACAAACACAGCCTTTATTGTACTCTTTGTCACAAAGCATAGTGAACTGAGTGCTGAGATGACAGAGAAGAACAGGGTTTAGTAATTCATTGTGAAATATGATCACACTATGGTAAGTTGGCTTCCCACGCTGATTTAGTGTAGCAAAGCATTTTGGAGGTTTGGGGTTTTTTTTAAAGCTCTCAGGACTTCTAGAATCAACAGTCATTTGTATTATTCTAAAATAGCTACAATAAAATGATAATTTGGTTTATCATTTTCTGGATAGATCTATACTAGGCAAAGGGCGAGATGTCCTCAGAAATGTCTCATTTCCACCCATTCCACCAATATGTGCCAGTTCTACATATGTACACTGGGCTGATAAAGAGTGAAGTAACCTAGATTAAGACTTGAGGAGGGAGAGGGGGTTGGAAAGGAGAAGCAGCCCTTTTTTTGGAAGGAAAATGTATGGGGTGAATTCAGTGGGAGTTTTGCCATTAATTTCAGTTAAGCCAAGGTTTCACTCATATAATGTAAGTCTAGAATGATCCGAGAAAACATTTTCAGATAGATTCCATTATCATTCTCCACACAGAGTAGGACCTCACTCGACAAACAGTTCCTTAGGAATAAAAAGTCAGGTTGGCACAATCTAGCATTTAGATACAATAAATTATGGTTTGCAGTCAGAGATCTCGATTATTTGTTAGACCCTTATAATTTCCACTGCATAGCTTTTACAGATAGATAAGACACACTAGATCATCTAATTCACTATCCTACTCCATACAGAATATTTTTTCTGGGATTATGGTTCTGTGAACCAAATGAGTCACAGGTGATGCTCACTCGCAGAAATAAAGCAACAATTACATAACACCTCTGCAGCCATGCACCATCTTGTTTGATCTCATCAGAACTTAAAAATGATACAAGTATCCAACCTAGTACTTGGATGGGAGAGTGACTAAGAACACTGAGTGAGACTGGTGATTCCGTAAATTGCTCTCTGATCTTGCTCCCACTGAAGTTACTGGGAATTCTACTGCCTCTGACTTCAATGGAAATAAGTTCAGTATGGAACCAACACTCCAGCGTTTTTCACACTTGCTATCTGGTTACCCTACCTGACTGTCTCCTCATTCTTACTCAAAAGTACAGAGAACACATTTTCTGGAAAAAAGACCATGCACTGAAAATTACCACTAGAACTGTGCTGTAATAAGCTGTTTCACTTTTCAGGGTTTTATGCAAATATTTTTTGAGTTCTGATCGAACTGGATTCTCCTTCCCTGAGTTTGGGATTCAAATGAACCCAGTGTGAAACTCATTTAACACTAGCAATGTCATGTGGTGACTATGCAAACCTTTTTTTCTATCCAAGTTCATTTTAAAATGGGTCGAGGTTTGGACAAAATGTTCATAAATCATATCAAACCTGGTCTGAATTGTGAATCTGCTGTGAAACCCAAGACCAGGAAAGTTTCGTTTAATTTTCAGTTCTATTCCAAACATATCACACAGCTCTAATAATCACTAAACCCTCCTGATTTCTGCTCAATGTTTCATACTATTCTCCAATAGCCACGATAACAGTGCAAGTATGAATTAATTGTTTAGCTGAATCTCTCTTATAAGAGGCAGAAACTTGAGCCAAAAAATCAAAGATGCTGAACTCATTTCCATTTGCAAAGAACTGCTTTTACTGTCTGTCTGCAAATAAATCTCCTTGGTAAATAGCTCCAAGGTTGAACTAGAGAATATTGTATGGATCAAAGAATTCATGTCTTCCTGTGTAAAGTGAACAGGCCGCAAGCTCACTTGTTTGTCTAAAACAATTAGGGCTGGTATGAAAAGAAGGGGAGAAAAGACAAATAAGCTACAGCTGATTTTACTTTGCCAAATATTTGGAGGGGGGGTCAAATTAATAACCGATCGGGGCCCCCAAACAGTCTAATCTTTGTCAATTGCCAAATTATGCAAGGTGCTGCCAATTCTGCTTGTCTAACAAATCAGTACCAGTGTACATTACTTCTAGGCTGAAGTCTGATTGATTCTGGTCATTATTTGTGCTGATCTCATTTTCACACATGGAATCAATATGAAGGCCAGATGTTCATTTGCAATGAACCACTGAGTGAAACTACTCATCTACACGCAACTTTATCCTGGACCACAGCACAACAGCCCCATTTCCTCTCCTCACCAACACAGAGATTCATACAGTACAAAAATCTATAAAACAGTCTGCTAATATTTCTGTCAGCCGAATGACTTTTACAGTACTACATAAAGTTGACAGATAATACATGCCAGTCCTAATTTGAGAGAGACCTTTCTTTTGGGACTTCAACTATTGAACAAGCAAACAGATTGAGCAGTAACATTTATTAGAAGGCATAAATCATTTCCCTATAACCACTCTGGGTATTGCCTAAGGACAAAGCTTATAAGTAGCCTATGAATCCTAACATACTGGCTAAGTTACCAAATTGTATGGTCATTCTGCCATTGGCTTATTGAGAGTTCATAAAGCTTTTCAAGAGTCATTCTCTAACAAACTTTTTATTTGTTTTAGCACATATGGCTGTAAAACCTGGACTAACAACCTTTTCTTTTTTTTAACAAGAAGAAAAATAATTACTTTCTTTGCATTTTTATTTCAATTGATATAATCTGTAACTGTAAAGTTTTCATAGCATTTGGTCCCACGGGAAATTTAAATGAAAATGTCCCTTTGATTAGCGCAGACGCTAAGCTAACCAGATTTCTTTCCATCAAAATATACCTATCTGAACCAAATCCTGAAAAAAGTTTTGCGTGCAGAACTCCCTCTCCAAAGCGCGTTGTGTGTAGAGAGGGCTTGCAAGCTTAGCTATTGCAGTGAGGAGTGCCATGTAAGAACTTGGGACAGACAGAAGCTTCTAGGCCCCAAATCTTATGTCCAGACCTCTTCGCGCTACTAGATTATAGTATAAAATATAATATGCAAATGAAAATCCAGCCACTGTGTCTAGACGGAGATCCGTGTATAATATAATCAACATATTTAATATTCTCTCTGTAGTGAAATTTAGGGTGTTAGGTGTTGTGGGTTTTCTTGTTTTGTTTTGTTTTTTCTCCTACAAATCAACCATAGATAAAAGTATTTACTAAAGTACTACAGTTTTCATGGTGAATCATCATTTAAAAACTTGACTCACCTATTCTTTTACTATTCAATGTGTCAGATTTAATAAAAAGTGCTGCACTGAAAAAAGAAAGATCAGGGCCATTTCTGTAAAGTACTTCACACATTGCAGAAGAAATGTGTCCTTCTGATCTTTCCACAATGTATTTAAAGTTGCTTTTTCTTTCATTTTAAAAGAAAATGAGACTTTACTCATGATGATGATTCCATACTTCATGGTCCATCTGTTTCCTCTGGCTCCCCTGCCATTTTGGTCTCAGAGGAGTCCCTTTAATTGCATTTAGTTTTACCCTGGACTGCATGAGTCTATTCCCAAGGATGTCTGGTTTTCATCAGGTAATGACCATTAATTTTGGCTGCACTGCCTCCTATATCTTGTTGAATGGCACAAGAAACAGAAGCTTTATGCCTTTTCTTGTGTCTGCACTAATATTCTAGAGCCCAC
This sequence comes from Dermatemys mawii, assembly GCA_007922305.1. Taxonomy (NCBI): domain Eukaryota; kingdom Metazoa; phylum Chordata; order Testudines; family Dermatemydidae; genus Dermatemys; species Dermatemys mawii. The sequence continues at coordinate 5,197,938 of ML677365.1, read as the reverse complement.
ATTCTTCTTCAGTCTCTGACTGAGGCTCTAGGATGTCAGTCTTGACTGATGAAGGCTACTCCAGGGAGAAAGCCCCCAAATTAGATTGTTTCTGTCTCCACATCATGTTCTACCATGCATATGAGCTCCCAGGAATTATTACTTCACTTGTTACTTATACTTTCATTTTATCCATGAGACCCCAGTCCATTTATAACTGCATATACTGTTGAATGTTCCTTCACTTATCAGCAGAAATGCCCTCAGACATATGGAAGTACAGACTATGGTATTGCCATAGGTCCTCCTTTGGGCCTTACAAATCCTCTCTCAAAAGATTCTAAAACAGAGGTAACATTTATAGGTTTCCAGCTATGTAATTAAGGATACAATTTTGTTATGGCAATTTATAGGGAAAGTCATAGTGAAAAGGGACAGAGTAATGAAAATACAATTAAACCAGACATTGTTTTAGAAACCCAAACATTCTCTATCTTTCCATTTTTATTTCAAATAGTAATAATGAAGTGTGTGAGGTAGTAATAGTTAACATAGGAAATATAATACCAGAACCTACCTTTGAAAACTCAATTTCACTTTCCAAAACTTTCACTCATTTGGCACAACTATTGAATGTCACAGCAGTGCAAGTAACACTACTTTGTCACTTTGACCCATTGTCCTTATGCTCTCTCCATTCAAAGTTTCTCCCAAGATGAGCTCTTTATTTCTTCTTCATAGGCCAAAAAGAAATGACTGTGTTCTCTCTCATTTCACTGTTGGGATTTTGTCATCATTTTCCCAGGGCCAAGTCTTGGTTTCATTTAAGTCAATGGGAGTTTGTCATAGCCTTCAATGAAGCAAAGATTTGCTTCCCTTCCAATCTCTCCTCTTTTAAAGAGCTTTTAATGAAATTAAGAAGAGTTAAGGTTTCTTCTTCCTTAACTACTGTTACAAGAGGGCATTCATAGCTATCTTCTAGCAAAGGGGTGCGGAGCAAACCTTCTTCCTTGAGACTCAGCAAACATCTTTGCAACGCCCAATTTCTCACACACTTGAGAGGTGAAGACAGAGTCCAGATCCAAGCTTAGATCTTCCCCTTTGTGACCTGATGTTTGATGTATGTTTCTTTACGCTACCAGCATGTGTCATTTTGAAGCAATAGAACTATCAGATCACCTTCAATTAGTTAAGTAATTATGACCAGCTATCCATAGGACAATCACAGTGCTAAAAAGCCTATACAAAGGAGGAAAATACTGTGTATTTTCTAACAAATGTCACCAATATAGCCTTCAAGTTTATCAGTTTTCTCTCTTGCAATTTCAACTACCTCTGCTTAGAACAGAAAAAATAATAGACCACAGAGTTAATGTTTCTGGTCCTCTACAGTATGTCTAGAGATCATTGTATTAGCAAATACAATTAGCGAGGCTCATTTTTATTATCATTCCTTAGCAGTATACATTAATATTTTGTTGCATTTTAAATATAAAACCATTAAGCTTGTTCAAGTATGCAAAAGCTGACTTATCAACAATTAAACTGCTTGATTAAAAGAAGTCATTTCTGTCCATTCATTGATCTATTTATATCTTATCCCATTCTCTTTCTGTGTCAGATAATGCAACTCTACAGGTTTTATCTTGATACCTGAGATTAAAATAGCATAAGTAAATGTAACATGGTATGAGTTTCCAATTGTAACGATGCCCTGGCTAGGTCAGCTGCAAGGCTACTGCTTCGGGGAGTCTGCATCTAAAAATTTGAGCCTCTACTACTTGAACTATTAGATTGAAAGCCTCATAAACCTCTATATGTTGTCCATCTAGTGACAAAGAATCATATTGACTATACAAGACTTTCCTATTCCTTTTCAAAATCTCAAAAGTTAATAGACCATATCATCACCAAGTGAAAATACCCAGCTCCACTGACTTCAATGAACAAGGCTGATTTAACCAGCAGAGGATCCTCCTTCCCTTAAATTTTTAGGACCCGATATTCTTCTCATTTGAATTGCTGTATATTAGGAGTAACTTCAATGAAGTGAACAGTCAAACTCCTGTAACTGACAGGAGAATCAGGGCCCTAGCCTGAGTTATCTCATATTTTGCTCCCAGCTTTGTGAGCCTGTGTGCTAAGTGAAGACAGGGCTGGCTCTAACTTTTTTGCTGCCCCAAAGAAAAAAAAAAAAAAGCAGCCAGCGCACCACCACCGAAGCAAAAAAACAAGGGGTGGACAGAATGTGCCACCCCAAGATTGGACAGAATGTCTGCCCTTAAAGTGTGCCGCCCCAAGCACATGCTTCCTAGGAGTCTGCAGCCGGCCTTGAGTGAAGTGATGCCCTAATCACCTTAGCCAAATTACTCTCACTGTGGGGCTGATCCTATCATTTGCAGAACACCCAATCTGTGGAGTAGCAGGTGCTCGCAGCTTGCAATCTCAGGTCTGTTGTTTGCAGTGAAACTAGCTTTGGTAAAATTTTCTAGCTAACTTTTCAGAACTCTTCTCATGTTATAAAATAAACAGCGCTCATAATAGCCCTTGCACCTTACCAAGTTCCTGTTGTCACTAAATGAAGTTATCCTGCCCACCTAGCTTTAAAAAAAAAAAAAAAAAAAAAAAAGGCAGTTGCAGACTCCCAGCTCATGGATTGCTTACTTTACCTCAAGTCATCCTTCTATAATACATGTTTTTCTTCAACAGCTATTAATCTGCCTCCCCGATTCATAAATTGTAATACACCAGAGTTTCCTGGGAGTTGGTCTCTTGGGCCCACCACAGAATTTCAAACTTCCTCAGATGACAAACATTCCCCAGTTGTCAATTTCCAACTGAGAAAGATGTTCACTAGGATTGAAATCATTTTCCATCAAGTCACATGTTTTAGCTCTGACTTTGGCTTTGCTTAGTTAATTTCATATCTCAAATATTTTCTCCTTAAAGCTTCTTCTGTTGTTCACCCAGTCAATTGACTTGGAGTGTGACTCATTTTTTTCTATTTATCAATATTAGCTCATTCTTTGTGCTGAGCCAAAGATCTTTGAGGAAAACTTTTTGCCTTTTGTCTCTCTTTCAGATGTCAAGGTTATCAGAATTACATTCCAGGCCCTGATGTTATGAAGTCTTGTATGTCAAAATTAAACTCAAGGATTCTAATTCTGCAAGTACATGATATTCAACCAGATACACCCGTCTTGAGGTCTAAACTGGCTTTCCATGGATTTATTGCAGAGCTGACCTGTTTGCTAGAATAGGTGTCCTCAGTCGGCCCAATCTCTCTAAAAGTAATGAATTAAGTCCATTATCTCCACATATCTTATCATTAACTTTGCATTATTTTGGCTTTGGTAAATTTATTTAGTACCATGACTTTTTTTTACTTTTTAATTAGATATTACATAGAAACCCTTAATGTGCTTCTGTAGCTGACACCTATGCTAGCAGATAAAAAAAAAGTATGTTATGAAAAGCCAGTTTAATTAACTTTCACTTTTTATCTCATTTACTTTATATGGAAGTCCTTCAACTCCTTAAATACACTGTAAATCATTTCCTACTCTTGTGACCTTGTTACTATTTCTTTTAAGATCAGTAACCTTACTAAATGTCCCATAGTCTATGTTAATGGAGAAAAATGTTTGAACATAATTTCTAAAGCTGTTCCCAAATTCCTGATTTGGAAGCCAAATTTCATTGGGCCTGATGGATGCAGCGGATGGTAGCCTATCTCTGGACAAATGGGTATATAGTATTAATAGAAAGTACGACATGTTATTGTCTCTTTGTATAGAAAAAAATACCAAAATTTAAGAATGATTTGTTTAACTCATACATTACCACAGATAACCACTGGGAAAGGTGTAGGGGAAGATCTTTCAACCCAGCAAGGGGACTTTTTCTTTTCATCATTTAATTTGGAAAATATAGTGATAAAATGCAAATTGGAGATTATGAATTCTTTTGGAGCAGGAAGATGAAATGTCTCACCATACCATTGATTCCTCTCACCCAGTACTACCACTATGGTGCATATAACTGTTTTTATTTTGTATAATTACAGGTGCACATTCAAAAATCTTTGGCCAAATGGTGATCTCAGTAGCACAGGGGCAATTCTGAAATAGTTCAGTTGATATCAACTGAGTTACTCTGGATTTACGTCCACGTAACGGGGCTCAAAATTTGGCCCACAGACTTTCGAGTCCCACTAGAGTGCTCACTCAGTCTTCCAGTCTTGCCTCTTACCATGCTACCCTTCACCACACATTGTGCCAGAAATGCCAGTCTCATCCAGTTGTCATCTTCTCCCGTAAGATCTACATACCTGCTTCCATGCTTCCTCTTTCTCATGCCCTCCTGAACTGACCCATGAAGTCAGTATCTTAATCCTTAAGGACAGTCACTGCTGCAATGTCCAAGAAATGAGCCAGTTAAAATAGCTGGTTTGAGATGGAGGTAGGGACAGCTGACTCTTACTTTATTCGTTTATCATAAGCCCACAAAATGCAGGTGCATATATGTGTATAAAAATTGTATACATTGGATTATATTTTTCTCCTTCTTTCCTTCACAGGTAACACTGGTCTACAATTTTTTAGAAGTCATCTGCTTCAGAGATAAAATGTGATATTTATTATGTATTTTGACGTGCTGAATTCAAATATGACAATTAAAACAACTGATTGGCTACTGTTTCTAAGATATTTAAGTTTTTACATTTTATGTCTATGTATATTGTGTAGATAGTAGAGTTTTAATCATAAATTGTAAACCTAGGTCTTTTCATGTGTTTATGGTTGCTTTACATGATAATATTTCACCTGTCCTGTTTATGTAACACTTTAAAAATCAGCAAAAGGGTTACATAAATAAAATGCATTATGAAACAAAAGACAAAAAACTATTATGTACATAGTTTAGTCCTATTCAGTGTCTACTCGGCGCTTCTTGGCTTGTCTCTTGTATTCATTAAATGGAGCATCTCTTGTCACTGTCCAGCAATAGTCTGCAAGCATTGATGGGCTCCATTTGCCCTGATAGCGTTTCTCCATTGTTGCAACGTCCTGGTGAAATCGCTCGCCGTGCTCGTCGCTCACTGCTCCGCAGTTCGGTGGAAAAAAATCTAGATGAGAGTGCAAAAAATGTATCTTTAGTGACATGTTGCAACCAAGGCTTTTGTATGCCTTGAGGAGGTTTTCCACCAACAACCTGTAGTTGTCTGCCTTGTTGTTTCCGAGAAAATGTATTGCCACTGACTGGAAGGCTTTCCATGCCGTCTTTTCCTTGCCACGCAGTGCATGGTCAAATGCATCATCTCGAAGAAGTTCACGAATCTGAGGACCAACAAAGACACCTTCCTTTATCTTAGCTTCACTTAACCTTGGAAATTTTCCACGGAGGTACTTGAAAGCTGCTTGTATTTTGTCAATGGCCTTGACAAAGTTCTTCATCACACCCAGCTTGATGTGTAAGGGTGGTAACAAAATCTTCCTTGATTCAACAAGTGGTGGATGCTGAACGCTTTTCCCCCCAGGCTCCAATGACTGTCGGAGTGGCCAATCTTTCTTGATGTAGTGGGAATCTCTTCTCTGCGAATGGGATAGTCGTGCAAAACAGCAGTACTTTGTGTATCCAGTCTGCAGACCAAGCAAGAGAGCAACAACCTTCAAATCGCCACAAAGCTGCCACTGATGTTGGTCATAGTTTATGCACCTCAAAAGTTGTTTCATGTTGTCATAGGTTTCCTTCATGTGGACTGCATGACCAACTGGAATTGATGGCAAAACATTGCCATTATGCAGCAAAACAGCTTTAAGACTCGCCTTCGATGAATCAATGAAGAGTCTCCACTCATCTGGATCGTGAACGATGTTGAGGGCTGCCATCACACCATCGATGTTGTTGCAGGCTACAAGATCACCTTCCATGAAGAAGAATGGGACAAGAGCCTTTTGATGATCACGGAACATGGAAACCCTATCACCACCTGCCAGGAGATTCCACTGCTGTAATCTGGAGCCCAACAGCTCTGCCTTACTCTTGGGTAGTTCCAAATCCTTGACAAGGTCATTCAGTTCAGCTTGTGTTATGAGGTGTGGTTCAGAGGAGGAGAATGGGAGAAAATGTGGGTCCTGTGACATTGATGGTTCAGGACCAGAAGTTTCATCCTCTTCCTCGTCTGACTCAAGTGAGAATGATTCTGGTGCATCAGGAACCGGCAGTCCTTCTCCGTGGGGTATTGGGCGTATAGCTGATGGAATGTTTGGATAATGCCCAGTCCACTTTTTCTTCTTTGACACACCTTTCCCAAATGGAGGCACCATGCAGAAGTAACAATTGCTGGTATGATCAGTTGGCTCTCTCCAAATCATTGGCACTGCAAAAGGCATAGATTTCCTTTTCCTGTTCAACCACTGGCGAAGATTTGTTGCACAAGTGTTGCAGCATATGTGTGGGGCCCACCTCTTGTCCTGATCTCCAATTTTGCAGCCAAAATAAAAGTGATAGGCTTTCTTAACCATAGTGGTTATACTGCGCTTTTGTGATGCAAAAGTCACTTCACCACAAACATAGCAGAAGTTATCTGCACTGTTCACACAAGTACAAGGCATCTCTGCTCACTTTGGCTAAACAGAAATGTGTCCCTTTGCAAAATCAAACACTGACAAATAAGAGAGCACGACACTGTATGATTTCTAGAGCTGATATAGGGCAATTTGTTCAGCAGAGTGATGTAAGCTTCGTTATGATTGCATCATCCATGACTTCTAGGAATAACATGATGCAATTCATATCATGTATGATGCAATACCAGCTTCAGATTGCATCATTCATTGTTTTGCCTAAAAAGCAAGTACTGTCCAAACCCAGTCATAGATTTATTCATAGTTCCAGTCAAAGATGTATTTTAGTCATTTCTGGTTTAAACCGAGATCCCTTCCCTTTATAACTCACTTATCCTCCGCCATTCCCATGTCAAGGGTTGTTATATACTGACCCAAAAGCATATCTTGAAAACTAGAGCCAAGCAACAATTTTAAGCATCATTTTCGTTCTCAGTGACCCAGAATTAGTAAAGTTTGACTACATTTATTTCAGAAGCATTTTGGCTGTAGAGCAGTGTAATTTGCCGAGACTACAAGGTCTTTGGAACTGGGTCTGTGTCTTTGGGTACATCTACACAGCAGCTGAGAAGCATAATTCCCAGCGCAGGTAGATGTGCATGCACAAGCTCTGCTCAAGCTAGCACACTAAAAAATAACAGTGTAACTCTGACAAAGTAGTGGCAGGATGGGGTATGAGGTATGGAGTTGGACGGAGGTCCCTGCAGCAAAACTAGTGTGTGTATATCTACCCCAAGGAGGAAATTACACCTCCCAGCTGCAATGCAGATGTACACTTTGTGTGCATTTCTACTGCTCTTAGTAGGACAAGCCTCAATTCTGGCTGGGCTCTCAGATTACTTTTGTAACAAAAAAGTGTAACGTAAATAAGCAATAATAATAATTTATATATTGGATCTCTATGCTTATCTTTGTTGTGGATATTTAAAAATCAAATCAAATATACTTGGAAAATCTCTGTGCAGCTAGATGAGGGATTGGCAACCTTTGGCATGCAGCCCATCAAGGAAATCCACTGGCAGGCCGGAACGGTTTGTTTGCCTGCAGCATCCGCAGGTTTGGTCCATTGCAGCTCCCACTGGCCACAGTTCAACTGCAGGAAGTGGCAGCCACCACATCCCTTGGGCAACACCCTTCCCACAGACCCCATTGGCTTGGAACGGCGAACAGTGGCCAATGGGAACTGCAATCAGCCAAACCTGCAGATGCTGCAGGTAAACAAACCATCCTGGCCTGTCACTGGATTTCCCTGACAGGCCATGTGCCAAAGGTTGCCGACCGCTGTTAGATGATTTTCACAGTAACTGAAGCACTACATTGCCCACCACACGCTATTGCTTTGTTGACTTTACTGCATTATCCATTTCAAAGGACCTTCAAAAGAAATGTACAAAGTTAAAAAATAAAATTAAAATAATTGAAAAGCAGCAATGACAGGATGCTTATTTACTGCCTTAGAATATTAAGTAAGGTTGCCATTCTGTCAGTAAACTTCATTTGTCTATATCATGATCGGAGCTGAGCTACCAGGGTCATAGGTGGCTTATAAATAACAGAGATAAGATAGTGAGGAGTGACAGAATGGATATAAAGAGATGAAAAAAGATAAAAAGATACACAAAAACAAAGCTAAATGATAAAATAAACAAATTAATATGGATAGATCCAAAGTTCAGAAACTTTTTCATAGTGTAAATTAAATTTTAATTAACACAGAGAATACCTCATAGATCACTGCACTCTTTTTCCACAATTGTGCTGACTGCTTGTATCTATTTGTGATTAGGTCAGACTTTACATGAAGGGCCCACAGATATATTATGAATAAATGGCTACCGGATTGTTATAGGGTTGAATAGGTCAATAGGTTGCTTATAACCACTTATCACACCTTCTACCAATGTGCTGACAACCTTCTGTAACACATACTGTTCATATCTGTAGCACTCTTATAACATCTCTTACTCATCTCTTAATCCTTTATAAGCTATTTATAAATGCCCCCTTAAAAGAAAGGGAGACCTGTGATTGCATAATACTCTTGACGTAATTGGTTTAATTACTTATGTGGAAAAATAATTCTTCTGATGTATTTAATATATTTTACTCTGTTTTAAGTCAATTTTGCAGCTGGAAATAAAGAGGAGAAGCCAGCTTTATGTGATCAGTGACTATCAACTGACCAGAACTTTGGGGGCACTTAGATCCAAATCCTAACATTGGAGCTGGGCTCAGATGTAATTTTAAATGTGTCGTAGACCCCTAGAACTTTGTTGGACTTGGTTTTTTGAGTGGTTCTGCAAATACACTGATGATAAGTAAGTGTGAATTCAGTACAAGCAAACTGGCTTGTATGGTTCTTCCTCTTTACTTTTACATCATTCTGAAAAGTGATGTTTGCAATAGGTTTTCAAAAAACTTCATAAGCATTAGAAAATAGTTCTCCACGTTCAATACTCATACAACAGTGCTCCATTTCTTGCCCTTTTCTTTAAGGATAAAGGACAAGAATACACTACAACAAATGTCTGAGTCCTGCTCTATTTCTACAACTCCCAGCACTGTGGAGTTCAAATATATCATGCAGAATGAAGTCCATAGCAGAAAGCTCAAATATGCCTCACTCCTTGCTTCAGATGCTAATTCTTACTCAGATTTATATCACTCTGCAAGACTTTCTAAACAAATCATTGTTTCAGAAAATGTTAAAAATATTTTCAGCTTTGGTGGAAAAAATGTACCCGTCCTCCTTTTGCTACTTAAAAGAACATTTACATTCACAGAACTATGCAAGTGTATGAAAGTGTTACTTGGTATTTCAAAGAGGATCTTTCTGCCCCAGTGCCCTGATCCTGCAATCAGAAGAGTGAAGGAAAGACCCTGTGTCTACAGAGAAGTCGTTTCAGAACTGGGGCCTAAGAGTCCACTTTGCATGCCGGGTCTGAAAGTTCAGGAGCCCTGTTTAAATACATATATATTACTATTAACCTGAACAAAGTTTAATAGTAATGCTGCAAATCTGCTTGTCTGAAACAACAGGCAATTCCTGTCACTCACCTGTGGAGCAATTCTTTTGGGAACCCAAGGCTTTATTTCATTTTGATAACCACAAGGAGCTAAAATGAAACTGCTGAAGATTTTAGCTATCTTGCTAACATGGATTAACCTTCAAAGTTCTTATTACCATTTAGATAGATATTCCTAGCTGCTGTCTTAGGTCAGCAAGTATTCAAATCATTGCAAAAGCTTTACATTACATAAGCTCAAGAGAGATGCAGCATAAGGGCATGTAATCTTTTCCAGGGAATACAGCATGCACTGCATCCTTAAGAGCTGTTGACTGGCACCTTAAAATTGAAGAGCTTGATACTGCTTAATTTTCTTCCCCTTTTTAATTAATTTCATTCCTTTTTTTTTTTTTTTTTTTGGTTCTTTCTAGGTTGTGTAAACAACAGAGGTGCGTCTTAAGAAACATTTCCTGATTGAAAAAAAATAGCTAGTCAACCATCCTAGTTAGTGCCATCCATTGGTAGCACTAATACTGCAATCAGATGACAAGCATTTCTATTAAAGCATCTTTACAATGGCTCCCATTCACCCACAAGCCTGTCAGACTCAGTATTCTGCTCTCTTTCTAATTCACTCCACTGATCTTACTCTTTTTCCCTTAGGAGAAGATATTGCACCACTCTTGATATGCCAAGATCCGAAAACTTTCTGGCTCTCACACTGGCTGTAAGACAACAGGCAATCAGATCACCATTCTGCAGAGTGCAGTTGGAGTTCCAGATAACTCAAAAATTTATTATTATTTTAGACCTTATATACACTTTCTGCTAAATAACAACTTCTTTCAAGTTGTATGTGGTGAAATTGAAGTGTTTGGCAGACAAGAAATATATACAATATTACAAAGTTGCAAAAGTTCAATGTGTTCTGCTAGTGGGTGAGCTATTTCTGAATTTAAACAAAAGAAATCAGGTTTATAATGAATATGCTGTGTGTTTGCATAAGCTTACATAAACGCAGAATGGCACAAACTATGCAATATTAAATACATGAAATTCTCAGGTGCACCAGAGCTGAAACAATTCCAGTTTTGGAAACTGCAGTTCCCTCAATTCCTCATTGATCTAGTTTGAGCTCACTTTTGGAGACTTTAATCAATTTACATCAAAATACATCACCACCATAAAAACCATTCCTGTAATTAAAAAATAAACTTTCCATAATTTCACACTAAACTACAAAGTTTTCTTGTGTTCCACCTTCATTTTCTGGTAACAGGTTTGAGGAGAAATTTAAAATATATAAAGAAATTGTTAAAAAAAATACATTGCACAATGTTTAGATGATAAACACTGTATATACCTTAAGATCAAACAGATATAGCAACTTAATCTGTAGTAATTGTTTGAGAGTCATGCAAACAACTAATGATCTGGGTTTTTTCCCTTATGTACAGCCTTTTGAATAGCAGGCTGCTAAAATAACACCCTATGAAGTTCCACGGCCAGCCAGTAGAAAATGGTTCCAGCAGCAACATACTGCTCCACATACTCCACAGATTTAACATCTGAGATTCTGCATAAACCTTCCACATGATGGCGAATTTAAGTTTCATGGTGAGCCAGGAGACAAGCATGGAAAATTTTGGTCTAGGATTTACCTCAGCCACAGAAGCAGCATGTAACTGCACAACTATGTCATAACTCTCTCTGTCGGTTAATTCATCCCTGCCTCATCCACCATACCATTGCAAGAAGTCTTAACCCCTGATTTTTCATGAGAATAAACTAACCTGGACCCTTGCATGCTTGTACACTTGCTTGCTTGCAAAATCCCATTGGATACTGTAGCTGACCCATACACAGGACCTGAGTCCTTAATGTGCAAACATGCAGCGATTTTCTTCTTCCTTTCATCAATCCCATCACATGGGATCCACTCTGAGTCTTCTCTTTCAAAGTGCTCTCTTCAATGCCCTATCCTTTATCACATCATATGCAATGTATTCCTTCATAGCACCTCACCACTTCTTCTTGTGTTGCCCTTTCTGTCTTCTTCCTTCAATTTTGATTTGTTGGACACTCTTACCCAAATACTGCTTTACATGACCAAATCAGCTAAACTTGCACTCCCTCATTTTTTCATGAGTGTTACCTTGATCAAGTCTCTAGCATCCACATTCTTCACCTGGTCTTTCTTGCTTACACCACTCATCCATCTCAACATTTGTATTTCTGTGGAACAGCCCATTTACTCATATTTCTTCTTTGTTGCCCACTACTTAGCACCATACGTTGAAACTAGATGGACCACCATTTTATAGACTTTCCCTCTTAAACTTACTGCTCTCTTCTTGTCACATACTACATCGCTTATCTCGCTCAACTTGAGGTAGACATTTATTGTCCTAGCTCTACTTTCATCATCCACTTCCAGTTTTCCCAGAACCCATTTTTTATTTTCCCAGAACCCAGATATTTTGCTTCTGCCCTATTATTTTCAAGGATAATTCTTCAGAGTTCACATTACTGAAATTACATACCACATACTCTGTTTTTCCTTTGCTTTTTTTAAGCTCATCTTTCTCCAACACGTCTCTCCATCTTCAAGACTCTCTTCCAGACTATCTTTCTCTTTGCTGCCTAGAATGATATTATCTGCAAGCAGCATGAATGTGTCTCCTTCTTTATTCCTCTTCCTTGTGAGGGTACTCAGGAAAAGGATAAACAAAAATGGGCTTAGTACTGATTACTGATGCTCTCCCACCTTAACCAATGCTTAATCTGTTTTACCAGTAAATGTTCTCAGTATTTTTATTGCACATACATATGTGACTTGAATAAGCAACACAAAGTTCTGGTACCACTTGCTCCCTCATACACCACCAGATAACTTCTCTTGGAACTGGTCAAAAGCCTTTTCCTGTTCAGTGAACAAATATGAATATTTTTCCTTTTCTCTCTATTTTTTCCCCTAGCTCCCTCAATGCAAAAACAGCATCTATTGTTGACCTTCCTGGCATGACTCCATATTAAACAGCGCTTACAACTAGTTCAGTTATTTGTTTCTTATCGACGACTTGCTCCCACAGTTTCATTGCGTAAAAGCTTTATATCTCTATAATTTGTGCAGTTGCCAGCACCTTTTCCCTTGCATATCAGCACCATAATACTTTTTCTCCATGGGTTTGGTATCTTTTCCATCTCATAGAATCAGAAATGTAGGGCTGGAAGGGACGTTGAAAGGTCATCAAGTTCAACTACCTGCTCTGAGGCAGGATCAAGTAAACCAAGACAATGCCTGACAGGTGTTTATCCAACCTGTTCTTAAAAACTTCCAATTATGGTGATTCCACAACCTCCCTAGGAAGTCTGTTCCAGAGCTTAGCTACCCTTATAGTTAGAAATGTTTCCTAATATCTAATCTAAATCTCACTGGCTGCAGATTAACCTCATAATTGAACTAAAGAGGAATATCAGCTTTTACAATGCCTCAATAGGAATGCTCTCTGGGACTAGTGCCTTATTAATTTCATTTATTTTATAACATTTGACACTTTTTCTGGAGTGATAGGCTCCACTACACCAAAGTTCACCATTTTGAAGCTGCATTACTCTCTTGGGTTTTCCTCATTGAAAAGCTGTTAAAATATTTTTTTTCTTCACTCCTTTATGTGAATATCACCAGTGAACACCATACCAGTTTCTTCTTTGATGAACCTTACTTTCCGTGTATCTTTCTTTCCTATGCTTTCACCTCTGCCGTCTATACACTTCTTCCCCCTTTCTTTGTTCCAAGTCTAACATAAAGTTCCTCAAATAAGTTTACTTTTGCAACTACATTCCTGGACAATTCCTTTACATCCTCGTATTCCTCCAGGTCTTCTTTGCTCCTACTCTTTTCCCCAATGTTTAAACATTTTCTTCTTATCATTTTTGTCTTTTATCTTTTATCATTTTTGTACTTCATTGATCCAACACCAAGTTTCTTTTTGAAAAAAAAGGCTTTCCCTTTTTATTTGCCCACCACTTCTTTAGCACTCTTCAATATATTTGTTGCCATAAAATCCCAAAATATATAGCTACAGTCAACTGAATTCTTAGATTTTTAAGGCCAGAAGGACCCACTGTGATAGTCTGACCGTCAGCATAACACAAGTCATATGACTCCCTCAAATTAATTCCTGATTCAAATTCAATAGCTGTGGTTGAACTAAAGTCATGTCTTGTAGAAAAGTATCCATTGTTGATCAAAAAACATGATCCACCATAACCCTTGATAAGTTGCTCCATAGTTAAAAATTTGCACCTTATTTCCACTCTGAATTTACCTAGTTTCAGCCTTCGGCCATTGGATCTTGTTATGCTTTGTGTGCTGTATTGAACAGCACTTTTTAATCAAATTTCTGTTCCCCAGGTAGATACTTATAGCGTGTGATCAAATCATCTTTGACTTTCTCAGTGATAAACTAAATAGATTGAGCTCCTTGAGTCTCTCACCATAAGGCACGCTTTATAATCTTTAAATTATTCTCATAGATTTTTTTCATCTGAACTTCTCCAATTTATCAACATCCTTCTTGAATTGTGGATATCAGATCTGGACACAGTATTCCAGCAGAAGTTGCATCAGCACAAAATACAGAGGTAATATAACGTCTGTGTTACTGTCTTCATAGCACACTAAAAGGCCTATCTGTTTGTCTAGTGAGTGTTTGAGGGGCTTTTGGTTTGATAAAAGAAGGGCTCTTTTGCTGTAGTGCATTAACTAATGGAAACCTTCCACTGACTTCAATGGAAGTTGGACCAGGCTATCTAAAACTGTGAAAAATAACAAAGTGTGGGTGTGGTAGTGATGAGAAAGGCCTTCATGGTAGGAACTCAGCGCAATTTGAGGTAATTCTTCCTGCAGGCCAATAACCCACATGTGGAGCAGTAACATGTTCATGTGACCATGAGTACAGCATCTGGTGTATGTGTTTATGTGCAGAGTTCTTAGAATGATCACAAATAGAAGATTTCACCTCAATCACACTGGATGACTAAAAACAGAACAAACTTTTTGTCTCTAAGGGTATGTCTTCACCATCCGCCAGATCCATGGGTAGTTATCGATCTTTTGGCGATTGACTTATCGCTTCTCATCAAGACACGATAAATCAATCGCGAAAGGCACTCCCGTCTACTCCAGAACTCCAGCTTGCCGAGAGGCACAAGCTGGAGTCGACGGGGGAGCCCACTGCCGACTGCTGCCGCCGTGAGAATGGCAGGTAAGTCAGCCGAAGATGCGCCGACTTCAGCTACGTTATTCATGCAGCTGAAGCTGTGTATCTTCGGTCGACCTCTTCCCCTAGTTTAGACCAGCCGTAAGAAGAGTTGAAAATAATTTTCTGTGGGAGAATATTTTCACCCTGCTATCAACTGTGGTAACAGAGCTTAGCTTCAAAGGTCATAAACATATTCTATCATGGTAAGTTTAACATGGATAACAGTCTAGAAACTGAAGTTAAAACTGGTGATATGTTTCACTTACAGCAGTAGATATGAACAGCATGAGGATTCTTGTCATTTTTTGTTAAGAAACTATGATAAAGATAGTAATGTTTTCCGATGACACTCTTCTTGTGTTGCTAAAAATCCAGAGGGCTCTTCTCCTTCTTCAGTCTCATACTTTAATCAACCAGCTTTATTTGCAGTAACTGTTAGTGCTTTCAGGCTCAAAAGGATTGTTTATGCCAACCAATAGCTTTCTGTTATAGCTGACATACAAGCAGGTGAAAAAGTAAGTTGATATTGTAGTTGAAAGGGAAATCCATCAAGACTTGGAGCAGCAATGTCAACAAAAGGCTCAAAACAAAGAGCAACTCTGGAAAGCTTAGATGTTATTTATTCAAGTAACGCAAAACATGCAGCTGTATAGTATTTAAAAATGGTTTAGGAACATATGTGTGGAAAACTTATATAATGCAAGTGGGTAACATATATTAAAGAAAAGCATGTATATATTCTTGGAGAATATTTATATGTTACTTAAAGTACTTATTTTGACTTGTGTGTCCTCTATAACATCGAAATTTAAAATAATTTAATAGTGTATTAAACAAAAAACAAAACAAAACAAAAAGCCAAAAACCAAACCAACCTAACAAAAAACCCCACTGAAAAATAGAATAAAATATAAGATGAATAAAAGCCATTGAACTTTTGCAAAATTATGTTCTAGAGACTCTGTAAATCCTATAAATTCAATCAAACGGACCAGTCTGGAAAGAACCTATAACATGCATGTAGTAGTAATTGATAGTGAAAAAAAGACTTGAAAATGAGGCAAAAGGCCTAATGCTTATCTGCTAAATCACTCAGCCCAGCCCGTGAGTGTTCATGCAGAAATTAGATAGTGGCTACTAGTTGCACTGGGATAAATCTAGAATAACCAATAATGTTGGCAAAGTCTGGAAATAGGGGTCTGAGTCACCAATAATTTACTCCAGTTCGATTGGCAGTTAAAATCTACCAAAATCCACATGGTGATGCTGGCATCAAACTGGGACAAATGCAGTAGTGAATAAGGCCTAGAATTACATACAGCCTGAGGGCCAAATTCTGCTCTGAGTTATGCCAGCATGAAATGTCTAGAAGTGTTTTTATTTCCACCAGGTCTCTGCAGACATCAGTGATGCAGTTGGAGAAGCAAAACAAGAAGATACATCTCATTTCAGCCACAAATGAAAATACAGAAGGATTTTTATTTATTTTTGCCAAGTGAAAAAGAAGAAGGTCAGTAGAGGAAGACAGTATAGCTGCTAACTTCTAAAATGGGCTTGGTAAAACCAAAGCAGAATAAAACAAACCACAGAGACAAGTGGAGTGCCTGGCCATGAGCCTTCAAAAGAAGGCTCTGATTTAGAAATAATGTCATGGGGAGACTTTACATCAGGCTTCTCCATGTGTGGAGTGTGTGATGTATTATGGTGCGTTGCTACCAATCTAATTCCTATCAAAGCATTCTCCTGGCCAGCTGTGTTGAAGAAGAAGAAGAAGAAGATTATGACTAATACCAATGATAATAAATAATATACATATATATCTCTACTTGGGCAATTAAAAAAATTAATCATGATTAACTGAGCTATTAAAAATTAATTGTGAATAACTGTGATGAATCACACTGTTAAATAATAGGATACCACTTATCTAAATGTTTATGTTTTCTACATTTAAAAATATATTTATTTCAATTACAACACAATATAAAGTGAGCACTGCACACTTTGTATTTATTTTTTATTACAAATATTTGCACTGTAAAAACCAAAAGAAATAGTATTATTCAATTCACCTTATAAAAGGAGAGTAGTGCAATTTCTTTACCATGCAAGCTGAACTTATAAATTGTACAGAATTATGTACAAAAAATAACTGCATTCAAAAATTAAACAATCTGAAACTTTAGAGCCTACAAGTTCACTCAGTCCTACTTCTTGTTCAGCCAATCAGCCCTGGTCTACAGTGGGGGGGCGGTGGGTTGACCTAAGATATGCAACTTCAGCTATGAGACTAGTGTAACAGAAATCGACGTATCTTAGGTCAACTTACCTTGCATCCTCAAAGCACAGGGTCGACTGCCACCAGTCCCCCATCAACTCCGCTTCTGCCTCTCGTCTTGGTGGATTACAGGAGTCAAAGGCAGAGCGATTTGGGATTGATCACTACCCGCCGATCCGACGAATAGCAAAGACACACCCTTAGACAAATAAGTTGGTTTACATCTGTAGGAGATAATGCTGCTTTCTTCATGTGTCACTGAGCGACTGGCTGAACAAGACAAGACATGGAATGAGTGGACTTGTAGGCTCCAAAGTTTTATGCTATTTTATTTTTGAGTGCAGTTACGTAACAAAAATATCTACACATACTTTCATGATAAAAAATTGCACTACAGTACTTGTATGAGGCAAATTGAAAAAATGCTATTTCTTTTGTTTATTGTTTTACAGTGCAAATATTTGTAATAAAAATAATATAAAGTGAGCACTGTACACTTTGTATTCTGTGTTGTAATTGACATCAATATATTTGAAAATGTAGAAAAACATCCAAAATATTTAACAAAATTAAATCAGTAATCTTTTAACAGTGCAATTAAAACTACGATTAATCATTCTTAATTCTTTTAATCGTGATTTTTTGAGTTAATCACTCGAGTTACCTGTGATTAATCAACAGCCCTATTGTCTACATACAATACCATAAATTAATGTGGGAGCTAGATCATATTTGACAGGCTCAGGATTAAGGGACAAGCCAGAGCTACTTTATGCAGAGGAAAACCCAACAGACATTCAGAAGGATGCCTCTGTATAACCTTTTGCTTGTGGGGCAGCATGTTCCCTACTACACCTCTTTACCAAATGCAGCCTTCCCCACTGTGCACAGAAAGGATTGCTGGGCCACGACCTACATCCTCTGTCTTTTCCTTTCCCCTTTTGAGGTTCTGTGTGGCCCTGGACAACAGGGATAGAGCAAACGCTCTGGTTCCTGCACTCAGCAAAGCACAGTTTGCCTGCTCCTTAAATAGACCCCACACGGTTGAGGTAGGAAGCTCCAAGCACCTCACATTCCTGCCCCTTTCCCACTCCTCCACAATGCACAACAGCCTGGACCACAAAGCAAGATACATTTGTTCCCTTCAAGAACTCACTTTTGACTAACAACCTAAAAACAATTGAGACACTTGGACTAGCATGATGGACATGGCTGCTGTTTCAGTCCACAGTGGGTGGAGAATGAGATCTGGATTCCTTCATTCCATTTTATTTCCTCTCCCTATTTTTCCTTGTCATTTGATTTCCTTTGCCCCACTGTGGAACCAGCAATCATGCTGACGAGTGCTTATTTGCACAACTGGTCTCATTGACGTAATCAGAACTATTCACATGAGCAAGCATGAACTAATGCAAGGTCTGCACTGTTGAGCCTTACGGGGCTTTTCCGTCTTTTTGGCACAAGATATTCCCATAGGCCATGATTTTGACTCAGACCTGTTAAGTCTGAAGGTTCATAAATCTGGAGATTTGACACAAATGACTTCGTAGCCCAATCTGTGTATTGGATGAACATGCTTTACCTCATTTATATAAACGACAGCCAATGGCCCAATTACTAGAATTTAAGACCGACAAAGCTGAGGAATGGAATGAGCTGTAGGAACACAAGAAACACTGTGCTCTAGCCTGGCTCTACATCCCCCTGGGCTGTAGTGGCTTTTCCAGGCTCTGCCTCCGGTTGCTCCCTGGACTGGATGGCAGGCTGTGGTTGCGCTGGTTGTGCTTAATCCAGGCCGCTGGTTGCCCTAGGCTTGAAGAGGGATCTGGCTGCTCCCTGCCATCATTTAGCAGACGCTCTGGCTGGGCTGCAGGGCCCAAAGTAGTTAACATTTTTGGCTGTTTCTGGTTGCTCCCTGGCTGAAGGTGTTCTAGGTACATTAAGGAGGGGAAGGGGACTGATTTTCAGAAGTGCTGGTCTGACAACTGCCATAGTCATTAATATTTTTTAAATCTAGGCCATAATCTACACAGAATTACTGTGGACCTTGTTCCACACAGATTTAAAAACAGTTATAATTCTATTTAATTGCAAACTGTAGAACAGCTACTAATGAAGCAGACAATTATAAAACAACCTAAGCAGGAAATATCAGCAGAATGGCTAGAACGAGTTCAAATTTTTGCTCATATAAAATGAAACAGATCATAAACTCAAAAGCAAAAAATCACTAGCATATGAATAAATCCAATTAAGCTGTACTTACTAGATCTATTACTATAATCAATCAATTAAATCTTAGACAGTCATCCACAGATTTCAATTGCTCATAGCTATAATTAACCTTAATAAATAATATTCATAATTAATACTGAAATACCTACATTTCATTTTTTTACAAAAATATTGCTTCTAGATGCCAATAAAGCATTTATGCCACCACTCCAATAACTACATACCTCCAGAAGCAACTCCCCAAATTGTCTTTCATCATCTTTCTTAAACCCAAATTTTGAATAACCTATGCACCTTTCTTCTAAGCCATAAATTTTAGCAATTGACAAATTTAGCAATAGCAATATTTTCCCTTCATTATTATCACATGTCTGGTGTTATCTCCAGGAGGCTTCTAATCTATCAAGTCCTTTGTTCCAGATAGAGACTCAATCTCAGGGACAGTAAGGGCTTCCGAGACATCACAGACTTCCTTATAAATAAAATTTATGCAATATCTCCCAATGGGTGTGCTCAGTTTCTTTAGTTCGACACACCCTGACTGTGGGTATGGTATTTTCTCAGACAGGTGATGCTGTTCTACTAATATACCCAGTGTGGGAAGTTTCTCTTGGCATCATATCCTGAAAGATGATCCTCGAGTTCTGGAATGTGTGTTGGTCCCACAGAAAGTCTCTCTCTCTCACTCCACCTAGATAACCAAGAAGTCTTTACCCAGTCAGGCATCATGACAACAAAACCATCCTTGCTGTCCGTCTCATTTTCATCATAGTTGCTACTGAAGCTGTGATGATATTCATGACCTACTTTTAGAGTCACTCATCCCTTTGTCTGTCTTTGTACTTCCCAAAATTAAATTAATACGGGAAGAGCCAAATAACCACGATGCCTCTTTACCTGGACGGTATCTCATTGTTTCAGTTAATAATGTAGTGAACAAGCTAGCTCTGAGCATGCTTGAAATTCTAGGAATTTTATTTGCTTGTTCATTTATTTCTCTTTAAAGAGAGGAGTTGCTAGGTTGGCAAAAAAAATATTTTGCTGTGCAAAGACAACATAGTGCAATGGTTAGAATAGGAGGGTAGAAGTCAAAATGGTTCTGAGTAGTTTCCATTAACTCACTGTCTGACTGAGGTCACTAAGGCCCACATTTTAAAAGTCAAGTTACTTTGGATGTCTTCATTTTGAATGGCAAATTGAAGGCACTTGGGCCTGGTTTTAAGAGGAGCTAAACATTGCACATTCAAATGAAGGCACTAAGGTCCCCATCACTTCAAGAAGACTGGGCCAAAGACTGGCAGTCTCAAAGTGTGCACCCAAAAGCAAAGAAAATCTCAGTCTTGTCTCCTCTGTTTCTCGGTTATTCCAATTGGTAAAAATGGGGATAACATCTACTTACTTCATTAAGATATTCTGAGATCCTTGACTGAAACATGCAATACAAGTACATGGTAAAACTGTATTATTAGGATCCTAGAACTGAAATACCAGAACGGGCTGCCCTTTTGCTATTTCTTTTTCTGTGCATTAGTGTTATTGATGATGTAATCAGAAAAGTGCTCAGCTTCCAGAACAAAGTTAACAGCAGCTGCAAAGCAGCAGAAGGAACTCACTACTCTTCATTATAATGTGATCATATCAAAATATGCGGAACGATTTCTTTTTCCTTTATATTTCTCAGTGTCCTAGTGAAGTCCTGGTCATCCAGCCCATCCTCTTGTAAATGTGCAGGATTCTCCTTTACAATAAGCTCTTAGAGCTGGTCTACAGTTGGGGGAGGGATCAACTGAAGATACGCAACTTCAGCTAAGTGAATAACGTAGCTGAAGTCGGTGCATCTTCAGCCAACTTACCTGCCGTCCTCATGGCAGCAGCGGTTGGCACTGGGCTCCCCCGTCAACTCCAGCTAGCGCCTCTCGGTGAGCTGGAGTTCTGGAGTCGACGGGAGTGCCCTTGGCGATCGATTTATCACGTCTTGATGAGATGCGATAAATCAATCGCCAAAAGATTGATTGCTACCTGCAATAGTGAAGACATACCCTTAGAGAGTTTACTTTCAAGTTCACTGTGAACCACCTTTAGTTATTTCCTATGACTATATATGAGATATACTTACCTCATAGAACTGGAAGGACCTTAGAAGGTCATTGAGTCCAGGCCCCTGCCTACACTAGCAGGACCAAGTACTGTCCCCTGACAGATTTTTTTGCCCCAGAGCCCTAAATGGCCCCTTTGAGGATTGAACTCATAGCCCTTGGTTTAGCAGGCCAATGCTCAAACCACTAAGCTATCCTCTCCCCTGCACTGCTGATAAGTTACTTTATAAGTTACTTTATTCAGAAAGACCAAATAAATTCTGTTACTCATGTGCAGAAATCTTCCTTAGAGTATTTATTTGAAGCATTCCTTTATAAAAAGCATAACATAGCATTCTATGAAAATGTTCCAAGACATTATAGCTTACTACAGATTTGTGGCTTACCATGTACGTGATATATCGATACTATTTCATTCTCAATATACCACAAAAATAGTAAAAGAAAAACCAATCTATTTTAAGAATGTTTTAGACAGTTTTATAAATTGTTATTGGAATTATTTCTTGTATCCATCTGCCTGTAAAGCCAAGTGCCTTGGTTACCAGGAATTGTTTTGAACAGGGCTCAGAGAAGGGAAAAAAACAACATTTTTTTCCTCTCTTCTTATCTAATCCCCTTCTTCCCCCCTCAACCCAAAAAATAAAAAATAAAATCTAAAATTGCTTTTCCATATCATAGTAATGTCCCAAGTTTTAATTCAGATAACCTGGAGGCCTACAAGATTAGAGGCCAATATTAGGCCCCATTCAAGGAAAGGTAGGCCACATTGTCCATGGTATAAGGCTCTCAGTTCTAGTTCAGAAGGGCCAGTGAGCAATAGACTTAATGCTGTGACATTTGTATGCATAGAAATGCTCTCACTGGCAACGCAAGAGCTCACCTGGGCCCCAGGCAGGTATAATTTTTTTGGCGGGGTCTTGGGGTGAGACAGATTTTAAAACAAACACAGACTGTCTGAAAGATGGATTTAGACTAATTCTTAAGGAGAAGGATTAGTGGGCAGGAGATGTGCTCATAAGATATAAGATTAATTGCACAGAAGTGTGATAAATGTATTTACCACAGATCTGTGCTCTTGAACATACGCTCACCAATTTATCACATGCTTCTCTCTCTCTCTCTCTCAAACACACAGAGTGTTACCACAAAAATATGTAAATGAATTTAGCAGATCACCATAGAAGAAGGCCAATTTTTAGTCCTTATCACTTATCACAGTGACTCTTTAAATCTGTTTTATAATGACAAATAAATTTTCAGAGACTATTATTACTGCGGCTAGCTGTAGTCTTTTCCCTGCAGGAGCATTTCTTACCTTATACTTATGCTGCATCTCACATTAGTTTATTATTGTCACAACCATGAAGGGTAGAACAGGAAAAACATGTATGCTGATAAAGCAGCAAAGTCCTGTATACTACTAGTGTTCTGTGCTGAAGTTCCAGAAATGTGCAATAATGAAATAATAATTCATAACTGAAAATTAATGCTCGCTTTGGAGAACATATTATAAGCTATCTACTAAAGATAAAATTACATTAGTTCTAGTACACTTAAATAAGGAGTTTCCACAATTACTATGCATTAAATAATAGTGTTTAGCAACAATGGAGAATATTTGCTTTAGCTAATAATAAACTCAATGTGCATATAAGGATTAATTGCAAATGATGCATTAAAACTATGCTCTGGCAGAAACCTCAAAGCTGAACATTCTGAAGCGGCATATTTACTCAAAACCTGGGCTTCTAACTATTATATTTGCAATAAAATCAGCTAGAGCTTCTGAGAGGCAAAAGGGTGACCTGTACATCATCTTCAACACAATTCAGAATATTCACACAAGATGGAAACTGTCAGGTCTAGCTCTGGGGTAGAGAATCTTCTACGTTTGCAAAAAGCACAGAGACACTATCAACCTCAATCTTCCTTTGTCTCATACTGAACCAGACACCTGGCTGAAGACAACAGCAGCAAAGAGACCCCTTGCGGTGCAACCAGATCTTCATCATCCCTGCAAAGTCAAGAATCTCATTCTTTATTAAATGATAGATGGTGCTCACTTTATTAGTTATCAACCTTGCATTAAGCAGCATGAAGCAGAGAACTAGTCCAGTTTGCTGAAACCCTGAGAGTTCTGAAAAAGTAAACCAAAGCTAGCAACAAAAGACTACTCAGCCTTGATTTACACCTAGTGCACCAAATCATGCGTAATGTTATTTTCCTGCTTTCACTAAAACTTTGCAACCACTTCCTATGATCAGGGCCTCTACATTGCTATCATTCAGCAGCATATTTCAATCAACATAGTCATTTTAATGTGGCCATCAAAGTAGCTACTGTTGTTGGGTGCCAAAGACAGACCAGATAGATAGTCAAAAAGTATTTTGAATCATCAACAAAAGCATAAATACCAATCAGAACACAAGAAAAGCTGTGGACTAGGGAAAGCACAGAGTGGATTTCTTCTGCCTTACTGTAATGTGCCTCCAAATCTAAGGAGAAGCCCTGTTCTGTTTGCTGTCGGAAACTAGAGCCATGGTAGAGCATTTTGGGTTGCAACACTGCCAACATTAAGTCTGGCAGGAATAATCAGGTGAAAGGGCCAGATGCACATTAAAACTTGTTCTGAGCTGGCAACATGAACCCCTTTCAAGGGCAGTTTTGGGCAGTGCTAAATTTTGCTCCTGCTCTGCAAAGCACCACAAAGAATCAGGCTATTGCAAGCTTAATTGTTTTAAAAAAATACATTACATTAACATTCATTTGTGAGCATATCTCTGACTTCAGTGGGCTTAACACAGAAATTAATCTGGATTCATGTTTATATAATTTACAATATTTCCATTAATTTAGAAATAATATTAAGAATGATAATTAAAAACAATAATAAAACAAAAATGTGGCATTTTTTTTTTAATTTGACATTTTGACTGCTCCAGAGTTAACAACATAGGCTAGTGAATGGCACAGTATGCTCATTGTCTCAACAATAATGAATTTCATATCTCCAGCACCTTGCATGCTCAAAGTACTACACAGAGAAAAAGGAAAGAATAAGAAACCTAAAACTCTCCTTAAATATATCCCATTACTTGAAATCAGTTGCCCATTAACAGCGGAGAGGCTGACGCTGAAAAGTAAAACTGAAGTGAAACTAAAAGTTTCTCTAGCCATCCAATTGCAGCCTTCACTTCAAAACCATTAGAAGACGAGTTAATTGATTAACAGGGCTAATTTAGCATCAGAGGGGTAGCGTTGTTAGTCTGGATCTGCAAAAGCGACAAAGAGTCTTATAGTACCTTATAGACTAACAGATGTTTTGGAACATAAGCTTTCGTGGGCAAAGACCCACTTCGTCAGATGAATGTCATGGAAATCTCCAGAAGCAGGTATGCCTGCATATTTATATACTTCGCCCACAAAAGCTTATGTTCCAAAACATCTGTTAGTCTTTAAGGTGCCACAAGATTCTTTGTCGCGTAGGGCTAATATAGTTAGATGATGATGATAAGTCCTCTCAAATGCCTCTCAAATACACGGTGTGTGTGCATTTCTCTCTCCTTCTTGCTCCATTAAAAACCCAGGGGTCACTTATGATGGGTATGTGGATCAGAGCATGTGATTTATATATTTCCGTTATGCCTCTGAAATTTCGGGTTGTTTTCATACAAATAATTTGCACTAATAGGTTTGGGTAAAATTAATCACCAAGGTTACCTGACTGCATACAGATTTTGCATCAATATAAACATGCTGGTTTGGGATGTGATTTTTTTACTCAAAGAGTTATATTGGTACAACCACAAATATGGTATATATTGGTATAGCTTATAGCTGTTCCTGAGCAGGAATATCTATATATTGGTATAAACACCTTTATACCACTAAAACTGTCCACAAGAGGTGAATTGTATTGTTCTAACTAAATGTAGTATAATTAATGTGATATAACTTTTGTGCATAGAAAAAAAAAGATAAAATGTTCAGGTTTGTATTTCTACTGATAGGGCATTATTAAGAGAAATAAAAGCCCAACGGAAAACTGTTAAGGAAGAGTTATTAGGACTAATGGCCACATATATGCATCTAAAGAGGGACAATCAGAGAGAATATTTATAGTCCATACCTACTTGAGCATGTGGTGAAGCATGATACAGCCCTAAATCTGCACCTTATTTCAGGAGAACAAAGCAGCCTGGTTTCCCCACATACCCCACTATGGTATGAGGAAAGGGAGAAAAACTTCCAAGTACATAGATACTTAGTCAAGTGTCAATTTTCGGGCAGTGACTCAAACAAAGGACTATTTATTTTTTCCTGCCATTCACTAACACCTCTGTATTGGGTACCTCAGCTTATGGACTACATTCCAAAGTTTTTAGCAATGGTAGTCTCAGGAATTTTAAAATAGTCTTTTTGATATGACTTGTTTGCTCTCTAGTAAATTTTGGCTAAGATTTTCAAAGGTACATGCCCAAACTAAAGTATACAGTTAGTCACCTAAATGAGAAGCTAGATTTTCTAAAGTACTGTGTACCTAGACCCTTCCACTGATGTCAAAGAGAGCAGATAAGTACGCAGCACTTCTGAAAATCAGACTACCTTTTCTTGTGTCTAACAATGGAGTTTAGGGGGCAGATTTTCAAAGACACAAATGGCAGTTAAGCATCTAACTCCTATTGGGCCTTTGAAAATTTACCCCCTGAAGTCTGTCCTTCGCCAACTATCTGTGATAATCTTGGTTTCTACTTTCATTTAAGAAAATGAGTATTAAATGGAATGATTGCTAAGCAATTGATAAGTAACTGGAGAAACAGCTATTGGGCATTTTAGAAGGAAGGAATCTGATTGGAAGCCAAAAGACAGGTAGCAGTCAGAGTACTCAGTCATGTGAAACTGTATGATTTTATATTCCAAATAGTGATAAGAAGTCTGGTGAGGTTCAATGTGATCACAGGATGAGCTTAGTTTTCCTTTGTGACAAGAGAAAATAATGTGGTAATGGAGAGTGCTATATGTTTGAACAGTTTCCAGAATGACTAATGTTAGTAAATATATTGATGTATCGACTGTAAGACTATGGTCACGGGTGGGCCTCTATGTTCTAGAAGGGATGGGTTATAGCTCCAAAGGACAATCTGGAAAGTGCCAGATAAGTGAGGGAGTTAATGTCTCTAACATTGGTGCCCTGTAAGGCCCTGATACTGCAACTTGCTTCATGCAGGCAAACTCCTAGGCCTCCATGGAGCCCTGATGACTTCAAAGTGGGAACTAGTTGTAGGATCGTGACCTACATAAGTATTACCCAAAGTGACTCACATTCCATAGGAGAAGACAAGAAATTGATTTACTGACAGTTATTTAGAGTGTTATCAAATGACAATATAACACAATGTATTCATGATGCTATAGCCTCAGACAATGACAGGTAGATTTAGATGTCACTCTCACTAGACAGTTCTCAAATCTAACTGTCTGATAGTCTCTCTCGGTAGCAATAATGTCAACATCGAAGAGCAGAGGGACAGAAGTAATAACTAGGATATTCTGTTACAAGCAAGTCTCCCTGTAAAATGTGTATGCTGTCTGAAAACAGGAGTTCACCTCCATTCAAACATCATAAGCAGAGCCACACACAAAGTGATATTAAGATACTAAAAAGAGCTCTTTGATCTTTGTGTCTAACACCCTGCTTACTTGCATACAAGTTTAGTTTAAAGCAGAAGTTGCTCAAAAGATTTGAAGCAGAGTAACCCAGCTGGTGTGGTGAGGGGTTAGGTTCATAATGGGTTTCCCATTCCCTCCGCAGGAAAAGTCACAAAGCAAAATACAGCATGTGGAAGTGCTTACACAAGAAGTTTATCTTCTAACAACTTGCATCAGCAAAAGGCTTCAATAAACTGTGGTGGCAGATTTTTAATGACTTTGCCTGGTTTTACATCCTCAGTGATTATAAGCTTCAATGGCAATAAACTGGATTTAAAAATAAATGAATAAATCCCAGGATTAGCATAGCCAGTCCAGTTTCTAACTATGTGATACTCAATGAGACTGCCAGCATGTGCAAATCTGCATACCTCCATTGAGACGAGTGGACTTCTGTTAATGGATTTATACCAACCTTCCTTTCTGACTCAAGCTTTATTAGTAGAACGAAAGAACCCTGAAAAGTGCCCTTGTCAGCTTCTGGAGGGTTCCATTTTGTCTAAGACCACTTGAGAAAAAGTGTCAAAAAGAGGAGACAAAAGAGCAGATCAAGGTAAAAATGGCAGTTCAAAAAAAGAAGAAAAGTAACTCTATGCTAGAAAAAAAAAATGCTAAAGATGGCAGACATATTCTAAGGGACAAACGGTGACTTCCTGGATTTAAATGGGATGAAAACTTAAAATGATAAGCACACAGACAGTTCTGTGACATGACAACCGTGAGGAACTGTGTGCCTTCCACATGCTTTTGATGACCATTAATCAATGTACCTGAGATTGCAGATATACTCCTTGTTTCGTTTCTAAGCTCTCATCTACATTAGTGGGGGGATCAACCTAAGATGTGCAACTTCAGCTACGGGAATAACATAGCTGAAGTTGATGTACTTAGATCGACTTACCGCAGCGTCTTCGGGGCAGTGAGTTGACTACTGCTGCTCCCCTGTCGACTCCGCTTGTGCCTCTAGCGGCAGTGGAGTTCCGGAGTCAATGGGAGAGTGCTCGGGAATTGATTTATTGCGTCTAGACTAGACATGATAAATCAGTCCCCCAAAGATTGATCATTACCCGCCAATTCAGCGGGTAGTTTAGACCCGGCCTAAGGTGCCTTCTCTCTCCTCTGATAGGATCTGATCCAAATCCATTGCAGTCAATGGAAAGATACCCATTGACTTCAGTAGCTTTGGATCAGACTCTTAGAAGGCCTTGCAAGAGAATTATCAGCTATCTTCATCACTCATCCTCTACTTTTGTTAAAAACTAAAGTCAGATAAAATCTTTCTCTCTCATCTATGGTCTCGTATATTTGATTCTATTAACAATACTTTGTACAGGTTTAGGAAATTTAATGACACATTAGATTATCTCACGTTATCAAATCTCAGTGAAAATAAATTTTTTTCCACACTTGTTGCCAATTTTGTGATCCATTATCTGTTACCTTCTTTTTCTCTCCACATTCAGTGTAAATCAAAAACTCTCTAGAGGAATTTCCTGGATTCTTATTATTGAATAAGTCTAAACAAGTTCTCAGAAAACAATCCTGCTTTTTATGTCTATCCCCATCTTCAATCTCTTCATCAAACAGTCCTATGATTCTTGAAGATGCTTCAACAAAGAATATTTTAGGTCCTCAAGACAAAATTCTCTAGTGCCAAGTTCACCACACTCTTACATTTGATTTAAGTCTCTTTTTACAAGTGACTACTAAAAGAGTGTATCCATCACAAAGTAAAGATTTTGCATTTTGTGCTTTAACACACTGCTTTTAGGGCCAAACAAAGAGTTCAGTTCTCTTTGATTACATTAACGTTTTTTAAAATCCAAAATGTTTTTTTGGTGAACCATATGTTCTGCATCATTAAAATCAGATATTGTGGCTTTGATCTTTAAATTCTGTCAGTTGACTGCTTCTACAAACTACAAACTATTCCCGCTTTTGAAGTTATCTCCTTGTTTTGTATAGCAAGCCTGAACCTTTGGCCAAATTTGATAGGATTACAAGATAATAACCATTTACCACTGTATTTTTAAATACATTTAGACTTTGTTTGAAAAATACCCCAAACATTTAGATCTTTGTGAAGACTTTAAGGTTACAATGCAGAAACAGGCACACAAAATTATATACATATTATTAAATACTTAAGTATATAAGCAGATCTAGGAATGTTTTATCTCACTGAGCATTACTTTGTACCACCGAAAGTAAATATCAAAGCAACTACCCTTTTTATAAAGACAAGGAGAAACTTGGAGAGATGGAGTGAGGAAGCCAATGGATCTGATATGTAGGTTCAAGTGGTGGAAAAAGAGGAAAATAATGAATTTTAGCAGCAGCATTGCAAATGAATTAGTGTTTTCCCCAAAATGGGAAAAAGAAATATCAGAAGAAGAGGAGGCAGGAGTGGAGCTATTAAATTATGAAGGCATGGACAATATTAATAATAAGAAATCAGGCTGGTTGAAATTTTCCATAGGAAGTATTTTATGGACTACATCATGTATCAATCTGTTTTTGGATGATATCCCAGCCAGTTCTCCCATGATGCATCACAGTGCCTCAGCAAGGGAGATGTATTCCATGTAGAGAGCTTAGCTGACAGAGGAAAATGGGAGTTTTATACACCCAAATGAAAACTCCCATGAGGTACCATGGTGCTGTTTCCAAAGATTCTGAAAGATTTTGGACCAAATGGAGCTGTTTTCAGTTTTTCACTGAGAAGTCAAAAAAAATGTGAATTAAAAAATAATCCACCACAAAAACATTTTCTAACTAGCTTTAAGAGCTAATAATTATAAGGAGTGAGAGAAAAGAGACAATTTAAAGATGGAATTACCAAGTGATTCACAAAGGTAGTGGTTAGAATAGGTGGGAAGCAATGAGTCACTCATTCTGCACCATGTTATTGGATTTTTTTTTTAATTTCATCACACATATCATATGTAGTGAATTTGTACAAATCCGTAAAGACATACAAAGAATCCTATTATTTTGCTGACCGTGGATAATGTAGCATTCAAGTTCACCAAATATTATCTTATAAATATGACATTTGTCCAGCATAAAAAAATTAAATAAAATATACAGGGTCAACACAGCAAGCTGTTTCCCTGATTATTATTCTTATTTTGTGTGTGTGTGTGTAAATAAGAAACTTCACATTCTATTTTAATTTGGAAAGTTATTTTCATTTCAAGT
This sequence comes from Dermatemys mawii, assembly GCA_007922305.1. Lineage (NCBI taxonomy): Eukaryota > Metazoa > Chordata > Testudines > Dermatemydidae > Dermatemys > Dermatemys mawii. The sequence goes on along the minus strand of ML677365.1, from coordinate 5,167,533 downwards.
ATTCTCAGCATGGGGCAAATGACTTTTGAAGATGAAAACGTTTCCCACACATGCTTCACATCATGTAACAAGAGAAAGATCACTCCCAAATTCAAACTCACTCATGGCTTGCTTGCTTTCTCTCTCTCTTTCTCTCGCCCCCTCTTTAAAAAAAAAAGAAAAAAAAAAAGAGTGAGATGTGTTTGGCAAATCAACAACAGAGATACTTCAGAAACTGTCCAAGCCATACAATGCCAAACTGATTCAGGCTGAATCACATGAAAAGAAGAAAAAAACATGTTGGGGAGCAAAGTTATTTCTACACACCACCTTGTTCCAATTACTTCTCCTAGTGACTATTTACTGAGATCTATACAGTACTGTGTATTTGTGCTACCATCACATGTTGATAGTACTCAACATCTCTAAAAATCAGGTAATAGGTTTATATAAGGTGACCACGAGTATGTCTACACTACGGCGATCAGTCCAGCGGGGATCAATTTATTGCAGCCAGTCTAGATGCGATAAATAGACCCCCGAGTGCTCTCCTGTTGACTCCTGTACTCCACCACCGCAAGAGGCACAGGCGGAGTCGACAGGGGAGTGGCAGCAGTTGACTCACCGTAGTGAAGACATCGCGGTGAGTAGGTCTAAGTATGTCGACTTCAGCTATGTTATTCATGTAGCCGAAATTGTATGACTTAGACCGATCCCCCCCCCCCAGTGTAGACCAGGCCTAGATGTCCCGTTTTTAAAGGGACAGTCCCATATTTAAGCCCTCCTGCAGGTGTTCCAACTTATTCTTAAAAACAGGCAAATTGTCCTGTATTTTCCGTCTACCCCTCCCATCAGTACTGGTGGGTCCCATCAGCGGTGAGTGGGGTCCTAGTGGCCAGCGATGGGGGCGGTTGTGCATGGGGCAAAGCTGCACTGCACAGGATCAACCACTCTCCCTGCTGCTCCATCAGCACAGCCCCCACTGTGTGCTGGCTCTCAGCCAGCAGGGCCTCGCCGACCCACCCCTGCCCATTCCGTTTCCACCGGCACTAGCTATGATCTGTGATGGCTGGTAAGTCCAGGCAGGCACCAGGTGGCGGCCACTTACATGTCGCCTCTGCTGCCCACCCATCGGTCCTTTATGAGCTCCCTCCCTTGCTGTCCTCTCCGTCCGTGCTTTGCCCTTCACTCCCCTCAATTTCACTGCTCCTCTATACCTACCCCTCCTCTCCTCTCCCCACCCCCGTTGGTGCACGTCATGCTCCCAGCATTGTGTGGAGAACCAGCCCCTAGTCGGAGTGTTCCACAGGAGCCCCCGAGGCAGGGGCACCCTCTTCACCTCCCAGCCCCCTGTCCTAGGTCCTGCCCCCAGGGAGTGCTGGGCTGCTCTGTCCCCTAGGTACCCTCACCTGCTGAGCCACCTTCCTGGTGGGATTCGCTGAAGCCCCTGCAGTCAGCTTTCCTGGGCCCTAGTGCACAATGCATCCTTAAGACTTAACCACTTCCTGTCCGCGCTGTAACCGGGGGACAGGAGGCGGCTGGGTTATGTTGGTGGCCAGCAGCAGCCTGGAAGTGTTAGTTGTCTTCCAACACTGTGCGGGCAGGAAAGGACAAGCTGCTTCCAGCCATATGGGGGTGGTGGAAGGAGATGAACTCTGCAAAGCATAGGTCAAGTCATCCCTTCCTTCCACTCCCCTGCGGCCTGAAGCAGCTTCCCTCCCGCAAAGTCCCAAAAGGCTGCTGCTGGCCACATTCTAGTGTGAACCCTGGCAGAGATCAGTTGAACCTGTGTGCTCCCTGCCCATGTGTTGCCTCGAGAAAACGTGGCTCCAGGTACCAAGTTAGGTGGGTCCGTTCCTGGGACTCAGCCAGGAAAGGAGGGCAGAAAGAGTTGGGCAGGGAGAGTCAGGATGGGTCGGTCGATCACCCCCCGTGTGAGAGGTGTACCGGAATGTGTGTGTGTCACCTCTCCCTATGTGAACTCTACAGACTTAAAGATAAGAAGGTGAATAAAAAGATTCCAGCTACGCAGTATTTCTTTTTAACATGGGCTCAGTCAACTTGATGTTAATTTAAATGTTTGTATGGCAGAGTTCTGATTGTATGTCATTTCATTCACTTGATTCTGAGTACCAGGTGTCCCGTATTCAGCACAGGGAAATATGGTCACATTAGGCTTATAAATCCCAATCCTGCAAGCACTTTAGCATATGAGTAACTTTACTCAAGTGAGTAGCCCTACTGAAGTGAATGGCCCTGATTCTGAAAAGGGCGTTTCTGAGTGTACACCTGTTTAAGTGTTTGTAGGATCAGGACCATAGTTCCCGCTTCCTATCACAGTGAAACTATGTGTATTTTGATCACACTTCTTTATATTAAGGCTCCATTTATAAAATATTAATAAATTAACAGACATTATCAGCATGTAACAGATATGAGCAATATGTGTTACACATGGTTAGAAGTACACCAGTAGAAAGTGTTACAGATGGTTATAAGCAAGCGGCTAACCCTTTGGATTCTGTAACAACCCACAAGAATGGTTTAACCATTCATTACAATGGCTATTAATCATTTATTAACCCTGTATAAACAATTTATAAATGGAGCCTTAATACACAGTGTTACCTGTTTTTGCTCTGTTTTCAGGCTACAAAAGATAACTTTTTTCTTAACATCGAACATCTTCTGTTTACGTCTCTGTTTGTGTTGTAACATTACCAGCAACATTGAAGAAATGCCTATGTACCCACTGTTCTGACAACAGATTATATAGGCCAACTGCTTCTATAGAACTATGGGGGAAAGTTCAGACTTAACTATGCAAAATTCTGGTGGATTTTCAAATACAGTAAAATCTTTTAAACTACATTTGTATTTACTGAAGAACAAGACAAGGACCGTGCTAGGCTTTTTTGGCCTCTTTAGATCCAGGGCAGAGTTCTGAATAAAGAAAACACATCCTTAATGATGATCTGGTGCCTCAAAAATTCTCACAAGAGGTGCACAAGGACATCAGCTGCTATTCCAGCAAATAGGCCAGAACAGCAGTCATAGATGCATGCAGGATGGAGAGGCAAACTTAATCTCATTCAGTTTGGTTTAGTACCATGCATAAAGCCCTATTACTCAGGCCTGGGGTAAGGAGGGATGACTTTCATCCAAAATGCACACACATTTATATTTAAGGTAACAGCACATCCCTGGTTCTTGAGAAAATGCAAACCATATAATAAAAAGAAAAACTGAATTAGGGCCTGATCCAAGCTCATTGATGATTAACCGAAAGCATTCCATTGACTTCAATGGGCTTTGGGTCAGGGCCTTGATATTTATTACTTATGTACCAGGCAAATTATCTGATCATTTGTTCATCAATTAATCTTAACCCTATTTTACAAAAGATAATATTCATCTTTTAATGACAATCTATCTACTTGGTGCTGTGTTTACTAGTGGGAATGAACCACATGCCACGTCACTGTACGCTCTGGGGAGTGCTAGAGTGATTGGGAGGTTAAAAACTCCCTATCTGTAGAAACACTTAACTCCCTGGTACAAATTATTTCCAGATGCTGATAATTATCACTCCTGGTGTTTGATATTCTGGATTCTACATTTAAATTTATACTTGACAAGTTAAACTTTTCATCATGTGCAGCAATTTCTTAAAGACTGAAGACAAGGATAGACACACTGGGGAGGGTGAAACCAATTCCACCTAAAATAGCAACACTTAATTACAAGACTTTTTTATTTCTTTTCAAAGTATTTTAAATCTACTCTCTCCCCAGGGGGATTAATACTGTATATTATTACACAGATAAGTATTATTTCATTTATTTCATTAACAAGAAATGTGAATGGCCAAATTCTTTCAGAGATATCTGTAAGCTGTTGAGAAAAAAATTCCATTTAAATGCCAACTTTTCCCATTTGTATATATTTTATCCCACTCTATGTCTACCCATCCATTCACCCCATCCCCACACTATACACATATAAAATATATGGGGCATATACAAATATACTCATAATTAATACATAAAATATACATATATAACTGCCATGAAACAAACAATTCAATTACGTAAGTAGCCAGAAAGCAAGTAATCTGTGATCTAGACAGCTCAGATTGAGATGAATTTATGGAAAAAAGTAGATTGCATCCAAATCTTATCCTTTCTTGGGTTTATATTGCTAGTTTTAACCTACTATAATGTTTTTATAAGGTCGTTCTTTGAATATATAACACACTGTGAAACAGATCAGTCATTTGAGACTCGGAGTACTCGGAAGTGAATTTATTTCAAAAATAACCAAAAGAGATTGATTTATGCTGAGCATTTAGGCTGTCGTTCTCATTTGCTACAGAGAGACATCTGCTGGTGATCCTAGAAGAGATCAGTCTGAAGATCTACTGCACGAAGATTATTCATATAAGCCTTTCCTAATACATGCAGGTGTATTTTTACAATGGAGAGTATATGGCGTTTTTCATGTTTTCTCAACAGCAAGCACTTGCAGGGTCCAGACTCTGAAATGAATCTCTGAATATCTGGAATGTTACTACTGACTAAAGTAAGGCTGGCAAACCTTGAAACTGAGCCAATTTGATCTAGGGTCTCACAGATTAAATTATTAGTCCAGTGAACCATGTCACCAGACTTGTACTTTAATCTATTAGATACTTCCTGGCCTTTGTTCAAATCACAGCAGAAAAAAAAAGAAAAAAGAAAACTTGGAATATATTGGAACAATGACAAGGAAACACTCAGGAATGTCAACAGACGAGCATGTAAAAAGCATACTCAGTGCAAAATAATTTCTAAACACTGGTTGTCTGCAAATCACAGTACAATGGGCTACATATACTTGGCCAGGACCTCATCTGGTGTAAATCAGCATGACTTCCATGAACCAATGCTGATTCTCACCAGCTAAAGATCTGGCCCATTAACTCAATATTACTAAAATAAGATTTTGTATTTTCTTGATGCTTTTCACTTCAAAATCCAAAGCATTTTGCCAAAAACTCTGTAAAGTATATAAGCCCTATACTCATTTTACAGTTGGATAAACTGAAGCATCAAAGGTTAAATGACTCAACCAGAGTCACTCAAGAAGCCAGAGGCAGAGCAAAGAGTAAAATACAAAAGTCCTCCCATTGTTCTCTCTAACCAATAGACCATAAATCCTCTCATGCCAATCAGTCCATTTGTGTCTGACTCTAACTGTAACTGAAAGGAAAAGAAAACACTGTGTCAATTTGTTCTGTCTACAATCTGGGCCTCACACTGCTACAAATGAATATAACATAAGACAGAAAGGAAAAGAAAGAAATTATCTCTGTTCCACTCACATTAAACTGAGGTGTTAAGTTGGCATTTTAGAGATCCAAATCCAGAAAATGTATAGCAAGAATATATATAAATTAACAAGGGCATGCTAGAGTATTAGAGTACTTGAACAGCTTGCCAAGTGTTAGAGAAGTCTAAAAAGCCCATAGATAGTACATACAACAAAAGAAACATAAAACAGCCAGAAGCTTATTTCCTTTGTGATTCACAAAGCACATTGCAAAACCGCAGTGAGTTGGCATAAATTTGTCAATTTAAGCTCTAATAGGAAGTACTGGTGCTAGAAGACTGTCCTTAGTGGGATACAAGTAAAATGAACTGATATGAAAAACAGGACGTGAGAGACAGCAAAAATAACTGCAAGCTCTAATTGATTTTGTCCATTTCAATATACTTTGAAAACGACCTCTCTGACACATACGCATAGAGTGCCATCACATACATGGGCACTTTATTTTGAAAGTCCCCATCTATGTTGTATCCTGAGCTCCATCCTATGTATCGCTGACTTTTGCTCCAGTGCAATCAATATAAGCATATATCACTCCCTGGAGCTATGCCTATGTCTGGGGAAAACAAAGATACTCCAGAATGAGTTGCTCTCCTTTTCTTTTCTTTTGGAGAAAACTCTAAATCTTAAACTGCAAAGGAGTTAACAATGCTTTATAGCACATTACATCACTACACTTAATCAGCTCCAATATTCTTGCAAGATGGTCCAGTACTTAAAAAGGAGAATTCATTTTATTTGTGATAGGAGAATCTTCAAGTTACTTGTATACTTTTATTTTTTTAAAAAAAAAAATTAAATACATTCCATCACCCTTTCCTAACATATTCTTGACATAATTTAGCACAAGGACTGTAATCCAATACTTATGAAATGAGCTGTCAGGCGTAAACTATGCCAGAATCTGTTAAGTCCACACACAGCAGGACACAAAACTAGTAGCAACTGTACTGAAATACAATCAATAGGAGAAGTCAGAGGTCAAGGAAGCCACACGGAGTCGTGCTACAGCCAACAATGAAACTTAATGTACTTTCCATGTCCAGAACCGTCCACTATAGAGCTTCTGCAAAACAGATTAATGATAATAGCAGCAGAAACTTTAAAAGAAATGCAAGAAATGGAGGCTCAGCCAATATTCCATTTGTAATTTGTCACACTATCACACAATAAGACTTCAGCCTGAATGTGTTGCCAATTTACAATTCAAATAAGCATCCCTGAATTTTAAAAGAATGGACTGTACGCATCAGTCAGTATGACACAAAAATGCCCTGTCAGATTAATTCTGAATGCACGTTTTCTTTGCTACTGTTAACTAATCACTATCATTACTTTTAAAGGATGTAGCGTGTATTAAGAAAAATGTAAGTTTTGATCCCTCGCTGGCACCCATCTATAATTGATTTCTTGATTGCCAGCAATATTTACTTCCTGGTTTACAATATTTTGCTTTTTAAACTGTTAGTTGGACATAATTTATCTGCTCTGAAGATCAAGATCAAGACAATACCAAAGGAAGGAACGTGCTTGGTTAAGCCTTGATGCAAAGCCTACGGAAGGCAACGGGGGCTTTTGAGCCAGTCCTTATGAAAGGCTTATTTGCCTTAAAAGTTATATTAGCAACACTAAAATTCCTCCTTGCTGTAACTCCATCAGCTTCAGTGGAGTTATCACAGGGATGAATCTGGCCTATTGTAAATTGCAGTGTCTGCAGGAAGGTGCACTGCCTTGGTGATGCAATAAATAAAGCCCCTGCTGTTTCTGATGTTCTATTAAAATGAAAGCTGTTATTACAGTACACAAGAGGTTGTGGCCTAAAATTAGACTTGCCATAAACACTAGTATAATTTGGCATGAAATCTTACTATTTTAAATATCTCTTTATAAAACAAAATCTATCACTTCATTTCTGACAAAGTAAAACAAGGCATTAGGGCCTCAGAACAAGCAAAGCACTTAAGTGTATGTTTAACTTTAATCCCCTGAGTAATCCATTGAAGTCCATGGGTCTACTCATGTGTTTAAAGTTAAGCATGTACCTAAGTGCTTTGCGGGGTCTACCTTTGCAGGACCTTAAAAAAGAAATAGCAGGAGTGCATCTTGGTGAGCAGAGCTGCAAAAATAACCATAAATATCATTTGACCATGTGATTAAAAGATGTAATACTTCAGTTATTTTATAAATTCAAGAAAAGAACCAGAGACTGGCAAACAGACTTTACTCCAATGCAGGCCTACCACAACCTTCATGCTTCTTTTGAAAAGAGCAAAAATCTTTTTTTTTCCTAATCAATATATATGATCCATGATTTGTATATATCAGGGGTCAGCAACCTTTCAGAAGTGATGTGCCGAGTCTTCATTTATTCACTCTAATTTAAAGTTTCGCATGCCAGTAATATATGTTAACATTTTTAGAAGGTCTCTTTCTATAAGTCTATAATGTATAACTAAACTAATGTTGTATGTAAAGTAAATAAGGTTTTTAAAATGTTTAAGAAACTTCATTTAAAATTAAATTAAAATGCAGACACACACACACCCCCCACAAAATCAGTGGCCAGGACCCGGGCAGTGTGAGTGCCACCAAAAATCAGCTCACGTGCTGCCTTCGGCACCCATGCCATAGGTTGCCTACCCCCGGTATATATGTACAGAACGAAGTAGAAAAATCCTTCCCTGAATCCATCTTCTGTAATGATTGAATGGAAAATAGAAAGGAGTTTTACACACAGGAAAAATAGTTGTATTGACTCAAAAAGTGTAGATCACTCATACAATGAACAGCCTATATATTTTCCCAAGAATTAGCCCTAGAAGCCTAGAACTCCTGAGTAACAATCCCAGTACGGACACTGGCAATCTTCTATGTCCTTTGGCAAATCAAATAACCAATATGACCACAGTTTCCCCAACTTCTGAAATGAGGATATTCCTTATCAGCCTCCCAGAGATGTCATGAGGATTAGTTAACGCCTGTAATCACTGCATGTTAATTTTCTAAATGAGATCCTTCAAAAATCACATGCAACATAAATAACAAAGTAATCTGAACTGGAATTGTAGTTTGTTATACTCTAGGACAGGAGGCTTAAACATGCAGCTCAAACACGGGTTCTTTTCTGTGGCCCACCATGTGCCCTGGGCCCCCCTTGACCTAGAGCAGCTCCAATCCAGCGCGCACCATGGGCAAAGCAAGCTCCCTGCCTACCTGCCCCCAGAGTGGCTGGAATCACTCCCGGCAGCCGCTGGGGGAGGGGGAGGGGGAGGGGGAGGAAACAACTCTCTGTGTGTTTGTCTTAATTCCAGGCAACGTCCTCTGCAGCTCCCATTAGCCAGAAACTGAGAACCGTGGCCAATGGGAGCTTTGGGGGAGGTATCTGGAGGCACGGCCATGGCAACGCAGAGTCCTGTGCCCTCCCTTCCTCAGGTTCCAACCGCTTCCCGGAGCAGCGGAGGTGGAGGGGTAGCAGGGGAAGGGGTAAAGCAGGCAGGAAGGAAGCCTGCCCTGCCCCCCCACCCTTCCTGCACCCCAACCCCGTGCCCTGAGCCTCCTGCTGCACCTCAACCCCCTCCTGCACCCCTCACTCCTCCTGTACCCCAACCCCCTGCCCTGAGTCCCCTGTCATACCTCATACCCCTCCTATAGCCCAACCCCCTGCCCTGAGCCCCCCGCCACACCCTGCACCCTGACCCCCTACCGCATCCTCACGCCTCCTGCACACCAACTCCCTGTCCTGAGCCCCCTGCCACACCCTGCACTCCCTGCCCTGAGGCCCCTGGTGCATCCTGCACATCTCCTCCACCTCAGCTCCCTGCCCTGAACCCCTGCCACACCCCGCACCCCTCCTGTGCCCCGTGGGGGTAGGGAAGGGGCAGAGCTGGGGTGGGGGTTTTGGGAAAGGGGTTGGAATGGGGGCAGAGCAGGGGTGGGAAGAGGCGAGGCCTCATGGAAAGGGAGGAGTGGGGGTTGAGCCGGGGGCAGGGTGTCAGTGATGCGGCCCTCGGGTTAATGTACTAGTCCTCATGTGGCCCTCGTGGTCATATGAGTATGAGACCCCTGCTCTTGGATAAGCAAACTGCTTTAGATAAAGTTTTAAAAAAAAATCAATTGAAGCTTCAACCCAAACTAGAATTGAACCCAAACTGAACTTTCTTTGAGGTTCAAAAAGAATTTTGTGTTAAAAAGAAAGATTATTATTCATCTCCCTTTCATTTATGGCCTTAGCTGGTGATCCTAAGAATAAATTCTGATAGTCTGTGGGAAAGCTTGCTCTTGTGGCATTTTTAGCTCATTTTGCAGATTCAGGATTGATTTTGGGTACTTGAGCTATGTAACCCAGTTTTGGGGTGCTTCTCCGAACAGAACTGAAGTCTCTGGCATTTGCTGATCACTAGTTATAATGTTTTCATTCTATCCAGTGTAGAATTAGTTTTATATGGAATAGAACCTTCTTTAACACTATGAGCAAATGTTAAGGCAGAGCAAGTTCTGGAAAGGAAAAAAATCCAATTCCCTGAGGTGGCATTCACCTGGAGACTGCAAAAGGGTGGAGCTCTTAATCCCAAAATTAGGCTAGTAAGAATTCCAGTACAAAACAACTGGAAATTAAAAACAAAAACAAAACCTTTATGTGGCAGAAGACTACTGCTGCTATTCAGAGTTGTCCAGTAAACTAAGCAAGTCAATTTATTTACACATCCAAATTCTGTCTCCCTACAGGGCTTCTGGGATTTTAATAACTGTGACAGTAGGCCAAACACTGAAGTCAGACAGAGCTTGACGTTTAGCCTGGTAAATGACATCATGTTTGCTGACTGATTCGATTATTACTTCTTTCAGAAAAGTATAAATAGGGTCACGTTTGTGTTGCCTGGTTTCTTTGCCCTGGATGAACTTCTGATTTTACAAGCAATTGAATCTAATAATATCACTGTGAGACAAAATAAAACTCTCCAGTCTAAACTTTACAGAGTTGAGGTGCAATCCTGTGTAGCTCTTATGAATGGGAATATGAGTAGTTCCATTAGCTTTACAGGGCACACGATGAGACTCTTTGTGTTTTTTATAACTTTCTACTATCAAGACTAGCCATAAAACATTCTCGATTTCTGCACTTGATTTTTCATACTTAATTACCTCAGAAGTCATGTTAATGAGATGGAAAAACTGTGAGTTGTGTTTTAGACCAAAGAATAGGATACTATTTATCATAATTTTCTTATCACAGCTTGAAACTCTAATTTAGAATATTATGCCATTGACTCAGAGCAGAAGATATTTTGAACACACTGACCCCAAAACCTCAGGCCCAATTATCCACTAGCATAAGTTTGTGCCACTCCACTGCAGTCAATGGATGAAATCTTGGCTCTGTTGAAGTCAGTGGGAGTTTTGCCAGGATTTCACCCAATACTGTTGTGCCCACTTTTACCATCAATTTCCCCTTTCTATTTTATTCCATGGTAACCAACTTATGTATAAAACATAATAAAACTAAACACCATTTTAATCAATATACTTCCTTTCCTCCAGAAAGGATCCCAGTGTATTATTAAAACTATATTAATAGCACATGGATAGCTGGGAACAGAGCTCAAAACAAGAAAGCAATTTCTACTAACCACAAAATTTTCTGAGTGTCACATGGGGTTTGGCTATGTGATTTCCATCAAAGTCACTCAGCTAAAACCTCACAATGTAGGACTAATTGGACAGTGTGTTTCCATAAGCAGTTCTCCGAAGTCCTAGAATATTTAAGAAACAGCCTTGCATGATTCTAGTGTCCCTGCCTGCAGAGTCAGGCCAGAGTTTTACAGTACAGTGGTTTGCACCTTGTTTTGAAAATTTGACCACAACCTATTAATTCAAAGTCTAAACCTACTACTCACGCTGAAAAAAAACCAAACAAACCAACCATGAAACCTAAAATGCCTCAAAGCCAGAAAGCAAATGAAAGAACCCCTGAAAATACTATTTTTAAATATTATGATTTTTAAATTAATCTCATGATTTTGGGGATCGCAAATCATGATTTTGTTTTTAATCTCCATGCTTTTCTGCTTTTCCTCAACCCTTCTGATCTCTGCAGTGTCCAAGTCACTGAACTATTCATACCCTCTCCAGCATCCAATTGTGTATCCTCTTGTCTATGAATAGAGTCAGGGAGCCTGCCTCTACTAGTATTCTTTGTTTTCCCCAAGCAGCAGAGGAAATTGACCTGATTTTTATCAGTTTCACAGCCACTCACATTCTTCTTAAGAGATGCAGTGAACACTAACAAAGATTCAGAGCACTTTTGTCTCTGTTACAGCATGAAAAAAGTGTGATCAGAAGCCTATGTACTGGAACCGTCTGCAGACTCAGGAAGATAACACCACATTGGTTATACACAGTTCACATATGGAAGGTTATCTTCACAAATATAAGGCATGGAAACTTACTTTATTATTTTTTTGCTTCATGGGCAGGTTTAAAATATAAGTTTAAATTCTGCAAAAGCTGATGGTATCCACCAGGAAAAGCTTCGTACTCATCATGAGTGAGTAGACTGGTGGATTTTTCAAGCCATGTTTATATGATTACAGTCTAGTAAGAGAGAACGGCAGACCATTTAAGAGAAGAAAATTACACACAGTACATATTTTCACTTCAGATTCCAGGAGATGTTAGAAGGGGTGTATTTAATGAGACCTATTGTCTGCTACATTCTTTCTCCGGACATCTTCACCAATTCACTAACACAATTCTATTAAGCAGGAACATTTGTAAACTAGGTTAAGAGGCACAGCAGAAAAAAGTCTTCCTAAAAGCTGAATTGTTTCCAGTGTTGCTCTGATTATAAAGTAGAACTGACAACAATACTAATAAAGCTAAGATAAGATAGTTCAAGATCCATTAAAAAAACCCTCAACAATAGAACACAATGGAATGATCATTCCCTTATATCAGTGATTTCCCTGAAGCAAAAAAAGGCTTTTTGGATTACATAAAGAGTAAACTTGGCACCACTTCATTTAAGTGCTGGGCCTAGTTAAGAAATGTCTGATATAATGCCAACAATGGGCAGTAAAGCTGAAGCACATCAGTTGATTAATGGGCAAGAACCATGCTTTCTTTTGTGTTTGTACAGCATCTAGCACAGTGAAACAAACTTTTTTCAAAACTGTAATCTACAGACTGGATTTGGGGCCAGATTCTTTCCTCATTAAGATTTTGTTTGTGTGCCTATCCTATGTTCAGTCTTTATGTTTACAAATCACATACATTATTTAATAGTACAATACAATAACTTCTGTTCTTATCTTATAATTCATCTTACATAAACCCAGCATTATGAGGGCAGATCTTATGGAAAAAAGCACATGCAATTTTTCTAAGGAATTCTGAATGTTTAGTGAAGGTTTCAGTTAGGCTCCTTTGTTTATATGAGTATGGATTGCACTGGATTTTTTTCCTACAAACAGCCTATATGTTGAAAAAGCATATACAGTATACACAGTAAGCTGAACTCTCAGGAGATTCAGCCCTGCTGTAATTGGGAACAATTCCAAATTGACAAGATTGGGTTGTTAGTGACACCTGGGCAATCCCACTGAAATATAGCGGATTGAAGGGGTATAACTTTGGAATGTTAGATTTTAAGGCCAGAAGAGACCATCTGATGTCTGACCTTCTGTATATTACAAGCCATAGAATTTCACTCAGTTACCCATTTTTTTAGCCCAATAATTTGTTTGACTAAAGCATATCTTCCAGAAAGGCAGACAGTCTTGATTTCAAGACTCTAAGCCCAGGTCTACACTGCAAGGTTAGGTCGAATTTAGCCACATTAGGTCGATTTTGTACTCAATGCATCTACACAACCAACCCCGTTCCGTCAACCTAAAAGGTTCTTAATATTGACTGCTGTACTCCTCCCCGGCGAGGGAATCAGTGCTAAAATTGACTTTGCTGGGTCGAATTTGGAGTAGCGTAGACGCAATTCAATGGTATTGGCCTCCAGGAGCTATCCCAGAGTACTCCAATGTCACGACTCTGGAGAGCACTTTCAACTCAGATGCATTAATCAGGTACACATGAAAAGCCCTGGGAACTTTTGAATTAATTTCCTCTTTGGTCAGCATGGCAAGCTCAGCAACACAGGTGACCATGCAGTCCCAGAATCACAAACGAACTCCAGCATGAACGGGAGACACTGGATCTGATTGCTGTATGGGGAGAAGAATCTGTACAGGCCAAACTCCAGTCCAAAAGAAGAAATGCTAATATATATGCCGAAATCGCACAGGGCACGGTGGAGAGAAGCTACAACAGGGACACACAGCTATGCCGCGTGAAAGTTAAGGAGCTCAGACAAGCTTAACAAAAGACAAAGGAGGCAAATGGTCACTCTAGGTCAGAACCCTATACATGCTACTTCTGTGATCAGCTGCATGGTATTCTAGGGGAGGACCCTACCACTACCTGACCACTGTCCGTGGACCCCTTCAAGGGGGGAGTCTCATGCAACAGGGAGGAGGATTGTGTGGATGTGGAAGAGGAGGAGAAGGAGAATGCATAGGAGGCAAGCAGAGAATTCACTCTCCCTGGCAGCCAAACCTTTTTATCACCCTAAAGCCAATAACCTGGGCTGTTTGCGTTTGGCTAAAAGAGATCATCCCTTATAATAGCCACATGGCGCAGGGAGGGGTGAAGGGATCATCCCAAAGAATTGCCACACTGTGGGGTGGGAGAAGGGTTATGCTGCTCATCCAGCCAAAAACTGCAGCCCCTCTTTTTAAATGGCCAACCCAAACAGCATTGCTTGCTACGGGAAAGGAGGGTGCTGCAGTTTGAAACCATTTCCACATGTTATGAAGGCGGAAGAAGCCAACCCCACATACCCTTTGGCTTATCATGGCTGCCTGGAAACCAAATTATGTTGCGTAGTCATGTGTGATGTCTCGCCGTACCAGCAGGCACTCAAAATAAAAGGCAAAATGCAACGTTGTACTTAAAGCCCATGTGCTGTCTAGTGTGAATTGCTTGATTCACTGTGAAAGAATCTCCCTTTTGTTCTCTGAAATGTATCTTCTTAAATTCTCATCTCCCTTTTTAATCCCCCCACAAGTGAAAATGTTCTTGTGCTCCGCCTACCATCTCCGTCCCAGAGGTTATCGCAGATTAGAAGGCGAAAAAAAAAAGCATTTGCGATGACATGTTTTCTGAGCTCATGTAGTCCTCCCGCACTGATAGGGCACAGCTGAATGCATGGAGGCATACAGGAAAGCATTAAGTGAACACGATGAGAAGAGGCAGGATGCGATTCTGAGCCTAATGGGGGAGCAAACAGACATGCATCTGGTGAAGCTGCAGAAAAGGGAACAAGAACACAGACCGCTGCTGCATCTCCCATATAACTGCTTGCCCTCCTCCCCAGATTCCATATCCTCCTCACCCAGATGCCGAAGAATGGGGGAGGGAAGGGAACAGAAGGCTATCCTTCGATAACTTTTGATTTGTAGTGTGGTTACAATAAGCAATGTGGCCTTGTCCTCCCCTCCTTCCCTACCCCATCTGGGCTACCTTGTCAGTTACCTCACTTTTTTTTAATCAATAAAGAAAGAATGTATGGTTTTAAAACATACTGACTTTATTTCCTTTGCCAGCTGTGATTGAATGGGAGAGGGAATTAAAATTAACAATGGGGGAGGGTTTGCATCAAGGAGATACACATACAACTGTCACACTGTAGCCTGGCCAGTCATGAAACTGGTTTTCAAACATTCTCTAATGTGCAGTGCACCTAGCTGTGCTCTTCTAATTGTCCTGGTGTCTGGCTGCTCAAAATCAGCCACAAGACAATTTGCCTCAGCCTCCCACCCCGACATAAACTTACTCTCACAGATATTACGGAGCACACAGCAAGCAGCAATAACAATGGGAATATTGCTTTCACTGACGTCTAACCTAGTCAGCAAACAGCGCCAGTGCCCTTTTAAATGTCCAAATACACATTCTACCACCATTCTGCACTTGCTCAGCCTGTAGTTGAACTGCTCCTTACTACTGTCCAGGCTGCCTGTGTAAAGCTTCATGAGCCATGCAGCAAGGGGTAGGCTGGATCTCCAAGGAAAACTATAGGCATTTCAACATCCCCAATAGCAATTTTCTGGTCTAGGGAGTCGGTCCCTTCCTGCAGCTGTTCAAACAGTTCAGAGTTTCTAAAGATGTGAGCGTCATGCACCTTTCTCAACCATCCCACGTTAATGTCCATGAAACATCCCTTGTGACCCACCAGTGCTTCCAGCACCATTGATTTAGAATAGGTTTACATACTGGTTGCCAAAGTGGTCCAGTGCTAAGACAGGTATATGCGTTCTGAATATCGCCTCACCACAGTTAGGGAACCTCATTGCAACAGTGCCATCCACTATGACCTACACATTTCCCACAGTCATTACCCTTGCTAGCAGAAGGTTAGTGATTGTGTTGGCTACTTGGATCACAGCAGTCCCCACAGTTGATTTGTCCACTCCAAATTGATTCCCGAATGACAGGTAGCGGTCGGGTGTTACAAGCTTCCACAGGGCTATCGCCACTCACTTCTCAACTGTCAGGGCAGCTTTATTCTTGGCATTCTTGAGCTTCAGGGCAGGGGAAAGCAACTCACAAAGTTCTATGAAAGTGACCTTATGCATGCAAAAGTTTCGCAGCCACTGGGAATCATCCCATACCTGCATGTTACGCGGTCCCATCAGTCTACGCTTGTTTGCCAGGCCCAGAATTGGGATTTCACTGTTTGAACCTTTCCCATTGCCATCGTGATCTCCCAATTACCACATCCTGTGCTTTCAGGGAAGTCTATGCCCATGTCCTCCTTACAATCGTCTTCCTGCTGGCATCTCCTAGCCAGGTTCTGCACATACTGCAGGATAATGAGTGAGGTGTTTACAATACTCACAACAGCGGTGGTGAGCTGAGTAGGCTCCATGCTTACCGTGCTATGGAGTCTGCACGGGTAACCCAGGAAAAAAGGTGCAAAATGATTCTCTGCCATTGCTTTCATGGACAGAGGGAGAGATAGTAGACTGACGACATGTACCCAAAACCACGCACAACAATGTTTTTGCCCCATCAGGCACTGGGAACTTAACCCAGAATTCCAGTGGGCAGTGGAGACTGCGCGGGCTGTGGGATACGACACACTCCACCAACTTAATGCGCTTACTGGGGACATACACAATCGACTGTATAAAATTGTTTCTTAAAAATCAACTTCTAAAAAATCGACCTAAATTTCGTAGTGTAGGCATACCCTAAGAAATGGAGAATCCTCCCCTTCACTTGGTAGTTTGTTGATTGGTTGGTTTGTTCCAATGGTTAATCACCCTCTCTGTTAAGAATTTCTGCCTTACACTAATTTGAATTTGTCTAGGTTTAACTTTTTAGCCACTGGTTCTTTGCTAGATTTCTCCCTGTGAAGATGCTTATACAATATATTCAAGTTACTTCAGACTTCTTTTTGATAATCTATAAAGATTGAACTCCTTAAGTTTCTCATGGTAATACATTCTCTCCAGCCCTCAAATCATTTTTGTGACTCTTTTCTGCATCCTCTCTGATTTTTCAACATCCGACACAGAATTCTAGTAACTAGTTACTTAGCGCAGCATTTCATCCTGTGGGAGTACCCCTCAACTGAATTTGGCCTTCAGTCTATTTGTAATGGAATGTATGGGACAATATTGTGCAGAAGTCCATCTGTTGTTGCATTCATTTCCATTGCAGAGCTATTTTTGTCTTCTAAAACTGATGCAGAGAAAGTTTGTTTTCTGGAAACAGTTTTAGAAAACTCCTCAGACCACAGTGAATGAAAGACAATGGATCTCTGTGTCTGGAAGGTGCTGCTGAATGATTGATTCCCCCAGGGCCATACATGGAGTTGAACTCATGGATCAAGCAGAGAATATGGCCCTAAATTGACAGAGGAAGCCAGCAAGATAAATGAAGTTTCCTTTTTTTATTGGTCATGCCAGGCATGGCCCATTATCCTTAAATGGACTGAGCAGTTATTGTAGAGAGAAGAATAGGATATTATCTCCATCAAAGCTTGCTATATTCTCCAGTGCAAAGACCATGCAATGCAACTAATAAACAGAGCAGTTGTAAAAGCCAGCGTGGCTCCTCCTTCCCTCCCAGGAAAAGAAGACACAAACCTTTGAAAACTGACCAAAAAAAAAATCCATTAAGAGGGAAATCGTTCAGGCAAGTAAAAACTGTCCAATGAACTCATGTTCAAAGTTTTTACAAACCTATTGTAAACTGAGGTCAGTAAGACTGATCCTCCACTGTCACTCTTGGTGTATTCATTGTACAGCTATGCCAAAGGAACATGAAAGGGATGGAAAACATTAGTGAATGAAGAATTGTGATTTCAGATTCACTTCATGCAAATGGAAATGACTAAATAAAGGGACAATCCAGTGGGAAAATCAAGCCCAGTGCAAGTATATGGTTAAAGCATCACCATCTCATCACAAATCTACTTGTCTACCCTTGACATATCACATTTTGTCTCTCTCACATCTCCTTCCTACATGTCCTTCTATCAACCTAAACTTTACTTGGCCAAATCTAATCTCCTTGGGCCAGATGTTGTAAATCAATCAAGCTCCATTAATTCCAATGGAATTATGTTCATTTTCACCAGCTTGCTCTATCTCTAACGACAACACAGCTACCCTCCCCATACACAAACCAGTAACCTAGGAGCCATCTTTGCTAACTCCCTGTCTCTTGCCACATACATCCAGGTAGTGTCTAAATCCTCCCACTTCTTTCTCTATATATCTGCAAGATCTGTTCACCTTATCAAAGCTCTCGGCTAGGCACTCAAAATTCTCCAGCCTTGAGTACTACAACCTCCTCCTTTCTGGGCTCTCCACATCACCTCCCTCACCCCAGTCTATTCAAAACACCTTCCGTACTCATCATTGTGATCATATCACTCTCCCGTCTTTGAATTCTTTCCCCATCTGCTCCATTTCTACTATACTGAGTTCTCAACTTTTGTCCTCACTTTCAAAGACTTTCAGAATTAAACTCCTCCCAATGTATCCATATTTGTGCCTTACTGAGTTGCCCCTGACTCTTCTGAGCAGGGACATTTCTTTATTATGTCTTGTGGCATGAGGGGTCCTGATCCTGACTGGAGATGCTGTGTGTTATCACATTAGAGAACTCACAATATGTGAATTTCTCCATTCGGTCAGATAACAATAACATCCAGAATAATACATTTGTTGGGATTATTGGGAGGAATTCACCCCCTGCAGGTGTAGAAGAGGTGTCTTTTGAAACCTCTGTCCCACAGTCCTACTCTGGTTTCTTGTGGGCTGAAGATTCCTGGAAGAAATGTGGAGTCAATATGTTGTGCTGCTGTAATCCCTCTGGGTAGATTTTCTAATACTGAAGGCCAGTAGGTCAACACCAGAAACCAGGCGTGAGTTGAATCCTGAGTGTTTATGTTTGATCCAGGCACGGATCAAAAACAATGTAGCAATTTACATTTTCCCCTCTCCCTCTGCCATTTCTATAGTTTTGGTAACTCTCTTCAGTTATGCTATAGAATTATTCTACAAGGCTTTCAGCAATAGATTCAAGGAGCTCAATATATTTAGTTTAACACAGAAAAGGTTAAGGGGTGCAGCCGGTATCAAGCGGAGTGCCCTGGTCTGTGCTGGGGCCGTTTTTGTTCAACATCTTATTTAATGATCTGGATGATGCAATGGATTGCACCATCAGCAAGTTCGCAGATGACACTAAGCTGAGAGGAGAGGTAGATAAGATAGAGGATAGGGATAGGGTCCAGAGCAGTGATGGGCAACCTGCGGCCCACAGTCCACACACGTCCTGAAAGGGTAATCTGCTGGTGGGCCATGAGACAGTTTGTTTACATTGACCATCTGCAGGCATGGCCGCCCACAGTTCCCAGTGGCCGCGGTTCGCCGCTCCCAGAAAATGGGAGCTGCAGGAAGTAGTGTGGGCTACAGGTTCTTCAGAAAAGGACCTGGGGATTACAATGGACAAGAAGCTGGACATGAGTCAGCAGTTTGCCCTTGTTGCCAAGAAGGCCAATGGCATATTGGGCTGTATTAGTAGAAGCATTGCCAGCAGATTGAGGGAAGTGATTATTCCTCTCTGTTCAGCACTGGTGAGGCCTCATCTGCAGTATTGCATCCAGTTTTGGACCCCCTACTACAGTAAGGATGTGGACAAATTGGAGAAAGTCCAGCGGAGGGCAATGAAAATGACTGGCGGGGGGGATATGATTGGGGGGAACTGGGCTTATTTAGTCTGCAGAAGAGAAGAGTGGGAGGGTGGGGATTTGATAGCAGCCTTCAACTCCCTGAAGTGAGGTTCTAAAGAGGGTGTAGCTCAGCTGTTCTCAGTGGTGGCAGATGACAGAACAAGGAGCCATGGTCTCAGGTTGCAGTGGCGGAGGTCTAGATTGGATATTAGGAAAACAATTTAACTAGGAGGGTGGTAAAGCACTGAAATGAGTTACCTAGGGAGGTGGTGGGATCTCCATCTTTCAAGGCTTTTAAGGCATTGCTTGACAAAGGCCTGGCTGGGATGATTTATCAAGGATTCTTCATCACTGGAGATTTTAAAATCAGAACTGGATATGTGCTAGTTCCAAAGGATTTATTCTGAGGAAGTTCTATGGCCTGTGTCATGCTAGATGATCACAATGGCCTCTTCTGTCCTTGGAACCTATGAATCTAAGCGCTAAAGGCCTTTTTTCATACCCTGGTATTTTATGTGTCCTTACTGGACCTCTTTCTTATCCACAGTTCCTAGTTTTCATTAAATGGATGCTTCCATCGCTTTACAAAAGAGCACTCCTAGGCAAGATTTGCCTAGAGAAAATATATATCACAAGATTTTTAATTAAACCATATTCAGTTCCAAAGATTATTTACAAGCTTCACATTAACAGAGACTTCAATAAATCAAACTGAAGAATGCCACTTAAGGAATCCTGTTATTCTCACATTTACACTCTGCCCTGTACACTTTAGATAAAGTACAATCTGGCATACGGGTAGAATGGCTACTACAATACCTATAGAAATAAATCTAAAGAAAAACTTACCGTGCTGCTAGTCCAAGCAACTCATTGAACAAAACTGCCAAATCAGTTACTATGAGGGACTGACTCATTTCCCAAGATCCTCTTGTCTTTGTGGCAATAATATGGTTTTGTTGTTAACCTGAAAGCGAATTCTGGACCAAAATCAACGACACATTATTCATGAGCATCCATGTACTTAGAAAATTTTAAACGAGAGAGGCTGTAACCCCTTGTAGAAATTATCAGGATCTTTACATTTGGGAGTCTGGGCCTTTTAAAGTACCTTTGAATTTGATTACTTAATTCTTCATCTCAATGTTTGTCAAAGATGGCAGCCCTTTTGTAGCTAAAATTTAATAGCAAAATTCACCCTGTCAAATTACTGACAAGTGGCACTGAACTATTAAAGTGCTATATTAATACAGATTACACTGATTAATAATGTTATTAAAAATTGATTCAATGGTGCTCTCATTTATATCTCAGAGACAGACAAATAGAAATACACGAAGAGGCAGAACACATATTTTGTTCCTCTTGTGCCAAAGCACAGAATTAATAGGTATTTTATTTTTAATTAATGAGAGATTTTGGAAAAACTTTTAAAGATTTTTAAATAATGTACAATTCGATATTTTTAAAAGGAAAAGGCAGCTCCTGAGAAGTTGTTATATCTGTTTTCTCTCAGCTAATTAATTGCCTTTTTGGGACTTGATTTGCTATTGTCACAGACATGGGTTACCCAGACAGAATTAGAGGTGAACTACATGATATTTCTATAGCGCTTCATGTCAAGGGAAAAGGGTTTGGGATGCAGAAGGCAGAGCTGCTTAACCCTATAAGCCTCTCAGATCCACAGAGGACTGAGCCATCTGCAAAAATAGCTACTCTTCTCCATTGCTCCACTGTCCTCACCTCCCACCTCATGCAGTATCATTCCACTAGGAAACGTGGTGCAACTAGTTAGCCTACCTATGGCACCATTGTAACAGCTGCAGAGAAGATGCAGGGGAATTAATATTACCTCTGACAACATTAATTCACAACTAATTTATCACATGAAACTTAGGTGCATCTGCCAGGACTATACTGCTCTGTCTCTCCCAAAATGAAACTCCATTGTGTGATTCCATCTGCAGCCCAACGGAAACAAGAAATGGGCATGTGTTGGTATTGCCTCCTTTCACACAGAGAGAATTCTATCAAATTTTGAGACCCTCAGTGGAACAGTGGCAGAGACAAATTGGTCCATGGGTTTACATTTAGACTACTGAGTTTAAGAGAATAAGATCTTTTAAATTGTTTGATATATTAATTTACAGATAACAAGCAAGAGCAAAAACAAATTACTCATCAAGAAATCTGTTCTACCTCAGCTTCCCATTCCAGGAAAAGTTTTCATACCCAGCTTTCATGACAATGCACCCCATAAGACTTTATGGAAATATGCTTATGAATGTATATATGACAGGGATAGGCAACCTATGGCATGCATGCCAAAGGCGGCACATAAGCTGATTTTCAGTGGCACTCACACTGTCCCGGGTCCTGGCCACCAGTCTGGGGGGCTCTTAATTTTAATTTAATTTTAAATAAAGCTTTTTAAACATTAAAAACCTTATTTAATTTACATACAACAATAGTTTACTTCTATATTATAGACTTATAGAAAGAGACCTTCTAAAAACGTTAAGGCACACAAAGCCTTAAATTAGAGTGAATAAATGAAGACTCGGCACACCACTTCTGAAAGGCTGCCAACCTCGATATATGACATAACTGGAATATGTTTTAGGCTACATATGCCATGTAACACATCTCTGTAAAGATTATGATCTACTGGATATATTCATCCTATTTGTATGCACACGCATTTTTTTACTCAAAGTTATGAATACTGGCTATGCACTTGCTTAATCTGTATAATTTGTAAATGTATAAACTTGAGGTCTCTTCAGTAGGAACATAGCATTACTTGCTGAATTCTGGTTTCCTGGTCTGACAAGCTCTATTCTTTCTAAGCCAATTTCCTTCACTAAGTTTTCTTTTCTTGTTTTTCACAGCAATTAATCTATTACTGTGGGTGGCATAGGTAGTGGTAGTGGAATATCCCATTTTTTTGTAAAGCAAGTGTGAAAAATGTATGCTAATAAAATACATTTATCATCAAAAGATCGTAACTCCTAGATTTATTCAAGCGTACAATTGAGAGTTCAAAGAAACAGAACAGATTACTAATATTATGATGCTTGCAGCAAGATGATTGAAATGATTATTCAGGCTCTGAAGAAGGAAATGTTTTAACAGAAGTGCTGTATTGTATCTGCTAAAACATCTGAGGTAATATTAAAAAATACAATTGTGTAGAAACAATTATATGGAGCAAAAATCATCTTCAAAGTAAGAAGTCAAATATATTTCTGTAACATGATTTAGGAAGAATGTATTTGCAACACTTAACATACTTTCTCTCTTATAGCTGTATTGCTAACACAGCAGAAAAACAAGGTAGTCAGTTAGCTTTCACCTCCACATGCAGTACCAGCCTTTAGCAGGTGTGCCTCAAAGACTTTTCGTTCTTACTCTGAATCATTCTGTACACACTAATGAGCATCCCTCTTCAGCTTTAATTATTGGTCCCTGACAAGTCAACATAATAGGAATCAGCTTAACAAACTATACTCCCCACTGACGTGTTCAATTACCCAGGTTGTACTTCTCTGCAAGAGGTCTGAGGAGCTGCTAATTTAACATTGTCAAAAAAATAAACAGAGGTATCAGTTACAGTTTATCTTTTGACCCCTGAGTCACCAAATCTAACTAGACACATCCTAGTACAATGGATCAGCAGCTTAAATGCTTAAAAACCTGAGTTTGTTTTTAAAATAAAATTAACTACTACCCAAAAAGTGCCTGAAGTCAAAAGTCACATTTTATAAAGTAGGAAACTGGAAAGATATTGACACGTTGATAGCACATATCTGCTTCTATGTTTCTATATTTTTCAAAACTCTTTAATTTCTCAGTTGTATAGAATGAGTTGTAGTAGTTATTATTTGTTATTTACCGTAATTTAACCACTGGATCATTTTGTAAAACAGAGGTCCAGCTATTTCCTGTATCCAGAAATAGATGTAAGAAATATAGTACTTTTTAAAAAAATTGTATCACTAAAAAAAAATAGATGTCAAAAGTGATGAATACTGAAGCAGACATACAAATGAATCTCTGAAAAAGAATATCTTCTGAGGGTAGACAACTGTAAGACACAAGCCATATGTTAGCTACATAGAAACTTTCTGTAGCTTTGTAAGTTATCTAATCAAATGAATAAGAGCTCAACTCTTATCATGTCTTTGTATTATCAGGGTTTTGTTGGTTTGTTTTTCAGGGGATGATGGAGGTTATTTGGAATAAACTTGAAGATAGTAGACTCATATTATTAGTCAGAGCCATACTTACTACATACAGGTGCTGTGACAACCTGTTTCATTCTGCTTAGAAATTACTTCAAAGTTCGTGGAAGTAAGTGGGATTCTCACACATTTTAAGTCCAAATGGGACCATTTTGATCATCTAGTCTGACCTCCTTCATAACACAGGCCCGAGAACATCACCCAATAATTTCTGCATGAACTACTGCCTGTTTGTTGAGTTCAGTAGTTTTAAAACAACCTCTTTTTCCAACAGACATTGACCCTATTTCACCATATTTCAGTTCTGAACCTCTCCTGATCCCAAACCCTAAACAGTGAAAATCTATGTAGGTTATTATTATTACTGTTGTGAAACTTTATAGGGGAAATGTTTTAATTTTTCAGTACACTTGTGCAAAATATTCACAAAGACGGACAAAGCTACTCAAAATTCACATTGTTTAATATTTCCTTAAACTTTAACCAAAGAGGAGTATATTTCACTTAAAATAGTCCTCCATGTTTCACAAATTTTTGACTCAAAAAAGTATCCTTTTTCTTTTAAGAAGCTGGCTTATTCCAAGCAAGCAGGAGACCATTCTGAAGAAAACAATTTCAGTCAGAAATTAAAATTTTCATATGGTTCATTTCATCACATTTCACAGAAAATTGAAAACAGAGGTGCAAAAAACTGCAAAAACAACCAGTTTCAACGCATTCAGAATTTAAAATTCATTTCCAGAAGAGCCACTGTCCCACCCAGATACCATAATCCATTATTTAATATCCATGAGCTTTCCACTGGGAATGTATTTTGATATTTGTTTAATATTTGCTAGATTCTCATACACTCATCTTAAGAACATTGTAAGGCTCTGATTTAGGAAAGCATTTAAGCATGTTTTGAACTTTAAATTTAAACAAGTACTTAACTGCTATGCTGAATTGGGATTCTACATGCTGAGATAGATAGATAGATAGATAGATAGATAGATAGATAGATAGAAATTTACAAGTTCAAAACATGCCTAAACGGTTTCCTAAATCATAGCCTTACAATGTTCAAATATTAGCACACCCAAAATAGGAAAGCTCACATGTAGTCTAGTGTCCTCTTTACTTTCCCCGAGGGAGCCAAGAAAATATGTACACACACACACACACACACACAAATACTTTCACACGCACACATAATATTTTCCCTCTTGCTCTTATCTTCCCTTCATTGCTGTTTTTGTTGTGGTTATGGGAAAACCAGTTTGAAGAAATGAATTTTACAGTTTGACCCAAATGTGTGAGAACAAGAACAAAGTGTGAGACATGCATGAAGTCTGGAGCAAAACTTCAATTGACTGCACTGGGAAAAGCATCAAGGCTTATACGGCTGATAACTTCTCTTAGGAAAGACATTCAACCCATCCCAAACCCTTCATTAGTTTACATTTTTGCTTTCTTGTTCTTGTATGTGATACCACAGTAAATTTAGTCTTGACTATGAAAAGCATGCAAAAATGACAACTTCTTACTCAATGTCCCTGCTTCCTAATGCCTTCGGTGTCATTTCTGCTCAATTAATGATGAAAATAAGTTTTTACTAATTTTTATTCTTTTTTAAAATGCAGAGCTGATACAGCTATAAAAGATGGAGCTGGATTTTATTCTGTATTGTGCACCATCAACAGAAACTCTAATTGCAGAATTTTTGTAGGTGGAGATGCATCATTAGAAAGAACCTGATGCCAAGGTGAGTTTGCAGAGTTAGCAGTTAGGGAGGAAAAAAAACATTTGAATACTGAGCAGATTTGATGTGGCCACTTTCCAAGACTACAAACTGGAACCCAACTCCTAGTCAAAATGGAGAAGTTGTTAATGGGGAAGATATTTTAAAAATTCTTAGAATGGTGGAAGACTGGATAGAGCTGGAAGGAAAGTTTCACTGACAGTAACTCCTGCTTAGCCGGTAGTAGTATGGACCACCAATAGAGATGCTTCACTGGACTTAGGTTTCTTGTAGGCAACTGATAGTACGTTTCTGGCATGGTGTCTGATAGGTTTGTCTAAGAAGTTCTCACACGCACTCACTATATGGCCATTAACGTGAATTTAGCCTAAAGCCTCTCCTTTTGCTTAGGCTCCAGACACAAAGATGGTCTCACTACCACAGAGTAGCTGGACAAGATACACTCTCAAGAAAGAGCACCAGGACAGTAGATCACAGAAGGTAAAATTCTCTATGGGAAAATCAAGAATCTTTTATGGCAGTAATAATTCTTCCAACTGCTTGAATAAACTATATAAATAGAGTAAATAGAAATAGCAAGCAGGGCAAGTGTAGGTTTGTGCAGTCTCTTAAAGGCTCTATTTGATTCTTGGGCTTCGGAATAAAAGAGAGTGGATCTTTTCAATTAGCAGGGAAGTTGTAGTACATAGCTGGGTGAGCAGAAAAGACAAGCAGAGTGCGGGTTGTTTGGGGCTATTAATCAGAATTAATCAGAATCGGTATTACATCATCTGGACTTTCTTCTTCACCAATAATGGGAACTTCTCCCAAGGTAACAATGAGAGTGGCAAGCCTAATCCTAAAAGATTTGATAATATGTTCATATACAAAACAGGGCCTTCAACAGAAAACATTGGGAAGAGCCTTTAGAATGTTGTACAGCTGAATCAAATCAACATCCCTGACATCAAATGGATTGAGGAATTCTATTTGCACCTCAGAGGACAGGCTAACATGTCCCAACAATTAGCATTTTTTCCTACTTCTCCTCTTAGAGCTGAAACTAGACTATGGTCAGAAATCATCTATGCGGAAGAATATAGATAGACTCTTCGGGGGTGGAGGAGAGGGAGAGAGTAACAGCAGAAGCAACCTTTGCTAGAATTACCAGCCTGCTCTCCTGAAATAGAGGAGAGCATGCTGCAGAACCTGCTTCTACTCTAGACATTACAAATGTTTTTGATATTTGGGAGGTTCCATTGAAATGGAAAGGTGCAGGAAGGTTAGATCTCCAAACAAATTAGACAGATTAAGGGGGGACTCCTACTTCTTTTATAGACTTTCACATGGCTGAAGCAGGTTCTTCAAAAGTTTTGTGCCTGGATCTTTCCCTTCCAACAAGCGTACATAAATGAACAGTTTAGGAATGGGTGCAGGAGAGCGAAATAAACCCCACAGCCTTAGTGTAACATCATTCTGCACAGGATAAACATTTCTTGCCCATGCTTCAGGATTTATCTTCTCTATGACTCATGCTGAGTAATTGTTTTATCACTCCTTTCTGTTATGCAGAAGGAACTTGCTTCTGCAAGGCAGAGGTGGGTAAGGAATTTGGGAGAGACATTGGGGTGTGACCTAGAGACATCCGTGACAAACTATTTGTCTGGATCTGACTTGTACTTCTGCCCATCTTTCATATGATAACAACGGCTGACCCTGCAGTTCCAAACTGGTATATGTGTATGGCAGAAGAAGCCCATACTATGTACTTAAATTTAACACAAAGTAAATAGGACACAACAAAATGTGTTGAACTGTTCTTTACGGAAGATTCTTCAGAAGTTGTGATAATTGGGTGATTTTACTTATATGTCTCATTCCACCAAATATAAGTAAAATTGCATACTCCTGAGATAATGTATAAGAAAAATGACTGCATATGTGTCTTTTCTGAAGTCTGAACATCCGAGGTGCAACAGATATCAATCTTGTTTCACAAGAGACAAACATAAGTGTAATTAAAGAGGGACTACAATTCTTCTCTTTGAAAGTTCTACCAACAGCAAATTCATTATGCTCAGATTATACCAAACACATCAAAACACAATAAGACAGCTCAGAAGTTGAAATAACAACAGTTTCTTATTTAAATGTGTCACTCCCCCTTTTACTGGTATTTATATTGCACTTCCTGATAAAAGCATCCCTTGATCTCACTATCAAGATACTAGATTTTGAAAAACTTCATGTCAAAGAGAGAGAGAGAAAAGAAAAGAAGGCCACAAGAAAACAGTATTGGCAGCATCAAACCACTCTTACTGGCACTGCAAGTTCTTCTGATTCATTAACCAAAGCATCAAACAAACTTATTATGATGACTGGCACTACAACAATGCAGTTTTGTCAGCATGAGAAAACCAGTCACATAACTTACACTGTGGCATTATCAAAACCTCTCTTTTCTTCTATCTGCAGCCTGCCCTCACGCTCCCAAAAAAATCAAACTCTAGTGGATATTTTACTGTAATGCTACAAAAACCTCATCGCACGTTTTATACACGGCAGCCACACTAAGGGCAGGTCTACACTAGCTGCCGGATTAGTGGGTAGCAGTCGATCTTTCAGGGGTCGATTTATTGCATCTAGTCTAGACACGATAAATCAATCCCTGACCGCTCTCCCATCAACTCCGGTACTCCACTGCCATGAGCGGTACAGGCAGAGTCGAAAGGGGAGCAGCAGTAGTCACCACGGTAAGTCAACCTAAATACATCTACTGCAGCTATGCTATTTCTGTAGCTGAAGTTGCGTATCTTAGGTCGATCCCCCTCCCGTCCCCAAGTGAAGACCAGGGCAAAGACTGAAGTTCCACAATTTCAGAAAGAGATGGTAGAAGTTAGCAGCCATCAATGAGCACTATTTTCAACTGACTGTGACAGACATATCTACCAAAGTTGCTCGTAGTGCAATAATAAAGAAAGCCATGACAAGTCTGGAACCTATCTTAGCACATCAGCACATGAATGACATCTACAAGTAAAACAACATTTGTTGATCATCAAATGCCCTGTTTGGAACATTTATTAATTTGCTAGGAAATTACCAAAATCAACAAAAAATGGAGCACAAACAAGAATTAAATCACTCATAAAATGGTGGCAGCATCTCATTCTATCCCCTACAATCTTCATACAAACTGATCACAACAGTTCCAAAACTTAGCGCCAGAGTACTGCAACTGTGACTCAGACAAAGGAAAGAAAGGTGAGAATGATTCTGATGCAAGCTTTGATAAAAGAGGATTATGACATTGTTGGTGATAACTCTCAATCTTTCCATGGAAACATCTGCAGAGGAGCAGCCTCCAAAACAATGAGACAGCTGTCTGGCAGATACATGCTCAAACATTGTGCCGAGGTAGGTAATAGCTGTTTGTTTTCCACTGACAGTTTACCTGCAGAGTACCTCACGGTACTTTTTCCTCCTCTTCCCATTTTTAGGATTGTTTTAACCGCTTCCGTGACATAGAATAGGTAGCAGATGCTAGTTAGGCAATAATTAATTCAAAACCAGGCAATCATGACAGTAATCTTAAGGAACTGAAGTTCTGTACCTTTTAGTTATCTTGTTAATCACAGCTAATTTGATGGTCTGTGGAAGTATAGCAGCTCAATGGCTTTAACACCTACTTCATTAATACCAAGATTTTCAAGAAGGAAATAAAAGAAAAAAAGAGACATAACAAGCCATCAACTATTTAAAGAATATGCCAAAGATATAAAACCCAGGGGGTAAATATTATGAGATTTGATAGGGATCACTTCCCAGTCTTGCCACAGTTCTTTTTGTGTGGAGCATAAGGCAGCACCCCTTTAATAAAAGACAGGGAGAAACTATTGTACATAAAAGTGGAGTATAGGAAAACACATACACTGATTATATAGGGAAATCAAAAGTGAGCACAAGAAGTCTTTTTTTCTGCTCATGACAGCAAGAATTGTACTCTACTTTCTCACATTCATAAAGCAGCACGAAAACATGATTTAGAAAAAAAAAGTCATGTTAAAAAAATACCATTCTTCCTTACTCCTCCTAAAGTTAAGATTAACTATAATGTGTTTAAACTTAAACAAATATCAAATTATTACAGCAAGTCTGTTTTAGTGTCGGGAAAATTTCTGAATTCAACATCACATACAATAGTAAAGACTTACATATTTAGGGAGATAAAACAGTCTCTCCACAGAAGATGCAGAGAGAATGTATCATTAGTTTTTGAGTGAGCATGTTTAATCCTCTCTTCTCTTGTGGCACATCTATTAACAGAAGGATGTTTTACACCAGGAAGGCCCAGTTCCTGGCAACTAAGTCAGGCTACAGGAACTTATTCCTTACTGAATGAATTATCACATGGACCAGTTTTAGTGGATGGACTATGCTAGTAATAGTGGATGGACTATTTAACTATTGCTAAATGTTTAGGTTTACGCTCCTTGGGCTCTCCATTGACTATCTCTGCATGAGACAATATAAACCTTACTAGGGAGCAGGATGGACGGAGAGCATTTCATAATGCCTGCGGCATTCTTCAACAAAATATACTAATATACTGATTCATTAGAGTTTTGTCATGTTGACATCATTTTAGTTTACACAAGTGTGTAAATAGTCAATACCTACATAGAAACAACCTATCTAAATAAATATGAAACAAGCTGAACTTAAAATATAAGGTGACTTTAAATCTTATTAAAATATGTTTAGAACGTTTGGTCCAGACAAGGTTGTGCTCAGGTTTGCGGGGGTCCCTCCTGTGTAATCAGGTTGGGCATCACGGCCATGGAGAGTTCATAAAGTATCGCCTCTAGCTCAGGTATTAAAGGCCTGTGTTTCTGGAACAAAGTGTCAGGGGTTTTACTCCTCATGTTGCATGCATGTCTTTAGCAGGTGACTCTTTTTCTGTGTGGGTATGCAGACATAAACCATTACAGACAGGAAGAGACAGTCCCTGCCCTGAAAAGTTTACAATCTAAACTCACAAAAGGTGCAGAGGGAGGCGAGGTGGAACACGAGGAAAGTGGTCAGGATGATGATAGCAAATGACTTGCTAGTTCCATTTCCACCCCGAGCGACATGTAAATGGTGAGGTAGAGGGTAATCAACGTAAGTATAGTGTGGACACTTACAAAGATCATTTAATTTTTAAAGGTGTTAACAATTCCAGCAGATATCCAGATATATACTATGGGAAATAACTCTAACACTAGAATGGGTGCCCATTGTATAACTTGTGTATACATATTATAGTTACATATTTTTACATACACTATACACCTTTTTAACATGACTTGTAACAATGCTGCTGGATTTATGCTCAAGAAGCCAAATCCAATGAGCTAATGAAGAAGTATCCAATACGCCCAAAGTTTTATTAAAAGTTAAAATAATGCTATCAAGGATATCAGACCTGAAATTCGTATTGAAGAGAGGAAGGGGAAAACAGCCTTCCAAAAAGAGAGCTGTAACAGTATTAAAATCCCATCTGCTTCAATGAATGACCTCTGAGCAACAAACTGAAAGGGATAATAGCTGGCAAATGGGGAGAAATGAAAGAGCACTTCAGAAAACAGGAATCTCGTCAAATTCAATCTTCTTTTAGATAACGAGAATAGAATTGAAAGGAAAGGAAACAGACAATGTGATATACACAGAAGCCATTTAATAACAAATTCACCACTGCAGCTTTGGTGATGCTGGGTCAACCAGTCAACAAGCATTTCTTTTGAAGAAGCTGATCATTTTATTTGCCAACCAAAGGACAGTTAAATGAAAAAATAAGTGTAAGTTTTAAGGGAGGGCAAATACACTTGGGGGCCTGTCAGTCTTGACAGTGACTCTTTGAGAGGGTTAGTGCTCATAAGCCTCTGAGCTCTGATTTGAAAAGAGAGAAGTAAATGTTTAAGGGTATTTAAATTACAGTTCTTGTTTAGTAAATGGAACAAACCCAAAAAACAACTATATAAACATGTGCTGCTAACCAATTAATATATATTTTGTAGTTATATGAGTATGATATGCTTTAAAACATTAATGACCATTTGAACTGTTATGGGTTAACATATTTGACACTTTGGTACTAATAGTTCCATTTCCCCTCAGTATCACACATAAATCCAAAGCAAATTATTAACAATTAACATCAACAAGCACTCATTCTTGGAATCACTAGGCTAACTTCAGAAATACTACTTATCAGACTATTAAGCAATTTTTAATCACTACATTTTCCTCGTCTATCCACTAGGCTTCCAGATAATTAAGATTTCCAGATCTATAATATGCTTATAACTGTGCTGCATAGATTTACGAAATTTCATATATGGGCTTTTTTAAAAGGAGCTGAAGCTTAAATTGTCAGATATATAGCTCTGTTTCAGCTCATAACAAAGCAATTGTAAGGGTCTTGCTATTACTAACAATGGAGATGAATTCTTTGGAATGCTAATGTAATGATAAAAAGGGGATTTGAAATTCTTTACTCGACTAATTTTGCAGAGACACTATCTCAATTCAATCTTCATTTGTATGGATCCCATTACTTAGAGAGCATTTCTGAGCCTTCAGTTCTATCAAACAGCTCTTGAAGCCTGAGCAACAGTATAACTACATTGGGTTGAGGTGGAGGGGGAGCAGTGTGAGGAGAAATCTAGTTATGTCAAGTGTGAAAAAACACTGACTTAAAAATCTCATCAGGGCTACAGTTTGCTTCTCCTCCCCAGCCCCACCCACTCCAAATTAAGTGAGTTTGGCCAAGTCTCTTGAGAATTCTGAATTGTGATGGAAGTTAATATGGGATCCCCTCAGATTTTTTCTTTTGATTGTTCTACTCTATTTAACTTATTAATATCAATAAATGCAATGTGTATTTAATTGTTGTTCACTGTCAAGAGCAGCTGGTGTTATATATTTTAACAATCTGTGATGAAGCATGAACCTATATGGGAAAGAAAATCTCTTCTCTACACGGATTCTCCACAGTTTAAATATTAATTTAAATATTGGTGGGGCATGCATGGTGCAGTCATTCTGAACAGCATTCTCATTCATGCACATTAATATTGCTTGTTGCATTTGTTTCTTCTAAAGCTGACTTTCTTACAATCACCCAACATCACATTTGTCTAATTGCCTTATAAATTTGCACTGGCTTGGAGTCTAAAATATCTTGGATTTCCATCTAAAAGTTATAATATTCACACCTATTTTGAAGTCTAACACCCAAAGAAGTGTTCAAGAAAGATTAGAAAGTAAATTGCCCAATTGCCCTCAGGTTTCCTTCAGTGTTAATGTGGGAAGAATAATGAAAATTGAAACTACGATAATCTATACTACTCTTGTGCAAAAGGTGTGGTGAAAGACAACATCATAGGCCCACTGCACAGGTACAAGTAATCATAACAATGCACAGGAGCATTTGTTAATAAAGCCTACAAACTACAAAGGAACAACATAAAAGAAAAGGACCTTTTTTTTAATGAATTCACAACTAGTCCAGACAAGCATGATGCTAAATTATTAGCAAGACATGTGACATCCCAAGTGACTTCGTACAGTCTGTGCTATTAAAACTAAAGGATGTTTACCATGCTGCAGTACTTCTCTTCAATCATAGTATTGGTGTTATTCTCTATACTAAAAAGGAAAATGCTACAAATATTGCACTCATAAATGGAGGAGTGTCTGTATTTAAAGCCCACTATGGCATACTGAACTCAGTATCCAAGAGTGTTGCTGCATCATCCAATTTAAGGAGGCCCAAAGCTCTGCTTGGAATCTGTCACGAATGACGCTGTTGAAGATTATCTCACAAAATTCTGCATTAATGTCAGATGGTGGAGGATTTGTTCAACCCCCTCGTTTAGAGTCAGGTTCTGCCAACGTCACACAAAATGAACTGTACATTCCTCGATATGTGGTTCCATATAAAGTCAGTGTGAATTTAATCATAAGTAATGGCTGTATCCTTCAAACTGTGACAATCTCTGCTGCATCCCAGACAAACATTCCAGGCCCAAATGAAACAGATCACTAGTGATGTCCTGAAGTGATAGCCAACAAATAGCAGTGCACTGATGATACTTTCCCTAACAGTCAACAGGGTTAACGAATACAATGGCTCTTTTTGCTCCCAGTTTGATTGTTGATATATTAAAGAGCATCAGTTAAATATAACAAAGACACTTGGACTGATTAGTACCACAGTAAAACCTCAACCTGGCTGCAGAGGAATTGATTATAAAGAGAAGAATAAGGTGCTAGGCCCCAGTATCCCACATCCTCTCACACGTTTTGATAAAGCTAGAGCTACTGTAAAACCAAAAGGCAATGCCATACTTTTTACAGATTTTATTTTTAAAATGAATATTTATCACAAGTTATATAGTAACAATACTTGTATTCATAAAGAATCTTCAATCCAGGAATCTCAGTCAACACAAAGGGAAGACTATCAGAGGGTAGCCGTGTCAGTCTGGATCTGATGAAGTGGGTCTTAGCCCACGAAAGCTCATGATCCCTAAGATCTGTTAGTCTATAAGGTGCTACAAGACTCTTTGTCACTTTTACAAAGGGAAGAGTCATTAATCCCCACAACACGCTCATGAGTAAAGCTAGGCTATCAAAAAATGGGAACATTGTCTGTGAAAATTTTCACAAAGAAATGTGTGCCTTCTGTTTCTATCACCAAAAAAAATCAGAATTTGAAATTTAACAGCAAGCTCTGTTTATAAAGTAGGTATTAATACAACTATTTATCTAAGGGAGGTGTTTATAAGCCATCTATTACTGTGGAATCTAGACGAGACATTTCTTAGGGTAGGGCTACACTACCCACCTAGACACGATAAATCAATCCCTGAAAGCACTCCTGTCGACTCTGGAATTCCAGCACCCCAAGATGAGTAAGCGGAGTTGACGGGGGAGCCACCGCAGTCAACCTGCCACCGTCGGGACAATCAGGTAAGTCGAACAAAGGTACTTCAACTTCAGCTACATGAATAGTGTAGCTGAAGTTGCGTACCTTAGTTTGAACGCCCCCACTGTTCTAGTGTAGCCCAGGCCTTAGAGGAGTAAACTGAGACATAGAGAGGTTGTGATTTGCCTATACAGGAGGAGGAAACAAACCCAGGAGCCCTGTCTAATGCTGAACAATGCTTTCTCCTAAGTGACTCAAGTAATAGTGCCATCCTCACTAGGAACAACACTCTCCAAAGAGAATTCATACCCAATTCCCGGGGGGGGGGGATGGATAGTAAGATAGTGGCATATCTTTTATAGGAATAATTTATCTCAGAGTTTGAAGGGCATTAGTATTGATCATGTAATATATTAAATGCATTATTATCCAATCAATTGAATCACATAGGGTAAGGCAGAGAGAGAGATGAATTAGGAGAGGACTAGGAATGGGTAAGATGCACAGTGGTAGGAAGGTACCTGGACTATAGCAAGACGGAAGGAAAGATAGGAAGAGATGAGCTCATATCTAGCTTTTATGAATAAAAATACCCAAATACTGAGTATTTTTAAAGGGGGAAGGGGAAACATAGGCAAAGGTTTAACATAACAGGCCACCCCCATTCTGCCCCACCCCTCACCCCCCACACTCCCTGCAATCAGGAGAATTGATCTTGCATTGAATCTGCATGGTTGGATGTTTCAAATGAGCAAGGGTACCAGAATCAGGCCTCAGACATGTAAACAGGGCAACTAAGGAAGTCTTCACTGCACACGTTTGACTATTCTAAGTGCATAGAGAAATTTAGTAAAGACTAGCAAAGATTACTGAACACTCAGATGTTATACATTTACAAAATACAAGGTGGCTATAAGAGCATGAGGACTGGAACTGTGCTGGAATGTACCAAGATGAGCAGTTTTGCTTTTTTATTGTACAAGATGAAAATGAATTATTGATTCACTGAGGGAAAACATGGATGCTGCCAGTTCTTGAAAATCAAAATCAGATCTTGAAAATCAAAAAAATCTGAATTAGGTCCTCAAAGAGTTAATTACATGGGAAAGAAAGTGCTCTTTTAATTACATATAGATTGATTAGTTCAAATGCAGACTGCACCTTCACCAAGACCTCAAGAGGGAAGAACAAGGAAAATAGTAGCTAGGAGAAAATGGCCTTAAAGGTGTGACTTTGTCACTAGTTTGTTCCTACTAGACATAATTCCAGCTCTTGAGAAACTAAAGGATCAAAAGGAAAAAAACCCAACATGGTGCATAGGTCAACACCCCTGAAGTCAATGCTTCTATTAAATAAATCACAGCTTGTGAGACTGCTAGCCGCTTTGCAGCATGTTTCACTTCTGAAACATTCCATTTACTCTGAGTTTGCTTGAACAGAGCCTCTTGCTTCTTGTCCCTCTCCTCAGATTCCAGTCACCTGTTGTTCTGTTAATTCAGAGTCCATATTACTTACAAGAAACACTGTCAGTCTTTAACGTAATACTACAATTAGTATGATCGCTGTGTCAAAAAATTCCAATAAAAAAAAAAACCAACACACACACAAACCTCCAAGCACATGTGCTGATCTAACTGCCATGCATGACAGAGCTTATACAAAAGGCCTCAACTAATGCATAACTCCAATTAACATAAAGGTTTCTAAAAGAAACAGGCACATACAAAAACTCGGTTTTAAAGCTAATTGGGAAAAATCTGCTTCTAAACTGCATGGAAGTCCAACTAAATGTTTTCAATAGGCTTTTTAAGTAAAGGACCCTGAGGTAATAAGATAATATATTGTTTCCATTTCCAAAGGATATAACTTATAGTTTCTTAAAAAAAAATCACAAGGGAGGAGATGTACCATATAAAAAGGGAGGGTCACATACCTTATCTGGCTTATTATGACACTGCTGACATCAACAGTGAAGGCATGAATATAGCTCCAGTGTTTTTTCCTTTCTCCATTAGTTTTATGAGATTGGCTAAGATTTACATGAAAGGTTGCTGATGAC
This sequence comes from Dermatemys mawii, assembly GCA_007922305.1. Taxonomy (NCBI): domain Eukaryota; kingdom Metazoa; phylum Chordata; order Testudines; family Dermatemydidae; genus Dermatemys; species Dermatemys mawii. The sequence goes on along the minus strand of ML677365.1, from coordinate 5,130,891 downwards.
CTAAGGCAAATAGCATGATCAAATAGATTCAATTAAAAGCAACTAGCCTCAACAAGAAATACATAGAATGAGGATTCTATGAATGACATACTCATCTACTGTACCTGAATACTGTAAATCATCAAAAGGATTTCTTGATGGTGCCAGACACTCATCTGATTGCTAAAATATTATAAGTTTAAACACTAGTTTTTCAGAATAATTAGCCTTTCAGTAGTTGAGAGCGAGGATATTCTTTAAAAGATTTTTTTCCCTTTCTTCACCCTTCCCTCCCGCTTTCATATTCAAAAACTTGAGGCAAGGCAATTTAACACTGGTTTCTGTAACAAACCTGGTCAGGCAGGATTTCTCACACACCCTGCACAAAAGGCTAACCTCTCACAAAGTACTTATTTCAGATTTACGTCAAGGTTGAGTGAACTGCAGCCAGGGAACTGAGCTCAAAACACAATGTAAAAGGCTCCTGTGCTAATCACTAAGCCAATGGTTTAGTTGGAGAGCAAATTAAAAAAAAAAAAAAAAATCTTTGCACTGCTTCATTTCCCTTAATACAACTATACACTTAACAAAAAACATCCTTACACAATAATAATTAAAAGGCCAACACCCCAAAAGTGCTGATATAGTTTTAGTGTAACTTTTAAAATACTTTATTTTGCGTATAAAAAAATGGGATTGTTATGCTGCTACCAATATTTGCTTCTTTGCGTCTTTTGTTAATGGTGATATATTAATGGACTGGCTAGGTGATCTTGTAACTCAGACATTAATCACAGTAGTTGTCACAAACCTTTTCCTACGGGGAATATCCAGTATTGGACTGGAATATGATTGTCAAAGGTGACACTCCGCTAGACAAGCTAACCAACTAATTAAATGACTGGCAAAGTCTGATAGACCTTGTCCAGACCAGAATATAAGGTTGTTGTTAGAATGTGTTAACTAAATCTAGGGTAGACAATGCACACTGCTCGAAAACTTGTCTCTCTCATCAACAGAAGTTGGTCTAATAAAAGATGTTACCTCTTCCACTTTGTTTGTCTACGCTAGGTATTTAGAACATGGTAGTTAGAACAATATGTTCTATTACCACACCTTTAAATTGTAATCTAGGCCAGGGATAGGCAACCTTTGGCACACAGCCCATCAGAGAAATCCGCTAGCAGGACAGGACGGTCTGCTAACCTGCCACCTTCACAGATTCAGCTGATCGCAGCTCCCACTGGCCTCATTTCGCCATCCAAGGCCAGTGCAGGCTGCAGGAAGCAGTGTGGGCTGAGAGATGTGCTGACCGTTGCTTCCTGCAGCTCCCATTGGCCTGGAACAGTGAACTGTGACCAATGGGAGCTGCAATCAGCTGAACCTGCAAGTAAACAAACTGTCTCGGCCCGCCAGAAGATTTGCCCGATGGGCTGCGTGCCAAAGGTTGCCGATCCCTGATCTAGACAATGCTCTACATGTTTGACAATAGTGTAAATAATTCTTGGTGAGTTTTGAGTGGATTCCCAAGTAGTCTCCAAACATTCCCCCAACATGGTTCTTTACTCCTAGAGAGCAAGGATCAAAAGCTGGCTCAAAGTATGCCTGCATGTAAATTAGTTTCAGGAATATTCTCACAGATCTCATTTCTTCAAGTTAACGCTTTAAACAGCTGAAGAAACATAGGATTCTCAGAATAAAAAAGATGACATGAAGAACAAATGTAGACACTAAATGATCTTTTCACCTCAAGTGTTGCAAGGTGTCATAGTAAAGCAACATACTGGGAAGAATACATCATGTTCTTTGTAGAAAATGTATATGCCCTGTTCTTCCAAAGGCATCACAGCAGCCAGACCTTTATGCCCCTGCAGAGTCCTGTTGATCCCTCTGGAGGGTAAGAAGGGAGGAAAATTATGAATTATAATTTCTCCACTATGAATCACTTTTGTGCTAAATTTGACCTACATTACTTGGTGTATTGCGAATCTTTTATCACATTGTTAATATTACCATTATTTCCTAAATTAGGCAGAGTGTTTATTCAGTGTGCAGAGATGTCATATATGCTTAATGGATCCAACTGCTCAAGCAACTTTATTATACATAATCTCACTCTTACACCTTCCTATGGAGGAATAAGAACACGGTATTGCAGTACTGATTTCCCAGTTGCTGTCAGATGACAGCTTTAGGGGAGAAAGGTAGCATAAAAATGAGATGAGATATATTAGTCACTAAACAGGACACAACAAAGAATTCACATCTCATTTAAGAAATAACAGTATAACCATCCTGTAACTGCAGTAATAAACATGGAGATGTTAAGAAAGGTTTTCCTCATATTGCTGCAAGAACCCCAGCTTCCAAGTATTAACTGTTACACTGTAACTTGGGGTAGGGAAATTATCTGCTGCTATAAAAATGTTCTTATAACTATAAACAGGAAACACACGATTATTTCTGCTGAAAAGGGTAAGACCCGACTTTTATCATTAGACTCTCTCAAGGGTTTAAACCCACTTTGCTGCCTGAAGATAATTAGCAGCACTGGCACCAGCTCTACCTTGGAGAGATCCCCTTTTTTAAAAGCTCAGTCCTGGAATACTATGTATGTCAGTGGTGTGGAAAAACCCAGGGAAAACTTACTGCCATGGAAAGGGATCAGTTAAAGAGGGGTTGTGCAACAGCATAAAAGGAAGATTAGAGAAAGCCATTCATATAAGGAAACAATGGAACAACTTTGACACACTTAAAATTGCCATCCAAACCTGGCCATATGGAGGCACTTTCATAGAAAATTGCACATGTCCACGTTTCCCCTTGATAATATCATAGTATATTGCAGCTATCTGTTATATGCAATTGTATTCATGAAACTTGAAAAATACTCCTCCCACTGCCTTTCAACTTGCAAGCTGTCTTTTCTTCCTGTTTTGAATGGAGCTGAACTTAACATGGCTGATACTTGTGTAACAGTAAACGCCTTAGCTGGCTGTTCCCAGCTTTGTTTGTATACCAGCATCACTGATCTCTCTCAGTCCAGAAAACCATGCATCTTCACTAACCACTGGCATGGAAACAAGTAGAGAATATTCTTGTTGTGAGTGCTTCAAAAAAAAAAACAAAACAAAACAGGTGTTTTGCTTGTTTTAATTTGTCTTTGAATGACTGATGCTTGGGGGCAGGATAAGATTAGGAAACCCTTGGATGGAAAGTGCTGTAGTACTCCAAAAAGTATTATTTGTTAATAACAAAACAATTGCTCTGCTTTTGAAACCAGTTCATGGTGTACTATGAGCCAGATTCTCATTTACACTAAGAATTCTTTATACTGCACTGGCAAGTTGTAAAGGACCCTTGCTTTAAAGCATCTTTACGCTCTCATATCAGCACAAAGTGACATTAGTGAAAATCTGGCCCTATGTGTTTTGCTTTACCCATCTCCATACAACTTTCCCAAATATGACAGATTCTCAGTGTCTGCACCCCAAGATTTCTGCCCAGTCCAGTATCAAAACTGGATGGTGGATGCGTGTATAGCAAAGGTTACTGAATCATGAGAAACTGGTCACGTTGCCCTTTTTGCTCATCATTTGAAGTATTCTATTCTTTTTTTTAACTGCTATCCACACCCATCACTTAATCATAAGCAATTAGCAGTAAGACCTCACTAACTTTTTTCAGTTTTACGGTTCCAAATTATAGCATCCGCCATGTATGCTGAAAAACAGTTTTATTCACACATACCTCAGAGATTATGTCTGTGTCATCTAAATGAGGTTCTTTGTCAAAAATCCATGTCCTGCATGTTATTACCATATACAGTATGCTAAGAAAGCCTGAGGCAGATCTAACATATGCATGAGTTAGGCAACTCTAAAGGGCTTTCTTTAAAATTCATATACAATGTTTTCTGTCAAATCCAGGTGCTCCATGCTTGTTTATTCTAACTATATCTGATTTGCACAGCCCTCAAGTATAACAGAGAGGCTTTAACATGAACACAAGATAAAAGTAGTTTAATGATTTGTAACTGTGCACACTTTACTCACTAAAAATATAATGTGCAGTGGGCTTCTGTTGTTTGATTTACCGACATTACAACTAAATGTGTTAACATTTGACCTGGGAAGGCCTCATCTAAAAGTAACTATCACATAATGGAGGCTCAGTTGTTTTTCAATCCCAGAACACTCCGCTGAATGTACTCGGAAGGATGGCACTTTTCAAGGTATCTTTCTGTATTGCTGACGCCAGTAGGATTTGGACCAATACCACCAAAGATTTCACGTAAGACACCAAAGAGAACTTTTGGTCACTGTTTCTCTGATTTAAACATGTGACTTATCTTTACATCATAGATAATATAATTTGATGTTCCCTTCACAGTTTAGGATAGGAATGTAGATGTGCTCACTGTGAACCAAAAGGAAGGTATGGAGGAATATATAGGCACAGAAATACTTGTTTAAATACCAAACAAAATATTATTGCAATAAGCCTGAAACAGTCATTTAGGTAACTTTTCCAGGTGCAGCCTTAACTGCCTGGTGCAGTTCTCTCCTTTCTGTACACAGCTCTTCTAAACCTTGAATTGCCTCAAATTTCCTATGGATAGAGCTTCTCTGACTGTCTACCTCTTAACCCACTGAATTATCCCACTCAAAGGAAAAGTCCCCTTACTCACATTGAAGGACCCAGTTATCTCCTCACACCTTCACTAATGTACACATCTCACTCCCTCTGTTTTGCTCCCAGGTTACTTTTCTGGACCTCACCTTCAAACTTCTCAAAGTGGTCTCCCCAGAGAAAAGCCTGCCATCAGTTTGGAACTATGTCTCTCATTTTGTCTGTTTTCTTAACAACACACTCAGTTTAATATCGCTTAAGACATATTTCTAGAATACGACTAAAATGATGTTTTACGTGAACTATAAGGAAAATATGGCTGAATTCAACCAAGGCCATACATCACTTCTTTCTTCAAAGAAATGTCACTCTAGATATTTAAAATTGCATTCAGTGAATGGACTATTCATTTAAAAATAATTATTTTATGGAATAACTATAAAGTTTCAGCCAGAGCCCTAGAATCTCACTAGTATTTTTGTTGGAAGCCAAACTGGTGTTTCTAATCAACAGACAAATTCTCTCAAATAGCAGCTGATGGAAAGGTCATTGAATGCAGGGGTGTGCTAGCTACTCTCTCTGTTCGGAGGCATCATGGTTGTTAGCATAGCTGGCCCAAAGGGTATGTCTATACCACAGTTAAAAACCGTTGGCTGGCCCATGCCAGCTGACTCAAGCTTGCAGGGCTCGGCCTTGCAGGCCGGTTTAATTGTTGTGGAGACATTTGGGCTCAGCCTAGAGCCTGGGCTCTAAGACCCTACAAGGTGGAAGGGTCCCAAAGCTCTGCTTGCAGTCTCCTGTCTTGTTGTTTGTTTCTTGTTTTTGCCTCTGAGCTCATCCTTTAGCCCTTTTAGTTGATATTCCAGCTGAATATGGCAATCACAAGATGTTACAAGATTCCACTGACGTTGTTTCCTTGTACCTAATTCCTGTTTTGAGTTTCACCTTGTACCAAGACCCTCTCTTCTACACAGAAATTGTATCTTCCAAATACAATTTGTTTCCCTGGCTGTATTCAGACAACTTCCTTGGGGGACTCTACTTTCCAACTTTCCTTCTTCTTGTTGTCATTATACCGTTTTCCACAGCAATTTCAGAAGCTCTCTTCAACTGTTCTCTCCATCCCCCTGAGTAGCTGACATATTTATTACCCTTTTTGTTCACTACAAATGTACCCAAGCTATCTATGGGTAACCTTGGAGACTATGCAAACATCAGGAAAAATATACACTAACTTGTTGTTTCATGTCTGGTGTAGTTACAGTTAAGAGCTACTTGCTTTAGTTAGTCCTTCCAGTTCAATTTTTATTGCTCAATGTTGGTTACTAGAACTGGTTGATAAATTAGAAAATTCAAATTTCAATACCAAACAAAAAAGTCACATGAATGTCATCCTGCTTTTTAGCCAAATATAGAGCTGATCAAAAATTATATTCCAGTTATTATATTATTTTAAAATTTGCATTTTTTTACAAAAACAGAATGAGGTTTTCACTACCATTTTTGCAAAAATTTCACCCAAATTTTCAGTCATTTCTACTGGTAACATAATTAACAGAGTTTAGTTGACTCGTTTAACAGAGTTTTTTCTTGAAGATGGTAGGATGTGGTCTGGATGCTTCATATCTCAAAACACCATATATATTACAATATTAACATGTTTGTATAATAGCTGATATCATATTCTGTATTTATTGTGGTCATAGTGGAGCATATGGTCCTGCTGATGCAGTTTTTTAAGTCACCAAGTTATCACAATGATAAATCAGTACAGACAGGAGCTATACTAGTCACTCTGGTGCACGAATTACATTTAAACTGTGCAGAAATGGTTAAGAACATACTGCAGCTAGTGAAAAATCGCCCTAGTTCACAACTGTGACATCACTAGAGAGCTACAGTGGCAAGAATACCGCTAATGACATCAGAGCTGTGAAACATAGCTCCCTTCAGATGTCAAGCTATGCAAAAAATAACCCCAAGAATTTTTAGTTTTTTCATTTACACATGACATTTGGAGTGGTGGCTCTTCAGCCACACTTACCTTAGTTGTAAATGAGGAAGAGGGAAGTGCTCGTGAATGTTTTTAAGGCATTAACGGTCTGATCTAGCTGGCTACTGATGAAACATTTTCAAGGATATTAAAGAACCAAAAGAGCAGATAGGCACCTACAGGGATTTTGAAAATCCTACTACATATACTTGTCTGCAGTTTAGATACCTGCAATTTAGATACTTTGAAAATCTTTCAGTAAAAATGGCTTTTAAAACTACAGAAAGATCATGGGGATTTTCTCCTTTTGGGAACTAGGGAATAAACGGGATAGCCACAAAAACTTTCAAAGCTGCAAAAACAAACAACATTCTCTCTTGAGAAGTCACCTAGGTAATCTACCTTAGAGAAAAAATGTAATGTAAACAATATATGTAGACAAAAATGTATAATTAGTTCACTTTGCTGTTAAACATATGGTACATAGAGCAGGAAAACAATGATAAGGCTCTAATAGCATTTTGACATACAGATGACATCACAAACCTCTTACATTTCATTCTCCTTGTTACCATGTTTTCATTCACTTCCTCAATGTCTGTATAGTCTCGTAGTTCACTTACATGCTATGTCTCATATATATGGCACATACTGTACACACAGAGACGATATATACATAAACTTCTGTACATGCACTAGGTATGCACATTCACACACATACATACAAGCATAAGTACCCAGACATAATAAAAATACAAATTCCTGCCATTGGTGAGGCTTTTCAATGAAATGTTCTGTGAGGTTTCTCAAGGGGCACCGAAAATCCCTATCTTCCCCTTTCTTCAGCTGGGAAAATGTCATAAACATACCTGAGAATGCATGGACTATTCTTTAATACGCATCCTAGATTCACTCAGTCCTTTTTGCATTTGACACTAACTGTATACATCTTAATCAACTGAGTACACTTTTATTTTTTCCCGGAATGTCTAACAAATCACAGAATTTATATGGTAGGGAGATAAGAGCCTGAGCAAGATTCTCAAGGGTCCTAAATAAAGCCCATTACAAAGCACAGCTGACCCACAGATACAGACAAAAAGATCAACCATATGCTGAAAATAAACTGTTTCAATAAATTCTCTATCATCCTGAGGGACAAGGGAAATAGTATGCTGATGATGTTTAAGGAGTGAGAATGACACTGTCATTTCCCTAGTCCAGTGTTACAAGTATGTTGTTTATACAGTTCCAACCTTATTACCATATGCTGTTCTCACTATCTTGACCTACCATGACTGGTTTCAAAACTGTTTGTTCATGTCAGAAGTGCAATCATGCCTCACTAAGCTAAAGCTGTTGTAAAATAGTGGATCTAACGAAGAAATAAATGTGTATTAAACATATACAATTTCAGTAATTAGTAATAATAATCTCTACTTCTATTGTACCTCATATCCCAGGCTCTCACAGCATTTTATTAGCATTAATCATCTCCGTGGCCCTATTAATAAAATGAGCAAAGTATGGCAAAGAGGGGTTATGTCATTTGCCCCAGATCATCCAGCTTAGTCAAAGCCAGAGACCGGAAAAGAATCCAGTAGGCCTGGTTCCCTCCTGCTCTAACCTCTAGACAACATTCCCATTCCTATGCAACTTAATTATTTTTATAATAAACAGGTAATCAGTCTGTATAATCTATATCTCTTTCCTATTTCTCTCATTCTGCAATCACATGGCTAAACAAACTACAATGTAAGGAAAAGTACAGGCTTAAAGTCCACATAAATGTTAATGTACACACAGAAAAACATACCTGGGCAAATAGACAGATCATTAGAAATTCCTCTATTTTATAAGCCATAGCACAAATTTCAAAGCATTGTAAATGTGGGACTGTCAGATGATTGAAGAACATTTTGTAGTGTTATGTACTCTGCAAGTGGCTTCTGCAGCACTATCTTTAAAAACATACCAATGCAAAATGTGAAACAAATCAGTATAAACACACATATTTCACATTATGTTCAGCAAATATTGAGATCCAATGATCTCAAAATGCAGGGTCCCACTGTCTTCATACAGCCAGGGAAAAATTATTGCAAACACCACCAGGTGTACTATAAGTGTAGGGTTAGTGTCCCACCTTATAACAAAGAAATTGTGCAGCCACAAACTGTGCATGTCAAATGAGGTTTATGCTTCAAAGAGAGTATGAGAAGTGTTTAGCAAAAGTAATCATACTTACTGCATCTAATCTCCCCAAAGCCCTAATGCTTTAGTTCATTAGCACTCACCATCTAAGGTACCTTCTCTCTTTTGCCAGATTCTTATTTCTGCACATTACAAAAGTTCATCTCTTATCAGTAAAACTTGCAACACATTTATTCCTATTTGAATATTGCCACTGCTACATTTGGAGTAATTGTCCTGCAATAGCAGCTCCAATACAAAATGTAAAATGATAATCAACTGGCCTTTTGGCCTACTATTTATTTATTTATTTTGCACAGGTGTCTTTCTTTTAAATGAGCTGCACTAAGGAATAACTAGTCTCAGTAATATTACAGAACAACAACAGTAGGGTATTAGTTATATTAACAGATAAAGGCATCACACGCATCTCATAGCTCTTGATTTTATGACTCAGAACACAGGAACTTCTTTGAGACATTCATTCTGTATTCAGTATCTAGGACAAACTGTGCTTTTCTATATTGCTTATCCTCAAACACAAACAGCATTTTATTCCCTATATTCCTCACATCCTAACCTTTGGCAAATCAATAGCTCAATTGCTATAGCACCAGAAAAAAAAAAAAAAACATTGTGATTGTCTTAATAAATTAAAATTCCACAATTTAATCATTATTTTTATAGGAAAATAGTTCATGATATATTTATTGTATACAATTTGTATTTTCTATTCCAAAAGGATTAATTAAATCAGTGGCTACTCACCATGAGTAAGAACAATAGAATCAGGGCCCAGGTGAGTATTAGTAAGTAGTTAAGTATGTTGAGCACTGATGCAGAATATACTATATTACCTACAGATTATTAAAATATATATTTGAGTACTTATTATGTATTGCACTTATATCTCATATTTGATCTGCAGAAATCAAAATGTTTAAAAATAACAATTAATTATGACACAATCTAAATACTACGGACAAACCCCATCAATTTAACACACTGGCTAGATAAGCCATTTCATAGATGGGGAAACTGATGAAGAGCGAGGTTAAGACATGAAATTTCAAAAATGTCTGTTAATTTTGGGCACAAAACCAGGGACTATTAGGGCCCACTCTGCAGAGGTAAGAAGCACCCACAACTTCAGGAAGCAATGCCTCCTCTATGTAAACCGTCTTAGCTTCACTAGAGTCAATGGAGCTATGACAATTTACACCAGCTGAGAATCAATCCGTAAGTGAAGCCAAAAGCATTTATAGGTGCTTAGCAGCTTTGAAGATCAGACCCTACATGTCTCCAGCTGTGCAGCATTACAAAAACAGATAGGTAAGGTACAAAAATGGAGGATCTCACACTTAGCAGCAACTTGCAAAACTGTAAAATGACTGGAAGTGACTTTCCCAAGATCAGAAAGTGAATTAGTGGCACTTCTGGGATTAAAACCCAGAAATCTGAATTCCCCAGTCACCTCTAAAAAACAAGAGCTGTCTTTGTATTGAGAATGTTTTCTTGCCACTATCCTATCTATTGAAAAGGAAACATTTTCTTGTAGCCCTTTAATAAATAGTTTCTGTTAACAATTATTAAGGCCTTTTTGATTTCTGGCACTCAGACATTTGAACAACAGAAAGTTTTTGCAATTACTGCCATTTTGTAAGAGAAGCTGTAATTATCAAATATTTTAAGAGTTAAAGAGCACTATTTTCCAAATACTTTATGGCTATTAATAGCCATCACTGAATTACTATCAGTATTTTTGTAAACCGAAATATCACAATTATCAGATTGAAAACAGACTCTGGCCAACTTAACACAACCCCTTAATGCAGGGGTGGCCAATCTGTGGCTCCAGAGCCACAAGAGGCTCTTCAGAGGTTAATATGAGGTTCCTTGCATAGGCACCAATTCCCAGGCTGGAACTACAGGTGCCAACTTTCCAGTGTGCTGGGGGGTGCTCACTGCTCAACTCCTGGCTCTGCCCCATGAGCCGGCCCCACTTCACTCCTTCCCCCAAGGCCCCCACCCCTTCCTCTGAGTTTGCTGCACCTCTCCTCCTCCTTCCCCCCCCCCACCCCCACCCCGAGTCTCCTGCACAAAACAGCTGATCATGCTGAGCAGAAGGCACAGGGATGGAGGGTTAGGTGCTGACTGGTGGTGCTGCTGGTGGATGGGAGACTCTGGAGCCGGGGGGAGAGTTAACAGGGGGCTGCTGATGTGTTACTGTGGCTCTTTGGTAATGTACATTGGTAAATTCTGGCTCCTTCTCAGACACAAGTTGGCCACCCCGCCTTACTGCAATGCAATGCAATCAATAATGGCAGTACAAACAACTAGTAAAGGCATCCTTCCACATTGCAGACAGAAAAGTATTTTTGTCATTTTAAATTAGAATCTCACTTTCCTCTATCAGCAGATGGCAAGCGATGTGCTATTTCAATCCATATGGCTATATCCAATAGGCAGTGTATTACAAACTCTGAAATTAGATTAAAGCATTTTGATATTAGCTAGACTGTAGAGGGAAGTATGAGTAGTTACTTTGTCCACTAACCAAAAGTTGGTCTTTCCATAATGAATACTTCCACCAGTCTATAGTCAGGTCTACCCATTCAGAGTCATTCAATCACAAATGGAACTTTTGGGACAGATCCAACCGAAGGGCATTCCTCGCCAGACTATCAATTTGGAGCTTCATTAACCATTCTGTTCACTTGTGTTTCTGATCTGCTCTAACACTTCTCCTTACTCCTGGCAAAAGTTTGTTAAATGGTACTGATGGAAGAAATCAGTACCTACACTTTGGGTAAGAAAATTCCCATGTCATGTACAGACTACATGCATGATGATAGGCATTAATGAAGAGAGACTTTAATGAGGGTTTACCAAGTTTTGATTAATCTCTCCCTCTCAGGAGACTCCCCTTTCTGTCTTAATTCTATAGCCATTGAGCAAATGGCTGCTAAGTAAAGTGAGCTGAAAAACCTGAACAACTTCAGGGAGTTGTCAAAAACTGAAAATCAAGAAAATTTCAACCAGCTCTGCTACTAAGACATGAGTTCCACAGATGAACTATGACAAAAATATATAAAAAGAAGAGAGGTGTAAATAAGGAAGAAGAGGGAGAAAACCCAGCCACAAGGAATAATTACGAATCCCAAGATGAAGGGGTCTTAGTACGCCAAAAGAAATGTCCTCTTTCTTTGCAGCTTTTACAGGAAGGTAAAAAGGGCAGCAGATTTCTACATTACTGATGGAAGCAGTACACAAAGGGAATTTGGAGACAGCACACATTCACAGGCAGAGCATGGAACTGGAAATATTTGCTGAGCTCTTTCTGTAACTCCCAAAGTGCTGGGCATCACTCCTGAACTCACTCTGCATGGGTAGATGGATATGCTTGTGAGAGTTAATTTCCTAATACTTTCAAAATCCAAACTCCACGTCAAGGAGCTATGAAATAGTAATGGATAAAACATTTTTCAACCTTGTGTATTTAAAAGTGCTCTCTCTTTATAGCCGTGAGATGTCTAAGGAAGCAAAGCATGAATACTCTTGTGGTTCATCCCTCCTACCTAGAGTAGCAGGAAGAAGGCCTTCAAGTACCTGTAACAATGACTAAGCCTTCATACTGAGATGCTTATTCACAAATTTAAATTCTGTATTTGAGAAAAAAATATGGAAGTCTATTCCAGTGCTGGTCACAAGGGCCCAAAAGTCTAATGAAATATCTACTGCAGGAATGTGAGAGATCCAGAAGCAAAAAGTCCAAGATCTGTACTGACTGAATCTGGGTCTCATGTTCGATAGTGTAATTTAGTCATTTATTGGACCGTCAAGACAGAATAGGCTAGGCCGAAGGATCAAGATTAACAAACACCAATTATCTCTTCTATCTTGCAAATGGAGTTTCTAAATCAAATCTGATCTGACAGTTGTTATGGATATCCATTACAAGGACCTCTACCCTTCAACAGTTTAGTTAGCTATTAGAAGGCAAGGACAAATTGATTAAGTGAAGATTAAGTTTACTGTCCTTTAGGCATAAAAGGAACTATTTAAAAAACCAACCCAGATTTAAGACTTCTGCTAAACAGAAAGTAATTTTCAGTAATGGAAAAATCAGTACACTCAGAACATACTCTTTGCTTTTAAAATGATTAACATTGGTCCTATAAAACATCTTGCTAAATAACTGCAGAAGTTTCTGTGATCAGTGGAAAAGCTTTTTCATTTTTTAATTAAAAAAATTCTACTGACTTTTCTTATTTTGGTTCTTATTTTAAAACCAGTAAACAGACTAGTAAAAAACACAAAAAATACATGTGTAAGTGCCAAGTTGTTTACAAGAACCAGAAGCCTTGAAGTCTAAAAGATTTTAATCAAGATTTCCATTAACTCCTTCCCTGCATCGACTCAGCATCCCAGGGTTTATAAGAATTTAAACAAAAAGAAAATATTTATGCTTATTTGTCCAGTGTGGTAAGATATAAAATAATTTTAGTAATTCACTACCAGGTGACATACTATGAACAATGCACACACACATAGATTGTCTCTCTTCATTACCAGCTGCAGAGTGAAATGCAAAAATGACCCTCACAGTTTATTGTGTTAACTGAATACAGAAGAATCATAGAATCATAGAAGATTAGGGTTGGAAGAGACCTCAAGAGGTCATCTAGTCCAACCCTCTGCTCAAAGCAGGACCAACACCAACTAAATCATCCAAGCCAGGGTTTTGTCAAGCTGGACCTTAAAAGGCTCTAAGGATGGAGATTCCATCAGCACCCTAGGTAACCCTACTGCTTTCCTTAAAAAAACAGATTGACTGAACCTAGTTTAACAATACAAGCTTTTCAGTACTTCTAGTTCAGTTTGGGGCTATAAGAATATCCACCTTCAAGTATCAAAGAAACATATAGTGTATACCAGAGGGTATATTTCTCCCCTTACAATTCAAGGGCCTAACACCAGGAACATTAAGGCAGTTAATGTACATGCTTGCATCAGGAAAAGAAACCTATTAATATTTAGAGATTTTATTCTCCAAATGTCTTATAAAGGATGTAATAGTGGTATATTAAGTGTCTCTTTGATTTGAATGTTTTTACCTTGTACTATCTTGCCTTACGGGCTTTTAGTCATGTACAGACTGGAGCGGCGAGAGCTCTGAAGTGCCCAAGTTCCAGTGAAGTTTCTAAGCTTTCCTATTAAGTCTGAAGAGGTTTGTGTGTGATTTACAGTAATTTCAGAACAAGCTCAGAAATTTATCCCACCACAAAGAGATGCAATTTCTTCATAAAAGCATGCGATATTCAATTGAGCAAGGACTCCATTTTGGGGGGATTTTAAAAATACTTTGGCATTGTGACTACATCATACTTAAAATACACTGCACATGAATAATGAAGAACCTAATTTTAGAAAACATATATATAAAAGATGTAAGATATTTTTGTGTGGATGAGTTTTATTCCTCTGCAACCAGTAAATACAGTTCAAATGATTCACGGATTTAATTTTTATAATCGTAATTAAACAGCTGTGACCAGGCTCTATTTGTGGCATCAGAAGAAATTTGCACCCCACCTACTAAAATTAGCTGTAAGCATCCAGAGTTCTCATTTGAGCATCTGATTGATCAAAACAGGCAGGCATCGTTCCGTGCCAAAAAAAAGGAGGAATTAGATCTAAAATATGCCTTTTTCTCACCAGAAATTGTAGGCTCCCAGAATAACATGTGAATTAAAACCCATCTCCAGCTTGTTTGCATCTCTCATCGTTCCCATTCATAACAAAATCCTTGACAACTGCTCTGATTATTTCTTTTATTAGTATTTGTTATTTTTAAGCACAAATTTCAGATCATAAACTTGTTCCAAGAAGAAACAGCATGTAGTACAATCCATGTTAAATGTAGCGGGTGGAATTTTACTCCTAGCAAGTGCTGAAGGCAACTGACATTATCAAAGACTACAGAATAACCAGTTGTTAAAGACTTCTTCCCATATGTGAAAATAGGTAGTTTGCACCTCAGGAGTGCACAAGCCGAAATAAGGTCAAAAGCCAAACGAGAAATATGAACCTCTTACTCCATGTGCATGATCTCTCTGTTCAGGATGACGAAGAGGACAGATATATTTACAAACCGACTATAACTTCAGACCTGCATCCTAAACTTCTTTTTTCCCTTAACTTGTACTCCAGAAATTAAGGTATGATCCAACTTCCACTGAAGTCAACCGCAACATTTTCATTCACTTCAGTGGAAGATAAATCGGGTTCTTCATGCAAAATGTGACATTACAGCATTTGTTAATTCTGAAAACAGAAGCCCAGTGACATGCTTACTCACACTGAATAGCCCTTCGCTGACCTCAATGAGACCACTCAGAGTAAGGTTCTTTTCCATATAAGTGAAGGTTTCAGAATCTTACCCCGTAATGTTTCCCATCTAGCATGAAAAATTCTCCTCATATTTTTTCAAATATGTAATTATTTTAGCATGTATATAAGAACTTATATATTTGTGGTAAGTAAAATAGGTCAGATTTCATGTTATTCTATTTGCAATATGTGCTGTGGAATTAAAGCTAATAAATAGAATTTGCATCATAAAAAATTAGGGCTGGTCAATTTTTTTCCATAAAAATTATTTAGATGGAATTATTTTTTGAAGAAGTTCTCTCAAAAAGCATCAAAAAAAATATCAAACCTTCAATGAAAAAAATGAATGCTCAAAATCCAAAAAAAGTGTTGGGTTTTGCTTAAAAACAGAGATTGTTTTTTGGGATATGTTGCCACAGTGCTTCATGAGAGCTGTGATTCAGTTGCCTTACATCTCCATTATACTCTATGTGCTGGGCTCCCCAGTTGGGTTTCATCTCCATGATGCATCGTGACCACGGAACTCCCATGATGCACTGCCTCACATTAACAACTCAGAGAGAGGACTGCTGTATGCATCATGGGAGATGTAGTCAAACCAAGGAGCCCAGCCTATAGGAAAGTGGGAACATGAGGCATTTGAACCACAATTTCCTATGAGGAATAGCAGTGGCATTCCCTAATCAAAATATTTCAGTTAGGGGAAGACATATTTCAATTTTCAATTGAACATAATTATATGGCCCTTCTTACAGTAGTATCTGTGCACTTCACAGTCATTAGTGTATTTGCATTCACAACACCCATGTGAGATAGGGAAGTGCTATTATCTTCATTTTATAGATAGGAAACTGAGTTACAGAGAGACTAAAGGACTTGGCCGAGATCTCACAGGGAGCCTGCATCAAAACAAGAAACTGAACCCCAGGTCTCCCCAAGTCCCAAGCTAATACTCTGATTACTGGCCTATCCTTCTTCATGAGAAAAGAGCACTAGCATGAACTGGCCAATCACTCAGTGTGAAACTGCTACACTCCACATTGGGCCTGCATCCTCTCCGTGGCAGAGAGTGCTAACCCTTCCCCTAGAGAGAATGCCTCCTGCTACTTTCCTTTGGGCAGCCTTCTCTCTACCAAAGTAGTATCGTTAATTTTAATACATATGCCATACTGTTTGCACTGGGACAATGCAGAGATGCACAACCTCAGCAAGAGTTACAAAGAAGCTCAGTCACTAGACCACACTGCTCTAGCATCCCATGCAGTGGACTTGTGTGTGACCATGGTCCCCATCACATTGCCCCCCTTTGGAAACCAGCTGTTGTGCAGGACACAAAGAGAAGGTTCTTTGTTTCCTCTACAGTACTGCACGCTCATCCAGTAGCCAGGCACAATCTTGCTCTATGGTTTTAATTCAACTTTAAATACATGATGTCATATCTCAAATATAATATACTACATATACATACACATATCACAATTTTTAAAATTATAGACATAGGACATGAAACATATATTGACATGTGACATTTTAAAATACTCAGAATACTTCTCAAAGGAACAAGTGGCAAAACATCAAAAGAACTATTCAATCATTATATGCATGTATTTTAGAAAGAGAATTATAAATGAATTATATCAGATGTGAAGCTCTCTGCTGTATCAACTGTGCTACAATAGAGATCTTAAAATAAGGATCACCAGACCATATTAAAAGTAGCTACATGCATATATCTATTCTGATCAGTTCTTAGGTAACAAGGAAGTTACTTAGCACCTGCTGTATGTATATTTATATATTTTATATAGATACATTTACATTTCTTATGTTTCTGCACATATCTGTGCACACACCAAATCTATTTCCCATAGTGGGCATTTTTTAATGAAGACATTAACCTCTGAATAAAAAAGCTATGATAAATCAACAGAATCATTTATTTACAAATCTGTTTTTAAATCTTTACTACTTTGAAACTCATTCAGATATGTACAGAATCTGGATTTCTTCAAATTAATTAAAATTATGGCTATGCATTCCTAGTCCAATAGATTAATTACTTATTTGCAGCGTTTTACAATATCCCTCCTCTAAAATTTATATGTAGTCTATCTTTTAATTAGCAAAAGTTCATGTACAAAGGATATCTGAAATTCGACACAAAGAGCAACTGCACTTCCATATGTTAGATGTATCTTCATGCCACTTTTCACTGTTCAACACCATTCTACTTGAGGCAAAAAAAAAAAAGTACAATCCTTGCCTGCATTCATCTATGAAATTTAATTTTCCATTGAAAAAGTCTACAAATCAGCTATAAATTCTGCCCTCAGACATGAGTGTGCTGTTCCTATTGAATTCAATTTGACAGAATTTGGTCCTTAATTTGTATGTAAAATACAAACTTTCATTTCACTGGAAATGTATAATCTAATGCTATACACCGATGCACCTAAAAATAAATTATAATAATGTGCTTATTTTACTTCTCAAAACTTTTGATAACTTTAATAGCTGATAAAATTAGTCTGAATAGAGCAAACTTCTTACTTCCAAATTTAAAGAGCCCTTGCCATTGAAAAATCTAAGAATTATATAGTTTACATTACACTCAGTTTTGTTTATGTGTGCAGTGCTCACAGCTGTATTTATTTGGTACTGTCAGTGTTTTATTTAAAACAATAATTAGGCTATAGTTATAACTAATACTATAAGAGAGTAGCACAAGTTAAAAGTAAAAATGTAGTAATCCATTTGAAACCTAGATAAAAGATGCTGCTTTGATTTTAGGTCTGTTCCTGAAACCCTACTTATTGTGAATAATCTTTATTTATGTGATTAGTCCTTCTGAAATCAATGGTACTACTCTCAGAAGTAAGGTTTGCAGAGTTGGGCCCCGTGTCAACAAATAAATAAAAAAGACAGCTAAAAAGAGAATAGAGGCAGATCTCCAGCTGGTGAAAAATGTCCATGTTCCACTGAAGTTAATAGAGTTATAAGAATTATACCAGCCGATGACCTGCTCCCCAGGACTCAAATGAACTTAACAATAGCAACACATGTTACAAAAGATGTTGATCTGATCAGGAAACAGCACTAAAGAGACATGTAAGCAAAGTTATTATTCATCGTATTTCCTTTCTGTCTAATTTCTATGCATATATTTTATAAAATTACATCACTACCATAAAATCACATTCACTTCAGAAAACATATTATATTAATGACAATTCTTTCTCACAAGTTCAAATAACGAGACGATGATTCAATCAGTATTACTTTAGAAACCAGTATGCATAATATTTTGCTTCTTCTTACTGTAGAAATTATGTTGATGAGCTAACTATCAAACCACTGAGAACAAGAGAGCAATTCTGATATCTGAACTAATTATGGGAATATAAAGGTTCAGTTAATTATATGTGGTTCTGAATTTCAATCCGTATCAGCCATTTGTTTCACTACAGAACGTAGGGTGGCTTTTGTCTTTGTTATTGACTCAACAAGCCAAATGATGCAGCTCATCTTAAATTGAGAATCTGGTTTTCTCTGCTAGATTCATTTTGCTATTGATCCTAGCAACTTCTGTATACACTGTTGCTTACTAAAAGGCCAGCGGGCTTGTAACTTAATGCTTCTTGCTGTTTGTTCAGCAGACTGATTCACCTTTTCCTCAGCGTTTTCGATGCAAACATCCACCCACTGTATTATTACAGTGCCACACCCAAATAATGATTTTACTGTCTAATACATTTCTTCTCATTCCCTGCACCCAGTGACAGAAACGTACACAACTATCGGTGGGTTTACATCCAAAAGGTGGGGCCCTCTTTCCGTGTGACAACCCACCCTCACTTTACTATGCTTAAATTCAATTCTCAGAAACCAGGAACATCTATTTAACTGGGCAGGTTAACATTTTTAGAAGTTATATTCTAGTCCTATTTGATCACTGTGTCATGATGAGCAATGCAGAACATTCAGTTTTCTTGTGGGTTTGTTCCAGTAGTTACTAAAAGGAGCCAAACACATGTTTGTTTCTAAGCTATTTCAAACCTGTATAAAGTTAGTTTAACTTCACTTGTAGCCCATTCACCATCAAGGGCATTTTACCATTCCCCGGTTCTGTGCAGGAAATCAAGGTTTCAAAACTGTTTCTAATCAAGTCCTATCTTTACTCTGACACTTTGCTTGTCAGACAATAATTTAAATTTTCCAGGTTCTATTTATACTTAAAAATTAACCCCCCACCCACCACCTCAAACTCTGAAATGTAGAATCAGGTGCTTTTAACAAAACTGAAAGAGCTTAGCAGTTCTTTGACCTAACATAGCAATGTGCATTAGTAAGACATAGTGCCTGCTGAGTTTTCCTGAGTTAATTAGAGGACCCGTATGGCAATGAATGGCCTTGACTATAAATACTTCCTGAAAGATCCCTAACCGAGTCAGAGGAAATGGGAAAAAAATGAGATGCAGCTAAAGAGAAACTATTTCAGTTGTTTCTTCTTCAGAGGGCTATCTTTTAAAGAAGCAGGGACAAGGATACAGTGTTCAAGAAATGTACCAACTAAATCAAAAAATGGAACAATTATACTCTTCCCAAATTTAATTCTACAAATCAGCATAAAAATACTCCTGCTTAAAAAAAAAAGGTATTCAACGCATTGTACTCCCCAGTGATTATGTACATCTGTTAATGCTACCAAGACTTTTAAGAACACATTTTGTATATTTTCACACGCAGGGTTTGCTCCTGCTGTTAAAGTCAGCAGCAAAGCTTCTACTGACTTAAGTGCAAGCAGGATTCACTTCTGAGATATGCTGTCCTTCTAGAGCCAACAATCTGATGTTTATACACAGGGGGGAATATTTTCAAAAGCACACAGGGGAGTGAGGAATTTCCACTGAGTTTCAGGGGTGGTTGGGCCCATAAACCTTTGAAAGTCTCCCTCACAGTTAAATAGAGATTAATAATTCAAAATATAATATAAACTATCCAGTGATTCACTATAGGGAAAATTATGTATGATAATTACTACATTGTTACTTTTAAGATCAGAACTAAGTGAAAACTGCAACATTTTTTCTTTCAAACTTTGAAAACAAACAAACCAACCTGCTCTTCGGCCTGTTAAGAAAAAGGGGAAGGGGTGGAAGGTAGAACATTTGCACATCCCCTTGTGCAACATTTGCACATCCCCTTGGGCACAGATACCATTGTATGACAAATAGGTCTGTGTGTTAATTCCCAGGATCCCGTTGCACTTCTGTGTGTCTACACTGTGGAAAACTTGATACTGCAGCATCAAAACATAACAAAAGAGGACACTTCATTTAAAATCAGTTTAGGAAAGAGTTCCTACCGTCCAGAATCAGAGTTGTCAAAGCACTAAACAATGCTGCTTGGCTGATCTTCTGCTGGCTGCCAATGTTCCCTCCCCCGTAAAGGAACATTTTTGCATCTCAATAGACTTCTCCAGTATCAACAAATCTTTAAACTATAAATTCAGTTACTCTAAGGAAGAGAGGGTTAACATCTATATTGTTCCAGGCTGAGGGGTTGTTGTTTTTTATTTCTTTTTGTTTTTGTTTTTTCTATTCCCATTTACAAAACATACAGATAGCCTGTAAATACAGTTACTGGAAACATTTTAATAAGAAAAAATTATGGATCTGTGTTTTCAAAGAGTACACTGAACACCATACAATATACAGCTTGCAACACATAACTTGCATTATGTAAATTTCTTCCTACAAATAATAGTTGCTATGTATTCCATATGTATATTCCATATACATTTATATACACTTTACAGCAATTAAATAAGCCAAATTCCTTGACCACTTAAATGTCATGCACCACCACTCAAAACAGAACAGGGAGGGAATGAGCAATGGGAGTCACCAGGACAAAATTCTGATACTGGTTCTGCCACTGATATGCCATGTGACCCTGGGCAGTTCTCTAAGCTTCTCAGTGACTCAATTATCTCATCTGTAAAAAGTGTGAATAATGCTGCCAACCCAATCTCAAAAGTGAAGTCCAAAGATGAAAAGTGAAAACTACTATTATAACTATTAAAATCATTTCAAAGCTTTCTTAGTAAATGGGAACCACTGGGGGATCACAAAATCAGACATACGCCATTCTTTCCCTTTGATCACATTAGATATTCAGTGCTTCTGATCGGTTCTCCCCAGATTAAAACTATTTCCTTCATGTCAATTTTTCAAAAACATGAAATGAGAATTTGCCATCTAAACAGAACAATACAAGTAGTGCAAATTTTGCCTTTTTTTCAAGAAATGGCTCTAGCACACACAATTTTGAAAGCTACTGATATAACTTTAGAGACTTGTACCAACTGGAAGCACTGGTTGGGGCATGCCAGCTTTTAGAACCTAAATCACTGCTTCACATTACAGACTTACATTTTCTTTTTCCTAAGAGGACAGTCAAATCAGCTATGTTCAAACAATAAAGAGCATTCTTTTTTTTAAAAAAAAAATCACCGAGTACAATCAGTGTTGAGTAGAAAAACTTTAGCTTTTTGGAAATGAAGAGGAAGCAGCGGAATTAATCTAAAGAACTTTTCTGCTTGGATCAATTGACGTTCTAATCCTTCAGAATGTCAGCGGCAAAGATTCCTTTGGGTGAAATTCTAGCCCCGCAGAAGTCAAAATTTTGTTTTTGATTTTAACAAAGCCAGGGTTTCACTGCACAATTCTGCACACAGGGAACTGAATCAGGAATTTGGGGGGTTCTTTTCACACTGACCCGATTCAACTCTGAATCTGAATTAGCACTAAACCCTCACTTTACATTCACCCCCAGAATTTCCAGAATGAAGGCTTAAGTCTCACTATTTCCTTTTTCCCTCAATAGTTATGAAACATAGATATGTCTTACGATGTGCATGACCTCTGTTTTTGGCTAGTTGACATAAGCTCTCCCTCCAAACTTCACAGAAGAAAAATGGAAACAAAAATAAAAAGAAATCAGGGTTGAGGGAAAGACATGTTATTAGGTTCTGTGTCCAGTGGAGTTCAACTAGCATTAGCCAGAACTGTATTTAAAGGAAATTCTTCCCTGAAGGGTGCCAACATAGTTTCCCTAATCAGTGTAGACTAAGTCTAATCCTTTACCACAATCATTTTACAAACATGTAAATCAGAAATTGGGATGTAGGCTAAAATTTTAAAAAGCGGGCACCTAAACCTAACAACTGAATCCATATTTATGCCCCTAAATAAGCAGACTGTATGTTCAGAGGACAATGATTTTAGAAGTCAATGGGAACTGCAGGAATTCAGCACCTCTGAAAAGTGATCCATTCAAACCCGAAATATGGGTTTGAAAACCTAATCACATTAGCACCTTTCCGTGAAGAATCTTTAAATAGATATTTATATTTGAATTTCTTGTTAAGCCAACCATAAAAATTGGCCAGCATAATCTTTCCTCCTCTGCCTTCTCCAGTGGAAAAAAAAGCAGGTAAATAGAAAAACTAAAGTGGTATTATATTAAGATTTCAGGTGCAGCCAAAGGCGTATCCGTGGTCTTCACAGCGCTAAGGCAGCACGTTACCAGATTCCTTTTAATGTTTTATTTTGTTTCAAATAGACAATGTTATTTAGCCTGTACAAAAACAAATAACATTTAGTCTCAGCTGGCTAGCTTCCCAGGGTGAAAGTGGTCCCTGTGGAGATAGCGATGCACAGACCTTTTGTTGAATAAATCCCACTAAACAGAGCTTAAATGGGATATAAGTGGTTCCTTCTGTCAGGGTAAATTTCACTTCTAAATCAGGATTTTTTTTTAATACTGATAAACAGAGGAGAAAAGAAATTCACATACTATATATGAAGCTCCTACACACAACTGTCCCAAACCCAGATCTGCACATAGAAAGCCTTCCATGTCACTATTCAAATGATTAAGCTGAGAGATAGTATCAGTGACATTTCACGGCTCTATACAACACATAATGCTTTGATTCCATACAGATGCATGAAGCTTTTAAATTATAAATAAATGATTTTGAGAATTAGTACAATTGTCAAGTTTTAGACACTACTGACTTAAACAGCTCAAAAGATTTTTATATATGTTACAGAAGACTGCTGAAAAATACATTTGCCTTCTCTTTACGCTTCTGACATATTGATATTCATATTGTACTGGATTTATGATTCTAAATGTCCTTAAAGAGAGAATAAAGAAAAGTAGCTAATCATTATTTCCATTCTCAATACCAGCTGAGTTTCAAAATCACCTTTGTATGCAAAGTGAAAGCAACTGCAGCAACTTTCTAGGAGTTCAGATGGGAAATGGCACCTAGTGAAAACCCAGTGCTGACTCAGAGAGAAAGACAGTTATTTCCCCAGGCCACTAACCTCCTGCTCAAAATTAGTGAGTTATCTGAAACTCAGACTTCCGTCACAAGGCAAAGTAAATACAGTAAAAGAGTGAGGGTAAGCCCTTTGCATGCACAGGTGCAATATTTTCAGAGAGAGAACTAGTTCAGTTTTGTTTTGAGGATAGGATGAGAACGTAAAGTAAGATACAGAATTTCTGTCTCTTCTGACATTTCCTTTGTTCCTTTTTTCTTCTTCTTCGACAAGCCAACCAACAAATGTCAAAGTTAACATGTACTTTACATGTCTTAACTCCCTCTCCCCAAATACATTTCTTTATTAATATTTGACTCAGATTTCACATTTTAGCTGTTTAATACTATGATATCTCGCTACAGTATGCGCTGTCACCCCATCTCAAAATTTAAGAGGTGATTAGACGTGTTAATATAACAGATGTGCAGCCTTCTGGGGTTCTAAACCTTTCTTCGCCAAATGTTCAAATTCTTGCATAATCAGCAGGAATGATTAACCAAAATTCAGTCAGAGCTAACAGCAAAGACAAACAAATGATTGCTTCCTACTGCATCTGGTACATGTTTTACACAAACACTTGGGAACTATTACCTGCCAATTTAGCTCTAAGAGTTTGAATCCTTTAGACTGATTTTAATAAAGTGCCCTTGAAAATAAACCACCCTTCCAAAACTAGAGAAATGAGTAGTTGAAAGTAAACACGATATGCATGCACTCAGTATAACAAAGGAAAGCTTCCTACCCGTAACAAGGACTGTGATTCGTCCTTTGATTTGTTATCGCCTGATCCAGGATATTGATGAGTGAGTGGTCCAGATTTCTCTCCACCTCCTGCTGGCAGCCCCTGCAGGAATCCCTTGGTCTCAACAGCTAAGCCATAAATAGGCCGTGCAAGGTGGGCAGCTTCTACGTTTGGACTATCCCTTAAAGGCTTTGGCTGCTCTTGGCCAACAGACACTGGGGTCATGAGGCCTAAGCTTGTTTGAGTATATGATGGGCTTCCCCTCAAAATGTCTGTACCTCTCCAGGTCACACTGCGAAGATCATCATTGGAGCTGTCAGTCCAACCTTTCTCCTTGAGCACTTCCTTATCTTCTAGCTTTTCCCTCTTCACTGTGTTGTCAGAAATGGGTTCCCCCATTTTGGGGTCTGGATTGATCAGACTGTAGACTTTTACGTCAATTTTGGGCTCTTCCTTGATCGCAGATATGCCATGACTGTCTTCCCCATTGGCTGTAACGATGTCCATCTCCTGACAATGCACAGTGTTGAAGTGCTCTAGTAGTGATTGGGTGTCAACAGCTGTAAAGCTGCACTGACGGCATTTGTAGCAGTTATGTACTCTCCTGAAATAAAATTAAGATTATCTTAATATCAGAGTCCACTCACCATTCCCTCTCTTGTACCTGCGTTTTTCTTACAAAATATATGAGGAGCTATGAAATGGAATACTTCCAAATCCAGAACTTGAAGTGAAATTATCTGGCACATGTAATTCTAAATAAAGAATGTGGGTTTATTTTTGTTGTATGTTGGCTAACACAGAAATAAATCTAGTTGCTAAATACCAGAACAACTGGTTTGTTGCCTTTGTTATCAATGATGCTCTAACCATTCATTCAGGCTCAGTCCCATCTTTCTGAACCCTACATAATTTCAAATTTTGTACGATTTTTCTTTTTGATTTGAATCAATACGCTTTTCACCTCCTATTTATTCCACTGTGACATTTTCCAACACAAAATGAAACATGTACAAGGGGACATACTTCTTTCTGACACCTAATTAAAAGCCACTTTGTATAATGCAGTGCTGTATTAAAGAGTTCCTGTTTAATTGTTTTAAAAAATTACTTTGCCTGTCATCAATTTTGCAGTCATTTAGTCAATATAGAGGACTTTGGGGGAAATTTTTAGTTAACTTACAGCTAAAGATACTCCAAAGGATAAGAGTTCTTGAAACAAGAAACAATTCTTATTTGTTCTCTATGGAAATTTTAAAAGCTGTTTTGAAATGAAACTGCTCTTAAGGAAACACAAGACAGCTGATTTTGTCCTTATATATTGAATTCTACTGACAAAGACAGAGGCATTTTTGTAAAGTGTGAGAGGCTTTCAAGTAGGGAAGGAGAGAATATATGTGAATTCCATTACAGTCTGCTAAAAGGTATGGAATATGCTGGAATAATAATGCACATCCCTGTTTTCATTATAAGTCTATGCAAAGTACTATATTAGTAAATCATGTAAAGCATACATTACTACATTGGAACAACATGTTACCGGTTTACTGTATATCCCACAGTAACAGAATACTTTCTATGAGCTAACCAGAAAACATTTATTAATTATTATTATTTATACTATAATAGTGGCCAGAGTCCCCAATAAGCATTGGTGTCCCATTGAGCTAGGCACTGTACCAATGCAGAGTAAAAGACAGTCACTGCTCTTCATCAAAATGTATATAAATCTGTAATTCCTTCTCCTACAGATACACTCACACATACACATCCTATGCACTTAGAGTCACAGTAGTGACTCCAGCCAAGTTAGAAAAAATGAGCCCTTGACTATCCATGCTGGACAAAGCTTGTATGGGAAATGTTACTGCCATGACAACTTCAATTGTTGAAAATTAATTCTTTCAAGGCCAAATCCTGGTCCCAATGAAGTTAATGGCAAAATTCCCATTAACTTGAATAAGAGCAGCATTTGGCTTTTGGTTCATCTGTATAGCTGGAATATTACACAAAATGTCCCTTTTTAAGTCTGATAGTGTAGGAGAAATAAATTTCTAAACTTAAAAATTAATCTTGGTTGACAAAATAAACCATATGCTATTTAAAGTATCTGATTTTTATGAAATTTTGCATGCATGCATGCAGATATGAGTATGTATTCAAGTCTCAAGATCTGTAGTGCTTGTGTAATATCATTTTTTGTGTGTCATTTTCAGTATTATTATATTCAGTTTAGATAACTAGACGGGCTCCTTCAGGCTCCAAAAAATTCAGTAAATTATTCTGTATATAGCCTAGTAGCAAAGAAAGTCTTCTTGTGGGCTAGGAAACAGTGGGTTAAAACTCTGTTCTGGCTGTACTGTCTCATTCTAAACCAGCTTTTTTACTGAAATCAGCCCATCTCTGTGTGATACTAACTTGATTCTTTTCTGAACCAAGCTTAATTCTGTTTCTGAAACCAAAAGAGAGAGTGCTATCTGATCAAAACCATTTCACAGATACAAAAAAAGCCAAGGGGAGTGGGGGGGCTAGTCATATAAAGGTGGAATATCTTCAGAGAAGGCCAAGTTCGACAAGGGTTAGTTATCTAAAAAAGCCAAGTTAAACAAGACACCATTTGGGACTAATGGCCCAACCCCAATTTATTCCCTGCCTCAAAGTTTATCAATCCTTTGGGAGGTAATTTAGCACTAAGTGTCTTTTGTTTAACTTGGCCATTTGTATGGCTAACCCCCTTTCCTAACTTGGCTCCTTTCTACAGATATCACACCTTCAGGCAGCTGATCTTTTTCTGTCTAACTTGGCTTTATTAGGTGCATGCTAAATATTTCTGATCCAGATTGTATATACCACCATTATGATACCAGTGAAACAAATAAATGTACAGTATAGCAGCAGCCAGACAGGGGTTTTAACTATATATTATAACTAAGGCATGGGCCTGCTTAAATGCAGTTTTATTACTCTGAAAGCTTGTAGATTTGTAATTCTTTAGAAAGAGGGTTTTTCTTCCCACCCACAGAAAGTTACATGAGGATTTCTTAATTTGCTTGTGTAACTTTCTATACAAATGCTAATCTACATAAAAAACCACCTCTGATCCCAACCGGATAGCTCAATACTTAAGACTTGTACAATATTAGTAGATACATTGGATGAGCCAGGATTTGGCTACAGATCTTAAACTACATTTTCTATCCCCACCAACCTAAAATTGAGCACGTGTTGAAAACTGCGTGCATGTGAATAACTTAAACATTATGGATCAGAGTACAAATTTGGCCCAACACAAAAAAGCTACATGAGCACATCTGATTTTTCTTCCTAGCCTAACACCAATCCAGAAAACGACTTGAAGGGCTGACTTGTTCACTTGTTTTTAAATCAGAACTGAAATCTACTTGCTTGATAATGGGACAAATTCCATAGAAGTTTGTGAAGTGAGTCCCAAAAAACTAATCAAGAAAGTTTAAAAGAAAAACAGTTTGCATAGCACACTATGTAATAAACTGATTTAGTGTTCCAAAAGTTATCATTACCAACTAGATGATGGTTGCACCATCTCAGGCTGTGATCTTATGAGATAAGACACAGCACACTGTGTTAGGGTTGATCACTATTAGGGTGAAAGACTTCCAAAGAAAACTGAGGAGTGGAAGAAAATGGTGTTGCTGAAAAAGCAAGTACCACTCTTCCTTCTATGGTCTTGTCCCTGAACCATTCGACTCAATGCAGTTTTCCCACTGAGTTGAATGAGAGACAAATCAAGCCCTAAGCCGGTACTCATCTTACCATTGCATTAGGAAGGTACTGAAGCCATTTTTAAAACTCATTATGATGTAAACCTAAGGTCTTGAACACACGGGGGCATTAAAATATCCCATGACACTTTTCACAAGAACAGGAGTCAAATATTCTGACCAAGATCCTATTTGAATTGTTACATGCTGCAACCAAGTATTTTACTATTATTTCTTTGTACTGCAGTAGCATCCTAAGGTCACTGGCACGAGGAGCACTACAAACACAGTGACAAGTGATTGCACTGCAGAGCGAGCACTATAAAAAGCCACAAAAAACCCACACCTGAAGGGTAGGGAAAAATGATACCACCCAGAGGAAAGGTGCTCAGTTGACAGCAGGCACATGTCCTGTTACTACCATGGCTCCTGTATGTTTCAGATTTTATTTCTTGTTAACACATTATCCTTTTTATTTATATTACAAAAAGCTGGGTTTAAGAGGGGGTTTTGTTTGTTTTCAGGAGAAGGGGTTATACATGGAGTTGAAGGGGAGGGAGGAAGAGATTTTTGGAGTAAGAGTGGGAGTGAGTAAAGGGAGAAGGGAAACTGAAAGAGGGAAACAGGAGGAGGTGAAAGCTGGGGATTGAGGCTGAGTGGAAGAGGAACAGGATGAAGGAGAAGCAGCAAATGCTGAAAGCAAAGCAAATAAGAAAAAATATATATACCCACAGTCCAAGTTCCAGAGCTGAATAAATTACGGAATTAGGAGGGTGGAAGGGCTCCTGCCAGCTGCTGCTGCTTCTCAGGTGAAAGGCAGGGGCAACACCAGGACTCCCTAGGTCTAATAAAAGAGCTGGATGGCCCTGCTTTACCGCCATCCCACCCCCATACACACACAGCTGCAGCAGGTGATGGCTGGTTTGTAGAGGAAACTCCAAATCTAGGGATTGCCATAAAACCCTCCTCTTAGCTGCTGCTGCCCATGTGAAGCAGGAGAGGTAGTCCTTTGTCCCGGTACCCCAGACATACCCCTCTGGATTCACTGGGATATACAAGGGCCTGAAAGTCCCTGTGCCCTCAGCCACAGCTTGTGCTGTCTGCTTTATGCACTATTCTTCATTTCCTCTCCCAAAACACTGTGTTGTGTTATAGTGCACGATTAGACAGTTGATGAATTTGACCTCAGGGGAAGCTGCATTTCAGTAATGCATGAAGTGACTCTTCCTACTTACTTCGGGTCTAATATTTAATTTCAAATCTACAGCTGCATGTGCAATTGTGTACCCAATCTGTACGGGCAACTGCCATAAACTACATGCACAGATCAGGTTTTGCTATGGAAAAACAACCACTTATGACTCTCACTGTGTTCACATAAGCAAAGAACCAATTTATAAATGCAGTTGTGCAAATTACATACCTACAGTTAGCTTGTTTTTACTCAGTTGTACGCTTACCTTTTTAAAAATCAGGTTTTTTATATGCATCTTGTAAAAACTTTTTGAATCCTTCTGAATGAAAACCAAATAAAATTGTCACTTGCATTATCAACAGATTAGTTCTGTTTATTGGAAAACATGATTCTGCCCACATTAGAAAAGATCATAAGTCATTCTTAGTGGGACTTGTTGTGTCCTTTTTTAAGAAAATGATCAGACTTTTATCTTTCCCTTTTTCTAGAGATATTTGGACCATTTTTCATCATGTTTCCTGACATTTCTACTAGAGTGTGCCAACAATTTCCAGTCAAAACATTTGACAGAAAATAATTTTTCCACTAAATGGAAATATTCACTAAAAAATTGATTATTTTCAGAAAAATTATTTTTTCCCACCTTTTGGCAACTGAACTCTG
The DNA here is from genome assembly GCA_007922305.1 of Dermatemys mawii. Lineage (NCBI taxonomy): Eukaryota > Metazoa > Chordata > Testudines > Dermatemydidae > Dermatemys > Dermatemys mawii. The sequence continues at coordinate 5,100,965 of ML677365.1, read as the reverse complement.
AAAGTTATTAAGTTGCCAAAAATCAAAATAATTTTGGTTTCAGACTTTTTATCTTTCAACAAAAAAACAAACATGATGAAAAAAATGTTTTTTGGTGGGAAAAATAAAATTTCCTTACCAACTTAATTTCTAGAGTAAAGAACTTTTCATCCAAAGATCCCAAAATCCTCATATCTGACAACACATTACCTATGTGGAAATTGCTTAAAACACACACCTTTGGAGTACACTGCATAACTGAAGCTCCCAATGAAATGTACTTTAAATGAAATGTAAAGAATATCTCCTAATTCTTCAGGGGTACAATGGTGTGTAAATAATAGTTAAACTAGTAGAAAATATAGCAAGACAAGGTCGGGGAGGTAATATCTTTTATTTGACCAATTCCTATTGGTTAAAGAGAGACAAGTTTTCAAACTACACAGCTCTTTCACCAACAGAAGTTCATCCAGTAAAAGATTACCTTGCCCATCTTTTTCTTTCTAATATCCTGCGACCAACACGGCTCGAACACTGCTAACAATAGAAAATGTAGGACAATTAGCCATTTGGAGATCTCTTTATGTAAGCACATTTTAGGCAGGTTTAGACACAACTACACTGACGTACAATGTGATTCATTAACTTTGAATTCAACGGAACAGCCTACAAATTACATGTGAAGGAAAAACTGAGTGGTGTTAAACTTAAGTATATACTTCTGTAGGGAGACAACATGAAAAGCGAATTATTTTGCAAATTCTACTGTTGTCAGTAATGCAGGGCTGCGAAGGCCTGCACTGCAGATGGATAATACTGCAGGACAATGACACAAAATAATATTTAAGCAAACGGACAAAAATGATATTGCAGATGTATACCAAAAAGATGCAGAAAAAAACTGGATGCATAGCATATATCTGCGATTCTTGAAAGTCACTGAAGATGCACACCAGGGAGTACATGGACTCAACCACACAGGCAGGTTCTAAGCAGATCCATGGCATTCAGTATTTGGCAATGGTAAAATTGAATATGCAAACTGAAAAACACCATTTCTGCCCATACAATGGATAATTATATATTTATAGTTGGGGTCCATTCAGCTTCTTAGTATATAAATTGCCAGCAGCGAGTTTTGCTGCATTTTTCCCTCACAGTGGTGGAACTTAGAGTAACTATCACATTATTTTATTATATAGTAATAATTATAATTCTGTATGAGGAGAGATAATAAGACTTGAACTTTTCAGCTTGGAGAAGAGACGGCTAAGGAGAGATATGATTGAGGTCTATAAAATCATGACTGATGTACAGAAAGTAGATAAGGAAGTGTTGTTTACTACTACTCATAACACAAGAACTAGGGGTCACTGAATGAAATGAATAGGCAGCAGGTTTGAAACAAATAAAAATAAGTATTTCTTCACATGACACACAGTCAACCTGAGGAACTCCTTGCTAGAGGATGTTGTGAAGGCCAAGACCCTAACAGTGTTCAAAAAAGAACTTGATGGAGGATAGGTCCATCAATGGCAATTAGCCAAGATGGGCAGGGATGGTGTCCCTAGCCTCTTTTTGCCAAAAGCTGGGAATGAGCAACAGGGGATGGATCACTTATTACCTGTTCTGTTCATTCCCTCTGTGACACCTGGCACTGGCCCCTGCTGGAAGACAAGATACTGGGCTAGAGGGACCTTTGGTTTGACCCCGTAGGGCCATTCTTATGTTCCTCTCTCTCTCATGACTGTGTGGCATAAATACTTTCTAGGTCTAAAGTCTTACTCATGCATGAGGAAGTCACAAAAAACAACATTCCATGGTTAAAAGCTTTACATCACACCACCATGTGCTCTATGGGGATGTCTCAACTGCAGTCAGAAACCCGTGGTTGCCTTGTGCCAGCTAGCTTGCCTTATGGGTTTTGAACTCAGGGGCTGTTTAACTGAGTTGTAGACATTTGGGCTTGGGCTGAACCTGGTCTCTTTGATCTTACAAGGTGGGAGGATGTCTATTTGCAGGCTAGATATACTCTATATGTGCCACGTAATTCTCACATACAAATATTGCATATTTATATAGATATTGTATAAATATAGATATTGTATCTACAAGTTGTAGATCTTTTTTTCTTCAAATTATTCTTGTACCTCTTCATCTGTACAGCCAGGACCAACTGACTCAGAGGGAGAAAAGAAGTATAGGACTGATTAACTTTCCTAAAATTTACTCACTGGAGATAGGTTTCAGAGAGGTACCTGTGTTAGTCTGTATCAGCAAAAACAATGAGTCCTTGTGGCACCTTAGGATACAGCCATACTACCCGCCGGATCGGTGGTTAGCACTCAATGTATTGTGGATCAATTTATTGTATCTCATCTAGATGCGATAAATCAATCCCCAAACGCACTCCCTGTCGACTCTGGAACTCCATCTCGGCAAGAGGAGTAAGCGGAGTCGGCGGCAGAGCAGCTGCGATCCACTCACCACCATAGGGATGGTCAGGTAAGTTGACCTAAGATACCATGACTTCAGCTACGCTATCCAGTGTAGACCAGCCTTAGAGACTAACATCTGATGAAATGGGTTTTAGCCCATGAAGGCTTATGCCCAAATAAATCTATTAGTCTCTAAGATGCCACATAAACTCCTCATTGAGAGTACACATGGAGATGTATACCATTATACAGTAAAAAAATTCTCTCTTTCCAATTGGAATAGCCCGATACTTCTGTCCTAGTAGATCAAAAGATAATGGGTATTTAAATAAAATTATTATGTATGGAAAAGTCATTTTAGATCTTTTTAATAGATTATAAATATTTGTTATCATTTTCCCCCCGAATTAAACTACAGAAGTATGATTTTATAGGAGAAAGGACTTGAAAAATGAGAACAATACACATTTGTAAAGTGAGACGTGTCTGAAATTGGGAGATGCTGAGGGCAGGGAGTTGTGGTTTTAGTTATATGACATTTACAAAGCACACGAGGGTGTGGTATGCTAAAGATTTAGAGAATTCTTCTCAAGCTTTTCAAACAAAGGAGCCTAATTTTCGTTACCAAGTCCATATTTAGACCTTTAAATAAGTCTCCTGATTTTCAAAAATATTAAGTACATAGCAGTTCCCACTGACATTGGTAGGAGTTGCTGGGTGGTCAGCATTTTTTTTTAATGAGGCCACTAATTTAAGTGCCTAACTTAAGACACTCGGTTTTGAAAATGTGGCCCTCTTTCCCTCCCTTTTCCTCAGGAATAGGCATTTTAATTAGAGATGTGTCTTAAAAATTTAAGTTACCAGCTGCAGCAAAACATTTTTTTTCCAGTAGAGAAGCCATGTCAGCCCATGGAATAGCTAAAAATAAAATCATGCCATGCCCCAGCAGCAAAGTGTAACCTATGGAGTTCTACAACATGGCCCAAAGCTAACCTGAGAATAATATCTGGTACTTATATACCACTCTTCATCTTCAAAGCCGTTTACAAACATTAACCAGTTAATCCCCACAACATCCCTGTGGCCAACTTAAATAAAAAATCAGGCAACGCATGCTGGGACCTGTAGTCTCCGAAGGCTACAGACCCAAATTAAAGATAAGCAATCTGCTCCATTTTTTTATGGGCTCCCAACATATGACCAATGCAGCCCTCTGTTGGGCAATGTTTAGATGCCCCTGTTTTAAGCTCTATTTAAGCACTGTATTATAGTCTACCTGTGTTACTTTCTCAATGGCTTGGAATCTAGTAAATGCATCACAGGCTCTGATATACTTAAGAGATGTTTGAGACTGGATCTTCAGATCCACTGAAGTCAATTTCCAGCAGCTGAGAATCCAGCCCAAAAGATTTATCAGGGAACTGACAGCCATAAGGACATGACTCAGGAGACTGACTCTGTCTATCTTCGTATAGAAATGCTAACACTTAAAAATAAAGTGACAATGTAGATCAACAACATAAAAATGCTGGAATGTGGAAAAGTATCTTGTGGGATGGCATCATCAGATAAAAGAGTACCCTCTCCCAGTTTGAAAGGAATGTACACTTTGTATTCTGTCTTGTAATTGAAATCGATATATTTGAAAATGAAGAAAAACATCCAAAAATATTTAATACATTTCAATTGGTATTCTATTAAAAGTGCGATTAATCACGATTTTTTAATTGTGATTACATATTTTGAGTTAAGCATGTGAGTTAACTGTGATTAACTGACAGAACTAAAAGGAATACTAAATAACAGCAGAATATCCTTAATCATTGAATTGTTGGCATTGAGGATAGAAAATACTACAAAAAGGTAGTTAATAAGGATACTGTACTATAAAGCATGAAAGAAATAGACCTATAGTCAGTCTTGGGAAGAAAACCATTTGGATTCCCTTCATAAATGAAGATATCAACTTTCTAGTTGGAAGAATTTCAGATGGAAAACAGCACAGCAAATCTCAAATATGTAGGAATCACAGCATTCACACAAGTCAAATTTTGCTCTTAGGTGCACTGGTTTAAATCTAGAATTACTCCATTGACTTACCTGGAGTTTGACCAAAGTAAATGTGAATTGGATTTGGCACTATATAACCAGATACAGAGATACACCCGTATGTATCCCCGTTTTGATCTAATTTCTCCAGTATACTAGGATCCGTAACATTTCATAGAAGTGTTTAGTGTTTGTTTGTTTTGTGTTTTACTATATGTAATTTTAAAATTCACTGTACCTGTAGTGTCGGGAAATCTCTTCTTCCACCTGGGTAATAAAGTCACATTTGGTACATGAGTGTTCTTTGTTCTCTTTGAGAGTCAGTGGCCCATCCATCCCTTGAAGGGGATTTGCTTCTTGTTTTACATCAGATGTCTGGGCTTCATGTGCATTCTCATAGTGAAGCAGGAGAATATCTACATCAGGAGTGGAGAATGAGCATTGATCGCACTGGTGTTTGACTCTAGAGCTTCCTGTCACCCCAGGAGACAAGTGCAAGAGCAAGAGAGCACAGTGGGAACAATTACTTTTTCTGCAAGCAAATGGATAAGTAATATCTCCAAGGTGCTTTTCTGGGCTGCAGAGGCCTCGGGGACAGAACTGACAGTGTTTAATGGTACATTTGTGAATGTTGTGTAGCTGTTGATAATGCCGGAGAAGTGGGCCCACCACTATTACTTCTGGGCCATGGCTCTTTGAGTACCTAAAGTCACAGAACTGACAGTTGTAGCTTGTCACAACATTATCCTCTGCTCCTTTGCTAGAGAAGTCTTTCTTTTTTGCCATACTCGAGCCCTTTTCTGTCTTTGTTACTAGCTCCCCATCTGCATTTTTGGCTAGGTCATTCTGATTAATGACAGAGCCCCTAGAAAGTTTATCATTTAGATTTGGATGAAGGCTTCCTGCTTGATTTCCCTCATGCTGTTTGCTGTAATGTTCTAACAGTTTGAGAGAGCTGGATGATTCACAGCTGAAACTGCAAAATTTACACCAGTAGTAACTGGTGGCATCTGTATCATTTTGTCTAGAAGAATCTATGGGTTTGATAGGTACCGAGTATCCAACTGGTGTGTTCTCTCCTGTTTTTACGGTGATTTTGTCCTGCCACTTCCCCAAGTCTCCAGAATCACATGATCGAAGAGAAGGACTGGATTTATTTGAGTTTTTCTCTGAAGGTTTCCCAGAGTCAGAGGAAGGAAGGGCGGCTTTCATTTTGTTTGGATGAGTCTGTAAGAAGTGTTGCTCTAGTTCATTTGATGAGTTGCCCATGTAGGTGAAATTGCAGAATTTGCAGCGGAAGTACTTGGTGTTGCCTTGGCAATCTGGAGTTTTCCGTCCAATGCCAATAAAGGTTCCACCTAAAGTAACCTATGAAAAAAGAATGAGATCAGTTTAGCTAAACTGAAGAATTGTTCAAACACCAAATAGGGGAAAAAGGAATCATACAGAAATTGAAGGATAAATTTTAATAAGACCTACATCATCAGTGTCTCATTTGTAACAACTATGTCATAAAATAGTAATAAAGCCCTTCACTTCAGCAGCATTTTATATCTGAAGATCTCAACGTGCTTTACAAAGTTAAATAAATATTGTGCCCATTTTTCAGTTGTGGAAATGGAAGCACGCATAGGTTAAAGAGACTTGCCCAGTTTCACTGAGTACCCTGCCACAATACTCTGGATATCTCTTGACTCAATTCCTCTGTATCTTCCATATTCATATGCCACCATTATAATTGCATTTCTGCTCATCACAATCTTTAACTCACAACATCCAATTTAGGTAGAGAAGTACTATTATCTTCATTCTACAGATGGAGAATTGAGGCACAAAGAGGCTAAGTGACTCACCCAACATCACACAAGAAGTCTGGCAGAGTAGGAACATGAAGCCAGCTCTCTGAAGTTCCAGGCTATTACCACTCTACCATTCATCCTTCACTGCTCTAAAGTACTATCCCATCTTCCTCTTTAAAATCAAACTAATATAGATATCCATCAATAGAAGACTTTTTGGGAGCATTTTAGCTGAGTGTGGAAAACAAGATCAGGCCCCAGTCTTGCTCTACCAATATGACAAAAAATCTGGAGCAGACATCAGTATTACAGCACAACGAGTACCACTGTTTTATGAACCTGAACACACAAAAATGAAATTTGAAAGCTGAATTCAGTTGACTGTGCCTGATTACATCCACTCCTTCATATAAAGAGCATTCTTACAACAGCATCCAGTATCCACCAAGACTCCTTTTTAGAAATATGGGGGTTGCTGTCTGAACTGAAAGGCAATTTTCTCAGAGATTACTCAATGCAGACATTCTCCAAGGAAATCTTCTGTACTTTTCCTATAAAGAGCTCTAACTCTATAAAATAAGCATGGAAAAATTACAGTAGAAAAATGGCATGTTGCAGAGAAAGAGACTTACTACACCCAAAACTATGACATCACTAATTTAAAAAAAAAATGGTAGGTCTAGTTAATTGTTCTCATGATCTATGAGCACATGGATTGCAGGAAGGAAGGAAGAAAGTCTTCCAGGCTCATGTTATTAAAATCTCTGTTCTCATAGCAGGCAGTCCTGCCCTTCCCATGAGTGCACCACACCTGCCTTGTGACATCATAGAGAGATTTGCTGCTCCTGTACAACTGGTTTCATGGCCAAAAAAAAGGAAAGGAGGAGGGAAAGGGAAAAAGTCTCTTGCGAGAAAAATGTCACCACCGCTTTTCTTCTTTTCATGAATTATAACAATCACACAACATTCAGCAACAAATTACCTTTTACACCCCCCACTCTTCTCCCAGCTCACCCTTTATATACCATTCCTAATAAGCAGAGATGTCAGTGGAAGCTTCCACGCAGCAGTGCCATGCCTTGGATTTTTCTGTATGAGAAGGACTTTAACAAGGGTATACAAAGTTTCGACACACTCCGTGCAGGGTCAGATTTTCATTCCCCCAACTGTTAAATGAATTACTGCTTTTCTCCAGAATTCAGTTGTAATGCATTAGGCAAATGGCGTAATTATTTTTTTCTTCCCCCGCCCCCAACAGCTGTGCCACAGAGCAAGCATGTGATCACTGCTCATTCAGAATCACACCATATGGAAAGACTCAGGCATACAAAGAGCACGAAATGTAAACATTTTCAAATGCATATAATATAAATGCCTTTTAGCCATTTAGCTTGGAGTATAAAATACTATGCCTTGTATGCCATTAGCACTAAACACGTATAGTGAGTCAATGGGTTGCTAAATCATGGTATAAAGATGCTTTTCAGCCTCTGATTCTTGTTTTAAAGAAACATGATGCCAATAAGCTGGTTAAAACTTTTTTCTGATAAATTGAAATGAAATCAGTGTGTGTCTGGCAAAGACATTTAAATAGATCACCATGAGATTGAAAGGCAAAATGGTATAACCAGGATTTAACATTGCTGTGCAGCTTGAGAGTCCCAATTTCAAGCTAAGAATTTGGTTTGAGGAGTTCTTTGGAGAGGGGGCAGTTTTGGGGGACTGACTCTGCTGCAGAGGATCTTTGGTTTCTACTGCTACAACAGGATAGCAAAAATTGTAGGCAAAAGATGCTGGGCCGGATCCATTGAAGTCAGTGTGAACTGCAGCTACTCCACAGGATTTGGCTCAATAGGTCTTCATCCGTCATGTTATTTCAAATATTCAAAGTTTCACTGATGGTCAGTAGAACATCTCTGCCTTCAATTTTATTGAAGGCATTGAAGGAGTTAAGGAAAACAGACAATAACTACCACTCCATCTGTGATTAGCTCAGTTGCAAGGAGGTTTGTTTTTGCTTATTCATTGTTTGTTTATTTTGCTCTTGCACTGAATAACCAGCCAAAACACTTTACCTTAAGTGGTTCTTATGAGTAAATACATCCATTATTCTTAAGAGTCCATCTAGCGAGCCTACAGACAACAAGTCCATCTTTGCAGGTGCTCTTTGGACATCAGTTCGGAAGCAAGAGTGACAATAAGCCCAGCTGCTGCTTGTTGCTAATTACTTTTATTTCTGAATATTAGAAAAACATGTTCATCATATCAGTATTTTACCAAACAGAGAAGCTGTAAATGAATATATTTCTATAATTTTTCCTAATCCTGATTAATGCCCTACATAGCACGTTCAGTGTCCCACGCTAACCTCCTCTGCAATACAAGGATAAAAGAGAATTAAGAATTTATAGTATATCTTGTGCTGACCAGTTGCAGTACAAGGGAAAAGATCTTGAAAATACTGGAATGTAACTGATTACCAATTGTTGGGCCGGCATTTCACTGAGTACCCTGCCACAATTTAAAATAATGGATCCCATTAGAGGAGGATGTACGTGAAAGGTAACATAAGGTCATCTTAATGTTATTACACTCAAAAGTCATTTTTCAAGAACAGAAAACCTATTTAAGCCTCTGCAAGGGTCATCAGGTAAAGGAATAAGGAAACTAGCTTCCATGTAGCAAGGCTAGCAGAAGCACTTAAAGGAAAATGGTAATGGTATAAACTAAATTTGCATCAGCTTTCAGCCAGCCAATTTTGGATGAAGCCTACCCATTTACCACAGTGTTTGGATTCATGCATTCTACTCAAGTTTTGGCTTGACTTTCAGATTGCTCAGTTACATGTCATGTCTCTATGTAAGGACAGCAAATTCTCTCTCTCTCTCTCTCTCTGTATATATATATTTTTTGCCTCTTGCTCTCTTTCCTTTTCAAGAGAGAATGGAATAAAGGGGAGAGAGAGAGAAGTGAGAGGGGAGGAAAGAAGACATACCCTATCCACATTCCTCTGAAATTTCCAAGGTGATGGCTGGCTTCAGGTACTTACTCCAACAGTTCATTCTCATTCCCATTCCCCTCAAGTGCTCTGTGTTCTACTTTCTAACCCATACGTTCCCTCCCAGCACAAAAATCATAAGGAAGAGGACAAAGCAACACTAGAATGCTGCAGTTCGAATAGAGCTGTGGAGTCCAACTTTACTCCTCCCACAAACAGGAGTGCAGGGTGAGCAGAGGTGGGATAAAAACATCCTCAGACCTATGGCTCCGAGGCAGATACGCAGAGGGATGACTCACGTTCAGCATTCTCCTGTAGCAGGCCCTCTTTAGGATGGAAAAAATAGTTTAGTGACTAGAGCAGTGAACTAGAACTCAGGAGTCCAAGTCCCATTCCCACTTCAGCCACAGATTTCAATGAAAGTTACTAACCTAAATACCTTTGAGGATCTGAGCCTGTTATAGATTAAACTGAAATAAATCCCATTAGTAAGGATCACTAGTCTTAAGCATCTAAAAGTCCAAACTCTTTTTAGTTAATAGTCTTAATTCATTCATGAATGTCAACAATTATCAGTAGAGTTCAATCTTAAATTACTGGCCATTCTAACAGGTTATGACCAAAATGACCATAAGGATGCAGTTCATCTCTTCAGTAGAATTAAATTTATGCTTCTTTTCCACTATTGTTGGAAACAGAAAATATAAAAGAAGCTTTGATAAGAGGAAGCTTGATTTTGTTAAATGTCAGTATTTCTTACATAGTGTTATAACAGCCTTAATGCCAGGATATCACAGAGTTAACTTAACTAGTTAGATCTTGAAGGATTGAGGCTACCCAAAAGAAAGAGTGGAGAAGGTACTTAAAACTGTTCTAGATAGTAACCATGTGCCAGAAAAACTGGAGAACCAAGATCTGAGAGGTAATATTTTTTATTGGCCCAACTGCGGTTGGTAAACAAGACAAGCGTCAGAGAGCTTTGTGTAAGCATGAAAGTTTGTCTATCTCACGAACAGAAGTTGGCCCAATAAAAGATATTATCTGACCCATCTTGTTTCTCCAGTGTTCCTTACAGATGGTTACTACTTAGAACAATTTCAAGTGCATTCTTCACTTTTTTGGGTATTCTTGATCCTTCAAGATCTAACTTCTGTAGCAACTAAAATCCTCTGCATACATTTAACATACAAAACTTATTAAAGGCCTTCTGGGGTTTTCCAATATAAAATTTATTCCTAGGTAGCTTTAAAGTAAATAAGGTGTTTATATAGCCTCAACCATTTTGTCATTAGATGTGCAAAACATTTGCATCTTTATTTTGCTCTTATAAATCATTATTAAGAGAATTCATTAGTGTATTTACGGGGCATTCTATAGAACGTCACCTGTAGCAGGTGCCTTGTTTTTACTGTACATTCTTTTGTACTTCAACTAGACCACCTTTCTTTCGTGTTCTGGTGTTTTAGAATTTTTAACTCCACCTTAGTCTAATAATTACAGCAAGGGAACGGGCATCAGAACTTCTGGTTCCATTCTTGGCTTTGCATCCTTAGCAAAGTCACTTAATCACTTTGTGGCTCAGATTCCACATCTGAAAAACGGGCAGTGTTTAGAAATTTCATGTTTTTAATATGTTTAGATCAAGTTGAAAAGCACTTTACAATGACAATTTATTCATAACACATTTCTGGTAGATATTTGAATTTATGTTGCCTTTATTTAAGTCTCCAACTCTTGATGATGTCATGACTGATTTAGACTTTTAGAGGATTGGTTGGGGATTTTGTTTGTTTTTCATTTTTTAATTGTTACAGGATAGATACACCTCATTTCTTTTTTATGGAAGAGTATAAAGATTTTTTCAGTGCTTTTAAATCTCAGAGACTGTTTTAATTTGATTTTGCTGACCCAGAATACCCTCCCTCACAACTCTACTTGTTTTTCTCTTTTCCACAGCCAATCCTGAATTCATTATTATGGTAAATGGCTTAGACTATTTTTCTGATTTAACAGAACAGCAGTCTCCCAAGGAATCCATAGTACCTACCAGTTACACTCTTTATTTATTTTAAAAAGCAGATTAGTTCCTACAGGTGGAATGTTCTACATACACATAACAGGCTCAAAATCAACACTCAAGGGATGACAGTACAAGTTCAGCCTCTGCACCCATGAAATCCTTGGCTTTTGGTGTGACTGTTGATTAGGGTGCACATGGTCATGGTGATCTCTCAGAAACTGACTTTTGCCTACCTGCAACTGGAGCAGGCAATGAAGTTGGAGCATCAGATGTTAATCAGTCTTCACTTCTGAGTATCTGGGTCACATTTCAGTCACTAACCAGGAGGTGAAAGGCTGCAGATCCCTTACCAATCCCCTGTACGATCCAGTTTTCCATTTGCCAATTACGCTTAATCTTCTAATCCTAAAATATTTTCTAATGCTCCTGTTTATCCAGTTGCTTTGTGCAATATAGCATCCAGAACATTTTAACAAACCCACACTCATGAAGTTCTTCATGTCATGCAGGCCAGGACAGATTCTTGGCTTGAATGCTTGTTTCTATAAACCACCTTTCCAGGTCTTTAAACTCTGATAGGAAGAACACTCTCTCACAAGATGGGAGAATCTGTGGGGTATGTCTACCCTTTGAATTCTGAACTAAACAGCTATTAATGTATGTGCAGAAAGAATAGAGTTGTGTAAACGAAGCAAAGAGCCAATGCAGCCCCCAAACTTTCTGTGTTATTTGCATCTCTTAAGCAAGCAAGTACCTACGGGGGTCACAGTCACTTGAAATAAGCATGCTCTTCTCAGGATTGATTCCATTCCTATTAAAGTCAGTGGGAGATCTGAACCAGACTTAAAAGGTAATAAGATCAGGTCTTTTGTTTTTTTATTTTTTTTAAAAAAATAAGTAGACAGAACCACAATAGGTGTTTTTTTAAAAAAAAAATTTAAGGTCATCAGGCCAGATTCTGTTAAAACAATGGAAGTGAGTGGCACTTAGAAACTCTTAGAATCAGAAATCTGGTCTGCATTTAAAGTGCTGTACAACAATACTTAACACCAGAGAAGATATAATACACCACCCCATTCTTCATATCCTTAAAATATATTTTAAATTATGGGAGAGATCTTTGGCTGCTGTAAGTTAACATAGCTCCATTAATTTTCATGCAGCTACACTGATTTACACCAATGAAGGATATGGCCCCATTATATTAAAAAACTTTGTTTTCTGTGCTTTTCTTCTTTTTTGTTGTTTTGTTTTTTGTTTTAGTCCTTTCAGCTGATATCTAAGTTCTATTTTTATTACTTTTACCAGCTCTCTTCATCAATTGACATAATATACCACTGGCAATCACTCCCATAAAGACTAAGATACAAGCAATATATCAAAAAAGGAGATGTTGACAGAGCCTGTCCCAGAACACTGAAAATGGTACTCCAATCTATACCACCTTTCTATGACTGTAACAATAACCTTTGTTTGAACTAAAAATGCTGATCTAAATATCTGTTCTACAGCTCGTGTAACTTCTCTTCAAATGCTTTGACTGACAAAGATTGAGGGGATCATAAATATATTTGTTTAGACTGCTATATATTTAGAAAAGCTCCCAGTAGATAGCCTAGTAAAGTAGAGATTCTATTTGAGCTAATACTCGGTATGTGTTTTGAAGATGCAAACATTCTGAACCAGACTGCAAGACCTTAACTCGTATGAGTGAGCACTCACAAGAGTAGTCCAATTGACTTCAATAGGTCTGTGTGTGTAGATAACTGTGTATCAACAGAATATTTTTTTTAATATTACCCTATGTCAATGTTACCAAGTGCGTACTTATATGCACATATACAATATTTTGTAATAAATCTCAAGAAAACTAATATGTCACTTGTTCTGTTCATGGTGATGATCTATGGCTAACCTACGTGGGGTAATCCTTAATTTTTTGAAAGCCTAATGTCATGATGTTGGAAACCAAACACAGAGGGAATCCGGATTCCCAGATAACATGCACAGTAAGTAGACATACCAGAGTGCTACTCTACTTCATTCTACTGTTCATTTGGACTCATTCTAGACTTATTCTGCCTCACATGGAATAACTCAAATTAATGAGATGCAGTGGGAGATATGGGGTGCTGGCCAGACCTGAACAAAAAGAATTCTGACAGAGGATACTAGGGAAAGAAGAGCAAGGCCACTGATTTCTATGGCAACTATGGAGAACAATAGATTCATCAGAGCCAACCCCTATTGTGTTCTGGACATACCCTTGAGGTGTTCAGTGCACCCAAATCCAATGAGAGCACAATTTCAGTCTCATGCCATTCAGCTGTCAGAGAAAGACCCCAACCATGCAATGAATTCCTTACAGTGATATCCCTGGCACCTGTGCAAAGTGTCATTTGAATCAACAGATTTCCACATGGTTGCTAGGACCATCTGCACAGAACTCATTGCAGTATCAGGCCAAAAATGACTATTTTCAGTTCTAACCTATGCACAATATTTATCTTTCAAATGGGAGAAATAAAAGTATCAGACTGGCCATTCAGAGGAAACTGTATCAGTTCAACTGATACCATAGGGCTACCAAGATACACTTTAGAGAAACAGGATATCACAAAGTGAAAAGAAACGAAGAAGCTAATGATTGCACAAAGAACTCTTATCCGGCTGGAAGTTGAGATTTCACAGTCAACAATCAAATATTAGAATTGTAGGGAGATATCCAAAGGCAATAACGGATATGAGTTTGTACAGAATTTGCTCCTGGAAACAGCATACCAGGACACACTCACGCACAGCAATTCTTAACCAGGCCAATGAACAAAGTACCACTTCCATACATGCAGTATGGACTGATTTTGGAATAACTAAGCTAAATGCCAATAAACCCAACAAAATCAAATTTTGAACAGTTTCTCTAAACACAAGAGAATGTTAAAATCCACTTAAATGAAAGTTTTCATTAACTGATGTCAACAAGCAACATAAAATTAGTGATTTTACAGGTAGTTCACCTAATGAGCAAGATGAACTTGAAAGGGGGTCAGTTAAGCAATGTATTCTGCTCATCATTCACATCCACAAAAATGCAGGTGCTTCAATCATTATTATTTACTCTTTAAAAGCTAAAAACAAATATCAGAATCAGAAGGCAGATTCCTCTTGAAAGTGGACTATACTATTAACACAAGTGTGATCACTGTACTTATTTATACCTCCAGTATAGATTCTGAACATATTTGTGGAGATTCCTTTGCGAAAACTGCCAAAGCAACTAGTGGAAGCCATAATGATCAGGAGGAATGCCAGTTACATTTATATCTCCACAAACTGATCAAGCCTTCTTGCTCTTAACTCCACAGCTCCCCACCTAATCAGTCTCTTAATGACATTTAAGAGTGGAGAATAGAATAATAGAGATTATTAATCATAGAACTACTGGTTCCTGCTAGATTGAATCCTAGTTACACCAGCATTGACTTAATCCCTAATAACACTGCATACCTTTAATATGAGAAACAGGTCTGCTGCCAGCCTCTGATTAGTCTGTAGGATGGTCACAGAACAGAATGCTTCTTCTGGATGCATCAGATAACAATTAGGGAACACTTTCAACCGCTTCTTATTAACCAATTAAACTTGCCTCCTCAGTCAGAGCTGTGCTTAGTGGTAATGTCCACATGAACAAAAACCTTAACAGAATAAAGGTGGATAAGTTCCCCCATGTGTTTGCAAAGTTATAGAACAAGTACAAAATGGCTTCCAAGTCTAGTGGAGATTAGCAAAATTAGAGGAGAAATTAATGAAATGGAAATCAGCAAAACTGAGCACTTCACTTCTCTCATGGGAAGATATCACTCTGATAACAGCATAAAGCTGATAAAGCACTTGTCTGGCAAAACAACAATGTGCAAACAAATGTTGTCTAAAATCCATACTGGATTAACCCCCCAGAAACTGCTCAACAGAATGTACCCAATCCTGTAAAACTAGATGTATCTCAATGAATTAAAGGGGGAGGGAGGGACAAAGCATGTAAAAATTGCCTTCCCAAATTATATCTTGTTTCTAAAGAAGACAAAGACATCTTCCCCTTCAATAAATATTCTAGACAATTCAAAGCCTACACAGCAGTAAGACCACAAGACCTCTTATTTTGAGAAGTAAGTACATCCTTACTTCTCAAAATCACTCTGTTTTACAAGAAATAATAAAGGACTTTGTGTACCTGGACTTGAAGCCATATGTGCACCTGCATTTTGGGGCTGAAAGTAGGATAATAAAAACGTATTTTTAAAAGGTTGCACAGAGGCAGGAGTTGCTCATGTGATAGGTTTCAAAACAGATTTGATTCCTCTCCTCCCTCCCTCCCTCCTCTACCACCCCTCACTCCTCCCCAGCCCCAGCCCCAAGCCTTTGAGAATGGACCTAGTACTTATCAGTCTAAAAACTGATACTGGATTTTTCTCTGTTCTCTTTCCTTTTCCTATTGTGTGCGGAGGGGATGTGTTTGTTTGTTTGTTTGTTGTTTATTGATTTTTCTAAACAGGCTTTATACACATAAAGTCCAAGAGTTGGTAGCAACCTCCACCTCCACTGGTGAAACTTTCATATAGCACAAAGCCTGACTAATCACCGTGAGCCAGATCAAAAATGTGAGGCTGTGCTAATACCCACTCACTAGCATCCATCCTCATCTTCCTTGGCTAAAACATCTCAAATCCCTAACTACTTCCATCCTAACAACAAAAAACAGTTTATTAAGTGCAGTTATATCAATAAATCAGCCCTTAATCCCATTCCACTAGCATTTCAAATTAATTCTGATTACAGAGGGATTTGTTGTTTTTTCTTCTGAACACATCAGAATTTTAAGAAGATTGTTTTGATGAACTACTACTATTCATATGTAGTTCCTCTTTCTTAGAATGTAGGAGTCTATTACTGACAACAATTTCCAATGAAACAACATTCAAGCTCTAATTAATACAATTCCATTCTCTTGTATTAGACTTCAGCATTTTCCCAAGTCCATGTGAAACAGACATGGTAGCAACACAAACCTGTGGGTGCAAAGGGGAATTTCAGATGTCTTTTTCGTATGTTTATGAATGTAGCAAAGCTGTTCAGAATTGTGAAGCATGAAAATATTAATGAGTTACATATCTTCTGACATGTTCTGTATCAACATCTGGTGTATGTGCAAGTGATGAAGTATAGTACTTGGCAAAGAGACTTACTTAATCTTCTATTCCCAAATTGGGCAGAGAAAATTAGCACTCTTTAAAAAATTAAGTTTCCAGATCCAATTTTTCCTTTAAAATCAGCAGCACTGTATAGGCTGTCTGTTCTATTTTAGAACATATTTCTGGTCTGAGAAAAGTCTGATCTTAACTGATTATCTATGTGCTGTTTCCTATCAGTTTTTCTCTTTCCTGCAGTATCTTACTACCAGATCTTAGTAGACAAGTATAGTCTAAGTTCAGCTGCTTTACTTCTAGTTCTATCAGTTCAAACTGAGATAGCTCACACATCTGTTTTATTTCTGAAAATATTGCATAGAAAAAGTGTCCAGCTCACTCTAATCAAGCATAAACTTTCCTATAAATAACAAGAACCTAACGAAATAATTGTTTGGGGGAAATGAAAGTGTGTTTAGAAACTCAAATTCCTCCCTGCTGTATGCCTTAGCTGTCCTTGTGTGAACGTATTCCTGACAGCATAGATCAGTTGCTCTAAGATCCTGTCCCCAGAGTCAGCAAACTGAAACTATAGCAGAAAATCCAGGTATTAACATCATATTACGTGCTAATTATAAATCAACATCTCACATTGACATTATTCATTTCTATCCTCCTTCATCTAAATCACGTATTTGCTTTCTAATCACAGTTTGACAGGAGAAAGTGTCTGACACAAGACAGTGAAATGATCTTTTAATAAGACAGCAGTTCAAAGACTGTAGCTTTTATACTTAACAATGACCTTGATTTGATTTGCTGCTCCATAAAAAGATTTTGTAGAATTTCACAAAATGAGAGGAAAAAAAGTTAAGTAGCTTATAAAGCTACAAGTGCTTGATTAGTGGTCCTGTTTCTAAGTATTCCTTAAGGTGAGATATTTGCCATCTTTATCTCCTATCTGAATTGTCTCCTTGTAACAACAGTAGTCTCTGCAGGTATTACTAAATACTTCTACTACCTGAACTTCTCTCTCTCTTTTTTAATGTTTCTTGGAATTTTGTCTGGTAATTAGTCCCAGGTCAGTGCATCATGTCTGATGTAATCATTCTCCTGAAATTGGGCTGACACTTAAACTCATTTTACTTGTGATCTCTGTTCCTAACTGATCCAAATGATTTTTATTCCAAAGTGAATTTGTAGTTCGAAGAGTATACAGGCCTTCTATTACTCATCACTGATCATTCATGAAGCAAGTTAAAATCTTTTTTTTTTTAATCAGTAAAATTTTAAGTATCAGGTTTTGCACTAAGGAGATGTTAACATTAATATCTCTGTTTGGTTCAAATAACTAACATAGTGGATAACATGAGACAATCTTTTAAATTCATTCTTTATAGTAAGAATGTACAATTTTTATTCTTTGTATTGAACAATGGAGTATCATCAATGCTAAAAATTAGACCAAAAAAACTATTATCTGAGGCAACAGCCCAACCTTTATATTCCTATTCATTTAAACTGCAGCGTGAATATTACTATTGGTTGTTACTTTTACAGCCCAATCTTGGTTTCCCATTGTGCAGAAATATAACCCTATTGTTCTAGCACTAGATCACTTTAGTGTCCCACTTTCTGTTCTCTACGACTGCAAGATCAATAAGCAAAGATTTGACTCCCAGCAGCCAACAGCCACAGATCTGTAGTTCCTTTTAATTTGCAGCTACATTCTAGTGTCCATCTGGTTATTTTAAACAGTTATTTTCTGTTTTCTTTTCTCTCTCTGCTATAGAGAAGCTTTCAGACATGATTACTCTAAGCTGCCTGTTTGCCAACTAAAATCTTTTACTATTCATTATCACAAAGACTAAATTAAATACAAGAAACCCTGTGACTGAAAAGCCAATTACTACTCAACCAGATTTACAGTGAACCCCCAAAAATACTGACTTAATATATCCTGTCCCCTCATAGGCGTAATAATTTTGGTAATTTACAGCAACCAATGGGTAAATAAAACACTGAATACAATAAGCCTGAATGGATTTAAGCATTCCTGTGGCTTAAGCAGGCTACATGAGATACTTAAACGGTGCTGGTTTACGATGAGGAAGAAGGAGTTGCTTTATAATCACCCGGGATGCCTATCCTATTCCCTGTGTGTTTTTTTGCAAGAAGCATGTGTATGAGAAGGCAGTGTAGGGATTTGGAAGATACAAACCTGCACATCATAAGTCCCGTTTAGTAAGAGAGGTCTTTGGGAATTGATGTCCTGCAGCACTCCTGAAAGCACAGTGCGGTTGACTTTCTGGAAGTCTTTGGAGTGGCTGAACTGCACCATGTTGTGGAGAGCCAAAATTTTAGTGTCAAGCTCCGCATCCTGCCTGGTACGGTTGTGCAGTCCTAGATGGTACTTGCGGAAGTGTTTGATGAGATCTGTGGGGTCGTTCCCATAGTAACCATAACCACAGATGTTGCATTTGAAGTCCTGAAGCTCTGGAGACAGAGGTGCTGTATCTGGGTTATCATTTGCTGACAAATCTGCTTGTGATTTGTTCGGCCTTAAACCCCCATCTGAAGGCACTTGTGGGTTTTTTGAGGCCACAGGGACCGGACTTGAGCCTTGCCCATCAGTTTGACCGCTCTGCACTTGCATGGTTTCATCTGTAGCTTTTGGCGACGTCTGATGCTCTTTGTCTGTCCCCACTGGATCTCCTGGCGGGGTGAAGACCACATCTTGGGTGTCATCTGCATCTGATCTTAGAGGAGACTTCAAGGGCTCACAGATTCCCCCAACAGCTGGAGATGAGAAAGCCAGCATATTTCTGTCTGTCACCTCATTATGAGGAAAGGACGGAACATTTCCTCCCTTGTTGTGGCTTTCATAATTGAAGCCAGCCTTTTCACTCAGCACTGAGCTTTTTAAGTCTTTTTTAATGCTGGAAGATGGCTCTTGGATATGCAGGCAAAGATCCTCCTTGTTGTTTAGCTCTGCAGCATCACTCTGGTCAGTGTTTTCTTGCATCTGATCTGCAGAAAATTCTTTTTTCCTTCCAGACTCTTTGTTTTCAGTACCTGTAGACTCAAGGGTCTGTTCCTCACCTTCACTAGCAATGTTTCTTAGAGGGGGATTCTTTTTCCGGACCATATCTGCCAAAAAAGAGAGAGAGAAAAATTATGGAATTATTTGAAATATAGAGTAGATTTTAACCCTGGCATTTTTTCAGCATTTTAAAATATATAGATAAATAAAACCCAAAGAAACAGTTTTTCTGAGACAAATTTTAGCTAGTTAGTCTATATAGCAAAATGGAAACATACAAAAAAAGGCCACTTTGTGAGTGCACTCAATTACAAAAATTCCTTTAAAATCTGTGAAAAGATATCTGTCCTAAACAGATATCTGCTGCTTCTTAGCAAAAGCTTCCCCTTTGTACCCTTGTAAACTGCAACCTAGATTAAAGTGAAATACTAGACTCCCGTCCTGAAAACTATTACTCATGCAAGTAGTCCTATGTGCCACACAGGGAGAGCCAGACTTCGACAGGACTACAAATGTGAGTAAAGTTTTACAAAACTGAATCCAAAAATTTTACTTCACTGTTTTGCTTGATTACAGGTCTATCCAGGAAACACCTGGAGGTGAAGTAGGTCTAACCATCAGAATCTTTTTCTGTATATCTGTTGAACCTTAACTTCAGGCATTACCAGTACTGCCAAGTAGGAGGACATACCTCCCAAGTCTATATATGGAAACTGGGACCAGACAGAAAGTAAGAGGTCAACATTGATGACTTACTCCTAACTGAAAAAGGAATGGTCTGAAAGAACAGTGACTGTGATATATAGGTAGGGTGCCCAACTGCAGATGCACTACATAGGCAATTGTGATTACCCTTGCAGAATTTTTTTAAGCTGATACCTTCTTGCACTGTGCATTTATAGGCTTTGGATTAGAATGCTCATCAGTAGCTGCTTTTATCAATTTGTGTTCACACCCTGGCTACGTGTAGAAGACAGATGATCTACAGTATTTTCTATGGTCTTCTTTTTGCCAGTGCTGCACACAATGGTGGTTGTTTTTCCCCTGACAAATGGTGTGCGGTCTAGGGTAGCAGATTGCACTAACGTATATGAGATCCAAGACTGGGAATCAAACTTGATCATCAGCTCCCAGGCCAACAGGGACTGTGAGTGCTACATTACATCTTTCTGTGAGCAGAGGGCCCGCTGGCAATTTTGAGAGCAGTGCTGATGCTTTTCAGATGGTGCCATATCTCAACCTTCTACACTGTAGGATGATCTTCTCAAAACAATACTTAGAGAAGGGGGGCTGGGGCCAGAGGATAAAATAAAGGAATCAGCATCTGTACTTCCTTCTATTTATATCTGCTCCACATGAAAGGGCAATGTGTAGTACATTGAGAAAAAAAGACAACTTCTCCTGCAAAGTGTCCCCCTTGTGCCTAAGACTCTGGTGTCTTTGCGGCTGAGCTGATCCACAGGCAGCATTGTCTGCAACGAGACTGCATTGACATGCAGTGCTAACTCATATTACACACGTGGACATTCCATGTGGTCTTAATTGGTTTCTTAACACTCCAGTGCAATTCCTTACTTTAGTAAGCAAACATGCCTGTGAATCAAATGCCTTCCCTTCTTTCAACTAGATCACAACTGCCAATGCATATATGTGCTGAAAAAAAATAAAATAACACCTGAACAATTAAGTCAGTCACTAGTCAGGACTGTAACAACAGAAAGAGTTCATGATACAGCAAGGACAGGTTAAGCAATACAGCCCCAACCCCACAAAACATGTAAGCAAGTGCCCAACTTGAAGCATCTGGGTAGTTCCATTGACCAATGGTATTACTGTTGTTCTATGGGACTTCTGACATGTTGATGGTTACGAGTATGCTTACATGATTTGTAGGATCAGGGTCTATGCTAGGTGTCTTTCTAAATCCATGTTTGCTTGGCACCTGCTTACACAATCTAAACGATCTGTAAAATAATCACACTTCCACTGAAACCCTTGGGCAAAGTAAAAAGGAACATCAATTGGGTTAGGTAGGAAGGAGCCAAAGGTGTAATAAGAGAACATCATGGTATTTTCTTAGGTCAAAATTAAACAGGACTGAATTCCTGTTTTTTAATGTTTTTACAACTGGTTCTTTGAGGAGATAAGCAGAGTTTGGGGCCTTGTTATCTTCATGTAAAAGGAGGGAGACATTCTAAAAGAATCCCCACCCATGCCAGAGAGCCAAGAAAATTGGGACTGCATGCAGCCTTACTAGACAGGACTCCAGATATAGATGTCCTGTGTTCAGTCTCAACTTCCATGTCTGTGGGGCCATGTGCATACGTAGGCACCACTCAATACTTCTGCTTAAGGGAGTTTTCCATGCTGTATTATATAGTCATAACAAATATGAAAAATTTCAAATAAATAGAAATTGTTCTCAAGCTGTATGTAAGATTTTTTTTTTTAATATTCTGTGATTTACATGGTTGGTATTTATTCTAGAAAACTCTTAGAAAAGAAATGATACTTTTCTTGTTGCTGGAATTCCATCACTATCATTTTTCAGAAAGACATATTATGTAAATAAAAGCACATTTGCAGTACTTTTAAATCAAGGAAACCATCCACTAGCAAGTCTTAAGTTAGATACAGGAAGAATATAGCCACTCAAATTATTATCTCTAAGACAAATAACAGATTGCACAATGTTTTTATTATGTGCCAAGAACTTTTTCAGTTAACATTTTCACTTGAAAAAATGGATCACATACTTGTAAAATCATACCCAGCATTGACTTCATAAGGCATGTGGCTTTAGAGTGCTTTTTACAATTATTAATTCTATTAGTCAACTAGCAGGAGGGCTAATGCAATTGTCTTAGAAGATGCACGGAAGACACAGAAGACATTTTGAGAGCTGATCTGTACATCTGCAAAACAAAACAAAACAAAGGTTTTCCTTCCTAAATTATGCATTCACAATGTTGCTTTTACTTAAAAACATTATTATGCCTATTTTATATTCACATGCAACCATCACTGGGTACTATACCAAGAATGGCAGCATGCTATTCTGTACTTCAGTCAAGCCTGAGAAGTGCTACATCTCTCTCTCTCTCTCTCTCTCACAGGCACACACACACACACACACACAAACACAGAGATTGTGCTATCACATTAAATTGCCTCAGATGTCAGTTTCACCCAAGAATGTAAAACAGATGTGAAATCTAGCTGGAGATGTTGTGTAGCACAAAAACGCTTAATTTTTTTTAAATAAATTAACATATATTCCATGTTGCTGAGAATGGGACTGGTAATGGGCTTAATGGGACTGGTACTTAGATACCAGCTCAGTGGTTCAAATCCAGCCCATGTTGGCAGTGACGGAAAGTCATCATCTATTGGTTGCGTACTGTTCCACAATAAAATGAATCTAGTAGTATTAATTTAGTTGCTAGTGGGGAAGTGTCCATATGACAAAAACATAGTCACAATGACAGAAAAGTTTGTTCGCAATCTCAGCAAAGAGACTAAGTGCTAAATGTGCAAGGACAAGGGGAAGATTTAAAGTCCGATCTGAAGCCTTGTGAAATCAAGGAAACTGCCTTCAACAGGCTTTGAATCTGGCCTTAAGAGAAAGGTTGTGCAGAACTGAGTTTGGGGCTTCTACAAGCCTGTGACCCTTCATTAACCTATTTTCATGGGAGAGGAGAGGAGTGAGGTAGCCTTCAAAAATATAAATTAATGTAAAGTGATCAAATGGGTTCAAAACTGGTCACTGATTATTTCCTGAAGGTGATGAGTTGTCTAACTAGGTACTTACATGGTGACAGGTTTCAGAGTGGTAGCTGTCTTAGTCTGTAACTGCAAAAAGAACAAGGAGCTCTTGTGGCACTTTAGAGACTAACAAATTTATTTGGGCATAAGCTTTCATGGTCTAAAACCCACTTCATCAGATGTATAGGGTGGAACATACAGTAGGAAGATATATGAATATATAGAGAACATGAAAAGATGGGGGTTGCCATACCAACTCTAAGGCCAGGATTACACTAACCACTGGCTCGGCAGGTAGCTATTGATCTTTCGCGGGGGGTTATCGTGTCTAGTCTAAACGCAATAAATTGATCCCGGAGTGCTCTCCTCAACTCCGGTACTCCACCACTGCAAGAGGCGCAGGCGGAGTCGACGGGGAAGTGGTAGTAGTCAACTCAGCACCATGAAAATGCACCTAAATACGTCGACTTCAACTACGCTATTCCCCTAGCTCAGAGGTGGGCAAACTATGGCCCGCGGGCCGCATCTGGCCCACGGGCTCCTCCCAACCAGCCCCCGAGGTCCGGCTGGGGAGGCTGCTCCAGCCCCTCCCCTGCTGACTCCCTCCCCCGCGGCCTCAGCTTGCCACACAAGCAGCAGCTCTCAGGGGTGGGGCTGTGCGACCGCGTGGCTGGATGGGGAGGGTGCTCTGGCCCCTCCCCGGCTGTCTCCCTCCCCCGCAGCCTCAGCGGGCCGCGCGTGCATCGGTTCTGGAGGGCGAGGCTGCACGACCGCGTCTTTGGCTCCAGGCCAGACAACACTGTGCGCTCTGGCGAATTAGCGGAGCAGCGTGTCTGGCTGCGGTCCAGACACACTATTCTTAGTGGTGGTGGGGTAAGCTGGCCATGGCCGGGCCAGGCCTGTGGGTTGGATAAGGGGGCAGAGGGTCTCGGGGGGCGGTGAACTGGGGTGGGGGAGTTGAATGGCGTATAGGAGTCCCAGGGGGCCTGTCAGGGGACAGGGGTGTGGCTAGGGGTCAGGGCAGTCAGGGGTCTGGGAGAAGGGGGTTGGATGGGGGGTAGGGTCCTGGGGGGTGATTAGGGGCATGGAGAGTCTCTCGGGGGGGGCGGGGTAGTCAGGGGACAAGGAGTGGGGGGCTTATATAGGGTGGGGGATCTCGGGGTGGTGATGATTAGGGTTGGGGGGTCTCAGAAGGCAGCAGTCAGGGGACAAAGAGCAGTGCGGCTTAGATGGGGGTGAGGTCCTCGGGGGGCAGAGTGGTGGGGGTCTCCAGATGGGTCGATCAGGGGACAAGGAGCAGGAGGTTGGATGGGTCGGGAGTTCTGAGGAGGCAGTCAGGGGATGGGAAGTGGGTGGGGAGGTTAAATAGCGGGCGGGGCCAAGCTGTTTGTGGAGGCACAGCCTTCCCTACCTGGCCCTCCACACAAGTTTGAACCCCAATGCGGCCCTTGGGCCAAAAGGTTTGCCCACCCTTGCCCTAGCTGACGTTGTGTATCGTAGGTTGATTTCCCTCCCCGCCTGCCCGCCCCCGGCTGCCTACAGACCAGAGCTAAAAGGCTAATAATTATTCTTTGTTCTTATTAGCCTCTTACAGTTGGTATGGCAACCCCCATCGCTTCATGTTCTCTGTATATCTTCCTCCTGTATGAAGTGGGTTTTAGCCCACGAAAGCTTATGCCCAAATAAATCTGTTAGTCTCTAAAGTGCCACAAGTGCTCCTCGTTCTTTTTTTGTACCTACTTATATATCCTCTTATCCACCACAATAGCATCTGATGCCCTCACAAGTGCTTCTGTTTTTAAACCACAGTAATAGTTATTCATGGTTCCCCTGCAAGGGGGGAAGAACGGAAGCTGTTTTTTCAGGCTGAACTAAAAATGTTAATGCTGACTCTGGAGGTATGCACTGTTCGTTACCTGGGCCATAACTTTTGTGGAAAACCTGTACTCCAGCAACCTTCACCAGCTAGAGATTTTACCAGCTCACTTTAAGAATTTAGAGATTAGGATTTTGAAGATACAAGTCAGCTTAGTCCAGCTAACAGACTCATGGTTACATTGCCCCAGAACACTGGATTGCTCCCCTTTCCATCTAAAACCTGTTACCTGTTAAGCTGAATACGTTTATGTCAGTATTGCCAGGTTTAATTAATTAATGACCATAAAGCTCTCTGTGAGCCTCTACTGAAAACTATTATATAGCACAAAGTATTACAGTGGAACCCCGCAATACCCCACCCCGCGATAGTATAACAGTATTTCCTGTTAAGCTGAATACGTTTATGTCAGTATTGCCAGGCTTAATTAATTAATGACCATAAAGCTCTCTGTGAGCCTCTACTGAAAGCTGTTATATAGCACAAAGTATTACAGTAGAACCCTGCAATACCCCACCCCGTGATAGCACAAATCCGCTTATAACACGGGGCGTGCGTGGCTCTCGATGGCGGCAGCGGATGCTGCTTTGATGCAGCGGAATCCCGCATTACCGCGACCCCGCGTTTATCGCGATCGATATTTTTGGACCCTGATTGTCGCAGTAATGCTGGGTTCCACTGTATTTCAAAAATCATTAGGACCACACAAAAAGACCTGTGGAATTCCAGCCTACACTGTCTGGTGGGCTAGGAAGTGATCTATTATTAAAAGGAGACTGTCAGATTAATTTTCATAATTTTTTGAACTTTTTTTTCCTCATCACAGTTCTGATAACACCTTGATAGCTAGAAAATGAATCTTATCTTTGGAACAGCACACATTCACACTGATTTGTATTGTAGGGCTGGATAAGACAGCAGGGTTTTTGGAACTGGTTTGATATTCTCTTGTAAAACAAAGAAGAATGGCATGTATTTTGATGGCTTCCGACACTCCACCCACCATGAAATGTGATCATCTACTCTACCAGGATGCTCACATTCACCACTGCAGTGGCATGGGACAATGTTGCTTAGATTTTCTTTTTCTCTCCCACATCCCCAAGGGGCTGGAGGGAAGATTATTCCACACAAAGATTCTACAAACACCGTAGGCTGGGCTTTATTCAAACAAACAAATAAACAAAAACACAACAACATAGATGTCTTGTTAAAGGTGTTTGTTCTGCCCACTATAAAGCTCGAAGTGGGCTGAAGCCTTCCTATCTAACAGGCCATTTCTCTCCCTCTTCCTCCTGCTATAGTTATGATCAATACATTTTGTGGTGCTGGAAATCCCTAATCAAAGAAAAGACAGTTTCTAGCAGGGTGTTCCCCTCAAATTTAGAATTTACTTTCCACCCAGTCCATATTCAACAGCCCAAACTGGCAATAATTATAATCAGAAGGTCAACAAAGAGCACCCAGAAAGGATCTATCTTTTATATTTTTGAATCCAAATAAGCACAAAAACTCCTCTCCTTCATTAGATACTTTGGGTCAAATTCTACCCTGACATAAGCCCTGTGCCAACCCAGTGATTTCTATGAAATTGCACAAGTGTAAATCAGGGCAGCATTTGTCCCTTGTCTACATTAAGTGAAGGTTACGCTAGTATAAACAGCATGTGGACAATCTCAGGTATTGTCTAAAGCCCCTATCTTTGCAACTTCCTTAATGCATACTGATGCTTTAGTTCTCCTTCAGACTCTCTCACTTAACTGTTGGAATTGTTTATAGAATGCAAGTCCCCTCCTCCTTTGGCTTCTCTTCACTTAAAGGGCTGCAGCAGCGCTGAAGTAGCTCTTCACAGAAGATGCTACCTATGCCGACAGGAGGGCTTTTCCTATAGGTGTAGGTAATCCATCTCCCCCAAGAGGCAGTAGCCACGTCAACGGGAGAAACCCTCCCATCAACATAGCACTGTCTACAGTGGGAGTTAGGTCAGTAAAACTGCGTCACTCAGGGATTTGGATTTTTCACACCCGAGCAACGTAGTTCTACTGAGGTAAGATGCTAGCATACACCAAGCCTTTGCCTATCACGCCCAGTGAAAGGCAGCAATATACATCTCCTAGCAAGCTTTGCTCTCAGACAGACAGATTAGAAACAATTAACACCTCATCTTCTCCCTTCACTAGTGAGAGGAAAGAGAAGCTCCAGACCTCTTTATATCTGGAATTCAAGCATCAGGCTCTGAACAGAAGGATAGCAGAATGGACTTCTTCACAAACAACCCACTGATTCTCAAGAGCACTTCCTTCCCTTTTGTATCAGTGCTCCAAAACCATATCAGTAGGCAGAAAGGCAAGGCAAGACAAATCATGGTCCTAGCAAAGTGCCCCCAAAGTTGACTTTTAATATATTAGGACCTGATCCTACAAACCTGAAATAACATGACCAGTCCTTAGTGTGCGTAACTGCTTTGAATAAATTACAGCTCCTCAGATGAGTAAAGATCTGCAGGATCAAACAATTATTTTGTAAAAACTTTTCCGTTCAATGGTATAAAGAGACTCACTGTCTTGATACTATAATCTGTTTGCACCACTTAAATTGTGATTGCATAATCGAGTTAGAAAATTCAAGGCTGCCGATAAATATATTGTTTATAGGTTTTGAAAGCAGAAGAGCTACTAAACCACCAAGCTGGATTTCCCTCCCTTTTTCAGGTGCTCCAGAATAAACACTGATCATCATATTTGTTTCTTCAAAAATGTTTCAAATTTTGTTTAAAAAAGAGAAAAGTTACATACTATGCTGTCTTGTTTATTCCGATTTAAATTTACTCTCCCTGCATTGATCATTCATGATACTTGAAAGGTATGTCTTTGACATCTTAAATCCTGTTGAGGTAGAAAGTGTTATCACCTTCAAACAACTCTAATCAAATAAATCTCCTATTAATTTTCATCAAATTAATCCAAAATAATCTTTTCTATTAGCATACGCTTCAGAGCACAGAGCACATTAATAGTCCTCTAGCCGCTGGTCAAAATCTAAGCTTTTCTTAGGGATAAAATAGATGCTATTTAGCTTGCTCATTTCAGAGAATTTAGGAGCTCAGTTTGAAAACCTTTTGCTTGAGTCTTTGATTGAAAGCTTGCTCATTACACTTACAATTTAAGACCAGCATAATCTTACAATCAATTTTCAGGTAAAATTCCCCATCGAAGACAAAAGGAGATTTGTCAACAGGGGATGCACAATTGGACCTTTTGTTATGTCCCAGCTAAATTTACAGTAACAAAACTATTACTTTTGTTAAGGGTTCCTAACAAATCTGTCTATATATATCTGTATATATTTGTTTTTAATCATTACAAGTATTTTTTAACAAGTAGTGTTAATTTATCTAGAATGGATATGCCTGAAATGCAGGTAGGTTACCTCTTTCCTTTAGTTTAGTTTTGCACTCTCTCCCAACCATAGCTCTTCCAGTGCTTTACAATGCTAATTAATTAAGCCTCATGTAACTCTGTAAGGTAGACAAAGTAGTATTACTTCCATTCTACAGATGGGTTAACTGACCTGGCCCAATGTCACTTAGCAAATCAGCAGCAGAGCTAGGCACAGAACCCAGCTCTCCAGACTCCCAGACCCATTCCACTCTGCTGTGCATATTTCAGGACAGAGAGCTTCAAGCTGGCACTGGGCAAAAGGCCAACCTCTTGTAATTTAATAAGGTTCAGAAAGAGCACCTCATGGAAAAATCTAAATGCTTCAATTTATCATGACAGTTATGGGATAAACTGGCATTTTATTTGTATGTAAATTAGTCTCCAAAACAGAATAAAAAGGCCATGCTTTCAGAGAATATTGTACCTCTGCTTCTCTGCTCTCAATTTGTCTAAACCCAGCTCTGTGTATTAAAGGTGTTCTAATTTCTATGTGTTGATCTTGCTTTGTGTGCTCCCCAGTCTGTTATTTTACTGTGGAGTAAATCCAAAATGATTGTTCACTGCAGTGAAACAAATGCCTTCAACAGCACTTAGCTCCCTCCCGCATGGCACACACAGCCCATCCATCCATCCATATTGAATTCACTCGTCATTTTATTAATTTAGCAAAAAGTAGTTACATTTTATACGAACCCAGGAATTACCCAACTGGATCAGACAGAGTTTCATCTAGTCCAGTATCTTACCTCTGACAGTAGCCAGTGCCAGAGGCTTCAGAGCAAGGTGCAAGAAACCCTGGGTGGAGCGTTATGAAATGAATTGCCCATGTGAAAAATTTCCTTCTATCATCCAGTAGTAAGAGGGTGTCTTATTTTCTAAGGTCTGAGGATTATATCCCTTACATAACCTTTTTTATGTTTTAATATTTGCTATTATAATTCTGGATATTCTTGACATCCATATAAACCTCTATTATCTTTCTCAGCTCTATTATGATCTAGACTTCAGTGGTATCTTCTGGCAATATGTTTCACAGTATAATTATGTACTGGGTAATTATGTATCAATTTTGAATTAGCCACCTTGAAATTTAACAGAATTTCTCCTTGTTCTTGCATCACGGTATAGGGTGAATAGAAGATTCCACTATACATTCTCTATATGATTCACTATTTTACATATTTTTATCATGTTCCTCTCTTGGGCAAGTTATCACAATCTCTTCAAATGTCTCTTCATACAAAAGTTTTTCCAGGTCCCTAATCATTCTCCTTGCCTGTCTCTGAACCCTCTCTAATTCTGTAATATCCTGTATCCTCAAAAGAGTAATGAGATACACAAAATCATAACATAACTGTAAAATTCCCAAATGGCAATGTTAAGATACTTACTTTAGTTCAGAAACAGTGTCACATATGAATATAGAAAGAAAGACAGATTCAGGAATTAATTGCAGATGTCATTTTGAAAAATGTGTTACTCAAAATATTCAGAGATGAGTACAATATATATTTGTACATTATTATGCGTATAATAATATACAAATCTACAAATATTGATGGGCCAAGGGAACAGCAGTAGAATATTAGTAGTAGTAACTAAGATTATGGTATATTGACATTATCAAAAACAATTAGACCTGAGGGCTTTTTTCTTTCAACTTTCTATTGCTATTGACCTTAAATTCATTATTTTTCCGGTATTCATCATAAGTTTAACATAATATATATATTATGTTAAACTTATGATGAATACCGGAAAAATAATGAATTTAAGGTCAATAGGAAGGTCAATAGCTATATATATATATAGCCAATTTCCATACAGTAACACTAACTGGAGATATTATTAAGTCTTGGTCTTTTCAGCCAGGGAATAAGTCCACTTTTCTTGCTAACCCAAAACTCCCTTTAAAGACAATGGGAGTTTGGGGTTTGCAAGTGACACAGAACCGGACTCTTGAGAGATCCGGCAGAGGCACTGCACACTGCAGTGCAGAGACACAGGGCAAGACCTAGTTCCCAGGCTGTCAGAAATGAGGCATGGATGGGGGTGACTCATTTGTTCTTTAGGCTTGTGGAACACTATGGGCTCACAGCAAAAGTCCCAGGGCTTCAAAGGGACCGAGATTAAGGCCCATGGCAGTTCCCTGTGCACGTGCCACCTGTTAGCCACAAAAAACAACCATCAGATGAAATTGTTCACTCAGACAAAACCAAAAGATGCTGAATTGATATGTGTCTCCAAAATCTGATGAGTTTGAGCATTCAACAGAGAAAACTGGGGGCCAAAAAATTAAAGCAGCAAAGAAACTAAAAATAAATTGGAGGAAGCTTTTAGTTAGGGATGTGTGAATTGGAACAGATAAAATAATACACCCAAACTTTTACCCCAACCCAAACTGAACCTAAACCTTCTGAGGGGAAAGGAACGAAGGGAAGAACCGGATGAGTATTGGCTGGGATTTCAGAAAAGTTCAGCTAAATCCAGTTAGATGGGAGTCGAAGAAAAAAATAAACAGCATATCAAGGCTGGGATTCCTGACAGACCAAAAATGGAGAGAAGAAAGGAGACACAGAGGAGACTGTTCACTTCTATATCTATTCCTATATCCAGCCTGGACCAGAAGCAGAAATGCCACAGGAAAGGATATTCTTATGATATTTTTCCAGCCAGAGCACAAGCACTAAAAAAGCTCACAATACCACCCCTTCTTACAAGATTGCTGGCCTGGGCTTGCAGACACAAAATGTCTGGACAAGTAAGGGCAATGGGAGTCAAGTCCACTTATTTTAGGGCTGATTTTGGTAGCTAATCTTTCGGGGGCTTATGCAAACTGAGCTGCACCTTCAAAGCTTCTGATACTCCCCTACTGTGCAGTTTTAGTCTTGCCTGAGCATGTTCAAGAGAACTTGCACTCAGAGAGTGCGGGGAAGGGGCAACAAAAGATTCATTTTTCTATCTGTTCTTTTAAAACAGCAAAAATGGAAATCTACAGGCTGAGAAATATTGGTAAGAATGGATAGCTAATGCTGTTCCATGCTTTCCAATTTCCATACAGTAACACTAACTGGAGATATTATTAAGTCTAAAAGTTATTTTAATGCTTTTATCAACAAATTGAATATAGATAATGGCTCTACATACACAAAGTTTACAAAACTATTAAGTTTCACTATTACAGTTGTTTCCCCCACATGCTGGGAGTTAACATATATCCCATACAGTCTCAACACAGATTGTTTTATTTTGTAATAGATTTAAGAATTTAGATTTTTTTAAATGGGATATGTTTGGCAATTGATATAAACATTTTCTATACATTTGGAATAAATCATTTTTTAACTCTGATCTTGCTATGACCATGATTAATACCATTTTCACCTCTATTTGATTTGGGTGTCAAGTAAGGAGGGAGGCCTGTTCAATTTGTATTTTATGTCCCTTGTGAAAATGTACTCTATATTAAATACAAATATGTCAGATTCTGCTTTTACAGTGGGCACAAATGACCCAACTTTCCCTTGTGATTGGGGGACAACAGCAGCAGCAGAATCACAACAAAAAATCGGTTTGTGCATTCCCTACACAAAACAGCAGCTATGCCTAACCAAGAAAGGTTGGCCATTTGTGAGAAATTAGAGTGCTGATGTTGGAACCGAAAATTAGCGTTAGCCAAGATACTGGTGAACTACGTTGCATTTGGGATCAGCGTTATCGACTGGGAAATAATTTCCATTGTAGCACATATCACATTACACCCATATGAATGCAAGAACACAGAGCCACTTTCTGAGAGAAACACAGGAGTCAAAGGGAATATAAATGTGTTCAATGTTAGATGGTTTCTGCTTAATCAATGTTAAATCAGTAACATACTTTGGAGGAGGCAGGGGGTGTACAACTATGGTAATTTTTGGTTATGAAGATGCTTCACGATAGAGAAGAACTTTTGAGGAGGTGAAGAAGGGGGTGCCCTCCGGTAAAACAGAGTGTGTTTTTTTAATATAGTATACAATTTCTGTGGCACCATTTCAGTTCTGCTGGGGAAGCAAAGCAAACAAAGACTCTTAAAAACTCTGCTGTAAATGTGTGATATGGTTGGTACAGTGGCTTCAAGCAGTGTGCTCCTGTGTCCATCTTCCAATGGCAAGTGATACCAACTTCAGCATCTGGTTTCTGGGAGAATACATAGAGTGGGGAAAAAAGTGTTTCTGAATAAGTTTCTGCCCAACTCCCACATGAACGTTCCATGGGAAAATCTCATAATATTGGAATAAGTGATTTTATGAATCTAGCTTTTAGCTCTTGATAGAAGATTTCTGACTCCTGGCTTTGATTCTTTTTATTGCATGGATGCGTATAGTGCCAAAAGTCCTCACATTACCCTCTACAATACAGAACTTTAATTTAAACCCTGGTAATCTCCCAAGATCATAAAACAGATACAACAAAGTTTTAAAAATTGATTTTAAATATTGATCTCTCTGGGAGCCAGATATGCTATTTCCACAAATTTAAAGACAACACAGGTTAACAAGCTGCGGGAGGGAAGGGGAGGAGCGGGAACATGGTGCGCTCAGGGGAGGAGGTGGGGAAGAGGCAGAACCAGGGTGGAGATTTGGGGGAGGAATCCAATAGGGGCAGGGAGGGGGCGGAATTGGGGTGGGGACTTTAGGGAAGAGATTGGAATGGGATAAGGCAGGAGCAGGATGGGGTGGGGTAGGGGCAGGGTCACATTGGGACTGGGGACACAAGCACCCACCGGTGCCAGGAGAAGTTGCAGCCTACGACTGCAATATATATACACACACCTAACATTACCACCACTGATGTTTACTGACTCAGGTGGAGGTTTATAGTGGAAAACTGTAGCCCAATGCACACAGAGACCAAAACTGGATATAATTATGTCCACTGGAGGACACTTTTTCAGTCCAAGGAGACTAGCTGTAACTACAGCTCATCAATAGCAATTCTATACACTTCATATTTCCTTTAGATGGTTGAGCAGAGCAAACACCACCTTTCATCCCTCCTTATGCCCTACCTCTCACAAAATACCTCTTCACACAGCAATCCTTGCCACTCCATTCAATTCTTCTTCCTTAGAGTTGTCTTCTTGCCTCCTCCCCACCCAGCTCAGCACCTCCTCAGACTGAACAAATATACAGCAATGATATAAGGGTGATTCAGTTGCACTGCGATATATCTAACAAATACAGCAAGCATCTTACTAAAGCAATTTCTAGGTTCACTGGCACCTTCAGTCTCAGAAAACCCTGAAAATTATTTGCACGGGCTACACCACTACCTCCTTTGAAATAGTGTTGCAACTTGTGCAAAGGAATTTGGGATGTACCCCAAGATCCAGGCTACAAATTAACCAAGTCAATTAGGTGGAGAAACTGAGAGTTCAGCAAAGATGCGATAAGATAGTAGCTGAACCACAAGAACTGCCAAATGCAATTCAGTTGAGTGAGGCTGCGTCACGCAATCCTGATCAGATAGGTACCAGCCATTCAATAATCTTTTGTTGTTTGCTCTCTGCCCACTAATCTACCTCTGATGGAACTACTTCTGAATTTTCCTAATCTCTGAGCAGTTTCAAACAGCCACCATTTTTTTTTAGAACTTGGCAGAAAAAAGGTCTCATCCCCACAACAACGTGCAGGTAAAGGATGGGCAATAATTAATCCTGTAAAGCTTATGGCTGATAAACCATGAGGCCTGGATCTGTGATCTTTATACCACTAGAAATTAAAAGAGAGAGTTTAACTTCTAGAATTGTTTGGTTAACTTATAAAGGACCTTACATCTGTGATATTTTATCTATAGAAATTTTACTTCATAATAGAAGCGACAAAGAGTCCTGTGGCACTTTGAAGACTAACAAAAGTATTGAAGCATAAGCTTCCATGGGCTAACACCCACTTTGTCAGATGCATCGTGGGTATTAGCCCACGAAAGCTTATGCTTCAATACTTTTGTTAGTCTTTAAGGTGCCACAGGACTCTTTGTCACTTCTGCAAATCCAGACTAACACGGCTACCCCTCTGATTCTTTACTTCATAATAGTTACAATACTTTTTTGTGATTATTTCTAGCTATAATTTTTTTCTCCCTCCTGACCTTGTACAGCTGGATTCATGCTACTAAAACACCTTGCTTTACAAGCAAAGAGAGATGAAAACAGGACTAACTGAATTTAAATATTATGCACACAGAGAATACATATGCTGTAGCACAAAGGGATTGAGAACTACCATCATCACTCATCCATGGCTTCTCCACGTGTGAGTAGTATGAACAGCCCAAATACATGCTGATAAAATCTTAATGCCATAAGACACCTGTAAGTGTGTAAGACATGAGAGTGTAAGCACATGCATACATTTATCACATACAGAGATTAAACAGACATACACACTGTAGTCACAAAAGTGCAGAATGCACACGTGCTGTGCATGACATTCTGGTCTCCTGCACAACCAGCCCTGTGAGAATCTACCGAGCGCACCAAAAGAGGGGTGGAGATTTTTTTTTCCCAAAAAGACTCCTCTCCCTATCATCCATGAATCACACAATCCCCAGTTGGGCTTTGAGCTACTAGACCAGGGGTGGGCAAACATTTTGGCCCGAGGGCCACATGGGGGCTCAAAATTGTGTGGAGGGATGGGTAGGGAAGGCCATGCCTCCCCAAACAACCTGGCCTCACCCCCTATCTGGCCTCCACCCGCTTCCCGCCCCATAACTGCCCTCCTCAGAAACCCGACACATCCAGCCCCCCTCCCCCCACTTGTCCCTTAATCACCCCCTCCGGAGATCCCCCCACTCTAAGTGCCCACCCCAGGAACTTACCCTGTATATAGGCCCCCCTGCTCTTTCTTACCTGACTGCCCCCTCCCGAGACCCCATCACCCTAACCACCACTCCCCAGGACATCAACCCCTATCTAAGCCCCCTTGCTCCTTGTTTCCTAACTGCCCCCTCCTGAGATCCCCCACCCTAACCACCACCATCGCCGACCCACCCCCTATCTAAGCCTCCCTGCTCTTTGTTCCCTAACTGACCCCACCCAAGACCCCCGACCCTAACCATGACCACCCTACCCACTGCACCACCTAAGCCCCCCCCCGTTGCTTACTTTGATCAGCCTGGCACTCCAGCCGGTGCAGGGCCCTGAAGCTTGCGGCGCTCCGCCTGGTGCCCCAGTGTGGGGTTCCGCGGAGAGCTGTGAGCCGCACTCTGCCCGGCGCAGGGCCCCACGGCGAGCCCCGCTCCGTCCGGTGCCCCGGCCCCAGAGTGCGCTGCGCAGCTCCCCGCGCTCAGCCGGCCCGGAAGCGCGGGGCCTCACGGCATCCCACGCTTGGCCCGGTGCCCTGGCTGGGGAGCGTGGGACCATGAGCACTCTGCCCCCGCGGGCCAGATAAAAATGGCCAGTGGGCCACATGTGGCCCGCGGGCCCCAGTTTACCCACCCCTGCACTAGACAAAAAAAGGAGTCCCTCTGGTCCTAAAAGCTATAGTATTATGTTTGGATTTCTATTAACCCGCCTTCAAATGACAGTAGCTCTAGCATCTTCCCTTCACTTTATCCAATGACGTTCAAGAGATTTGAACAGTTCAACATCTGTGGCCAGGAAGCTTACTATTAAGATTCACGCTGGATGCATGGTGATGCACGCATGCATAGCCATGCATTGTGCCCGCTAACAAGGTGGTATTCTTGCTTCACTAATGCCAAGCAAATACAAGTTTAGACGGTTATGCCTGACGAACAGTTGAGGTGCTATCTCCACTGCGGGAAGTTTCTCTTCTTTGTGCCATGTTGGCAGTCTGCTTATACTTATGCCTGATCTTGTGTAGAATTATCTGAATAGCAGAGAAGATGACACAAGGTTTGCAGGGACCTGAAGCTGCATTATAGACAGAAGTACTGCAGTGATTTCCTGGGAAACCTATTGAAAACCATATGGTGTGACAACAGAAAACACAGACGCACAGCAAGAGGCCGACTGACAGTGCGCAAGAGCAAGCCCATGGCAGGCAATGAAATCAAGATGTACCAAATCCCAAAAACGAGTAGTGTGTTTGCCCAAAGTTTCATAATTCTCATATTCTGTTTGGAGCTTAATACCCTTCCCAAGAAGTATATGGGAGGGGAGAAAAAGCACTGCACATGTTGATTTTGCACATTACATACAGTACAGGAAAGGATAACAAAAGACAGATCCCTTTCATTTTAGCCACAGACTTGTCAGGGTAAGTGTGTGCGTGAGGTCTAGAACTTTTATTTGTGTTTCAAGTACACGTGTTGAATTGTACTTGTAGGCCTCCATGGCTAACATGTGTGATCCTCTTTACAACCAAACAGCTGTTAATCAGTCTTTGAACGTCTTCCCAGGGCCATATTCCCAATCTCTCATGTTTTTACAGTATCATATGCATGCTCACATCTGAGCCTGAACTGGTCAAAAAGAAGTTATGTCTCCTTCTCCGGGGCTGGTGAGCAAACACTATAATGCAATCTCAAGAAGTGTCATTAATTTAGGAACCAGGGTTTGCAAAATGGTCAACATATTGTGCAAGCTTATACAGCAAAACTATACTGAATAACTATGAAATCTGGATTAACAGAACCCACAAGACAGCACTAGACAGGGGTTTCCTTTCACCTTCGCTGCACTGCTTCCTGTAACTATAAATATTCAAGGATTAAAGTGGGAAAGTAATGAAAACGCTCAGAAAAAAACAGTTTAAAGTCATTAGTCAACAATGCTGTACAGGGCTTCCGCAGGTGGACAGCTGAGCTCTACAGTCACATTCCAGCAATGCAGAGTTCCAGGAGTTTGGACTCTGCATTTCAATCAGTATACAACCTGTGCTGGAGCTAACAGTGCTGGATGCAATACCTTGCTTGTGCCTTGCCTAGGCTTCCTGGGAGCATTCTGAGCTTTCCTGAAATGAAGGGCACATTTCTCTCCAGGTTGGTCTGGGGGTGCATTTTTTTTTCATTTCATTGTTATGCTTTCATAAAATATAATTTCATTACAAAAAGAAGGATGGACCAGTGGTTAGGGTACTGGTCAAAGACTCTGGAAACCTGCATTGCACCATAGACCCTGTTCCACCACAGACTTCCTGGGTGACTTTGGGTTAGTTGCTTAACCTCTATGCCTCAACATTCCCATATGTAAAATGGGAATAACAGCATTGCCCTACCTCGCAGAATCTAAATTCAAGTCTAAATGCATTAAACGATTGTGAGGTGCTCAGACACTTCAATAACGGAGGCAACATGTGCAGCCTAAGATAGAAAGATATTTTCTGAAAAGAGCTCCCACTCCTGAAATATATGGTTTGTTAAATATCCACTACTGCACATGATAAACCAAGGATTAAATTTCCCCTTATTCAAATTCCTACTTCTGTGAGCATACTCTCATTAGTTCACTATACACAGAAATATTCTTATGCAGATTTGCCAACTATCACAATATTGTGCCATTTTCTTAAAGCTCAAGCTCCTGGAGTCAAATGATTATAAGAGAGTGACAACTTTCATTTTAAAAAAAATGTCTCTGGCCTTCAGTGTCGGACAAGAAAGCTTGAAATAAAACACTGAAGATTCACAACCCAGAGGGCAAATAAGGACAACTCCAAAAATTATTTGTTAAGTCTCATGACTATTAAAACGAATTTCATGATTTTCTGAGTGGGACTGACTCTAATTTTTGCATGGTTGGAGTCAGTAACACAGTTATGCTATACATATCAACTCTCTTCACCCAAAAATGATCATACGTAGCATTTTATAGCACTAGGTGCACCCAAAGTGCTGCACAGGCATTAAATAATTAACCCTCACAACTCTTCTGAGAGGTAGGTGGGTGTTACTATCCTCATTTTACAGCTAGGGAAACCAAGGCAGTAAGGTGAACTAATTTACCTAAGACTACCACTCTAGCTGTAGAACAGCCCTGTGCTCCCGCCTTCAAATCCCACTGCCATTCACTGACAAAACAACAAAACCCTCTGCTTTGTAATATTCAGCCAGTTTTTTTGTTGGCGAATTGTGCTGCCTTTTTGTGTCAACTGTACACTTTTAAGGAAAGAGGCTATGTCCTCCTCTGTGTTTTGCAAAGCAGTAATTATGTTTTGATATCCAATAAATAATAACAATGTTTAATAAAAACCATATTGGAAGCTTTGCCATCTATATCTTACACGCCTTCCTCTCTATCACTTTCAAACAAAAACTTTACTGAAAGTCGCATCATGGAACCTAGAGTATTAATTTGACACAGCTGCATTTGGGGCATCTAACAAAACGGATACATGAATCAGTTTGAGCAGAGTCTCAAACTGTGTAGAATTTCCACAATCATTCAAAATAGAATAAACACATATACTTTCCCCCAGTGTATACAACT
This sequence comes from Dermatemys mawii, assembly GCA_007922305.1. Lineage (NCBI taxonomy): Eukaryota > Metazoa > Chordata > Testudines > Dermatemydidae > Dermatemys > Dermatemys mawii. The sequence goes on along the minus strand of ML677365.1, from coordinate 5,061,940 downwards.
CTGCCATTCTTTTAAAGTAATACATATGCAAAGTGTTTTTTCTTAAGAGTAATTGGCAATAATTTTTTCTGCTTTTTTTCTGAGTTACTTTTTCCATCTCTGATCATGCAATTAGCCTCAAAAGACAAATCTTTCCACTACAGTAAAGGAAATATAATCATATATAATTTTTTAAAAAATATGTAACATTATAGGTATCACACTGAAAGCTTGTGTAAAGGATAAGATCCATTAATTTAGACTTGCCAGCTTTGCTCGCTTGTGTGAGCAGTTGCACCATCTGTGTATGCGTACATGACATGGACCGCTAGTTCTTTACTCTTCTACTTATGCAGAAGATACATAGCACGCAGCACTGCAAACCTCCTCACATTGCCCTGTCAATGCACCTCAACTAGAGCTCGTCCAACGATGGAAAAAATATGTGATGATTTTTTTAAACGTGAAAATACTTGAATAAATTATTAAACTGATATTATCTGTCCTCAGTCATGACCTGGACAGACCACGTCTAGAGACAGTAAGTGTAGTTTCCTGTCCACTTCCCACAAGCCACTAAACAGATACCAAGTGACTTCTGGTCACCAACAAATGAAACTGGTGGTCAGCTAGAAGCAAGGGCCTGATCTAAAGTCCAGTGAAGTCAATGGACACCCTTCTGTTGATTTCAATGGGCTTTGAATCAGTCCTTGGAGATGAAAAACTGTGAAATCCTGGCCCCGTTAAAGGCAATGAGAGTTTTGCCACTGACTTCAATGACGCCAGGATTCTACCTGCATCTCAATACCAAACGCCTAAGCTATCAAGTTTCACTAGGGTTTTGCAATACATTTCTTGTTCAACAGAATTTAGTAAGCCGACAGGGAGGAGGGACAGAGATAACAACTCGTGGCTCAGCAGAGGAGTCTTGGTATACGTGGTCTGATGAAATCTTGATGGTTCTTTGAATGCTTATAGTATATTTCACTTTGAGCTGGCCAACATTCACACTGTTTCTTTAGGTTACAGTCTTGTAAACACTACGGTCACTTGTAGGTCACCACTTATTAGGTTCTTTCCTTCAAAATAACAGAGATATACAGCTATTGCACTGCACTGATATCCATTAAAAATATTCATTTGTGATATATTTTTCTTAAAAACCAATTTTTTTAGCTTTGGCAGGATTTTTTTGGCATTTCATTTCACAACATGGAGATATTTTTAATAGACAGGGTGATGGTTTGTTATTTTTAGCACTCATGAAAGATACTGATGCTCAAGATCTCTGCACACAGAACAGGTACAGCATGGATCATCAGGGATCTCTCTGAAGGCTGAAAGACAGCTTATTGACAATTCTTGGCCTCTCTGCTGAGATGACAACCAATTAGTCGCGGAGAGCCAGCTAGAGGGCAGTTATTGGACTGTGGGCACATCTGACAGCAATGGAATCAAGACTGCCCAACAGTCATCATGCAGCAATAACTTGTCACCATTAAGGACATGAAAACATTAGATTTGAACATAGTGATAGCAAAGATCTTGTACCCTAGGAGGCCACCTGGAACTGAGGTACAGCATGCATTGTTCAGCATGTATTCATTCCAACTAGGGTCTCACTGTCTCTCTTGGTAAATTCTCAAGTAGTCTCAGTCAGATCTGAAATTATATCAGGGCTCACGGAGGCTGATTAGTGCTAGTTCTAAGCAGATCATGAAAGGATCTCACTACCTTGAAAAAATCTATTGCTGAGCCAAGCCTAATCATTATATACCACTCACCCCGTAAAACTGCTGTCCAGATCACCATGAGGAAGTCATTCAGCTAGAAGCAGCACTTCTTTTCTGCAAGCATGATTGGACATGGCATTCAATCCAAATGCTGCATTTCCTTCATTTCAGAAGGCTCTGCTCCCAACCAAGCCCTCAAAGTCCTTCATGTCCGTGCATGGGTAGAACAGGCAGATGGAAGGAAAAGATGCGGGGGGTGGAGGATGTGAAAGAAAACTTATAAATGAAGTGCAGGAAGATAAACAGAAGTAAAGGGGGAATAAAAAGATAAAAAATGGAGGAGGAGGAGGAGATTAGGTAACAGAACGACGTGGGGTGAACACACAAGAAAAGAAAGGAGAATAAACGAGACAAAACAGATTTGACTAGAATCAGCATTCTCTACTGCTCACAGTGTGGAAGTACTACCTCGAAAAAAGATAAAATTAATTTGCATTATTGCAAGCAAACTACATACAATAAATAAGACAAAAAGGAAGGGTGGAAGCGGTTTCCCTTTCTTGACATTAAAATGCTGCTAGATTGAATCTATGTTTCTATACGACATGCTAGCAAACTCACCCATCTTCTGCATTAGGCTGCAAAAGTGAAATTCTGTGGCCTGTATTAGGCAGGAGGACAGTCTAGAAGAAAAATAATGGCCCCTTCTGACCAAAAATCTATGAAAAGTGCTAACAAAACCAGTATAGAAGCCAAAAGTACTAAACTGGCCCAATAGCTACTGGGGACACTATCTACTCCCGCCACTCCCTTTCCCCCGCACACACACACACATTTAGCAACCTAATTCTGAGAGCATGCTATTTTGGGGCTGTTTTACTCCAAAATAAAGTTTCACTTGAGTGCACTGGGACAAATCTGTAATTATTTTCTCATGGTCTACAGTTGTTGGCTGCAAAGAACAACATTATTAACAATTACATACATCTTTTTTAATCAGCTAATACCCACCATTTTACCAGGAAGTTCAATAAGTTACTTCTGAATAAAATTTAGTTCTGGCCTATTTTGATCCAATTTACATTAGTCCCTATTACAAATAGCAAGATCCAGACACCGGAACCCACTGAAATGACCATAGTCAGATTCTCATCTGATTTATCAACTCCACTGTCACAGTAACTAGCTTTGTGCATTTTTATATTTGTTCTCTATGCAAGCTATCACACAGAAACGGAAGACTATTTTTATTTGCTTATCTCTTTTGCCCTGGATAACGTCAGTAAGTCATCTCCTTCTGTCAACTTAAAAAGATTCTTTTTGGTCTTTACCTTAAAAGGATGCATCAGTGTCAACTTTTTAAAAAAAAGTCGTTTGGAGCTGGTTACTTATTATTCTCTCTCTATGTGCCTGATTCTCCACTTGCCTACATCTCAGATAGACATTTAATGCTGTGCAAAAGTAGACGTAAAGCCCTACTATTCTAATGTGGTCATGTTTTACAGCTCCTCTCCCACATGCATTGGAGAAAATTATCCAGGGATTTAATCTTGAGGACTTTATTCAGGCAAAGTTCTCACTAACCGCAATGAGACTTCTAGATTTGACCTGATTTTCAAAGCGCCTTCTAAGCAGTTAAAAAAAAAAAAAAAGAGTATGTTAGTCTCCAAAACATAGAAGCAGATTCCTGCAGCCCTTATTCAAGTGACTAAAAGCTCCAGGATCTGACCCATTTTATCCTAGTGGATGTTTGCCCATCTTATATAAACTCCCTGCACAATTTTTCCTGACTCTCTACAGTTTTTAGAGTTGGCAGTTCAGGATTAGGATTCAGCTCAATATTTAGAAAAGGCTGGGTGGAAGGAGATACAATCAAATATTCTCAATACCACACTCCAAATTGGGAGAAGTATGAAAGATTTAAACGTACACAATGCACATGACCGGGAAATAACAGCACTTTGAATTTCTATAGCACTTTTCACCAAATGAGCTTAACGAGCTTTACAAAAAGTTCATGGTTGTTTTTTTAAGTGAAGTTAGGATTTTGTGCTGAATGCTCCAAATAATGAAGGGGAGGCCGGTGCATAGCCCATTTTAAACTCCTTTAGTCAGCGATGATTGTGATTATTTGTGCTACGATGGTAGAGAATCACGTAAGTGAATGTTTTAGTGTATGTCATATTTCAACAAAGTAGCAGCATTTTAACAAAATAGTTTATATAACAACCTTTGATATTTAAAGTATTTTTAATATTATGTCATATACAGGGCCGGATTGACTATCCTATGGGCCCGGGGCTATTAGATTTTGTGAGGCCCCTGTATATAAGTCTCTTTCCTAATTTAAAACAAAATTATCACAATTATGGCATTGAGGCTATTAATGCTGTACTAAACTTGCCTTTTACTTAACATAAAGCCGTTCTGTGGTTACATTTCAGTCTTCAAACATGTAGAACATAGTTAATTCAAATAGCCTACTTCTTACCTTAGAACAGCTGTTATGTTAGTTTCTTTCTGGGATGGAGTTTGGGTGCAGAGGGGGACTACAGGCTTGGGGCAGAGTGTTGTAATGCAGGAGAGGCTGAGGGGTGCAGAGTCTGAGGGAGGAGTTTGGGTGCAGGAGGAGATTCTGACATAGGGCAGAGGGTTGGGGTGCAGGAGCGGGTGCGAGGTACAAGATCCGGCCAGGAGGTGCGTACCATAGGCGGCTCCCAGCTAGTAGCACAGCAAGGCTCAGGCAGGCTGCCTGCTCACTGTAGCTCCATGCCGCTCCTGGAAGCAGCTGGCTGCTAGCATGTCTCTGTGTGCCCCTGGGAGGAGGGGAACAGCGTATCTCCGAGCGATGCCTGCACCTGCAAGCGCTGCTCCCACTGGGGGCAGTGCGCAGAGCCACCGCACCACCCCCAACCACCCTGATACCAGGGGACTCTGACACATGCCAGCAGCTTCCGGGAGTGGTGGGGGCCACAGCATGCAGGTAACCTGCCTGAGCCCTGCTGCACAGATAGACTTTTAACAGCCCGGAGATTGCGATCGACTGGCAGATGCTCCAGGATTGATCGGTCAATTGCTATCGACGGATTAGTGATCACAAAATTGGATCTAATTATGGATTTATTTTTGCAAGGCCTCCCATAGCCCAAGACTCTGGGCTGCAGCCCCTAAAGCCCCTGTGTTAACCCGGTCCTGGTTATATACGAAAAATCACACCGTATACTTGACACTCCCAGTTGGCTCTATGCTCCAGCCAGGTCTCAGGGTAGTCGTAATGTATGATGCATACTGGGGTATCACAGTGGAACAGAAACTGACCAGTAACAGCCTTAGTGTTCTTAAACGAACAAAGGTACATTTACATTAATGTATATGAGGGCTTTCATGCAATTCAGCCCATTCAGCCCATAACATCACAGTTTGTCGGTTTTAATAAATCATTTGCAAGACACTTTAGCTGGTTCATTTTTTTATTACTTTTGATGACATTAAAAGTCAGAGCAAGATTATATGGACAGGGAGACAGAAAATGTGACTGTGTAGAGTACTGATGCAAACCCTGAAGAGCACATCAGTCACAGAGCTACGTGAAGCACAACATACACAGTACTTGCCCTACAATCAGTAAGACTAGCAAGAAGCACAAAAGCCTCACTTTTACCAACTCTGAAATAGTGTCCTAATACCTGTAGAGCTCAGAAAAGGAGGTTTTAAAGTATAAACAAAAAATTGTTTAAATTTTGGTTTGATACATCCATGTCTCCCCTTGTCAATTATGTGTTTTGCGTTGTTATTCTAGAGCAGGGGTTGGCAACCTATGGCACGCGAGCTGATTTTTAATGGCACAACTGTAGAGTGCCATTAAAAATCCTGCCCAGCCCAGCCGCTCTTCTCCGCCCTCCATTTGTCCCCTTCCTCCTTCCCTCCATCCCTCACTGCCAGCCGGTCAGCTGACCAGCCGGCAGGGAGAGAAGGAGAGGAGGAGGAAGGGGACAAACAGAGCAGCAGCGTGTTTCCTGCTCCAGGCTGGCCGAGGCAGAGAAGAAGCGGGGGCAGGCCTTGGGGAAGGGAGTGGAATTGGGCCATATCCCCTCCAGCCCCCTGCCCTAATCCCCCCACTCCCACACACCCAGCCCTCTGCCCTAACCCCTGCACACCCAGCCCTCTGCCCTGATCCCTCCCACACACACCCAACCCTCTGCCCTGAGCCCTTCACCCCTGCACACCCTCCAGGCCCCTGCTCTGACCCCTGTACCCCCCTCACACACCCAGCCCTCTGCTTGACTCCTTCACCACCCCCACGACCCCAGCCCTGACTCTGGCACCCGCACACATACCCAAGCCCCCCACACCTGTACCCCCTCACATGCCCCCAGCCTTCTGCCCTGATTCCTGCACCCTCCTCACACACACCCAGCCCCCTGCCCTGACTCTAGCACTCACACACGTAACCAGCCCACCTGCACCCCAATGCACCCCCCACATCCTGACTCTTGCACTCCATATCCCCACCCCCACCCTGAGCACCAAATGGGACTCCTGCACCCCCCCATTCCCACCTGCACCCCTCGCATCAAATGGGAGCTGCCCAGGTAAGCGCTCCTCACCCAAACCTCCTGCCCCAACCCTGAGCCCCTCCCTCATTCTAGCTCCTGGCCAGACCCTAAACCCCAGCCCCCAGCCTGCTCCTTCACCCCCAGCCCTGGGCTCAGTGCACCCCCACCCTCAGTGCAGTGCAGAGAGAGAGGAAGAGAATGGGCCAGGACCAGGGAGAAGGTAGGTACCCACTCTATGTGGGCAGGGCAGGGACCCCAGAGAGGCAGCAGGCTGAGTGGGTTTGGCAGCCGGGATCCCTGAGCCACTCAGTCCACTGCCGGTCTGGGGTTAAGGCTGCTGACCCCTTGCCAGCCGGGGTCCCGGCTGCAAGCCTCACTCAGCCCGCTGCTGGCCTAGGTGAACGGAACCCCAGGCTGGCAGCTGGCTGAGTGGGCCAGCGGCATAAGATCAGCATTTTAATTTAATTTTAAATGAGGCTTCTTAAACATTTTGAAAACCTTATTTTACAATACGATAATACTTTAGTTATATAATATATAGACTTATAGAAAGAGACCTTCTAAAAAATGTTCGAATGTATTACCGGCACGCGAAACCTTAAATTAGAGTGAATAAATGAAGACTCGGCACATCACTTCTGAAAGGTTGCCGACCCCTCTTATAGAGATATATATGACTGCTACTCACCCAGGATGGCACATGGGCCAGCTTGTTATATCACAAAGAGATGCACTTTATATCAGAATCTCATATTCAGTCTACCTACAAACAATGGGCAGACTCCCACCACAATTAGACTACTGTAAACCCATAGTAAATCAGCTGAAATAAATCAATACAAGCTATTCCAGATCTCCAGGGGTGTCTCGGGATTTACAAAATGACCCATGATAAGAAAAACCCTGCTTGCCTCAATGGGACTGTTCCTCTGAATACAGACAGCAGAATTCTGCTCTATACCTTATCTTAAGGGAAAAATATCTACCGTGTAGCTTCAAAAGACAAAATCTACGTTGTTTGAGTTTTCCAAGTTAGGAGGGAAAAAATTGTGCTGAGCCCACAAATCAAGTGGCAAGGATTGGTAGTTTCTTCTCAATCAGAGACCAATCTGAATGATCGGTTCGAGGAGTGAAAAATCGTTAATCACCACATTCTGAGAACTGGGCAGAGAAAGAGAACTGTTTTTCGCAACACTTCCTGTGATAAGACCGACAGCTCTGTCGCAGTGCACGCACCAGAGCTGCAGCAGGCTTCAAGGTTCATGTGAATGCAAACGTGACTCGTGACTCTCGTCTCTATACACATACACACAGAGCATTCTTTTCAGCCCTGGGCCAAATGGGGGGGGGGGGAGAACCGACTTTTCTCAAGCATCTATTAAAGGCACAGCTCACTTTGGCCCTAACTACCCACGAATTAGTTACAAGAGAAATTATTCATATTTCATTAATGGATGCGGGGAGCAGGGATATCACAAAAAGGAATTTACTTTTTGCTTTAGTTTATACTGACCAAACCCACTAAAACAAACTCAGCCTCAGATTAGCTTTTATGTTCATTCATGAAACAGATTCGGAACTTAAATGCTGAACAAAGGAAGCCTGATTGATATACAGCAAGTACATCTGTTTTCCTTAAATCCAATCCAAGCAAAACTTTCTTTGCTCAATGTCTTTAAAGTGTACATACCAAACTGGTATTTCCCTCCCCTCCCAAGACACCAGTTAGTTATAAAAGACTTTCAAACCAGTGTAAATAAGATAGGAAAGAAAGAACTAAAAGGATTAACTCAAACATGTCCCCATATCATCCAATAACTTCCCTTTACATGCACAGTACAATATGAGTTTGCTGATCCCAGCTTTTTCACTGTAACAGAGCCAAGTGCAGGCAATTACTTACACTTATGTAGACTTTTATAAGAGATAACAGTTATCTCTATTGAAAAGACACAAGCTGTTTTTTCATTACTAAACTAGTTAAAAAAATACAAAAGGGTTTCTGTGCAGAGCACTGATTCACCCAAGCCTCTACAGAGCAATAAACAGAGGAAAGGAGACAGTCTCTTCACACCACTGGAGGATGTTTAACTCAGGCCTGGAACTGCATTAGTGTAAAACAGCCCTTGTAGCCTTTAAAAGAGTGTAACTATTAGAGAGGTAGATATTGCAAACTAAATGCCACTCACCCTTAGATGAAACACGTAGGACTGTAGAAGCGACAAAGAGTCCCGTGGCACCTTAAAGACTAACAAAAGTATTGAAGCATAAGCTTTTGTGAGCTAATACCCACTTCATTGGAACCAGACTAACATGGCTACCTCTCTGAATCTAGGACTGTGCATATCTGTGATGTAGAGGACAAAGACAGTGTCTGGTTTGCACAGAAAAATGACCATACTTGGCATCCCTTCTTTCCAAGGGATGCGGGCCTATACAACTTTGTATTCCCAACCCAGTGATATCTTTTTTTCCACGAGTCAAGAGATTTCAGTTGGGGCAGGAACAAGCCTCAATCTCGCAATGAAACAAAAAGCTCCAGCTCTCAGGCAAATTTCAGCCCTGCCTGAGGGGGGCAAGCCTCTTCTGACCTGATACAGGGAGCAGGGGTACAGGCTACACTTAGGGTGACCAGACAGCAAGTGTGAAAAATCGGGACAAGGCCTAGGGGATAATAGGAGCCTACATAAGAAAAAGACCCAAAAATCAGGACTGTCCCCATACAATCAGGACATCTGGTCACCCTAGCTACACTAAAGATCAATATGGCAGCAATTTTCAAATCTTTTATGCAAATTACCTGCCATTCTCAGGCTCTCAGCAAATTGCCAACGTGGCCCCAACCCTGGATACCCCAGTTCTTTCAGTTTGATTTCCACATAATGAGTTAGTTATGTTTTAGTTCCCATCATTAAAGGACATAGCCCAGATATAGCAACCAGCAAAACTGATGTTTCAGTAGTATACACAGACCAGATGGCAACTGCTGACATCTTTAGCAATACCCACCTCTTCTATGGGCTTCCCTATCAAGTACATTTTTCATTGAGCCTAAATATTCAATCCCTGCTATTTTAAGACTATTATTAAACAATCATTACTCAGGGACAGTAGCTCTGAGCAAAGGGAGGATATACTGCAGGCTTTTCTGAGCTACCAGTACTATTGAGTTTCAGTGCTATATATCTCTCCACTCTCTTTTTAACCAAAAGTATGTGTCCTTACATATTTGTGGTAAAGAATTTCTGCGTAGAAGGTCTAAATGTATTTATAAAACAGGGAAGTTTTACATGCTATACATGCTTTACACGCTATCAAATAAAAAGAGCTTTGATTTTATTTATATGGTCTCACAAATTTGTATAAAGCAGATATTAAAAACATGACTCACAGCAGTAAAAACAAGCTCATTAATGAGCATTCTAAAATACAGGGATATTATTCATCTTCGTGAGAGCACATATTATGTACTGCAAAACACAAACTCAAAATCATAATACATTATGGTATATATTTATATAGCACACTTTATCCAGAAAAATACCAGAGTACTTTGCAAGACTATGTATAGCTTTCAGTTCCACCCACCACTGAAATACAGCCACCTCTGAGGCCTGAAATAAAGAAGTATGGGTATTACTTAGACGTTATAAAAGGTAGGATTGCACATATTTCCTCCAAGTCTTCCAATATGATGACTCAAACTCATAATATGCTGCCTTACGAGTCTCAGCTTCACTAAACGAATGTGCCTAACTCTCATTAACAATAATAGGGGCTACAAAATCCTATTATACTTATGTAGAGGAGTGGCTTGTGCTGAGCAGAGCCAGAGGATAAACAGAAACAAGTTCTTCCCATTTTTTCTGGTACCCTTGAACCTTCCCATCTCATCCACCTTCTCCCCATTTCACTGCACCTCAGAATTCAGTTCTAAGGGTCATCTTTAGCATATTTATCCTGTAAGGCCAAATAAGCACAAAGAGACAGCTTCCACATTTAAAGTTGTAACAACAGATAAATTTGCAGCATCGCATCTTGATACAACTTCCTTACACCGAAATAAATTCAGGTTCTAATTGTCCAACAGGTGGCAAGCCAGAGATATGTTGGTTGTGCATACCTTGATGGTATTGTTTGTGAAGAAAGCGATTTATACATGGGTAATGATGTAAGTAGTTACTTTGCATAAATTAGAGAGAAAACCTGAGAACATGACTTGCATCTGAGAACAGATTTAAACCTCTATTCTTGCTGTGTCATGTCATCAAGCAGTTACAACTGTAGACTGTAGATCAGGACTCCCTTGTTCTATTCCCTCCCGCTCCCCACCTTCCCTTGCCATTGACTCAATGTGAAAGCTTCAAGAGTTACTGAGACAAAACCTGAGCCATGTAAATGCACATTTAGACATCTAAACATGTGGCCTGATTTTCAGAGGTGCTCAGTACAGACAACTCCCACTGTAGGGTTCCGCTCTTGCAGACTTGATTGCAGGATCACAGCCTTTGCTTGTTAGCTTTTTGGGGTAGGATTTCTCATTTCCTTGGTATAATAGCCCCTTCCAGACTGGGGGCACTCGCAGCTACCATAATGCAAATACGGTAGACTGTACATATAGAGAATGTAGACAGTACATTAATGCTTATGCAGCACTTTGCAAACCACTGACGAATGTGGTAATTATTTGTTATTAACTTATACTAGATCCTGAAGGTCTCTTTTTTCCAGTGAAATTTTTAAAATGTTTGTTTTAAATAAATCTTCCAGACCTAAAAGGGACAAAAATACACAGATAAACCTACTGCGTTGGTAACATGTTCGTCAGTGTCTGCTCTCTCTGAATTTTTTTCAATGGTTCTTATTGATCTATACACTGTTCTTATGCTTACTAACTTCATTACTGCTTTGATAATTACAAGACAATTAACTACAAGACCGAACATGTATCATGCTAGGGAGTTACTCAGTGAGTGCACTGTTGTGAGGCACAATGCCGAAAGTAGAATCCTTTCTACCACCCAGAGAGTGGCGATATGTCACTTGAATATCCACAAAGGGAACCATTTTAGGGCTGATCCAGTGGCCTAGCAGGGCCCCAAGAGACCGCATCCAAGCTCTAAGTGTATGGTCTAAATGTAAAGCTATGATGTCAATATAGAGCGAATGAGCTCAGCAGGGATGCAAGTACTGCATCTTATGGCAAACACAGAGCAGCACCAGTGAGCACAGAGTGAGTTTTGATCTCTTGGCCACAGTGAGAAGAGGCTGGTTGTGAAAGCTGGAGAGCTTCTGCTATAGCAGGGATTCTCTGAGAAGCATCACTGGAAGCTGTCTGTGTGGCGAGGGATTGGGGGATGTCTGTGGGCAGTGGTGCTGAGACTGCTCCAAACCCTGACCTCAGCATCCAAAGGAATATCACTAACACCCGCTTCTACTTAAGCAGCAAGAACAGCCCATAAACCCCTGCAGACTGTTTGCCATGCAGTGCTGCAGGAAAGGAAGCAAAGTGTGAAGAAAGTTGAAACACCTAGTGTTGAAGGAAATCTGTCTGCTGGTTGCAGTAGGGAGTCAGGAATCCAGAGTTTAATCCCAACTTTGCCACTGGTTCACAGTCTGACCACGCTACACAAACCATTTAGCCTCTCTTTGCCTCCGTTTACACATCTATGCAATGGGTATAATCATACTTCAACTTTGCTTTGTGAGTGACAATTAATGTTTGTCAAGTGTTTAAGAGATCCTTGGGTAAAAGGCAGAATAAAATTGCAAAACGTTATTATTATTATTCTAAGAGGATGGGAGGGGTAGTTCTTCATCAAGAGGAAGTGATGTCTCATAAGTGACAAACAAAACAGCCCTGGTTGGTATGAGCTGGCAAAAACCCAGCTACCTGCCCTCACTATGCATATTTGGAGTTGTTTCCTTACAGAATATTTACATGAAATAATTTGGTGCTCCTGGGCATATTTGGGGGGTAAGGTGGACAGGAAAAAAAGCTACTGAAGAGACACCCAATTTTTGTTCAAAACGAATATAATTTTAAATACAAATGCACTATGAATAAAGAAGACTTTTAAGCTGGTGACCACCCATTTTCTAAGATGGTTGTACAAAGTCTGAGTAGTTCATGTAAAAGATAGTTATGACATGTTTAAATCACTTAAAAAACCCCAAGCACATTGAAATCTTTCTTGCTCATTAAGAGCTTGATCCAGTGGGAAATCTTTTCAGCCTTCTAGACCAAGCGAGCCCTGAGACACCATAGGTACTGGCAGAACCGTGTGGAAATTTGGCTGATTCAGAAGGATTTAAACTAAAACAAACAAACAAAAAAAGCCTTTCAGTTTTCTCATGTTTGGGAATTGTGGAGCCGCTTGAGGTCTGTTTGTGAGGAGCAGAAGGAAAAAGGAAAGTTCTCTAAGAGGACCTTCCTACCACTCCAAAGGTGCACTCTGCTGTTCTCGGTTCCAGATCTATTTCCCATTCCCCAATGAAGCTGTACAGGCTGCAGGACTTCCTACAGCTCTAGGCATGGAGAAGCTATTCACCTCCATAAGTTGCTGCTGAGACGGAGACAAAATCCTTGTGTTTACCTACAGGACAGAGACTTAACTTATATTCAACCATCCCAGAGTCCAGCTACCAGCAGGAACTTCTAAAGAGATGGTAGCTGGCATTGGCAGATCCCATGAATGACCACTGGGGGTTGTATAATACCTACATCAACATTAAAGAGCCACTACCAAGGGACGTGTACCCCTTCGAAATGGGAGCTGCCTCCATAATTATGTAGTAAAGGAAACTCACAAGGTTTCTGTGGGCTAGCAGTCACAGAAGCCGCTTTTTGCTAGAGAGGGCACTAGCGGCAGCAGTGGATTTAGACCACACATTTGAAAGTGCTCCAGGTTCCAGAAACTGAACTTCAACTAAAGTGGGCATTCGGCAACCCATATTTAGAAATGTGCTACCACGAATGTGCGTGTGCGCAAACACAAGATTACACAGCATATGTGGCGATGCCTGCCAATGCAGCATCCCTGAGCTCAGGTCGGGGAGCCTTGTTATTGTGGGGGGATGAGAATTAAATAACCTGTTACCATCACTCTGACATTGTCAGATCTCTCAAGGAAATGATGGGTTACTATGTTCCCAAGATGGGTAGAGTTTGCCACTAAATTCCCCTTCAGGAAATGGAGAAAGACCCCAGCTAATTTAAATCCCACCTTCCCTGTCTCTTCAGTGGGATGTTAAGACAACTTGAAAATGACACACAGCTCATCTTGCTCATCCAGGGAAGAGGAATTTAAAGGACTGTCCACATTTGTAAAAGATTGCATGATGACGTATTGCTGGATGCTATGTAAATATGACCCTGAAATTTAGGTTTGCAATATGCATTCTTATGGATACAAATTACAGTGAAACAATAAGTGTAATACTGAGTACGTTATGGAATACAGACAAGTGGATTTGCTTAAGAGAGCATAGCGGGAAACTTGTATGTTGATTATGTGACCAAAACCACTTCTCAATAGTGTATTTTCAATATTTTTCATATAGTGCCCAAAGTGAGTTTAAGTTAGTAAATAGCATATATGGTTAATTACAGAGCAATCACGATTTCTGTATTCAATGTATATGCACCTAGGAATAAATTACATCCCTAGTGACTCTTCCAAACAATGCACAGAATTGTAACTTTTGTCATATATACTGAATCTCAGATAGTGTTTAGCATTTTTTTCTTTATTGTAAAAAGTACCCACATTAATAACTGAACTTATGAGTTGAAATGAGCAATCCGGCATAAAAGGAGAATAAATTAATAGGCTAAAAAGCACAGATTTTAAAAATGCAAAATAGCCCGAACATTCTAATGAAAACTAATCTGAAGCCTTAGACAAAACTCCTCATAATATAAAACATAATATAAAAATATTACATTCCTTTACATTACAGTTTAATTGTGATAGGATTACTGATTTCAATGCTTTTTAACAAGTAATAGTATTTTATAAACTATTTTTTTCATGTTAAATCTGTTAAAACTATCATCCTAAGAATCACTGGATTCTTTATAATTTGTTGCTTTAAAAAGTCTTGTGAAATTATTATAAGATTAATTGTTGAAAAAAAAAACCTTAGTCCTTCCCACTGAGGTTTTGGTTTCAGATTTTCCATAGCAAAATTCTATGGAAGTGTGGCAAGAGAAAACGTTGAGCGTTTTTTGTTTTTGTTTTGCCTTTTTTGTTTGTTTGTTTGTTTTTAAAAGCAAGAACTGAGTGGCCTGTAATTCCTCCAGATCAGATTGCATGGTGTGCTGCAAAGGATTAGCTTTTGCACACATTCCGTGCTGTTTTGGACATCCTCTAACATTTAGTGAAAAACAAAACAAAAAACACTGGACTCACTGAACTCTGATTTAGTACCATTTCAAGAAGCCATTCTGAAAATGTGTCAGAAATAGAAATAGCAACACTAGTATAATCCATAAACAGATTTATAAGGCCCAATGTTTTCTATGGCAATTAAAAGAAACAAAAAAAACCCCAAACAAACAGAACAAAATAGCATTTTAGAATGCATCTGTCAAATCTACCAAATGGCTGTAAAATCCATAAAATCAATCAAACAACGACTGCACACTGCAATTAAAGAATAATGCCTGGGATAATTCAAAAAAGTAAAAGTCGAAGAGTATGCTGCTAACAATTAATGCAAGAACTAGGCTACTTGGCCAGGTATAATGAAATATCTTCCTTTCTTTACAAAGAAAAGAAATTCTTAAAAGGTACAAACATTAGTTAACTTTGCAGTGATTAATTCAACAACTGCAAAGCCAAAAGCAACTTTAGGCCTTTAATCATGAAACTGTCAGTTCTGTTTGTCTGACGATAAAGCATCACAAAAATAAACATTAACGTCTGTGTTTTTTCTACATGTGTATACCATCATGTAAGGATGAGAATGAAACATTTACTAAGGAAGCCATGCTGAGGTCTTTTACACCTAATTTTTCCTAATTTTTAGATTAGATATTAAAGAATTACCGCTCTTTACTTCATTTCCAGCTCTAACATGATATTTCATGTTCATCACTAAAACTTGCAATAGCAAACTGAAAAATATATAATGTTTTCCCAAGAAACAAAAAACTCAGTACAGTGTATCATCAATGAGAACTATGGAACTGAAAGAGTTTACTACCCATATGGATAAAAAAATTCAGCAATCCTTGCTTGGGCAAAACTCCCAGTGAAGCAAATGGGAATTTTGACCAATTAAAAAATGTAAAATTTTGGACTTCACCATCATTGTAAAAAGCATACTTTTAAGCAAAGCATACCAATCAATGAAAATATGGCAGGTTAAAATTTTTTTAAAAAACTATGAATTCAAAGAATTAACAGTTTATCCAACTGTATCCTTTTCCCATTTCAGGACAAGTTTTGAAACCATTGGAAGTGT
The DNA here is from genome assembly GCA_007922305.1 of Dermatemys mawii. Taxonomy (NCBI): domain Eukaryota; kingdom Metazoa; phylum Chordata; order Testudines; family Dermatemydidae; genus Dermatemys; species Dermatemys mawii. The sequence goes on along the minus strand of ML677365.1, from coordinate 5,046,201 downwards.
ATTTAAATATATTTTCCATTGGAATAAAATAACAATAAGAATTTCAAGCACTATTCATGGTCAAATCCATTGGTAGAAAAATCGCATTATGGAGTTTGCTTAGAGCACCGGGTAACTAAAAATGGGTTAACTTTTTGCCAGGAATATGTCACGCAAAAGCTTACCGTCTGCTCAGAATTACACACAACTTTATTTCGCTCCATTCACTACTTTTGAGTTTCTTTACAAAAACAGAATTGCAATAGTCTCCTTGATATCAAGTAATAATCAGGAAATATTACTTACATTATTGATATGTGCCTCACTTCCCCGCCAAGAAAAAAAAAATAGCATACTCCACATTCTGTGAAATATTAGAAAAAAGAAAATCGGTAGTGAAACCTTGTAGCTGTCAGGGTTTTCCTCTCTGAATGTGGAAATTCTTAACTCCAAACTGCTCCAGACACTGCAGGATTAGATCCTAACTAGGGAAAACAGTAATAAACATTGCATGGTAATCCACAGGAACTTTGGTCCCAATGTAATTTTTTCTATAGTATCCTATAATAAATGGCATTATAACATCCATAATCTCAGCTTGTATATCAGACCTCTTCTCTTTTTTTTCTTTAGGGTTGTGGATTTTCAAAGGAAAACCAGTTATTTTAACACACAAGAAAGTCACTTCACTTCTATTCCTGAATGAAAGCAGCACAGTAGCATACTGAAAACTATTATGTACTGTAGTGTGCTGCACAGAGCTATAGCTGACGAGTGCAATTTTTATGGCAGTTCTACTCCGGTAAGGTTTCGTCTGAAAATGCTTCTGACATGGCAAAGGAAGTCACAGTTTGCTGGAGAGAAATAATAAATAAATAAAAAGGTATGCTGTAACAGTTCTTTATGTCATAATGGATTTTGCTATATCCTAGGTCTCTTTCTATTCAGATGTATGTCTTTTGGGCAATACATTCTAAAAATCCAAGAAGGTAAAGCTTATTTAACCATGAGTTTCTTTTCATCCACTAAAATAAATTCCACAGCTGCCACTTTCTTACTCTTTTGACTTTATTTTTTAAGTTCTTTCCCCACTGACAAGCAACTGCTGTTACCCTAGATTTCTGAAACACATTTTTTTAAAAAATACCAGTAGTTTAAATTACATTTAGAGGTAAATTTCAAAGTACTGTACAGTTCAGGTCAGCCAACAGGTTGTTTTTGTTAATCAAGATATTCACATACACAAGTTACTATTGTTTTCAGACATAAAACTCTGAGAAATTACTAAAGAGTGGTAGAAAACTAAACAGGAAATTTAAAGTACTAAACAATTCATTTTAACTGCCCCTTAGCTAATGCAGTATTACAATGAATCTCTTATGGAAGTTCATATGACACTGCCATGAACACCAAATGAATCTGTAGCACCGGGACACTTAAGGTCTAATAAATCTTACTTTCCATTGGTTTTAAAAATCACAGAAAACAATATTTTGAGTTCAGATTCTATATTTCATAACTAAATTTTCTATCCAACTGCTACCGCCTGGGACCTGCCATTTGTGAGACACATTTTCCAGAATGTACTCGTGTTCACTGAGTTGTAAAAACTCCTTTTTTATATAATCCAAAAAAAGAACAAATTTCCACTCTTAACGTGCTCTCTTTGCTGGATCTCCAAGACACTTTAGAGAGACGGCAAAAGCATAAAAGCAGGAAAATGCTAATTTATTAGCGCTATCTAACGCTATAGTCAAGAACATGAAAATGATAATCAATTGCAATAAACAAACAAAACAAAAAACTCCACACATTTCCAGGATATTATGCACAACAGTAATAGTAATACATGTACACTTCAAAAGGAACAATGTCAACTTAAAAAAAAAATCACACTTTGGTCTGCTTTGTTTTTCTGCTATTGTTACAAATACTGACAATTGCTACAAATTTCAGAGATTAGGGAAAAATATAGATTGTTGTGAATTTTTTTCGGTTTGGTTATATTAATATCAAATACATACTTTGTGTACAGTCACCTTTTCTCCTGACCCGTCATACAAATCAGATGCATGCAGGATTCAATGGGACTCTGTGAGGGAATTAGGGTCCGCTCACATGGATCCAATTTCAGGGTCAGGGCTTTAGTCACTTTCCACTGTTGCTTGTACGAACATTTCAAAGAGCAGTTGGAGAGATAAAATAAAATAAAAGGTGATTTAGAGACGACAACAATTAGCAGGAAGGCTCAGCAGCAGGTGTAGTATGCAAAAATTACTTTTTTGCTTCAAACCAATGTTGACACTGAGTAGGTTTAAAGTTAACAGTGTCTCTTTAAAGACGATAGGCCCAATTCTGTCAACACTAAGGACCAATATTTAATTATGACCTCCTGGGGGACTGCCGTGTGCAGACAAGCCAAAATGCAGGATGAGGCCTTGCGCTGTAGCGTTTAGTGATATCAATGAGACTACTTACAATAGTAAGCTTTGTAATGAACAGCAAGAATTTGCAAGATTCAGCCCTAAATAGTGGTGTTCACAAACTCTAATTTAATTAATGTAGTGCCTTGCTTAGAGAGGGTCGGACTCAGTCATCACTGAAATCAACATAAGTTTCCCCACTAGTTTCTATGGGAGCGGGAGCAGGCCCATCATGAAAGAATGCATTTTATCCTTTGCACCAGTTAAACCCCTGCAGTTTTCTGACCAGAACAGGTTAGATTCACTTTTATGAAATCATTCATTTATATTGAGAAAGTCAAACCAAAACAAACACCAAAATCATTACCCTTTTTGCTTTCTCATTAGCACAGTTGGTGCTGTAAACAACTTAATAGCAGTGATGCAAAATGGACTCTTGCCTAGATTTCTAAACTTTTCCAGAGCTCATAATACCCTGCATTTGATGACATCACAAAACTAACCACAAGTAAAAGTTGGTTTTCAATGTGTTCTACTTTTTCCTTATTAGTCTCTGTGTCAGAATCAGAGTCAGAACCTGAGTCAGAACCCTTCTTAGGTCACATTCAATACTGTAAACTCATTAAAGGCTCAGAAAGAACAATACAAAGACTGGTGTTTTGTAAAAATTATGCAACACAGACTGATTTCAATTTACACATATTTTTAGAATGTATGTGTTATGTGTTTATACAGATAGGACAGAGAGACACTAATACAAGAGACAGAGATGGAAATGGAGACGCATGGTAACAGAAACAGCAAGGGGTGAGAGAGCATACCTCATGGAGTGATAAACCTCCGAGATAAAAATGGATAGTACATGATCATTTCTGACTGGACATAAATAATGCACACTATATTCACACTCGATCATCACCGAGCCTTACATTTTATTTTTCTAAGAGATTTCTGAACTGTTGTTTGCACAAGAAAGACAAGGGCCATCACACTCAGCGCTCTCAACTGATACTAGAACTTTTTGTTCTCAGTATAGTTCGGCTACTATTAGTTTAGCTTAATTTGGAGGAAAAGTATGATTTAATTGTATACATAATTGATTATACACAGACGCATATAGATACATGTGTGCACAAAAAGATACGGGTGCACACACCAAATTTTTGGATGTGTGGGAGTTGGGTGTTTGTTTGCAACAAGGTGCAGTACATTGCATGACTCAGACATATATTGTTGATACCTTTCATCTAACATTTTTTTCTCATGAGAGGAAATGTGATCTTAATGCTACAAAATTACTTACGATCTGACAGTATGCTCAACCAGCATCTATGGGATTAAATTAATCCATTATGTTAAACTACTTCATGACACATACAATATACAAACACAAATAATATAAACTCCATATCAGTAAAAACTGAAAAGTGACTAATTAGATGGCATGAATTTTGGTTCTATGTAGGTCTCCACAGGAAAACTACTTCACATATGGTATATTGTTGAGATCTTGGATATCTAAGAGACCTCTTCGTTCCTTATGCGTCATTGTGACCTCTGAAATTTTATGTGGTGCTTGTATTAACAGCCCAAAGATCTGAACTTCTAGAGTTTGGTGGCAAGATGTACAGAATGGAGGACCTTCAGCTCTGGAATTCACTTCTCCCATTTATCTAAGAGAGCCAGAGACTATGCGGTATTGTTGTAGTCATGTTGGTCCCAGGAGATTAAGAGACAAGGTGGGTGAGGTACTATCTTTTATTGGACCAATTTCTTTAGGTGAGAGAGACAACTTTGATCTTACAAAGAGATCCTTTTCAGGTCAGAGATGGTTCCCCTTCAAAGGGTAAAGCTAATCTATTTTCACAGGCTTTTGCCTGAGGAGGTCGAGACAGGTAACATTTGGTGTATTTTATTTATGTATTTGGTGGGGGGAGCACAAAAGTCTCTTTAAATCTAGCAATGCCAACATGTTATGCATTTGTTTCTAAATTATGTTACTGCAGCCAGAGAATGTCCAATTGATGTATTTAATTAAACCTCAAAATGAGAAAATAAATGGAAAAAAACAAACTACTTTAAGAGATGCAGATTAAAAAGGTGAAAAGGAAAAATATCTTTTTTATTAACTGAATTAATGAAGCAATTTTTCATCCTCATTTACACTTTCGGACAATCTTCAACAATCTATTTCTGCCTTATAGATTTATACAGATACCAAATTACGGTGCTCTGTGATATATGGTTCAATATCATTATTATAAACATTTTAAACAGCATCAAATTTTGGTGATTTTGGGAATAGTCTATTTAAGGAAAATTGCTCAGTCTTACTAACACAACTTTAAAAAAATGTAAAAGTGTCTGTGCACAGCATTTTAAAATGGTATTTAAACACCGACAACTAATTCAATGTTTCTTCACAAGATCAATTAAAAGTATTATCTTAAAAATAATCTGGGAAAGATATTGACACTTTAAAGAGCAGTTTGGTAGGTGTGTGTGGCGGGGAGGGGTGCACTTTGTTATTTAAATTAATTGTATGTAAAAAAAAAAAAATTGTAGCAGCCAAGCAGTGCATTTTCTTTTCCAAGTTTAAATATGTGTTTCAGACTTTGTAAAGTAGGTCGGGAATACCCAAAGGATACACATTTGAAAGCTACAGATAGCAGAGGACACTATTTTGGGCTTTCTATATGCACATGCACATACATTATATATAATATAGATGGATAGATCCAATGATTTAAACACATACATTACATCTGTACTGTATGTTTCAAGCATATTCAGATATTTACACTGTTAGATCACCTCTCATTTTAGAGCTGGTGCCAACTGCCAAAAAAAAGTACACAAATCAAAAATATGTTACCTCTGTTCAAACAATACTGCTGTTCATTATATAATAGAAACTGTCATACTTAATCTCCGAGGAAACCAGAACTGGTAGATTCTTGGACCAGAGGTGGTTTAAAATGGTTTGAGGCAAAACTGAAGCATATTGTTCAAGTAAATCTTGTAGGGGAACATAAGCATAATTGATGACTTTTTGCATCATCTTCCATAGATTTTTTACAGCTATACCAGGACACCAAAAATACCAGCAATTAAAAAATAACTGAGATACAAACTCACCATACTAACATCCATTTTTTAAAACATGCAATACTTTTACCATAATTTTGTTTCCCCCTACTTTGAAAGAGACAAATTGAAGCCTCACTAAACGTAAGGGGACAAAAAAACCCTACAAACTTGTAATGATGCTTGAAATTTCAAAATAAACCAAGATACGCTAAAACTACAGCCTGATGTTGAGAAACAAATGTCATGGAACTAACGTTTTCCTTAGTAGTTTTCTTTCCTATCTAAATAATGCAGACACAAAGATGCAGGCATAAAGATACAGACTGAGTGTTTTTCATTTACCACTGACGTAAAGAAAAGTGATAAGCAATTAGAAAAAAGTAACAAACTCTTATCTAAGGATCAGTTTGAAATTCAGATTTTAATAGGACAAAATATTACCTGAAAAACCAATACTCTCCATAAGTAAATTTCACTTACTGGACAGAATCTATTTTACAATGCTAGGACTTCTTGAATTTGTAAGATTTCCAATAATGAAGAAGAATGTAAATTTATCTGATTTCATCTCAAATTCCATAAACTGTGCAGTAATCAATCACACGCACACGGAAACGACAGTCTTACAGCCCTTACTGAAGCAAAAGTCCCACTGACATCAAAGCATGTTTTTCATGAGTGAGAACTGCAGGATCAGACCCAAAATGTGCTTACGAAGAAATAAACCTAATACACCAGACTGAATTTTAGATTAAATATTAAGATTGAAACAAGAAAGTCTGGGGTTTAAACCTCAGGGAGGAGAGACATTTAAAGTGTTGCCACGGAATTATACCTCGCCACAGTGGGTGGGGTACCCTGCTGCTGGGTGGAGTGTCTCCCCTAAAGGAAGGAAAAACTGGCACAAACTGACTTGGTCTTTGAACGATTCACCTACTTGCCAATTTATGAAGTCGTACTGACGTCAGCTTCGCCAAGAAGTCTGTTGCCTAACTCAGTCCTTTAGAGTAGAAAGTTCTGCTTGTGTGCAAAAGCCCAGCAGGAGGTGGAAAGGTAATAAGGGAAATGTCAGAAAACTGTAAAATATCCATAATCTCTTACAGGGTATTAAAAAAAGAGACCTAAGCTAGTAAAACCATTTTTTCCTCTTGTTATCTTTTATATTTGTAAGGCATGAAACTTAAAGTAAATAGTTACAGGTTAGTAGAGATGATTCAAAAACATATATTTAAGAAATTGTGTGATGGTTTTAAAATGGGGAAGGGGAATGCTAAGTGAGATACTATACTCTCTTCCCTTCTGCAATGGCCAACCGTTATCATGCCAATCTGACCTTCACTAGCAGGTGTAAAATGTTCCTTTACATTATTAAAATAAATATTCACTGATCTGTCACCACAGATGCCTGTAGCTTATTAATCCCATCTAAACCAAAACAAATCGCTTCTCCAAAAGGAAAAAAACAGAGAAAAGGATAATGCATCTCAAAATGCCCATGGAAGAAGGGGGGAAAAAATTAAGAAAACAGTTTAAGTTACCGTAACCTGAAATGCACCAGCCATCACAAAGAGCAACTGGAGAAATCTAGCAGAGCTCAGCAGGAAAGATTTTTAATAACAGATTGAAAAACAAGAATAAAAATAACTGCATCAACAGGGCCTTTCTTCCTCAGGCCACAAGCCCGTTTTTACTTGAATTTGAAAAAAAAATGTCAGTTTGGCCACTAAAACCAATCCAGAACATTATTAAAAGTTAAAAGCTACCAATTACTTCTGTCTGTTCTTTTAAAGCAAAGTTTGGCATTACGTCAGTTGGTTTAAAGAAAACAAGAGAGAGAGAGAGAAAGAGAAGGAGAGAAAGTTTCCTGCTTGTATAAATTAAACCACCAGGGAAGGTGTCTAGCCACTTGTAAAGCGTTTATTGCAGGTTTTTAAAGGGCTAGGAACATTTTAAAAAATAAATATTTTTATTACATAACTTTAGGAGAAAAACGATTGATCTGAACTTTGAAAAATATATACTTACAATAAATCAGGTTTACATCAATAGCAGCTTTGGAATCAGAAAATGACTTTAAATAAGAGTAAGCACGATTATTCACAATTTAGGCACATATCCTTTCGATTTAATGTTCCTACTCCTCCAACCTGAGCATGGGAAAGTTCTATAGAAGTTAATGGGATGGTGCCCAGGGAGATCTAGACAGAAATGTCCTACTGACATTATTTTTCAAAGCTACAGAATTTAAAAAGAATATTTTTTCTACAGGTTTCTTAATCATCTTATAGAGTTCTACAGCAGGGATATAGTTCTCTACTAAACTCCAAAGGATAATGATAAAAAAAGATAGAAAGATTAGCATTTCCTATTCAATCTGATCAGGTCTTTCCCATCAGTGATGTTATGATGTTTTAAGAAGAATTTTTAAGGCACCAGATCGATGGCACAGAAAACGTGTAAAGTAAAGACGGATTTTAGACAAAATTTCATGCACATAACTCTGCCAGTTCACCTAAATGACAGTCTTCACATCCCTTCTGATGCCAAACCAAGGCCTCCTCTAACTATGGCCTACCAATATCATGTGGAATGGTGTTCAGTTGTGCGATGCTTCCGTGATGTGATAAAATGTCCACTAAGGACCGAGTTGAGACCAACGTATTTGTTCCACGTTGGTCTCAACTCAGTCCTTGAGCCTTAGTCTGCAGGGTTGAAAAGCTAGTGCACTATAGCATTTTTTTTAAACTGTCCTTTCTTATGTTCTGGGCAATAATACAACTGGTTAGCAGTTCAATTTTGATGGCCCCTTTAATGATTAGGCGCAAAGCAACACCAACAAATTAATACTAAGCACAATCTCAATAGGGTTGTTACATGTCCTGCTTTTGTAAACATTTTATCATATAATTGTGTAATTCCACTTTAATCCGCTGTCATCTGATATCACTCAAAACGTGTTTTTAAATTTGAAATACACAATGTAAAAAAGCAGTGCTTATAAAGGTCTTTTGTTACAAGTCTTTTTCTTTGTACACTGGCCTACACTGAACATATCCTTACAGTAATCATAAGATCTTCTCTTTGGCTACAGGTTTATCTATCAAAAGTCAAATCATAACTTTATTGTCCCAATACATGATACTACTAAACATAATAATCATTCTCCTCCTTCTTTAGGAAGATAGGAAAGGGCACATTTATATATTTTATGGACAGACAAAAATAGGAAGACCTGGACCAGATATGCAGTAATTAACGCCTCTAAAGGTCAACTGTTGATATTTATACAACAGTAGGGTGCAGAATATGCAGGTTTTAGTATTAATCATCAATATTTCCTTGTTACCTGAGAACTTTACAAAGTCTCAAAAATGAAAAGACGAGCCTATAAAATGTTTGCTCTTTTACTTTACGCCTGTTGTACCTTCCTGGTTTTATCAATTACATTTTGACTTGTGAAGTATAATATTTCTGACAGAAATGCCTGAGTTTGCAGTTGCCAAGACTGCCAAAAAGAGATCCAGACTACATCACGAGTTATGCTGAGGAAACTAAATTAAGCAAGGGCAAACACCAATTGGAAAGTTGTCAGTTTACTGAATGAATGGCTTAATTTTACACACCAGTAGAATATCTTCATCAGAATATATTTCTGTTCAGGGCCAATACTTTTATTACAAGGTGGTAGCTTGTTTTAACTGAAACAGTATTAAAAATGCAATTTACTTCCATTTTACTTTCCGCTAACAAAAAGGACTCGTTAGATTCCCAACCTGTCTTGTTCAAAAATATGCAACCATCAACTTTCTCACAATGTTATATTTGGTGCTACTCATAAACCTTTATTAGAGAGATACTGCTATTGTGACTACAATTGAGATCTGTTCATATTCACATTTAAATCATTATATTAAAATATTTCAGGAGTTTATAAGTTAGACAAATATTCTATGCACATCATCAAACTTCAGAACAAAAGTTGTCAGATAAAAAGCAATTTTAAAAAATACTTAAACTACATTTGTAATTAAAATTTAGTGGGTTTTTTTAAAAGTGTGTTCGCTATTTAAAAAAAAAATACTTTTTCACACTCCTGTAACTTAAAAAAAGTTTTCTTTTTTCCTTCAAAATAATTGCCCCATAAAGTACTAATAGAGGTAATTCACACTGACAGAAAATAATTATTCAGTGTTTGAACAACGCTTTGAAAATATAAAGCACTAAGTGTCGAGTAGTGTTAAAAATGTAATATGGCTGAAATAGTGAGATTTCACAAACAACCGCTGCACTTAAGCAGAAACTGCAGTCTAGAGTGATTTTTTACTGTGCTTTGATTAATATAGAATTATAATACATAAATATATTATTTTTCATGCACTCATAGCACACATGGTAGGGGGCATGCTAAGAAAGTTTATTAAGAATGATACATAAAATGTACCAGAAAAAAATCCTTTCTACAAAGCTCCATGTAATCATATAGAATGTGCTTTGTTGACGGTAAGCACGTAAGTTAGCTCAAAAAAGCTCTAAAGAAGCCATCAAATAGTTTATACCATGAATACATTATAAAAAATAAAAGGAAATCTTGACTTAATTCTACATACATTACCAAGATCCAAGAAGCCTCAGATCTCAGAACTTGTCAATGACACTTTAAATTTTCCTTTATTAACATTACAATAAAGTAAAAAAATAAACCACACGCATATACAAAATCTCCAGATAATACGGAAAGGCTAAGTGAGAGCATCCTAAACAAAAAATGCAAACTTAAAGCTGATGAAACTTTGTCCTGAGCACACTACGTTGTGCGTCCCTATACAGAAGTAGTTTCAAACAGAGTGAAATTATTCTATGCCATATAAACTCTGATTTTCAGGTGCAACAGGATGGATTATGAACCAAATGTTCTTCTCATATCTGAATTTTGTCAATCATGTAAATTTAAGGCAGAATCTTGAAGTCATAAGTTTTAGAGGTTACTTGTAAGGTACTAGTATTCTAATGCAGTACAACATCGGTGATCATATGTGGCTTGCTGAATGATCTATAGCTCATCAGAAATTACGTACATGTATCTGTATCTTTTTAAAATAAAAATAAGACTTGTCTTCTTTTTGTTTTAAAGAAAGAAGTGTTTTCTTGTTTGGATTAATGATGTTATTAACAATCTTTCACTCAGTAGCTAAAAAAAATCTTTCAGAGTGTTGATATCATTTCCAGACTGGCTTGTCAGCATCACAATTTACAGGAAATAGTTGATGTTCTCAAACAAGCCCTGTATTTACTCATAGAGCTACAGTACTTTTAAAAAAATCCTCACTCTTTTGGAGTTTGTTTGTTGTTTTGGGTTTTTTTAAATGTCACTCTGGTGGAATATCTGAGAGAGCTCTCTAACCCAATGCACGTATTGGTGAACATGAGGAAAACACTGACTGCAGCTCAGAAAAACTACTGTAACTTTTATTCTCATTTTGTCCACGTCAGGAACTGGCTCTTACCACTAACTTTCCTTTGCTGCCCCTTGCATTTTTAACTCTGGCAGTCTTTTCTAAATGATCAACTTTTCCTAAAACCAACAGCAAAGTAACATGATGCCACCAAGACTCATAGGTTTCAGCACAGTTGAAGAAGACAACTAAAAAGGCAAAGGGCTTGATTGCTCTTTATACTTTTACTAAATCAAATGAAGACCAGGTTATTAATACTTTTGTTTCAAGTAGCATCTACAATCTGCTGTGCTGTACAAACTGCAAAAATGTCTTACAATCCATGCCCCAAAGAGCTTACAGTCATGATATTAAAAACTAGTATTTTCTTCCCACACCCATCTCTGCTTTGTCCCCTGGCATTTATCATTTCATTCTCCTACCAGATAGTATATTTGCATTTGCGAAGAGGATGGAATTAAGAGATGTCTTCACTTTAATTGATGGTTTACCCCCATATGTTTCAGTGCACCATGCCTTCAATGCACTTTAGAGATTTGACATTTGTGAATGGAGAATGTCTGATTCTTTTTAAGTTAATGGGCCCCTCTATTCCTTCAAAAATAGTGTATGAGAGTCCTGGAACATTAAAAATCATGTTATTTGTAATAAACACAACTAAATAAAACATACCAAAATGTCAAACTGAGGTGCTAGTTAATGAGCTGCCCAAGTCGCAAAACAATTCTACACTAAAAAATAGCCCACAAGGCTGCTGGAGTCCTGCAAGTTTGGTGGTCTTTCTGGAGAATCAATTCTGATTGCTAGGGCCACTCTCCTTGGGTCCACATCTCATGCCCAGTGATCACAGGCAGGGAAACTCAGAGAGAGAGAGTTTGTACAGCCCACCAAACACCACTGGGCCACCTTCCTGCACCCTGAAGATTTCAAACAAGCCACACATTACACACACACACACACACACACACATCCCTACCTCGTCACCACCACCATCACACTTTCCTCTCCAGAACTATTAGGAAGCCTCTTCACACCCCTATTCAGGCAGACCTTTCAACAACAACCACACTGTCTCCCAGATCCCAAAGAGAGAAAGCAGGGGAGAGGTCCAAATACCAACCAAATCAAAAAAGTGAGGCACCAGACACACTTATGGCAACCCTGGCCAGAGCGCAGCAGGGGGACTCAACTCTGAGAGCACAACTTTGCCTTTAAGAGGAAAAAGTTTTACGTCTCACTCCGATTTCCTTTTTTTAAAAAAAAAAAAAAAAAACAAACACACACACACACACACACACACCAGCATGTCGCCTTTTCCCCTGGTGTGACCGGGAACGGCGCCCCCTCGGCTCATACCCACCCCCACACCCCCAGGCTTCCCTGGTGGATCCCTAAGACCAATCCAAAAACAAAAAAAGTTTGCCCCAAACTTACTACTCTTCATGATG
>ML677365.1:4624153-5033408 GCA_007922305.1 Dermatemys mawii | reverse complement strand
CGATCTGTTCTTCCCACCCACCCCCGATCTCTCTCTCTCTCCCCCCTTACCTGTTGATTAATCGGCAATAATAATCTCAGCAGCCTGAAAGATGGTGGAGCTGTGGTTTGAGCCATGAACCGTCTTCTGTTGTTTGCAGAGTTGATCTTGGATTATTTGGGGGGGAGTAAAGGGGAGAGAGAGAGAGACAGAAAGAGAGAGGGGGGAAGCGGTTCGCCAGCCTTTCCCCCTCTCCCTCCGCCCCCCCTCTTTACAGGGAGAGAGAGAGAGAGAAAGGGAAAGAGAGCAGGGACCTGGATGTGCCTGGTGTGTTTATAAAAGAGGCAGAGAGAGAGAGAGAGAAAGAGAGAGAGGAGAGAGCCTGGGTCTAGTGGAACAACAAGCCCCCGAAGGAGGAGAGGAGGCGGCTTTAGATTGCAGGAAGATCAGCTCTTTATCAGAAATGTTATCGCTTGTCAGGACCTCAGTCTCCGAGCATTACGTCAGTTTCAAGACACCAACACTATTAATATCAAAGGAGCCTTAGCAGAGAAAAGCGCCACCCCAGACTGAGAGCCCTTAAAGAGACAGTACAGGCGTCCTCACAGGGCTGCTCTGATCAGCCTCCTCCTCCAGCTAGGCAGCAGCAACCACTGGGGAATAGGCGGCTTTGGAATAGACCAAGCCATTCAGACTTTATTTTTAAACAAGTAAATTAAATTCACCTTTACGCGGGATGCTCTAGTGTGGGGAGCTTCACTGAGGAAGGGACTGAACCAGACAGACCACATCCTTGGGAAAGTTTGAGAGGGAAAGAGGTTCTCTGCTCGTCCTGATTCCTACTAGTTGTTATTTATTAATACTTATTTGTTAATGCTGCTGGTCTTTTCTCAGCTTTCCTAAAACTGCACAAGATGTGTGTCCGAATGTGCTATGCAAAGGCATCTGCAGCTCTCAACGTTTTCCTTTCAGTTTGATCCAGTACAAAGGGAGAGGAAAAACAACTGGAACTTTTTCTAAGTTGCGGGGTGGTGGGGGGATAGTAGAAAGCATGGTAATGTATTACCCTGATCTCTGCAAAGGGCATCTCACTTAGTGGGATCAGTTTCTAACAACAGCTTAATTAATATTATGAATTATTATTTTATTTGTATAGAATTGACAATACCACACTGTCCAAGGCACAAAATATATAGTCCATGCCCCCCAAATCTTACAATCTAAATAATACAAACACAAAGTAGGCAAGATTTACTGAAAAGTCTAGACTAGTTTATTATTATTATTACAGTATTATCTTATTTATCAGTTTTCAAATTAATACAAACCGTGATTGGTTCTCTGTGCTCCCAGACAAGACAATCCCAACCATCTTTTCAGATAGTTCTTTACACTTTTCTATGTCTATACAGAATCTTTAAAATTAAAAAGTCACATTTTCCCATATCATGAATTGCCAGAACTTTGCATATGATTGTATGAAAAAAAAAGTGTAAGGAGAAGGAATGCATAAACGGTTCCTGTAAAAGAATATTAAATCTCAGATAGAATAGGCATTAAAAACTATATAAAAATTTGTTGGGCATTTGGACACAATTTTCTGCAGTTAGGTGACTTTATGTGGCATGTTTTTCCTTCTATGCCAGTCATTTTCAACTAATTTCATACTAAAATATACGCATTCTGGATTTTTGCAACCAACACTACATATAATTCAAGTGAGGAGTTGAAAAAAAGAGTTATGTCATTAAAATATTAGAGATTAAGTTATTTCCTACAAAATGTGTTTCACATAACATAATATTTGCCTTACAGTTTTATTTTCAGGGAAAACCTAAGAATGAAACAAAAAAAATCCAAAGATACAAACTAAGGTAAAGTAAAAATCCTACTATAAAGTGTATGCCATTTTCATCCACTTTTCTAGACTGATACATTCTTCATTCATGTTTGGTATAATATAATGGCAGATTTGTAAAGTAATTGCTCATGTAAATCACCTAGTAACACATTTCCCCCTTACGTTCTTTTGTAGGGTTGCCTGATAAGGCACTTTATGAATAGAAAAACAATAATTCATGTACAAAAGGTGAACTTGTCAGGCTGAAAAGGATAAGTAAAATATAGTTCCACGATGAAGCATCCTGTACCTCCCTGGAAAGAAGAGAAGAAAACTGATATATAGTGTGTGGGATTTACCATATCGCCATCAGTGGAAATTCATTTTGGAACTGTTATGTTTTTATACGGAATGCAAAGAAAAGCAATTCCAAAATCTTCAGTAAAATTTAAAGTCTGTTGCTAATGGCTACCTGTATACTTTAGTGCCAGAACAATTTACTGTAGGACATCACTAATGTGCACAGTAAAAGTGCTTTCTGGGGAGGCAGATTTTCACTTTTTTAAAAAGTTACAAATTTAACTGCTGAACTTTAATCGAAGAGGCAGGGCATAGAATCATTTTCACAAACTTTTGCTCACTATGTACTATGCTGAGAAATAATTAATCCATTCAATCTAACCTAAATTTGTTCTCAGGTCTATATAATTTAGATTTCTTAGTAAAGTGATTAGTTTTTCTGATCTGACCTAGCAGTCCAGTATATAAAAGGTTAAAACAAGCAGGTACTTGGCTGATAATTTGGCTAAACATCCTATAAAATGGGTTTGAATGGAAAATATTTAAACAAGGATTATTTCTCTCTTCCTTCTCTGCTTCATTGTGGCTTATTCATTAATGGCTTTTATTTTAAAAGGAGAAATGAAAACACATACACACATACACACCATCTTCAGTCCTATTCCTGCTCATAAGATATGTAAATACAACTTCCCCTGACTTTAAACTACAAGAGATAAAACATTTAAAAGTTTGGTAACAATGAAAGTACATGCTTCAACAAGTGCAAATCTTTAAGATTATATACACAGTTTTCTTCACCTGCAGAAAACCTCACTAGAAAAATAAGGATGTTCATTTTGAAATCACATGAAAAAATACAGAATGGCATGTAAAGGTGTAGTGTATTTTTAGAATGACATAGTAAATGCACAAGTCATAAGCGGCTAGAATAACAAATTGCTTTTTCATTATTTAAAATAGGAAGCTTTAGTGAAACACTGTATTACATAGAAAAGTGCTACAGTATCCTGTAAAATAATGCTTGCCTGAAAAACTCTGCATTTCAAGTTAAAATAAAGCACCTCAAGATGTCAATATCAATCTGTTTACATTAACAGAGATCTGTAGACAACTTAATAAAAGCAAAAATATTTTCATAAACTTTTTGAAGCAAATTATTTATTTATGAAATAATTTACAAAGAAAAATTTTACCTCATGCTTTAGATACTTTGCATATGCTCATGATTGACACAATATGTTCAGGCTCAAAGGCCCTTATAGCATTTTTTTATCCTGGGAGGAATATTTCAAACAATGAATTAATTCATGAGGTCATACAGAAATTGTTTGACAGTTGTTTTTAATATAGAAAATAAGCTATGTATATTGTTTTCCTTCAAATATTTGTTGATTTGTTGTTATAATCCTTCAACATTGACATGGCGCAAATTGCATTAGAAGAAATATTGAAGATTTATTTTCATTTATTATCTTCTGCTGTCTAGCATATGCAAAACCATTTAAAGCAACTTTTATTTTGTGTTATTTGAAACCTACATTCTATGTGACAGTAGTTAGTTATTGAAATAAAGAGTGACTAGCTTTCTGTGACTTGTAAGAACTGAAGCAGAAATTAAGGAAAAATAGCAAAGCAAGAAAATTTAGAGAATGTGCTGTTATCACATAAGAATCATGAACAAAGTAATTTCTAAATAAACCTCCATTTTTTACACTCAGGCACATTCTCCGTTGAGGGAGAATAGAAAGGCCAGTCATAGTAGCTTCTTGAAGGAAAAAAGTATAAAAGTCATTATTTATCAAGATGATATAAAATGCCATTTATTTCTTTAACAAATTTCATGCAGTTTTTCTTTTCTTGTTATTTATTCTGTATAGATAGACAGAGGGATTATCAGTTAAGCACAAGCATACTTGTTTTACAATTTCAGCCTTTTAGTGCATAACTTACTTACTTAAAATACGAGAGCCTATAATCACAATGATTCTACCTGATGGAACATGCATTTTAGAAATATAATCCAACTGTTTACTCTAACACGTCATAAATTGCAATTCTTTACAAAAATCTCAGAGATTGACATACATTGCTCTTAAATGCCTGCTGCTTTAGCACACATAATCAAGAAGGTATTTATGTATTATTCTCCCTCCAGTTAGTAGTATATCACATGAATTCTAAAGACCATTCACTTTTATTGTCTTCAGTAATGAACATTTTGAGAAGGATTTTCTTAGGAGTCTGGGGAACTTCAGTGAGAGTTTCTTGGGAATATAAACACCATGATTTAAATAATTTCTGCATACCTACTTCATTTCTTTTCACAACTTTTGTCACATGGAATCCTAGCATCTCATCAGGGAAGTTTTGTCCTTTTTTTACATAGGTAATGAGTCAAGTTTCTAAACTTCCAGTTGAACACTAAAGCAAAGACAAAACTATCACTGATTTCAAAAGGAACAGGACTGGGGACCATAATTATGTGGTTGAAATGCTTCTGAAAAGAGTCTGTGCACAGTGATAGATGCGATATCACTAAGGACAACCAATGAAACATCTGGGGACAGAAGCGTGAGAATAAAATTACATGATCCCAGATTCAACAAATGTTTTCTAAGGAGACTGGATATCTGGTAATTGGAAATGGAGCTTTTCATATGTATGTCACCATTTTAATACAGGCCAAGCCAGTAATGATGGAAAATTATTAACATCTGGTGGATGTTTGGTAGCCTTGTACATTGCATAGTAAAAAAATGCCCACCTCAGTACACCACTACCACAACTAGTCCAGTCACCACCTGAATACACCATCTCTCTTGTCAGCAGTCTTAATGGAGATACCCAGGATTACAAGGCATGAAGACCCAGCTACCTTTTCATCCCTTCAGGTGGTTCCTCCAAATCATGGATGAGGAATATTGTCTGGGCAAAATGGAGTACTGCTGCTATCCAGGCTTCTGTGTAGATAGGTAGATACTCCTAAAATTATCTATCACCTTCTACTATTGTGAAATTTACTAGAAAATTAAAAACAAGAAACTCCAACTCCTCAAAATGATTTACATACAATAGTACTCACAATTATATAGATTTTGATTTTAAAAACTCCACAGCAGAAGGGTGCTCAACTGAGGCTCTGTGAGCCCTTGAATAGGGTGACCAGATGTCCCAATTTTATAGGGACAGTCTTAATTTTTGGGTCTTTTTCTCATGTAAGCTCCTATTGCCTCAACTCCCGTCCTGATTTTTCACACTTGTTGTCTGGTCACCCTACCCTTGAAACATATATAATAGTTTATATCAATTAATATATCAGTTAAAGAAACAGCAGCATTTTTCCTTACCATAACTCAGCCAAACCCTGAACTAATCATTGGCCAGCATCCCAAAACAATTAGAGCCCCTTTCCTCTTCCTATCATTTCCCTCTACATAGAAACCCTACCCCCAATTGCCTCAGCTTCTGCTCCCTGTACCCATTCCAATATATGGGCGTTGCTGCATATTCAAAAGGCTACAATGAGGCTGGTCCAAAATCCATTTAAATCATCGGAAAGACTCCTGTTGACTTCAGTGAGCTGTAGCTCAAGCCTCTCTCTATGTATTTTTCATGAATCTTTCTTATGAAGATTCACTGATACAAAGTTAAAGTGTTGCTATACTAAATCCCACTACAATTGCTCCAAATATAAAGTCACCACTTCGGCCAATCAAACTGTTTGACTCCCATGGAACCATAAATACAGCTATTTTTTTCCCAAGTTATAGGACATCCTACACTTTTCCTTCATATTATTTCTTGTAAATAGATTTTCCATCTAAGACTGCTTACCCAATCCAACTCTTACTTTATTTTAATGTAAAAAGCAATGTGTCGACTCTAAGCAGCACATTTTTATTACAGCAAAGATTTATTTACAAAGCTTGTGATGTGAGATCTCTGTTTAAGTTTAGGAAAGAGAAAGATCTTTTGATACATGTATTTCACCTTGCAATAGGTACATCCTCCACTCCAATAACAGTGTCACCTGTTTACCTACATTATATAACATAGAAGTACCATTGGAAATTGCACATATAAACACACATGTATAAGTAAAAAGAACAGGAGTACTTGTGGCACCTTACAGACTAACACATTTATTTAAGCATAAGCTTTTGTAGGTTACAGCCCACTTCATCAGATGCACAGAATGGAACATATAGTAGGAAGATATATATATACACACACACACACAGAGAGAGAGAGAGAGAACATGAAAAGGTGGAAGTTGCCATATCGACTCTAAGAGGCTATTTAATTAATAGCACTGTGACTTCACTTTTAAAAGTATACTATTGCTTTTATAAAGGTAAGGGGCTGATCCTGAAAACAGTTACTAAGAGGCACAGTACTTACTACCACAAACAGTTCCATTTTGCTGGGATCTGATCCAGTTGCTCTACTGAGTCAAAGCGTTTGGGGCCTAATTCACAGCTGCCATAGATCTCCTTTGTGTCAGCTATATTAGAACACAGCAATTGCACATGTTCAACAGTGAATTCCCCAGTGCAAGGACGTCCTGGCACAGACAGCATTTTAAGGTTGGCAAGAGTGAGTAGCAGGGGGCACCCCTGTGACTACGACTGTGCGCTCTGCAGTGGCCTATAGACCTTCCTTAACACATGCCAGATTGGAGCCTGCCCTTGGTATGCCCATAAGCAAAGAGGCACAAGCTGCCTCCCTCTGCCCTCACACTGGGCTCAGCACTGGCACAGGAATGAATTCAGGCCCAAAGCCAGAAGCTTAAACTCTCATCTATCTCACTATGTTAGAACTCTGCCAATCAGGTTTCATTTATGTAATGATATTAAGACTGAGGCCAGTTAGCCCTTTGACATAACTCAGGTACTTTATTTGTGAAGTAACAATGTCAATGCCATTTGGTAACTAGCACATATTTGTACTAATGTGCAGTACATATTTGTATGCTATCAGTATAGGGCAAGGTTGTCCTCAGTGTGGACTATTCCTGAATTTGGACTCAATGACCTTCACCTGGGGGGACCAGATTGCCCTACAGAATAGTCAGGAATCCTTTATCCGTGCTTTTGCTCTTCTTCCCAATTCCTCATGTAAGTGCCCTGGCTCTCACTGCCCTAGAACCCATCCTCACAAAAAGGCTGAGCAGTAGGGGAATGAGCCATTTAATGTGGACAGATCAGTATTAATTTGCATCTGGAAGGTCATGGAGTAAAGGGGCAGATCATGCCGCAGATAATAGCTGGATCCCTTGTCTTGTGTGGTTCCCTACCCATAAAACCTGAATCCCACAGAGGGGTGGACAAAGGCATTCTCCACTCCTAAAAACACTCTTCCCTTCCACCTGCACTGCTCACAGAAAACAGTGATGCACTTGGCCTACAGTTACCGTATGACATGCTAAAATATTTAGATGTTAGACTCCTTATTTAACACAGACCTGAAATGCCCTTCACAGACTGGTAAAAGAGCTAGATTATTCTGACCATCTGTCACACATATTATCCACTTTTCCATTGAGAATTTACATAAACAAGGCTTAAAAAAACACAACAATGACCCTGTGTTGCAAAGCAAACCACTGATATCATTTGCCACTAACACACTGAACTGGAGATCCTTAGCTGTTTTAGAGTCTGAGAACTGTATTAAAACTATGTGCTAAACACCATCTAAAATACTTAAATGCTTGTAAGTTAAACAAAGTATGCTGTCAATGTCGTTATTTTTGCAAAAGGGCACTTTTTGTATGCAGGTAATAAAGTCTAGGTGTTTGGTTTTTTGGTTTTGTTTGTTTAGCTGGATAATTTTGAAAACAAATCAGAAAAACTAAATATAGAGAATTTGAAGGTTATGTTTAAGCAGGAGCTATGTGATCCTCAAGGCACTGTAACCACGTACGCAATATTGGTCACATAAGCTAAAGTGGGGAAGCATCCCATGAGAGTGCTCTAACTTCTCCTTGCCAGGGGAAGAGTTAGAAACTTCCCTCAGTCCAACTAGCCAAGCAGGGGATATAGGAAACAAGTGCCTGCCATGATGTGCCAGCGCAGAAGGAATTATTATTTGTTAACCCACAGATGTCGTGCTTGTTCCTGTACAAACCAACATGGTGACAATCTCCAGAGAAGACATGGAGAAGATTGTAAAGCTTCATGGAAAGAATAATTTGAAATTCAGCATCTTAATGTTTGGTTTGGTTTTCATGGGCACAGTGGAAGAATTGAATCTGTAGGAGGAGAATCAGAAGTGATCACGGAGATGGCAGAGGATTGGTGAAATGGATGAGAAAGGTGTTCCCATCTTAGGGAGTGGGGTAGAAAGAGGCAGAGACCTATGAATGGGGATGCAGAGATGTAACCCAGTGACATCTTCCTGGAGCTGCCAATCAGGGAACAGAGACAACTGGGGAGAAGGGGTGCCTTAGAGTAAGAAGCCCTTCCCTTATGGCAAAACTCATCCAGCAATCATTCACAACGTACAAGGGATAACTTTCATTTATTTACATGTACAGGGGAGGGCCATGTTCTCTGTACCTCCCTCATGCCCTGCTGCCTGGCATTGGAACTGTGTCAGTGTTACAGGAGCGTGACCGATGAGGTCATTCCTAGGCATACATCACCAGCAGGAGAGAGAGAATTGGTCAGACATACTCAAAGGACTACTTGGGAAGAGCTCCTTCATATGTTTTTTGCTCCCTCTTCCCAGTCACCTCTATACTTACCTCCATATGGACCAAGCCAGGTTTCCCAAATATGGATTGGCCAAAAGCGCAGATGAGCTAAGTGGACTTTTTCAGCCCATGGTACACCATTGGAACAGAACTGAGTTTTTAATGTAGAAAACTATATTGCTATAGAATTAAAAAATTAAAATTTTCATTACACTGAATTAAGGAAGTTCAGAGTTAAGGCTCCCCATCAACATAACTCTGCTTCATTTAATTAAAGAATCAGGTCTTTAATTAAATGGGTCCAAAACAGCTAAGAGACAGCACATTAAATCAGTGTTTATTTTCTCCTCTTCATTCTGTATGAAAAAAATATCAGCATATTTGAAAAATGTGGTAATCTGCTAAATGCTAGACTTTTAAACCTCTGGCTATATAAAATGGGTGCAGCCAAAACTTAAACAGTGCCCACTCAGCTGATTTACACCGATTTATTAGAGCAGCCATTTAGGAAAAAAATCCATTCCCTTCCCAGTAAACTATATGGTTTGGTGACTAATATGTTGCCTTACCCAGTAAGATACATAAGGCATACATAACCCATCTCCTGAACCCAATCCAAGTGCACAGGTTTAGTGGAAATGTTCTCCACATGGGCTCCTCCTCCCAGCCAAAAAGATTGTACATGCTCACTAGTGTATCTCATACCATGTCCACATTAAAGATGCTTTTATATAAGCATCTCACTGGACTGTGAGGAGCCCTAACACAGACAAAGCTGCTGCAATGGAACCTTTTTTTATCTCAGCAGTAAAAAATCTAGAAGCCAATGGGGTCTTGTCTCATGCATGCTACTGCTCTCTGCTGATCCAATGGTAACACTAGTGGGATTTTTTTTTTACTTCCTGTGTAGCCATGGCTTATTTTTAGGAAAGAAAATGATACTTGCTGAGGTTCCATCAGCCTCCCTCATCCTTCATCTGCTTCACTCTAGCCATTACTGCATGCACAGAGAGCTCACGTGGCGCTGTCCCTCAAAATGTGCAGGAGCCTCCAGGAATCTTGGCCCATTTGCAGAGCAGAAGGGTCCACTATGCCCATGGAGGATGAATGTGGCAGAATTTGACCCTTAATGGCCTGATGCAAAGCTCACTGAATTCAGCTGGAGTCTTTCCACTGATTTTAAAAGGATTTGGATGAGACCCTAAGTTCCTATTCAAATGTTCATGAGAAAGAGAGTTACACTTGCTTAGTGCCAAACTGTCTGCCTTTTATGCAATTAAAACATCAACCTTAGCGTTCACTTTAAAATTTTGAGTTCCTGTAATGCTGTTATTTGCTAAAACAATCCAAAGACTGGAAAAAGTGTGTGTATGTTGTATATATATGAGAGAGAGAGACAGACCGACCAGAAGGGACTATTACAATCAGTCTGACCTTCAACATAACACAGGCCCAAGACTTTCACTTAGTAATTTCTCCATCAAGCCCTTAACTTCAGTTTGAATTATAGTATATCTTGTAGAAAGATGGTCACTTTTGATTTAAAGACTTCAATGAGCAAGGATCCACCAAATCCATACATAAGTTGATGCATTGGTTAATTACCCTCACTGTTAAAAAATTGAGTCTTATTTCTTGTCTGAATTTGTCTAGCTTCAGTTTCAAACCACTGAATCTCATTAAACCGCCTTCTGCCAGATTAAAGAGAGTCATCTGTGATCACACATCTCTCTCCCATGTAGTTACTTGTAGACAATGATCAAGTAACCTCTTATCCTTCCCTTGGATAAAATAAATAGATATGAGGCATATTTTCCAGAGCTTGAATCACTCTTATTGCTCTTCTTTGAAGTGTTTCCAATTTGCCAACATCCCTTTTGAAGTGTGGACACCAGAACTGGTTGGTCTTCTTAATGCACAGAGGGAATACAACTTCCCTACTCCTGCTTGATATTCCATTGCTTATGCATCCCAGGATCATCACTCGGGGAGCTTATATTCAGTTGGTTATCCACCATGACCAAAAAGTCCTTTTCAGAGTCACTGCTTTCTGGGATACATTCCCCCATCTTATAAGGGTGATCTAATTCTTTGTTCTTTGACGTATGACCTGGCATTGGCTGTTCAAGTGAGTACAATTACCATGCAATCCAGATCAGTCTCTATGACTCACCTATCTGGATCACTATCTGCCACTCTAGCAATTTTTTGTATCATTTACAAATTTTAACTGAAATTATTGTGCATTTTCTTCCAGATCATTGATAAAGATATTGAACAGCATTAGGCTGAGAATAAATTTTTGCCATACCTCACTAGAAACTCCTCTTTGGATGATAAGAATCAGAGGGGTAGCCGTGTTAGTCTGGAATTGCAGAAGTGACAAAGAGTCCTGTGGCACCTTAAAGACTAACTGCAGTATTAGAGCATAAGCTTTCGTGGGCTAATACCCACTTCGTCGGATGCATCCGACGAAGTGGGTATTAGCCCATGAAAGCTTATGCTCTATTACTTTAGTTAGTCTTTAAGGTGCCACAGGACTCTTTGGATGACGTTTCCCCAATAACCATTACTTGTTGAAATCTATCAGTTGAAATCTTAGTCATGTGGGACTAATGCCTTACAAAATGCCTTACAAAAGTCTAACAATATTATGTAACACACTTGTCTTTACCAGCCAAATTTGTGATCTCATTAAAAAAATCAAGATTGTTTGACAAGACCTAGTTTCCATAAAACCATGCTGATTGGTATTAATTATGCTACCATCCTTTAATTCTTTATTGACTGCATCTTGTATCAGCCTTTCCATGAATTTGCCTAGGACTAATGTGAAGCTAACTGGCTTATAGTATCCCGAGTCATTGTGTTTACCCTTTTTAAGTACTGACACAACATTGGCTTTTTCCAGTCCTGCAGATATAAAAGTATTTAACTTTAATAGTTGGTGTTTAACATCTTCCCTAGTTCTTAATAGAACAGAAAGTGTTCCATTAACATGGTAAGATACATGCTTCATTCAAATACTTTAATAATTATACCATTCTTTCACAGTATTGAACCCTTGCCATTACTAGGATCTCATTACTTCCTGATATAGTTAAAGAATTCCTTCTTATCCCTAATGGCCACTGGGGAATCTAAATACTATCATGAAAAATGTATCAATTGCTTGTATTTCTTAAATATTCGTCTGTACCATTTCTATCAGATTATCAATGTATCAATATATTGTATGTATTTTATTTTTTTTTACTTGCTGTCTGTGGCTTTTAAGATTCAACCTGCTGTGGGGCAGGGAAGGTACAGATGAGAATCACAATTTTCAGGGACACTTTGTTTGAGCAGCACACATCAATGACCATTTTTGTGCCCTTTAAGAGGGTACAGAATATTCTCTCTCTCTCTCTCTCAGTGAGGAAAATGGCCAGGATAAGACAAGTCCTCATCCTTTTTAGCATCACCTCTAGTACTATAATCTTGCAATGTATAAGCACAATGGCAAGTACAATAGCTGCCCTTGCTTGTACAAGGGTTAGTAAAACCTCTGATCTTTCTGCACACCACTGTTGCATAATATGATGGGGAAGCCACAATTTATCTCTTAATGACCACAAAACCCAGTAGTTTTTCATTAAGCTTTCTGCTACATTACATTTGAGCTAAGACCAATATGGGAGATTTTTAGCCCAAAAGGTCACTTTGGCAGATATTAATGTGACTAAGCATAGGACTTAATAGAAGTGCCACCTCTCCCCTTACAACAGCATTTCTACCACAGTACTACAATATATTTACTTAAGAGACAACCTGATAAATGCATACAGAAAATCTTCCTGTTGAAAATGTGCAATCAAAAGAATTTACAAGACTGGCTGAAGTTTGTTTTTAAATTTGGACAAAATCCAGACATCTAAATTATGTTTTTGCATAGGGGTTTTTTTTTCAGAAATTTTCAATCAGCTCTCAAATTAAAGTAAGCATAGCTCTGCTTCAGAGCAATATACGATGATATTATTTACAGTCCCATCCTCTTGCCTTAAAAGCATTATAATAACTAGAGATGGGCAAAATGATTTGGATAAAGTATGAACAGACCTGAAATGTCACTCAAAATCAAAACTAACTGTAACAATTACCTAGGGAAAAAATAATTTGCATTGCTACCTGTGGACCTGGGTTCACACTGGAAGTGGTAAATTCTTCCTATTTCCTGTTTCACTAGAAGAAGGAACAGAACTCTCACGCAATTTCTGGCTTTCCATTTGCAGATGCAAGAAGACATCTCCCCTGACTTATACGTATTGATTTCAGTAGAGTTGCACATGGTGTAACAACATGGTATTTGGCCCAGTTATTTGGCCTATAGATATTAGTTTGAATATACTTTAGAAAAACATCCAAATGTTTGGGTACTTATCCAAACCTCTAACCCTATTTGTGATTCATTTGTCACTAACATAAACACAAAACATCTGCTGGACAATAGAAGCAAACGTGGCTTTTTTCTCTTTTTTTAATTAAACAATCATTTTCCATTAAAAATAAATAGAAATAAACAAGGAAGAGGACAAAAATAATTTCTCATTAATTTTTGCAGAAATTTTTGTTTTAATTAGAGATTTCTCCTGGATTCTTTTCTTCAGGTTGTAGTGTTTAAATTGGAAGAAAATCTTCCACACTTTTGGAAGTTATTGACCTCAGCAGAATTTACTACAATCTGAGGCCTCACATAGCAAATGTTTCTGCCGTCTAACTTACTCCACAGAACAATGGCCTCAACTCTACAGACTTTTCCTTTCTAGTGGTAAGTCTTAATATTAGTTCTATTTTAGGCCTGTCCTGTTTGGATATCTGTGCTAGTTATGCATTAGTCACTTTTAACTTATTATTGCTATTTTGGCTTTAACAAGCCACTGCTGGGACAGGCTTTAACCACTAAACTACCAACTTCTTAATAGTCTTTCATGTGATGCCAAGATAAACCTGAAGTTATACACTAACACTATACTACTTTATCACAAATACCATCCTTAGGCTTTTGGGGGCTGATCCTACAAAATGCTGAGCTTCAGAAATTTCCCACATGTTTCTGAGCACTTTTAACTCCTTTTCAAGTCAATGGGAGTTGAGATCAAGCCCAAGGCTTGCATAATTCAGCTTTAATGACGTAACTCCAAATCCTGTACATTTGCATAAAACAGACACAGAATGGAAAACCTACACAAGGAAATAAGAGTGAGCTAGATTCTGCATTCCCTCATTCTGTAGAGTCCAAGTACTTAGCTGCCTGCTGAACTGAGGTGTATATGTGTGTGTGTCAGAACTGGTATGGGCCATTCAAGGGAAAAGGAAGCTTATTTTCCCTTAGACGTGATGCTTTGCAAACCTATTATCTGATATTGGTTTTGGCTGCTTGCCCCACCTTTCCATGCAGACTGCCAGTGCTGGCAATACATCTACATTACACAAGATCAGATGCAGGTGATATGAAAGTCCAAACCATGGATCCACAGAAATACTCCTGGCATGTCAGCTCCTGTCCACCCACATGGTGCATGCTGGCAAAGCACCATTACATACAGAAATGTGCCACACCACAGACTTAAGCTGTGGGCAATACAAAACTCACAAACAGCTCTCACTCTGGTTCTCTCCCTTTTCCACTGCAGCAGTAGATTAGAGCTATAACCGCTCAGATTTGGACCTATACTCAGCCGGAGGGAACTGTTGTGACTTTGTGACTTGTGTCATTTGAGTGCATGTTTCTAATCTGTCATGGCTCTCCAGGGAGTGTAGTGACTTCTCCAGACCTGTACAATAAATATTCAAACCTGCAGAGTGCTTACTGTTGTCAACTTCCATAGAACTCAATGTGAATTAAGGGTATTCAGCCTTCTCTCAGGATGACCGGAGTGCAGTCATCGGGGCCACTATGCAATCATGGTCATCCACCTAAAAATAACAATAGGTATTGAGCAGACAATGGATATTTGTGTATTCTAACAGAGGGTGGGAGCAGAGACCATGGCATCAAAATAGACTGCGTTTTTAGTGAACAGCTATAAATATTAGTACATTAGGTGTAATCAAAATCAATATGTATATATCAAGTCTGAATCATTTCTATGCTTTTATACTACTTTGTTAATAACATATTCTATTGTTTGAATGTAATAAAAACAAACTGATCCATTTTAAACAACTTGTGTGTTTTTAACCAGCTTTTACATATGAAAGACAGAGAGCATATTTAGTTTTACAACGGCTTAAAACTAAACCAAAAGCCATGATTGGAACTTATTACAAACAATGGAAGTAATAAATACAATAAATTACTGTGCTATGTGAGACTATATACCAATGTTAACTGATGCAATGGAATTAGAAACAAACTTCCCCTGGGAACAATTCTGACACCTCTTTTTCTTTTTAGAAAGAAGCAGTGTTTACTCATAAATAAGGCAATCCATTTACTTCTGCTAGACTCGGCCTTTGCTTCTCTGATAAGTGTAAACTTTTTGAACTGAGAAAGTTGTAAATTTTTTTAAAAAACCCACACATTCACTGCAGGACTATTTAGGAACAATCCTGACATATAGCAGGGGTTCTTATACCGTGTAATACAGTGAACCACATCTTAATAAAAAGATTCTCTTGATAACTACTTCCTCTCTAGTTCATGAGTGTATGGACCACTTCCTGTCTGAAATCATATAACATCCCTGTAGAAATGACAGAAATTGCTTCCATGGAAAAGTAACAGTAATGAATTTTTAGCTGTCTTTTAAAGCAATTCAGTAACTAGAAACAAGGAGGAGAATGAGCCTGTTTTCCACAGGCCACAGTCTGATAAACTCTGCTGCACAAAAACTCAGAAGAAGTGGAAGGGAAAAACAAGAGCTTTGGCATCGGTGAGCTCATTTACTTGCCTCGGGTGTAGTATTGGTCTCCACTCCTACCTCAGGTATCATCTCCTCTCTAGGTCTGCTCCTGAGCTAGTTCTCCACTCATCTCCAACCTGATGCTGATGTTCGCTGTCCCTAACCTACATGTACAGGTTTTTGTAGGCTCCCAGCAAAAATGTGAAACTGAACCATCCCCTTTCAAAACAGTTACTATGGAAACAAAAGAGTTAAAGAAAGGGACTGGGGTCAGAGAGGGTCCAGGTCTCTGGTGTTGTTGCTCTCCCCACAGAGAAACTCTGCCCATTGTGTGGTAAGGAGGCATTCTTGGTCCAGCGGTCGGTGAGAGTGGTATTCCTGAACTCTCTATCATCTCTGGGCTCTTAGCCCATTGGATTGCTTTGGGCCCATGCAATACTGCCAGCAGCAGTAACCATAGGTGTCGACTCTGTGGATGCTCCGGAACTGCAGGACCAGGCTGGGCTGCCATCCCCCCAGGTCCCAGCGTGCCTGCCGGGCCGAACCACCATCCCTCTAGCATCAGTTCCTCCCACTCACCGACCCCAGCACCCGGTCGAGCCTGCTCAGTCTGCCAGCCCTCTGCGTCCCTCCTCACTACCCAGTCTGGAGGAGGAGGGATGCGATGAGAAGCGGGGACCAGGGAATGTCTTGGGGAAGGGCTGGGGCCACCGGGGCCCAGGTGTCCAGTGGTGGGTTGGTGGCTGTGCCGTGCTTCTGTGTTTCTTTTTCATGAAAGGCACTGAAATACTAGAGTGATGGGCAACTTAATAAAAATCTCACTAAAAAAATCCCTTGAAAATATAACCTAAGCATGAAGGTTAAAAGTTTGCTACTGATTTTCCTAAAGATCAGTGATTCCTTACAACTCCTCCACAGCTGCTTAGGGCTGGCCTTTGGGTTCTAAGTAACCCATGACCACCCAATCCTCACTATTTCAGAAGCCCCAGACCATTTTGTAGCTGGGTAAAACTGACCTAGGCTTGCCACTTGCAACCTAGTCCTCTGCCTTAGTTTCCCTGTGTGGGAGAAGGAGATAATGCCAACTGACAGGGTTATTGTAACACATTTGCAAAGAGCTATGTAAGTGCGAAAATTGACCAGAATTCACACAAAACTGTTCAGGGGCTGTTAATACAGCAGCATCAAGACTCCCAGGTTAGCTGGGCAGCTATCGTGTTCACCATTTTTCATATGGCTAGACAAGATGCAAAGGCTTCAGTACAAGCAGACCTCAGCAGAAAGCAGCTGCTGATGACCCCTACTTCTTGTATGAATGAGTCTGCTATGTTGGAGTGTCCTTCCACAAGTGTTTGCTATCCTGCTATGTTTGAGTGTCCTTCCACAAGCTTTTGCTATCCTTCCACAAGATCTTGGGGGCAGAGCTGTATAACACAATATGATCATGGTGCCCAGGAATCGGTTTATCTAGTGGGAAAAAGGGGTGCTAATTGAGTTGGGAGATGCACTCCAAAATTGTGAGGTTGGCTCAGCAGCTACCTCTATGTTCCTGGCACCAGCTTGTTGTCTCTAATTCTTCATCCTAGGCTGACTTGCCCATAAGGTTTAGAAGGGAGGACACCAGCACTTAGCAATGTTGTAGTTACTGGGGAGAGTCAATCAGCGCCATTTACCAGCCACAACAGAAGAGTAAGTGGAATAACCTGTTTGATATGTGCTGGGAGTAACATTTTAAGTCCAGCAAATAAAAAGTTAATTATATCAGAGTCTGCTGCACATGGGTTAATTTAAGTAGAACAGATGACTGCCCTGTTCTTGTTGACTAGACAGGCTCGCAACAAGTAAAATACAATATATTGTTGCCACCAACTTTTTGGTTACACAGGCAATCTTAATTCAGGCATTTCCTAACTTTTGAGTCTTTGATTTTGCAACCTTAATTCTTTCATTTATGATTTTATGTACAATAATACATACATTTTGTATAAATGCATGCATTTATATTTAGCTCTCTAAATCTTTTCTT
Source organism: Dermatemys mawii (assembly GCA_007922305.1). NCBI lineage: Eukaryota > Metazoa > Chordata > Testudines > Dermatemydidae > Dermatemys > Dermatemys mawii. Next base: position 5,015,679 of record ML677365.1, on the reverse strand, counting down.
ATAAATCAACCTGTAAATATTTGTGAGATTCTTCTCTGAATTTCTTCCTATTTGTTGAAATATATTTGTACAGAGGTGCCCAGAACTGACTGTAATAATTCAGGTACAATTGCTCCGGAGACAGACAGAAAGGAATTATTCTTCGGGAAGTTCCTGCTGCATAATGTGATGCCTCTGCTGTCATGCTACATTGGAAACTCTCATCTTATTAGTCAGGCAGTATTATGCCTTGATCTCATTTTAGTATTTCCCCAAGTTTTTCCCAGTTGTTGAATACCTATGCATCCAACTATTTTCCCTCAGATGTATTATCTTGCCTTTTTCCAAATTAAATATGAAGTTTATTTTTCTTGTCATCTTTCATAGATTCTTAGGCCAGAACAGACCATTAAGATCATCTTGTCTGACCTCCTGCATAATGCAAGCCATAAAACTTCATCCACTAAAGTTGCCTCAAGCATATAATTTCTGCTTGAGTTATAGCATATCTGTAAATTAAGAGAATGTTCACCTCCTTCACAATACTTTAGCAGGATTTTAACCTGCTACCTATAAACATAGACATTCAAATCTTTCTAGATGCTATTTCTTTATACTTGCTGGTGTTTACCCCTCAGACTATTTAGTATCTCTCAGTTTCATCAAGGTAGGCCTCAGTCCTGCAACTATCCTGCTACATGATACATCCATGAAGGATTGGAACCTTGCACTTTACTCTTTTATTTATTATTATTTAATTATTATTAATTATTATTATTATTTTAAGCATTAGGACAAAGTTTTCAAAAGTGATTAATGGATTTTTGATTGCCTCAATTTTTAGCTGCTAACTTGAGATACTGCTAAAGGGACTGATTTTCAGAGAACGGGGGTGAGGAAGCTGGGGTCAGCACTTTCTAAAAGTCAGGTTTCTTTCACAAAATCTCAGTTTGGACACTTTTGAAACTCTTGGTCATAACAAAGATTTTAAATAAGCTTGAACCTAATGCTGATCTACTAGACACCTCAACTATTATCAACAGGCTAAATCATGTTCCTCACCTTTTCTTTTCTTTGTAGCTCTTCCCCTTTATTGATTAAATTTCTCTGGAACTTATCCAGCCTACTTAGTTTTCTCCCCAAACACACAGCTAATCTATGTCTGTCAGTACAATGCTCTAATTTATCAGTTTTCCCTATTGAAATCTTCCCTGGCTGTAGACTCCACCACAGTACCCCCATCTTATCACAGGATATCACACATATCATTTTTACTTAGTTGCTAGCCCCTTTACATAAGGACTCTCAACTCACCTAAATGACTCTGAGAAAAAAAGTGGGCTTCGCAGAGTACCTGAAAGGTTAAAAAAAGAATCCTTGTTGTGGTGAACAAGGGTGGACATGATTAAAATCAAAGTAATTTCAGGTATTACCACAGCAACTAAGTACCCCTTGCAAATTTTTGTGGTTTCAAAATGACATTTTTCCATTTAAAATGTTTTTATTTCCCCTGTTGAATGAAATCCCACATAAACAAAAGGGGAAACTGATTGTCTAATGCTCTAAATCCTTCATAAAATCAACAGAACTAAGCTTGTACTTAAAATTAAGCACATGCATAAGTGTTTGCAGGATCAGGGTCTTACCAATTATACATTCAGTGCATGTAGAAGAACACTGAATAAATAGAAATAAATGTTTCCCCTTAATCTGTCAGGTATATTAATTTTAAATGTTAACTGCTAATGGTTTTAGGTAAACTAATTTCAGGCCAAAACTTAATTTTATAGTTGCTATTATAATAAGCACACAAACATAGCCTATTTGGCCAGTTATATACAATTGAAAGTGTGGCCTATAATGAGAAATATCCGGCAACTTTAATTTTATACGATGCTAACAGTTCAGTCTATAGTGTAAATATACAAAGGGTGGAGGGTAGTGGCAATCTATGTAAAAAATTGTGTTACCTGATTCTGAATCCCTGATAACATGGACAAAAATGAACTTTAATGCTTATGGATCAATGCAGAACCCGTCATCAGCATGGACGCATGTCCTCTGGAATGGTGGTTGAAGCATGAAGGGACATATGAATCTTTAGCGCATCTTGCATGTAAATATCTTGCAATACCAGCTGCAACTGTGTCATGTGAATGTCTGTTTTCACTTTCAGTGAGAAGCATTATCTCCTCCAAATGTAAACAAATGTATTTGTCTGAGCGATTGGCTGAACAAGAAGTAGAACTGAATGGACTTGTAGGCACTAAAATTTTACACTGTTTTATTTTTGAATGCAGTTTTTTGGTATATAAGTCTATTTTCGTAAGTTTAACTTTGATGATAAAGAGATTGCACTACAGTACTTACATTAGGTGAATTGAAAACTACTATTTCTTTTATTTTTTTTACAAGGCAAATACTAGTAATAAAAAATAAAGTGAGCACTGTATATTTTGCATTCTGTGTTGTAACTGAAATATATTTGGAAATTTAGAAATGTAGAAATCATGCAAAAATATGTAAATAAATGGTATTCTATTATTGTTTAACAGTGCAATTCATTTTTTTAACCACGTTTCAGCCCTATAGATGACTATTTTCTAATTCAAAAAGTGCAGGGGAAATTCTTTATTAGATCTTGTTTAACAGATAAAGAGGAACTGATCACAAAACTAAAATGTATTGGTAGCTTATATAAAGTAATCATGACTTGATCACATTTATAATGTGCAAGTAGAATAGCTCCAGACTAGTAGTGCATATGCTTGGTGCCTTAATAGGGCCAATTTCACAAAACTAAAAACAATTATGAGCTAGAAGAGGAATAATTTAATCAGAAAAATGTGGTTGATAATTGGCAATCATTTAAGAATACTATATGAGATGCCGAACAAATCACAATCAAGGAAGAAAGCCACACTAATTAAAAAAATAATCAAACTACTTTAGGGGAAAGTGAAGGCATGTATAAAAAAATAAAAAATATTTATAACAAATGGAAGAAAGGGAAAGTCGTAATGAATGTAAATCAGGAATTAGAAATTGTAGAAAGTTGATAAGGGAAGCAAAGCGACAAGGAGAAATCTATGAATTAAGGACAATATGGAGAAGTTTTTAAAACATATTAGGAACAAAAATAATTCTGACAATGGTATTGATTTATTACTAGATGGAAATGGCAAATAATTATGCAGAAAATTATTATGCAGAAAAAGGAGGCATGTTCAATAAATATTTCTGTTCTGTGTTTGGGGAAGAAACAGATGATATAGTCTCATCTTGTGGGGATGATAACACTATTGATTCCAGATGTTAGACTGAAGCTACTAAAGTCAGACATTTTAAAATCAGTTGGTCCAGATACCTTGCACCTAAGAGTATTAAAAGAGATTGTGGAGAAGCTCACTGATTATTAATGTTGATTTTCAATATGTCTTGTAGCACTTGAGAAATTCCAGAAGTTTGGATTAAAGCTAATGTGCCAATTTTTAAAAAGGAATAACCCAGGTAATTATAGGCTTGTCAGCCTACTATTGATCTTGGGTAAAATAATAAGGAAAGCAATGTAATTAATGCAAATCAATATGGGTGTACAGAAAATAGATCCTGTCAAACTAACAAATTTTAAGATATCACAAGTTTGGTTGATAAAGGTAATAGTGGTGACATAGTAGAGGTAGACTTCTGTAAGGTGTCTGCCTTGGTACTACCGGGGCGGCTCTAATGTTTTTGCCGCCCCAAGCGTGGAAGTTCCATGGCACACCTGCGGGAGGTCTGCGGCTGCCATGGATTCGGCAAAATTTCAGTGGGAGGTCCAGGGCCCGCGGCCTTGTTGTCCCCGCCGCCGAAATGCTGCTGAATCCGCAGCAGCCACGGACCTCCTGCCAAAATGCCACTGAAGACCGCCTGACTGCCGTCCTGATGGCGAATGTCAGGCTGCCCCCTGCAGCTTGCCACCCCAGGCACATGCTTGGAACGCTGGTGCCTGGAGCCAGCCCTGGGTACTACATGATGCTTTGATTAAAAAACTAAAATAATATAAAATTAACATGGCACACATTAAATTGATTAAAATCTAACTGATAGGTCTCAACATGTTAATTGTAAAAGGGAAAGATCATCAAATAGGTATGTTTCCAGAGGGGTCTCACAGGAATCAGTTCTTCGCCTTATGCTATTTAACATTTTCTTCAGTCATCTGGAAGAATATATAAAATCACTGATAAAGTTTGCAGATGTCATAAAAATTAGGGGGAGTGGTAAACAAAGAAGAGGACACGTCACTTATACAGAACGATCTGGATCACTTGCTAAACTGGTGCAAGAAAACAATATGTGTTTTAATACAGCTAAAGGTAAATTAATCCATTCTTGGAACAAAGGGTGAAGGCCTTACTTACAGAATGGGGCCTTTATTCAGGGAAGCAGTGACTCTGAAAAAAGGTTTGAGTGTCATGATGGATAAGCAGCTGAACATGAGTTCCTGGCAGGAGAGGCTCCAGGCACCAGCGCAGCAAGTGCGTGCCAGGTGCAGCCTGACTTTCGCCGTCAGGGCGTCAGTCAGACTGTCTTCAGGGGGCGGCCTGCTGGTCGCTGTCACGGTGGCAGTCAGGCAGGCTTTGATGGCGTGCCTGCAGGAGGTCTGCCGATCCCACAGATTTGGTGGCATTTCGGTGGTGGGGACAATGAAGCAGAGAGACTGTTGTCCCTGTTGGACCTCCCACTGAAACGCTGCCGAATCGGCAGGACCAGTGGACCTCTCACAGGCGTGCCTCTGAAGCCCGCCTGACTGTTGTGCTTGGGGTGGCAGAAAACATAGCGCTGCCCCTGGTTCCTGGTATGATGCTGTGGCTGAAAGAGCTAATGCAAGAGCTGCACTGCACAAACAGGAGAATATCAAGTCGGCACAGACAGGTTATTTTACCTCTATATTTGGCCATAGTGACCACTGCTGGAATACTGTGTTCAGTTGTTGTCCGCATTTCAAGGAGAATATTGATACATTGGAGAAGGTTCAGAGAAGAGCCAGGAGAATGGTTAAAGGATTAGAAAACATGCTTTATAATGATTGACTCAAAGAGCTCAATCCTTTTATCTTGAGAAAGAGAAGGCTAAGAGAGTGACTTGATTACAGCCTGGAAATATCTGCACAGGGTACAAATATTTAATAATGAGTTCTTCAATCTACCAGAGAAAAGTATAACATGATCCAATGGCTGGAAGTTGAAGCTAGACATTCAGACTGAAAATAAGATACACATTTTTAAGGATAAGTAATTAACCATTGGAACAATTTACCAAGGGTCATGGTGGATTCTCCGTCACTGCCAATTTTAAAATCAAGATTGGATTTATTTTTAGAAAATATGTTCTAGGAATGATATTGGGAAAGTTCTATGGCGTGTGTTATATGGGACATCACACTAGTTTATCACAATGATCCCTTGTGGCTTTTGGAATCTCTACAATGACTGAGAAGAGACGCTAATAGGCTACATATATCTGAGAGGAGGAAACAACAACGATGGATTTACTAGGAGTTATGGGATGAAATTAAGAAAATGTAGGGTAACTTCTTGTTCATGAACTTTATGGTATTATGCGTTGAAATAATCTAAGAGAATTGGTGGCAACCCTTTTGCGTGGTACTTTTAAAGTTATTCTAGACAAAATATTAGATAAAATACTGTAGAGAATAATCCTGCAGCAGGAGAGACTTGGGCTAGATGACCTATTAGGTCATTTTTCCATCTCTTTCTTCTATAATTAATTGTAGAATATTTGCCAAAGGCAAAAAATCTCCCTAACTCTGTTCCTCCAGAGCCTGCCTGCCTCATGAAGTAGAGCTTTCTTTACATTCCTCATGATAATAGCAGAGGGGAAGTACCAGGAAGATGAAGACACTTCTTCAGCTGCTAAAAGAACTTTGGACCCCAATGTTATAGCTGGCACCAAAAAGTGAACTTCTGTATTTCCTACAACTAAGAGAGCAAGATGGAATTTAGCGGGGGAATCACATATGATAAGAGATTTTTTTAAAAGTCCAAGAAACAGAGTATTATTGGTCAGTAATTTATGTGACCACTGGATTTTTTTAAAAAAATCACCTATATTTTAAATATTGTATTAAAAGTGGCCAGGATGATAGTTTGCAGCTTTTTTATTGCTTCTGCAGCTTGCATCTATTGTTTCCTTGTAGAGAAATGGATTCTATAATTTTTTGTTACAATTTAAGGATTTACTAAGGATTTAAGGATTTCTAGCCTAATCTTCCAGGTGAAACAGACTTTAGTTCTCCACACCTACATTCTTTTCGATGGGTGAGGACAGCATGAAAAGCATCTCCTACAGCTTAAAGAAACAGAAGACCAGTTTTCTTTCTATTCATTCTTTTTTACCCAATCCTGTAGGAGACATATTTGCTTTAACAGATCCATATTTTGTGAAGGAATTGGATATAATTAATTAAATCAATTTACATATTTTTGAAAGGAAATTATTTCCTAAAATATCCCTAGATACCAGATACTTCAGATGGAGACTGAGATGTGGAGATGAAATTCTCACAGCAGATATATTTGTAAATAATATTTGAAGTAGCTCTTGCATAGAATACAAGGGATGCTAGTAATGGAATGAACATCTAACACTGAAAGCATATTTACAAGTCTGATTGCACAAGATATTTAAACCCAGTGTAGACAAAACACTAATAAATATGAAATAGTGAATAATCTCGGATTTGCATGGAGATGGACTCAATGATTTGAGAGTTCTTTTCTTTCTCCAACCCCTTTTATTCTGATCTTTCTAATTCTATGATTCTCTCTCTTTACAAATAAAGGTGTATGAGTAAACAGATATATATGGCAAAACACTTTAATGCATGATTTTAAAATTATCACAGAAAGCTAATCTGGAACTTCTTTGGTCATGTCCCTGCCCTGTTGTGCTTTAAATCCTCCCTAATACCATCTTTTCCCACCAAGCCTCTCACTAATGATCTACTATAAAAAAGAATGTGTTTTGTTTTTTCATGGTTATTTATATTCAGAAATAAAACCTGCTTTTCTCTGAAATTAACATCTTCAGAGCACCCAACCCTTACTGCGTGTCTGCTTTCAAAGACCTGCATATGATAAAAATTCTGTGGGACTGAGACTGCATCATCCTTTACATTCTGCAAAGGGCTGAACAAAACATAGTCAGGGCCTAGAAAATAAGTAAATAAAGATAACGGGCCAAATCCTGTAGATCATACTCCGGTCTTACTCATGAATAAGCCATTGATTTACTAGAGTGGTTGCAGAGCAAAGACTGTGGAAATCAAGGCCTTAGTCTCTACTCTCCATGGCGAAACACTGGGGAGACAGTCCAGTCAAAGGAAAATTATGTGAGGTTCCCCCTCACAGAATTCCCTCTCAATTGTTTTGGGAGAGATTGTGTTTGCCCCACACCTGGAAAAGAACAACATCATTCATCTAGCTCTCATTTTATAGATCCTTGAAGATACAAAACAATTCCTCATAGAGACACAGGATTCTTATTCCCCTAGAATGGCTTGAGCATCTTCTAGGCTCCTGGCCACCTGGAACTGTGCCTGCTCTCCCTGTCAAAGCAGCTACAATGAAGCTGCACTGTCAAGGACTTCTCAACTCTTGGCAGCCTCTGTTTCCCCCACTACAAGCAAGTTTCACAACAAAGTATACAGAGCTTCAGGCTGTACTAGTATTCTGGAGATTTTCTAGGCATAGGGTAGTGCAAGACAGTTTGATGCCTGAGGGATGGTAAAGGGGCATGGGGCAAGGCACCATTAAAGGGCCATGAAAAAACTGTTCTGGCTACGGGGATAAGGAACAACTAGGCTGGAGCAATGTTTGTGCTTGGCTCCTGGCCCAGTCACTGCTGCTGGTGATAGTGAGGGGGGAGAACTGGAGAGCATATTTAAAGGGAAGATGGCATTCCTTCCCCTGGTAGGATGGGATGGGATGGTCAGGATGGGATGGTCAGGCTGGAGCTTAATTGCTGTGGTGCGTCATGGTTGGTGTAGGCATGTGAAGGGGTCACAAGACTGGATGAAATTCCCCTCTCCTTGCAGTTCTGGGGCAGGCTGTCATACTGAATAGGGACTTCAGCATTTGGCCAATAATAATAGTACCCTAGTCCTTGAGGGGATAAAGTTGACATGGTACCTAATATGATATTTATTGAATCAAGAAATAAATCTTAATATACAGGATGTCAGGCCCCACAGTCTTTTATTCAAGAGCTGTGAGTTTTTACAAAAAACATAATTTACTTCAGGTAGGCTATGTATAAGTGTTCTTGGAAGACAACTGAACAAACATATTAAACATTAATGGGATTGGGAGAATAATTTATGTATCTCAGAAAAAAGTAAGCCCAAAGAATCATAAGAACTGAACGCAAGCCAATTTAAAATTATTTCGGATGTAGTACAAGTTACAACAGCACATTCCGTGACTTGTAGCATACTATCAAATGTCATGAAGAGGTTTTACTAAATTAAACACCAAAACATTCTTCATTATGTTAGATTTATGATGAATATGAATCAGTTTCACTCTCTCTTCAGCACTGGCCAACACTCCCATGCCAATTTAGCAAAAATAAATGGTACAAATTAAATACAAAAATGAGAATGAATATAACATGCACGGAGCAAAAACTAGTAATCTTGGGGCCTTATATAGGGTAAGCCTCCCTCCCACATCACAATTTTTTGCCTGCTGCCATTTCTCAGTGTCATGTCATGTCTGATCTTACTCCTCAGGGCAGCAGCCTCTTTATTTTCTTTGCCATGCTATGCACACCCATAGCATGGTAGGAATAAAATAGATACAAAATAAGGATCAGTTTCTGATTCCCTTACTTCTATTGAATATCACCTAATGCCACAAATAGTTAAAAGCACCTTTTTTTTCCCCAGAGGGAAGAAGTGGTAGCTATTAGAGATGAGCAAGGCTACTAGACCCTGGCCCTAATATAATAAATAAAAATAATGCTTAAATCAGCAACATTCTAACTGGAACTAAAATGCAAATTTTTAACTGAGGGTAGTCAACTATCGGAACAGATTACCAAGGAATGTGGTAAATTCTCCTTCACTTGGAGTCTTTAAGTCAAAGCCTGGTCTACACCTAAAATTTAGGTCAACCTAGCTATATCACTCAGGGCTGTGAAAAATGTATCTCCCAGCATGCCACAGTTAGGTTGATTTAGCTCCATTGTAGATGCAGCTAAGTTGATGGAAGAATTCTTCTACTGACCTACCTATTGCCTCTCGAGGGAATGGATTTACTAGAGTGTCAGAAAACCCCTTCTGTAGATAGCATGTCTACACTACAGCACTACAGTGGCATAGCTGCTGTGATCCCTTTGTAACACTTTTAGTGTAGACACACTTCAAGATTAGACGTCTTTCTAAAAGCCGTGTTGTAGCTCAACCATAAATTGTTGGGCTAGATGCAGGAAAAAACTGGGTGAAATTAAATGTCTGTGTCATGCAGAATGCCAGGTTATTGATCACAATGGCCACTTGTATACTTGAAAATCCATGAATATCAATTATGAATATTAATATTTGGCAGTATTAATAGCCGAAATGTCAAATTAGCACCTAAATCTACATTTAGGCACCTGATTTTCAAGGAGGCTAAGCACCCAACAGCTTTTATTAACATCAGAATTATGGACCATATCATATAGGACATTTAAATCAAGCAATGAGATTACTGAAAACCTCATCAAAAGCAGGCAACTTTCTAGTCATCCCTCATTCCAAAGCCATGGTCAAAATAGATAGAATGGAAACGGACAAATGTCAAAATATTTCCTCACATGCAGGGTTCTTGTAGCCATGCTGGTCCCAGGATATTAGAGAGACAAGGTGGGTGAGGTAATATATTTTATTGGACCAACTTCTGTTGATGAGAGAGACAAGCTTTTGAGGCACACAGAGTTCTTCTTCAGATCTGACCCAGAAGAAGAGCTTTGTGTGGCTCAAAAGCATGTTTCTCTCACCAACAGAAGTTGGTCCAATAAAAAATATTACCTCACCCACCTTGTCTTTCTAAAGATTTTTATACTCAGCAAGTGCTTCTTGAGCAGATTAAAAACAACAACATTAAAAACACAGCTAATACCCTGTTTTATGCTGGAAATCTTTTATATTGGGGGTGCCAAGCACTATTCTAAACTCATTACCCTTTACAGAATGATATTATCCACATATGATGGCAAAAGCAATTTAAAAAAACACACACCATAGTCTGCATAAATATCAGGTAGCACTGAGAATATGTAACATCTGTCATTCTAAGCTATATAGGTTTTTATACAGAGCTCATGACCATAGCATTTGAATGCCTTCCCGTAGTGCAGTAAGTAGTGCAGCTACACATATTTCATGTTTTGCTTGTTTTCTTATCCTCTCCCCAGAGAGAAAAGTGTGTGCAGTGGACAGTCTTGTTTCGGGAGGATATATCTTTTAAAAATTTTTTAGCAATGGGTATATATTTTGTGTGTGTGTTTTATGTTGGAGAAAATAATGTACAAAATGTGCCTGCACTTGGATCAGAAAGTGGTGAGGTTTGTGATGGTCCTGGGTGAGTTCTTTCCACAGTCTTGGACCATCCCTGGACAAAGTTCTGTCTCCCACAGAGACGAGTTTTACTCTTATTGTAAAGAGCAAATTAGAACAAAGCAATGACTAATATGTCACATGTTCTAAGCATAGGGCATTTTGGCTAGGATTTTCCAAAGTACTCATCATTGACTGAACTCTACTCTCACTGAACTCAGTGAGAACACAGAGTACTTTTTTGAAAACTGATTTTAGTAAGCATAGAATGAAGTGAACAATAAGTGCTAGGGAAAATATCTCATCCTTTGCATATGCTGATAGAGGATTGTTCAAGTCAGATGGCACAATACTAGATGACTATCCGCTCTTCCATAGCTGTCACTGAGATGGTTAGCTTAAATCCTAACCATTCATTCCAATAAGGAAGATTTTTCCTAACTCCCTAGTTCACTTGTTTATTTTGACCTATCAAAATCCTCATGCAATTGCAAACTAAAATCTAAAACAGCAACAACTTAAACAGGATCCACAGCATCCTATATCACTTATCACAATGCTCTGAAATACTAGATCTTCTATAACAAGAGCTATGAATTATTATTTGTATTGCAATAACACCTAGGGGCTGTAGGAAAGATGGGTCTCCATCGTGGTATCTGGTGTTTATACACACAATGTAAGACAGTCTCTGCCCCAAAAAGCTTACAATCCAAGTAGACCAGATAGACAAAGAATGGGGAAGAGGAACATATACTATCCCCATTTTATAGGCACACAGAGATAAAGGGTATATCTACACTGCAAAATAGAGTGTGATTGCATGTAGAGGTACCAGAGCTAGTTTTAATTTTGCTCGCTCAGGTACCACAGCAATGAAGCCATGACAACATGGATCTTCTCCCTGGAAACTGGGTAATTACTCAGGTGACTAGCTTGCATTGAAGCCTATACACTCCTGTAGCTTCACTGCTCCAATACCAGCTAGCTAAATTCAGGATTGTCTGTACAAGCGGCAATTATACTCTTTGATTACAGTACAGAAATTCTCTATGTGACTTGCAGAAGATCACACAATTGTTATGTATCATCTGTGTTGAAATAGGAGCCCCCAGGAGTACAGAACCCCATTGTGCTTGGCACTGTACAAACACAGACTAAAAGATGGTCTTTGTCCCAGAGAGTTTACAATATATGTAAATACACAAGCAGTCTGTGTCAGAGCTGGAAATGGAACCCACATCTCCTTAGTGTCATTCTAGTGCCTTGACTTAACCACGAGGCCATCCTTCCTCCCATGTTGCAATATTTATAAAGAAGAATGCCTTTTTGCAATTTTGTAACTGTTAGAACTATATCAAAAACCCACAAAACTTTGGCAAAAGCATTAGTTAGATCAAGAAACTAGTTCTGAGTGACATTTTCATTGTACACATCTTCTGCGAATCAGTTTGCACATTCTGTCCCTTGAACGCTATGAATGGAAACAATAATTGCCACCTCATGGCAGTAAATTCTCAGGAGTTGCTCCAATAAAAATCATGCAGGAAGCACTGGTCTCAAGTAATTTTTTTCTTTTTACACTTCATAATTCAAACAAAGAAATAGCCTCACTTCATTTGCACATTACAAGGATGTTTTAAAGGAAGTCAGTTGTAGTTGCAAACAATGAAGGAATTTTAAGAAAAAGACGCTTGCAAAAATCATTGCACCCCCCCAGAACGACAACAACCTGCACCCTTTCATTTGCTAGTTAGGTAAAGATAAGTAGAGCATTATGATTATGGGCTAAAGCCATCTTGGGTGGGAGGGTAAAGAGGAAGAAAGCCATTCCACCCCATGCTCACGGGTAGGGAAGATCCTATCATAGTGCTCAGAAATGTACCAAGAGCTGTGCCTGGAGAGCATGCCAAGTACAGCTCCAATTAAAATAAAGCAAGTCTTACTAGCTTTTTAAAAAATATAATTCTTAAATATATGTATCATCCTCTCAAGTCACCAGGTAATCTCATTGTCCTCACTTTCATCCCACCTTTTTCCTAGCCTGTCTCTATTTTGTTAGCGCCTGTTCCTAACTTTGGATCATTCAGCACCTAGCACAACGGAACCTTGGGCCGTGACTGGGACTCCAAGATGCTCCCACAGTACAAATAACATTTACTAGTGTGCCTGGTGCTCACTACAAGGAGCAGTCCCAGCCAAATGAGTGAGATTGCGTCCTACTAGGAGAATCTACGGTGCAGTCAATGGCACCCTTCACAATGGTGAGCACCACACCCTGTTAGAGAGTGTCCACACTATCAGGCCTTTTTAGTGTAAGCTGCTTGGAGCAGGAAATCTGCTTCATTTGTTCTGTTTAGCATTGTACATGCCGACCGTGCTACCTATAATTCTCTAAAATAATATTTATGAAAAACAGTAAATGCATTTTCTTCAATTGTATTTGCTCCCATTTCATGTTTGTTTCATTGATATATTAAATATTCTTGAAAAAGTTTATGGCAGGTATCTTCTCCAAACAGCACATTTTTACTGCAGCGTATGTGTTGGAAGTTATTTTTAGATGCATAATTACAAGAACTCATTTATCATCATAAGTGGTTCTAAGGTGCCCTAGGGGGCTTTTTTGACTAGACCTGGGTGGTTTTTGTCTGAAGCGTCTCATCACCCAACCCCCCACAGCAAAAAAATGCAGATTCATCAACACCAAAATCTTTCACAAATTTATTTTAGTTTCAACAGATTGTTCATTTAAAATAAAATCAAAAACTTCCCCAAAGGTAGAAATGTCTTATTTGGACAATTTCTAAATGAAACTCTGAGATTTCAATTCTAAATGATTATTTGTTTAAAAATGTCCTTCAATATCATATAAAAGTTATAGAAAAAATTATAAAAAAGCACTCAAATGAAATTGAGCATTTTGTTTTTGGTTACACAAAGTATTTTGTTTGATGCAAAACAATTTTAAAAAACTTTTTGGTTCACCAAAAATTTGGAGAAAAATGGGGTAGGTCAGAAGTAGATATGAAGTACCAGGGAACAGAAAAACAGTTATTTACCCAGTTTTAATCATGGCACATTTTTCATGATTTACATTGGGATTTAGTGACATTTGCAGTGAAAAGGGCAAATACAATGTATCCCCTTGAAACATTTTTCAGCTTTAAAGGGCAGAGAACTGAAGAACCTGGCCAGTCAGTTGATTGCCCAGGATTCTACAGTTAACAGTTAGTGGAAAGTCTGGTTCGAGAGTTAAGTCTTGCTGTTCCTTCTAAATGTGACCAGGTTTGAGTTTAAGACATGTTTGAAGATAACAAAGGCCTGCTACTGAAGATGCTTTACCTCTGTCTTCCAGGACCTGCTCCTTTGGGACAGTTAACATGTGTTTTCCCTAACACTTAAGTTAGGAGGCATTTCTAGACCTCAACCCAGCTGAAACATAGGTTTGTATCAGCAGCAGACAAACACAGCCCACATACAGACTGCTTGCAGATCAGAAGAGCAGAAATATTTTTCAACTTTTTGCAACAGCTCTCCTGGAAGTGACACACACCTCAAAGTCAACAAAACAAAATGACATCAAACTCCATGAGGTTCACTGATTCCCAATTTGAATATTGTTTTCTTTCTTTGCAGTGTTGATATAATTTAAAGGGACAGTCAATTTTTAATATATATATATGAAGACGTATTTCTGAACAAGTTGCCAAAAGTCATATTTTAGGCTAATTATGCTCAATTATTATGCCCATGTAAAACATCTAAAGCATCCTTTAGACATATACATCTAACCAGAAAAAAGACAGACATTAATTTGATGGAAAAGGAAGAAGACAGTGGAGAATTGGTACATGTGAGAGGGAGAATACTTCTCTCTTGCAGGTCAGAGTGACAAGTTAGCTATAAACCCTTGCTTAAACAATGCTCAATTTAAATTTCAGATGCTAATTGTGTGATTGGATTCTACATTAGCACGCACAAAAAATAGTTTCTTTCCAATGCCTTTACTGGATTTTTGTGGAAAAATCCATCCTTTCCTAAGGGCTACCTAATGTGCCAATAATCTATATGCCTATGTAATTATGACATTTTTGTGCATCTCTAATAAAATCCATGGCTTAATTCTCCTGTTTAACATGAAAGAACTAAAAAGTCCTGACCACAGAAAGAATTTTTATTATTAAGAGCCTTTGTATATAAATATTGCAACATGGAATATAGCAGCATACCTGTTGCTTAATTTCTTTAAGAGGGAAAAAGGTCTTAAATTTCAAAGGCAAGAGAAAATGCTAATATCTTTGTAGGGAACATTTTCAGAAGAAGGAACAGTTTATGAAAGAAACAATACCATCTGCTTAAGTTCTGATCAAGACCCAAGTAGAACATTCAATGAGGATTTTTCCAGTGTATCTGTCCTCTTGTAAAATATGTGCATCTCCTTAAAAAAAAAAAAGTTTTGCAACTGTAGTTTCAATCTTGTCAGCTAATGGTAGGAAACTCTGTCTGGCTTTTCGTTAATTTATTTAAGATGAGTGCACAGTCAAATTATGGATATAACAAATCTCTTCTGTAAAGACAGATGATTACTTTAAAATGTAGATGTACCATACCATAAAACTTAATACTGAGCGAGTAGAACATATGCATGATAGAAAACAATAGAATCTAAGTATTAAGAGAAAATTAAAAACAGTTTTCAGTTGCAGAGTTGTTCAACAGAATACATTTAGAAGCTAAGCATTTGATATTCTACTCTTATAACAAGTTTTTCCTACTACAGATACTTTCCCACATTGAAATTCTATTAATGTCACCTTCTTATAATCCCTGGAGAACATTTTCCCCTCTTGAAAACATTTTGAGATTTTACAAAAAAAAAGTTTGATTGTTTCACTGGATTGAACCTCAAAGGCTTCTTTTGACACAAGTGTTATTTTGACCACGTGGACATGGTTTCCATTTTTAAAAAAACTAGATTAAAACATGCATGAACAAACTGCCCATTGAACTTTAATGCTTCTTTGTTGCTTTGATGGTTTGCAGATTTCTGCTTCACAGATTGCCTCCTCCCCATACATTCTAAAAGTGAAATGATACATTGTAATTTGAATGATAATTTTGTTTTGATGATTTAATTGATAACAGATGGAGGGATAAAATCCCAGCTTTTTTCTGCACTGCAGACGATATAGCTACATTTTTTTTGGTAAACATCTGTATAGAATTAAAGGATGTTGCATTAATACTATATTTCCTTTACCTTCAGCCAATATTTTCTTGAGGAACTGTAGGATAATCCTGGTTCAGGAAAAGAGAAGCTTCCTCTTGTCATTCAGAGATTCTTTATCTGTACTTTTCGTGGTTTAGGTGACAATTAAAAGAAGTTATCTGCCCCCATTAATTTTACTGACGTCAGTGATAATCCTGCCACATTCCCTTGCTGATATCATTCTATGAACCTTTGCAATCAAGTAATTTCACCTTTTATAAAGCAACTGAATAGTTGTATGTCTGTGCAATAGATGTTGACTGAATGTGCAGATATTTTTTATGAATTCAATATTGTACCAAAGACCGAGAAAGGAATCAGCAGGATTGCTTCTTACCTAATGGCTTTATTTTGAAGCAATATTATATGTTAAAGGAGATGCACCTCTTTGCATAGACATGTAAATCAAAACTAAGCAAACTAAGGACTGTTCAAACCTGCTCTACCTATGTTGCACCCAAGCAGTTATTCATTCAGTTTATCAGACATAAAAATAATCGCATTACCCACTCAGACAGACTCAGATCTTACAGAATTTTTAATACAAAAAAGCCCTTCAAAAAGGAATGATGGCTTTCTACAATAATATTCCCAAACACTTTAAAATCACAATTCTAAGTTATTGCGTGTACAAAGTAGAACATTGTTGAGTGTTACTATAGAATACTGTGTACATTATATTTCCAAGCATATGTTATGATTTTGTCTTTCTTCCCTGCCACAAAGTTTGGATAACTTGCCATCCAGCAACCACATTCCCAATAGCGAGGAAAGAGCTGGTTGAAATTCTTCAAATTTTAATATTTTCATGACATTATAATTTTAAATGTCTTAAAAATAGAAAAAAAAAGTCAATATTCTCAGGATTTTTCCATAAAACATGTGCCCAACAAAAATTTTATTCTGCTGCTTCAAGGCACGTGCCAGAGTATGAAATAGGGATCATATTAATACCATACTTAAAAGGATAGTTTCTGATATTGTTTCCTGCAAAACATGTCTAACATTTTTCTGTTGTGACTATCTCTGCTGTATCTAAGTTTCCTATTACGCTCCTATTAGAATCATTGTACCAATAAGGGAAAGATATTAGAAGACAGAATTATGCATAGCTCTTAAGAACAGAGAGTCTGGTTGTCCCATTATGGAGTCTGTTCCCCAAATCCCATATATTTTATCTCAGATTGATAACACTGTACAGGTCTGCTCAGAAAAGGCCCCACCACTTAATACTGTTATAATTTGATGCCAAATGTGCAATTATTGACAGATAGATCTGCACTGCGCCAACCTACCACCTTACCTGGCCATGAATAAAGAGAGGACTTCAGTTTCCAGCACTGACAGCCCCTTATTCCTGGTAAAAGTGCATTTATTTATCACCTCATTAAACTAAAGAAGAAGAACAAACTATAAACAGGGCAGTGGTTAGTGTACCGCAAGGGTGGTCTGTTATTTTAGCATGTGGAAAGTACTGGGGAGGAAGACTGGCTTTGAATGATGCTGTGGGTGAAAACCACTGGTCATTCTGATTCACCTCTTTATTGTTGTTATTAAAAATGTTCCAGACTATGTACAGAGAATGGAAGGTGAAACTGTATTTAAGTAAACAGGGCTCTGAATCAGATAGAAAGACTCTCCCACCCCTATCCACAGTGAATGCTTATTTAAATGTAATATTTGTCTTGGCAAAGTTTAGGCACATCTCTCTTCTTAACAAACATTCTGCAGTCTTCTATTTTCAATAATTATACTGTATACTTGATGTTAAATAACCTCTTTAAATATTAATAAATAACTCAAATGTGTCTTAGATAGCCTGCACTTGATACGTCCTGTGATGGAGACAAGGTAAATCCTCCCCCAACCCCGCCCCAGATTTCTACTTTTGCCTGTGTGCTTCTCTGAACTGTGCCTCCAGAACTGGATCATTCTCACTAAAAAGAAAGCAACATGTTTCTGTCGACTCACATGCACAATCAGTTCCCGCTGAAGTTAATGATAAAACACACATTGACTTCAGAATGGGAATGGGATCAGGGCTCATAATTTGTGGAGTTGACTTAGCTACTCATATTTCTTTGGCTTCATAATAATGATTCCACAGAATTAAAAAAAAGTGGGTAGTATCACCATGTGAACCAAACTACACTACATATTGCATGGTACTTAAGTAATGATAAAACATTTTATAGGTTATAAGAGATCATTTACTGACCCCAGGAGATTTTCACTTGGTGTGCATGGGTGACAGAATCTCTTAGGGAGTATTTGGATAAATTATACTCCAATCCACAGGGCACATCACAGCTTCTTGAAGTACTCCTTTCGCTAGAACTTACCTTTTAATGATGTTTATCTGAGTCAGCTGATTTTATTTGCAAGCCAGTCTCTGAAATGGATTTGTCTCAGATACCTCTGCCAACGCCAAACTAATATGTAATTATGAAGTGGCAGTAGCCGGTCCACCGGTAATGCCAAAACTAGCCTGGTTTTCAAACCCTATAGGCTTCCTCAAAACTAAATCAATATGCCCACAATTTCACATGCCAAAGTAATTTTCTGGGAAGTTTCAGGGAATATAAAACAAACAGAAAAGGAGTTTTAAAATGACAGTGTTTATTTTTTAAAAAAGTCTCGGTCCTCCTGGAGCGATACGACAACTCACCACTGCGGCGCCTCCTGCTGGCTGTCTGGGAATTAGCTCTTTCCAGCTCAGAGCACCTGCTGCAGGCCAGTATCTCGCTGTCTTCTGGCCCCTGTATCCCTCCCGGACCTGTAGCCCCTTTATCTGGGGTGCTGCCCTCTGGCAGTATCCCCACAGTCTCTGGGTCTCCCCTCCCCAGGGAACCCCCACCTCCACCTTGCCTCAGTCTACTGCTACTGTCAGTCAGCAATGAGCCCCTGCTCTCTGGGGCAGACTGCAGTGTAAGAGCCACTCATCATTGGCAAGGGGGGTTGGACATGCTGCCTTTGTCTAACCCCAGGCTACCCCCCTGTAGCCTCAATACCTGCTTTGGGCCCCTATGCAAGGCCTCAGCCTGGGGAGTTGCCAGGCAGCAGCTCCTTAGCCCCTTTTTGCCTTTCCCCAGTGCTGCTCTATCTCAGGTACCCTGCTCAGTTCCCAGACAGCCAGGTTCTTCCCTCTTAGAAGCTAGAGAGAGACTGTTAAGTTCCTGGATCACTGGCCTTTATAGGGCCAGCTGCAGCCTGATTGGGGCGTGACCCCAGCTGTGGCTGCCTTCCCCATCAGCCTAGCCTCTTCTCTCAGCTCCAGACCTCTCTCAGGACCGGCTTTAACCCTTTCAGGGCTGGAGTGGGTGACCACCCCGGTACACCTCCACTTTTTGAAAAATGGCTTAAATTTTTGGCTCACCATATCCTCAAAAATGACATGGACTATGGACTCCACAGTTGTGTGGTTGAAAAATGAGTATTATATTTAGTTCTAAAAGTGAGGAGGCCTGTCTCTTGCAGGAGTGAGTTCTGTAGTCAAGATCCAGTTTCATGTGAGAGCTTTGTCTCCTGAACTCACAAATCTGTCCTTCCTGACTGGCAGTTTCATTGTTTCAGTGACGTGATTATGAAAGGAAAAATGATATTTCAGGTAGCATAGCTAGGGGAAAAAATCTCATGAGGACTTTGACTATCAGGACAAAGACCTTGAATTGAAGTGGAAAACCAGTACAGAGAGCAGAGCACTAGCTAATATGCTCAGTGTGATCTCTTGTTTATTAAGCAAAAGGGTGGCTGTATTTCGCACCTTTTGACATTTGTTCAGAGTATACGGCTTCATTCCAAAGCATAAATTACAATAACCAAGACTGGAAGTCACAAATTCATGGATTTCTGTGGCCACATCTTTTCCCCATAGAATAGTAGCAATCTTCTGGCCAGTCACAGATGGATGAGAGAATTTTTATGTTATTTCAGCATCCAGTAGCACTCAGACATTCAAAAGAACCCCATGACCGTGGGCAGATGCTTTTGATAGTAAGGTGGTGCCAAGGAGGCAATGTCTTTGAAGCATGTATGTCTTCCTTCCTATATAACCTCAGTCTTGTTGCATGTTAAATTTGTTCAGTCAGCTGCTTATAAATACACTAGTTAAAAAAAAGTTTAAAAAATTCACGACAAAATAAAAAACTTTCACCAGCTCTATTTCTGGTCAATAGAAATGTACTACTTTTTTTTTTTTGGGGGGGGGGGGGGGGGGTTTACATTCCCAGGATATTTTGCCGAAATTCAATTTTTGTGTGGAGAGTTTAATAAAAAATTAAGTTCAAAATATTTTGACCAGTAATACTCTTTATTAAGGTGCTGGTTTTAGCTTAATGTTGTTTACATCTGACATAAAGACCATGTGGAATCAGCAGGCTGCTGGCACTACAGCAGGTCTTCATACATGTAGATGTTGAATAAAATGGAGAGAGGACTGAGCCTTGTGAGACTCTACAGGTGAGCGCTTTAGAGGCTGGAGTTTCATTGAAAGGAGCAGGACGTATCTCAAGATGTTTCCGTTCACTCTTCTACAACTTCTTGCAGGTGGGACAATACTTTGTGATCAGCTATATCAAATGCCATAGAGAGGTCCAGCAGGATGATTATGGCAATTGATGCCACCTGGGTTATTGTTAAGTCTTGCAGATCCCTTCTCCAAACCTTCTATCTCCTCTACAATAAGAGATAGACTGCTGGATCACATAGATAACTAATGGCTCCTAAAGGAGCTATATCATGTTTTCGGGGATAGCAGGGAATAGTGTAGAGGTCAGCACACAACGCAGATGCTCAGAGGAAAACAAATACCAGAAAAAGTAACAAATAAAGAATGGGAAGTTAACGCTGACTGAAGAATTGCTGAAATATTGGACCTTTCTAAATCTGTCTTCAACAAAAATTAAGAAAGAAATTAAATTCAGACAGCTAGCAAGCGAGGATGACTCTTTAAAAAGAATTAATGAAAAATCTTAATATCTGGCAAATATATTGTTGTCCCTTTTGACCTCAGTATTTAGCCAACATTTGGGGCCTGGCAGGTTATTTCTATCAGGAAGAGAAACTGTTGGTGGAGTCAGGTATTTCTTTGATGCAATCCTGTTTATTTACTAAAAATGTATATAATGTCCTGTTTCCCTGCACACAATAGGAATGAAATAGCAAAAGACAGTTTCTTTGCTCACCATCCCAAGCCTCTTTCCAGCAAACGCCTTACTCAAAAGCTCTCTCTCAGCTTTTCTCAGGGTCATGTTACAAGTGCATCTCTGCCTGTGTCTTGGATTCCTTGCTTCCTTCTCTGCTGTTTTTCTGCTGCTTCTCCCCCAAAGACACACTGCTGAAATCAAATCAATCTCTTACCCCCCCTTTGTTATCCATTCTCCAGATTGGCCAGGTTTGCATACAGTCTAGTCCTTGAGTGCTGTTTTTCTTTGTTCCAGACATCACTAAACTAAGGGCTTGTCCACACTGGCAATTTATAGCGCTGCAACCTTCTCGCTCACGGTGTGAAAAAACACCCCCCTGAGCGCAGCAAGTTTCAGTGCTGTAAAACACCAGTGTAGAGAATGCACTGTAGCTACGCCCCTTGTGGAGGCTGATTTTTTTAAGAGCATTGGGAGAGCTTTCTCACAGTGCTGTGCCGCAACAAAAAAAAAACAAAAAAAAACAAACAAAAAAGCTGCCACAGCGCTGCTTTAGCATTGCCAGTGTAGACTAGCCCAAAGGCACATGTAATTGCTCCCTTGTGTAGTCTGAATAGAAGGCAGCTTCCATGCCCAATAGCCTCATCAATGTGGTATTACTGCCCAGCTTTTCACATAACAATATAATTCAGACTGATATAAGTCCTGGGGACAGTTGCTGTTCTTGGGCTATGTCTACACTATGCACCTCTTAGTGACTCAGCTGTGGTGCTACAGCCATGCCGCTAAAAGGAGCACAGCGTAACTGCTCTTTGTCGGCAGGAGAGAGCTCTCCTGCCAACAAAAAGCTTCCACCCCCAACAAAAAGCTCTCCTGCTGACAAAGCACTGTTCACACTGGCTCTTTTCATCTGTAAAACTTTTGTCTTTTGGGGACTGTGGGTTTTTTGCACCCCCAAATGACAAAAGTTTTACTGATTAAAGTCTAGTGTAGACAAAGCCTTGGTATTTCACTTGACCATCTAACTGTTTTCAGGATACAGTGGCCCTCAGAAGGTAATTATGAGAAGTAAAAACAGAGTTCACTTAATATTCTTGTTCCATGTCATCTGTAATCAAACAGGGCAGCTAGGTATATCTACAACTTTAGCATTATTTCTTAGACATACAGGCCTCTGATGAAGATTCTTCAGCATCACTGGAATCTACGACCCTCTCCCTTAAGAAGGAAATATATTATTCCCTGCTTAGACTGTCCATGAAATAGTCAGCTGTAGACTACTCTATTGTCTGATCATTTGCTTTTATTATTCTTAACTACTGTTCGTATACATTTTTGCAATTTCAAAGCATATCCCAACAACATAAATGAGCTGGAAAATACCTCTTTGCTTATCTCTAGATTGCTCCCTGCTAATACAGCCCAGTCAAGTCTAGTTCTAAATGTCCCAAGCAATGAGGTTTCCACTATTTACCTTGGGAGACTACTGCACAGGCTAATGGATCTCACAGTTGAGAATTTTAGCCTGCTATTTAGCCTAAATGTCACCTTTCTTAATTTTACTCCCTTGCTCCTAGTTGGAGTTACCATATGTCCGGGTTTTCCCAGAAACTGCCTCTTTTTTGAGCCTCTCTTCTGTATCTGGGTGGATTTTTCAAACAGAAAATGTCCAAGGTTTAGCAGAGCAGACAAGTTGCAGCTCAGAAAGAACCATGACAGCTCCGCTTCCTAATTGGTCCCTCACCTGAATTTGCAACTGGTTGGTTCATTCCCCTGAAGCCACTGCTGCTGGATCCTGCCCACACAAGGCCTGGGTCCCAGGGCTGGAGAAGGGGGGTCCCAGAGGGAGGCACTGACTGATGACTGTCGTTGCTTCCTCGGCTTGTGCCAGCAGCCCTGACATCATGACAGGGAGCAAAACCGATCCCCACGTCCCTGCCACGGGTACCTCCCTCCAGTGCCCCCAAGTGTACCCCCTACGCTTCCCCCCCCACCCCAGATCCTCCCTTCTCTAGCAGTGTCCTCTTTTTGGGAACCTGAAATATGGTTATATATTATAATCCTACTGCTAGTTATACCCATGATACTACCTTAAATATTTCCTTGGTCTTTATACCATCCAGATACCTTTTGATTATTGTCATGTCATATATATACAGTCAGCTCACTCCATCTGCAGTTGAAGTGAGATGACTGTATATATTTACTTATCAGTTCCTTTACTTATCATTTCCAAATATGGATCTAGTGCAGCAAATACTTGTATTACAATCCAGTTTCTGTGCGTGACCTAATACCAAAATGATAACTATTCATTTTAAATGCTACATCATAACCAATATTTGGACATACACAACATTCGCTATTTTCCCTGAAATAGTACCAGGACACAGTAATCACAACAGGGGCAAACTCCTGTTTCTATCAGTTTCTGCTCATCATTTACAAGATTTCCCCCAAGAAGAGTAACTGATTAATATAATAACTTCTCACCACAAGGTTAGAGATGGGCCAGAACAGCAAAACTGCATCTAGATCCCAAATTCAGGGGCATTTGGATACAGAGGTTTGATTTAGTTCAGAAGTTCCCAAACTAGGAGTATCATTAGTGGGGTGTAAGCTTGATGGAAATAGTGCACCAAAACCTCTTTTTTTAAAAAATCTTTCCACTTCAAACAAACAGTCATCCACATACTGCCAGAAAATGCCCGAGAAGCAAAATGCACTCTTCTGGCTACCTTCCGCTAGACTGGTGAATTACACTAACTGACCAATTGGGAATAGTAATTATATTTAACGGTGAGTTGTGCACTGTGGCTCTGTCAATGGGTGCTTCACACTCATCTGGCACACAGATGGCTGACTCTCTGCAAGGCCCAGTGTCCAGCTTGCACTGAGCCGCACAGCTTAAGATACCGGGAAGTTTCATGTCATGCCACCAGAGCCCCTCTCATCCAAAAAGACACCTACGCAGGGCTCAATTAACCTGTCACTGGGCCCTAGACAAACATACACTCTGGGCCCCTACCTTCCCCTGAACAACAAACAGCCATACAGTACTCTCATCTTGGCCAGGCTGGCCAGGCTATGGATCTCCCTCTGTGCACTCTGTTTTGCAAAAGCTGCAGCTGGATCCCCGTGGGGCTGGGCAGCAGGGGGGCATGGGGAATTGCCTTCTGTCTCCTAAAGGAAGCTAGGGATTGGGAATGATCAATCAGGTCTGAAGGATATAAAAAAGTCTTGCTTCAGAATTAGAAGGAAGAGGTGCCTGACTCTTTAGTCAGAGCAGCTGGCTGGCATCAATTTGAGCCCCTGCCAGCAGGGGGCTGCCCTGTGAAATTACCCAACTGTCACAGGCATTCAGGAGCCTTGTTTGGGAGAGGGTAGAGCTGCTGAGTAGCAAGAGGCCTCCTGGAGCTGACTGATGTCCAAACAAAGTGCCCCACATGCAGCCCAGATATCCCACATTGCTACTCCTACCCGATGGTTCCCCTGCCCTTTTACACAAACACACAATCACCAGAGTCCCCTGCCTTCTAGCCAGAACATCGACACTCCAACCACGTCTTCTAACCATCCCAGCCAGACTCCCCCAGCCAAGTTCCCTTCCTTCTAAGTTCCCCTGTATAGCCTGATTTAGAGTGTATTAATAACATTAATTTATCAAGTATATTTTAATGTATTAATTAATAATATTAATAATAATTAGTTATTAATATTAATAAAATGGGTTTCAGACTTGCCAATCTGTTTGATCAGAAGATAAAAGTTCTTATCCTGAATCAGGCTCCACAGAATTTACAAAGGATCCTTGGGGGTCTTACAGAAAGCTCACACTGAGACAGATATAGCCTTAAAGACTTTTTATTAAAATTAATAATGGTAAAATATTAGAGTTACAAAGTTACAATTGCATTACTGCTATTCAAAAGATACATATGCTAATATAGTATTATATGAAACAAAGCTTTGGTTAATATACTCACACCCTTCCTTGATAAGCTGGTGGTAAGAGACACAGAACCAGCCTTGCAATTCAGATTTCTCAATTCTTGAGTGAGGGATGCAGTGTTTAGAAGAAACTAATGCTAAGAGCTATTAAAGTGAACTTAGAGTTTACTTGACTAACTTAAACTTAAAATCAAAACCTAATAAACAAACTAAGGCCTTGTCTACACTACCGTCTGGATCAACAGGTAGAGATTGATCTGTTGGGGATCAATTTATCACATCTCATCAGGACGCGATAAATCGGTTCCCAAAGTTGACTCCGGAATTCCAGCTTGCCAAAAGGTGCAAGCTGGAGTCAACGGGAGAGCCCTCTGCCAACTGTTGCCACCGTGAGGACAGCAGATAAGTCAACCTAAGATACGTTATTCACATAGCTGAAGTTGCAAATTTTAGGTCAACACTCCCTGCTACTGTAGACCAGGCCTAAGAATAAAACTTAGGCAAAACAAGCTTAGCCTAGTTCCCTTGAAACTTAAAGTTTAAGGTGAACAAACATAGCTTACTAATAGTAGTAGTCATAGTAGATAGATAGAATAGATAAAATAAAATAGAGTGAGTGAAAGTAAGTAAGATAGAGTAAGTGAAAAGGATAGAACGGAGTACTCTAAAGAGGTGGGTCACTTCTTTTATAGGGCACAAGTGCCAGAAATCCTTCTTCCTATGCCCAAATTTCATTCTTCACCCACAAAATATTAGGGTACACTTACCCCATAGGCTAATATGTTTGTGCATACTGATGACATATACGTAGGCACATCAGTTTCCTTGTGTGCCTGTTAAGTCTGTGGGTACAACATTGAAAACCCCGCTATGCCATTCTCCACTGTCTATTGGTCTAGATAAAAGGTCTTAGACATAGGCGTGCGTACTTATCTATTTAGGTAACAAGGTATAGGTCAACTTTACTTTTCTGGGTAAATGGTCTTAATATACATATGCTAATTTTGCCTTAGCTTAACATACAGGAGATGGCTTGTACGTCTCTTGCATTACAGCCAAACTTACTTTAATATAAATCTATAAACCTATTACAATAAACCAATACTTAAACTATAAGAAAAGATATATATATGCAAACAAGCAGGTTAGTCCTATAGGCTACCCCTGGCAGATCATCACTAGCTGGATCACCAATAACTGGATCCGCATACACATATTCCATGGAGGCAGCCTATGCCTTGGTTCAACAAAAAAGAGTTTGTGTGTAATTGGAAACACTTCATTCACCTTTGACCTGCGTGCCACAATGCTTCGGCCTCACTTGTTTTAGTGTGTTCATGGTCATGGTAGTTGTTTTGTTTTTGTGATTATAATTGTGAACCTCAACACAAGTGCTTAACTGGCCATAGCTTTGAAAGAAAATGCACAGACACACAGCAAATACCTGATGATGAAATAGACAATAGTAGGATGGCTTCTCAGGATACTGGATATTCTGGTACTTCTGGGAATGGTGGGGGCTCACCCCTGCCAGCATGACTTCACATGCAAAGAGTGGTGCACTCTTCAAAAATGGCACCCCCATGTGATACCAGACAAAACCATGTTTGATTTTGTCTCAGTACTGGATGAGGGGACAAACCACCCAAAAGAAGAGAGAACTGTCCAGTTTAAAGCCAAATGAATGGCTTGCTTAGGTAGTAGCAGGAATGAACACCTGAGTGAAAAAAAGAGAAGTGATTTCCGGGATGACTGGCTTCCTGCTACAAATGAAACACCACCCAAGATTATTAGAAGGTATGTTCCCAACTACTTATCATTTGGATTTACTTTGAGTGGCAAATTAGTGCCTCAGTGGATAACCGTTCAATGCAAATGATGCAGTTCTTCAGTCAAACCTTCCCTACTTCAACTCAGCCTCAGATTTTAAGGCCAAAGGAACCATCATGATCATCTTCACCATCAACTCAATACAGAGCACAGCTCTGTAAAAGACAAACTTCTCAGTTTTTTAAGAGAAAGCAAATTGATTTGAAAGACATCCAAAACCAATAACATCTCACAGTGGCATTATCATGAAGACCCCGAGAAGTGTCTTACCATGTAAGTGTGAGGATTGCTTCAAACTCGGAAATCTCATAAAATTGACAAGACTACTGTGTTACCTGCAACAAAAGACATTGTGACATTAGTTCTTGTGAATAAATCTATATGGCAGCTCGACATCATTTATTTATCTAATAGCATGCCAAGAAATAAATAGCCTTGTCTAATGTTCCCAATAATGTAAATACTTAGTAATCACAAAATTATCAGTATACCTTTAATATGGCATCTGAAAGATATTCCCTGTTGTAACTAGAGTATGGTATCTGAATGTGTTCAACTGCCAGAGTATCTGCAATGCTGGGAAGGTGACCAACTGGGATTATTGCTACTCATTGGCACATACAAATGTGTCACTAGCAAGTCTATGCTGAAATAGTTTATTAGATCTGATGAAGAAAATTTATTTTTCTGTGTGAAAAAATTCATTTAGGAAATTTTGGGGGACATTACTGAGAAACTGAAAACAAATTAACATTTTGTTTTTTGGGGTTAGGTTGCCGAAATAAAATAAATAAAATAAATCTATGTTTTGTTTCCAAAAACCTTTGAAATGTTCCATTTTTGGTTTTTCAACAAAACCGCCTAAAATGTCCATGAAAATTGCCATTATGGTGAAAAAAGCCAGTTTCTTTCAGAAAAACAGTTTGACAGAAAATTTTCCATTAATTTTGCCTATTCTTGTTACCTTCTCCTCCCTCCCTGGTCTCCTGTCTGTTTATTCATCTATGTCTTCACTTTTACTACATACAGATTATAAGGTCTTTGAGGCATGGTCTGTCATTTACTGGTCTTCACACCCTACTAGTTTTAAGAGAACACACAGGTAGATTGAATTAATGAATTAATGACACTATAAATGATGCCTATAAAAGCTTCATTGTTATAAGCATAAATAAGGTGTAAGTTCCTTAAGACAAGAATGGTATCCTTATTTATATATAGGGTTGAGTACCACATAACATTAATAGTAATTATAACATTTAATGGTAACTGTAACATGAAATAGGGTCTCAGAATTAGGGAGACCATATTTCCCAAAGGGAAATGGGACACTGCCCAAGACCTCCACTTCCTTCCCCATGAAGGGCTGGCCCGAGCACCCTCATCCTCAACCCTGCACAGGGGGCAGTCAGGGATTGGGCAAGCAGTAACACACATACTAGATAGGGTGACCATATTTCCCAAAGGCTGGGGCTAGCGTCACTGCTCGCCCGAGCCCTGCCTCCCCTCTGTGTGGGGCTGGCACTGATGCCCCCCGTATGTTCCTTTGCCCTCCACTTTTGTGACGAAGGTGGGAATTTGTCCCAAAGAGGACAAATGCTCACTTCTGCCAGAAAAGTCAGGATGACCAGGACTGTCCCAGCCACAACGGGACAAATGGAAACCCTACTTAGGATTGTATATGAAATTTAAGTGCAATATCCATTTCCTTTCTTTCTCTGTTTTCAGTTGTAGTCAGAAAAGAGAAAACATTACATATAGTCTGACACAAAATGTTCAGTTTCACACTGTCACAGAGAATCGTGTTAACCTAATGAAAAGTGTGTATCCACTACTATCCTTGGGGAAATGGCAATGCATCATGTAGCGTCCAAAAGAAAAGTTACAGCATCGGTTAACAGAAGTGTCTTTCCATGGAGCTGCCTGTGGCCTCACAGACTTTCTTGTAATAAGAGGCTACCTATAAATCACTTCCGCATAGGTTGACTAGACAAACATTCACATTGAAGAAACTGTTCTGAAAATTAATTTCTTTCTAGATTATATTCTACTGCTCGAACGGAAAAATGGTGTCTGGTCAGATGGAAAAAGCAGAATGAGTCTATTCAAATAAAATTAACAATATAACACCACAATGAGCAATACAGTATAAAGAACATTCAATTTACATCGGATAATAGCAACTCTTTTTAACTTGCTAGCTGTTTGTGAATGTTCATAGTACTGGAGCTATAATAAACCATGACATAGTCGTATGGGGGATCCCTAGCATGAATTCTGCTTTGTTAAAAAGCTATATTAACAAAGCCCACCTTAAGTGGCATAAATTTTATAAGGTGCTAGATAGAGCTGACTGGAAAAATTTCAAACAGGACAGCTTTCCATTGGAAAACGTTTTCTTTAATCAAAATGTTTTGTGAAATGTGTTGATTTTGATCAATTTAAAAAAAAAGAAATTTTGAAGTGATTTGAATTAAAATGAAATATTTTGTTTGGCTTTCTGGCTCATTTCAACTTATTTTATTTTTAAAAATAAAACTTAATATTATATATTTATATATTATGACACATTTAATATTTAATATTACCATTTTTTATATTATAAAAACTAAAATGTGTCAATAAGATCATTTCAGTATTTTCAAAGTGAAAAATCAGAATTTTCGTTCCTCGGTAAATTTTGAAATGTTGACTTTTTGTCCCTGTTCAGTACTAAAGAGAAATCTGAAATGTTGAAAACTCCCACAGAACAGAAATTCAATTTCCAACCACCCCTAGATGAAAAAATGGTCAGCTCCTTTTGACCACACTGGGAGCTGAGGTGAGCCAGTGCCTTGCATGAGTCATGCAGATTGTCACAGAATGAGAGCTTTGATCTTCATTTGCAGATTGTGGAAACTGAAAAAGGAATTTATTGAAAAATGTTGGCATTTTTTAAAGGAAAAAAAATTCCAAAACCTGAGTACAGTCAAAGCATGCATGTTGTTCAGCTGAACTTGTCAGAACACACTGCATCTCTTTCTTATCAGCATCATTTATTATAATGTATTATCTGTTTTCAGTAGCATCCACAATAGGCCAGTAGCGCTTTCCTAACATAGAAAGTAGTATACTGCTGCTCTGAGCAGTTTGCAGTCTGAACACAGACATGGGAAAGGATGGAGAAAGAGGAGAGGGAAGTGGTGCAACAAATATAAGAAGGAAGTAATATGCAATACTTTGTAATGAAGTTTATGATAATTAATAGGGCTGTGCTGCGACCTGAAGTTATCCAATGAGAACTAAATTTCCAAAATTGTGCACCTACATTCTAGTACCATAAAGATTTTGGCACCTAAATGCTGTTTCAAGTGGAAAGGTTTTAGGTAAGGCTGTCAATTAATTGCCATTAACTTATGCAATTAACTCAAAAAATTAATCGTGATTAAAAAAATTAATTGCACTGTTAAACAATAGAATACAAATTGAAATTTATTACACATTTTGGAAGTTTTTCTACATTTTAATATAAGTATATTGTATTCTGTGTTGTAACTGAAATCAAAGTGTGTATTATTCTTGATAAGTATTTGCACTGTGAAAGATAAACAAAATAGTATTTTTCAGTTCACCTCATATAAGTACTGTAGTGCAATCTCTGTGTCATGAAAGCGGAACTTGCAAATGTACACTTTTTTTGTTACAGAACTGCACTCAAAAACAAAAAAATGTAAAACTTTAGAGCCTACAAGTCCACTCAGTCCTACTTTGTCTTAGTGATTGGCTGAACAAGAAATTTGTTTATATTCACAGGAGATAATGCTGCCCTCTTCTTATTTATCATGTAACCAGAAAGCGAGAACAGGCATTTGCATGGCACTTTTATTGTCTACATTTGCAGGAGTTAATGCTGCCCTCTCTCATGGCACTGTTGCAGCCGGCGTCACAAGGTATTTATGTGCAAGATATGCTAAACATTCATGTACCCCCGCCATTTGGCCACCATTCCAGAGGATGTGCTTCCATGCTGATGATGTTCGTTAAAAGAATAATTCATTAATTACATTTGTGACTGAACTCCTTGGGGGAGAATTTTATGTCCCCTGCTCTGTTTTACCTGCATTCTGTGATATAGTTCATGTTATAGCAGTCTCAGATGATGACCCAGCACATGTTGTTCGTTTTAAGAACACTTTCAAAGCAGATTTGACAAAACACAAAGAAGGTACCAATGTGATATTTTGAAAGACAGCTACAGCACTCGACCCAAGGTTTAAGAATCTGAAGTGCCTTCCAAAATCTGAGACGGACGAGGTGTGGAGTATGCTTTCAAAAGTCTTAAAAGAGCAACATTCTAATGAGGAAACTAGAACCCAAACCACCAAAAAGAAAATCAACCTTCTTCTGGTGGCATCTGACTCAGATAACGAAAATGAACATGTGTCAGTCTGCTCTGCTTTGGATTGTTATCGATCAAACCTGTCATCAGCATGGACATATCTCCGTTGCAATGGTAGTTGAAGCATGAAGCGACATATGAATCTTTAGCGCATCTGGCACATAAATATCTTGTGACACTGGCCACAACAGTGCCATGAGAACGCCTGTTCTCATTTTCAGGTGACTTTGTAAACAAGAAGCGGGCAGCATTAACTCCTGCAAATGTGAAAAAACTTATTTGTCTGAGTGATTGTCTGAACAAGAAGTAAGACTGAGTAGACTTGCAGGATCTAAAGTTTTACATTGTTTTATTTTTGAATTAAGTTATTTTCTGTACATAATTCTACATTTGTAAATTCAACTTTCATGATAAAGAGATTGCACTACAGTACTTGTACTAGGTGAACTGAAAAATACTTTTTTTTTTACAATGTAATAAAAAAATAAAGTGAGCACTATACAATTTGTATTTGGTGTTGTAACTGAAATCAATATATTTGAAAATGTAGAAAACATCCAAAAATATTTACATAAATGCTATTCTATTATTAATTGCCTCCTCCCCTCAGCACCTCCCGCAAGCCATTGAACAGCTGATCTGTGGTGGGGGGAGGCACTAGAAGTGAGTGGGAGGAGCTGATCAGCTGGGCTGCCAGGGGGTGCTGAGCACCCACAAAGTTTTTCTGGGGATGTTTCAGCCCTGGAGCACCCACAAAGTCAGCACCTATGCAACTCAGATTGACAATCTGCTGTATTATTTCCTTATTCTCAAGGGGTTTGCAGCTCTTCCCAATTTAGCATCATCCTCGACTCTGATACCTTCATCAATGAACTAGAAGTGAAAGTATTAAAGATGACCAAATCCAGCATAATCCCTATGGGGTTCTACTACACTCTTCCCTCCAACTTGCTATTTGTCTTCACGCTTTGTTTGAGGCTATACTTTTAAAAGTTTCACTTTGGTCATCAACACATTCACAGTACAGCTTGATCTTAGAATTCTAAGCCAGGTTTGGTTTGAATTATCTTAGTTAATTTTGTAAGATTTCATTTTGAAGAAGAACATTTCATTCTAGCAGGAATATACTGTGGAATTCTTCAGGATCAGGAAAAATAACATGTGCTTTCTTTTCATTTTCTTCTTATAGCTTCTCAGAGACATTAAGTGTTTGGTCCTAAGTTTACAGATGATATGATCTGCATAAAAACTTTACATTTTCTACCAACCATTGAGTTGTTATCTCTATCCTGGTTTGTTGTCTGTGTTAAGAAAATGATTGTTAGGAAAATGTAACTTAGAATGTTGTAGTATGATTTTAAAATAGCCTTAGACTTATAATCTCACTCCCTGTATATGTACTATTGACCCCTAGTTTAACATGCATTTTAAACTTGCATTCACCCTGTCACAGCTGTGCAGGCGTCATAGTGTCTGAGTACCCCTAAGTGTTTTGAACCTCTTGCTTACCAGACAGGTAAATGAAATAGATTAATACCAACAATGGATGTAATAGCCATTAAGTGTTCCCACCTGTGTAAGTGGATTGAAAGTCCCCCTCCCTTATCAACACAGGGGTATAAAATATCCTCACACATGTATTGAGGGGAGCCAGTTGTTTGGGTGATAACCCCTCTGACTCCTTATTGCTTGCAATAAATCTTGTTTTTCCAGAAGTCTACTGAGTTATGCCTGTCCTTTGAGGTATATTGGACTGAACTCCAAAGGAAAGAAGCAGTTTTTGCCACATCTGCTAGAAATTCAGTCTTGGTGAGAAAACTGTGCCAAAATACCCATAACAACCTGTTGCCTTTAGCTGGCTCTATGCGCAGAATGAACTAAATTTTTAAAATCCTGGTTGTGCCCAATCCCACTATTAACATGACTTGCATCTAGATACAGATCTAATAAGGTGATCTTTCCATGTGTACAGATTAAATGGAGATGTATGGCAGCAAAGTGAAGAAGATTGTTGGAGCAATTCTGAAGTCTGAACTCCATCTCGTTCAGTATTCAACTGCCTCCACTTGTTTAGCCTTTTATCTGCTTACATGGACTGCCAGAAAAAAGATGCTTCTTTAACCTAGTCAACTATACTGTCTTTATCCACTCAACAACAAGCAGGCCTGTTTATTTTAATGATCTTCATGCCCTCCTTCCTATATACCCTGTGCTTCTACTGTAGTTATTCTAAAACATATGCCTAGAAGTAATCTGAGCATTGTATTACCCTGAACTGTTCCCATTACATAGGTTTCTAACTGAGCAACACATTGAATTGTTGTTGTTATATAACATTTTGTTCCTAGCCACTGAATGTTCAAGGATTTTACACGACCTTATTTAACTGACTTCCTTGTCACCTATGCTTCTACCAAGTCTCCCAGAGTTCTAGCTCTAAGTCACTTTATTTATCTCAAAGTCATTTTTGGTTCTGCTGGTAAGTGAGCACTGGTATACCATGCCCCTTCCACCTGGAACTGCCTACTGTTTGAACAAAGTGAAAGTTCCTTGCTAAATATTTTTAACATAACTTAAGACTCTCCTCTTTAACTATCAACTTCAGCCAAGTTTGTGTATAATCCTTTTCAAACTGTATGGTATCCAGGAATGTTTTACATTAAAGTGCTTCAGAAATGAGATTGCAGATATTATAACACAAATTAGGCACAGAGCCACTTTTGGAAATGCCCATTCCTCATAGAATTATACAATAGTGACATTGTGTGAAGGTAGAAGACATGGACTGAAAAATTCATGATGTCCTCCTCATACTCAAATGATGTTTTCTTTTACTTAAACAAATCTTATTCAAAAACAAATCTAGGAGACCAGCTTGGTTTCTCTGGGGTACCTGGGAACAGCCAGATGTACATATACGTATTTTCGGCTTTACTTTATCTACAGAAAAACCCTGGGATGCATAGGTGCTGACTGTGTGAGTGCTCCGGGGCTGGAGCACTGAGGGGGAAAAAAATAGTGGGTGCTTAGTACCCATTGGCAGCCCTGCCAATAGGCTCCTCCCTCTCCCTCCCAGCACTTCCCGCCCACCAGGAGCCCCGCCAATAGGCTCCTCCCCCTCCCGTCCAGGGCCTCCTGTCCACCGCAGTCAGCTGTTCCGCATCATGCAGGAGGTGCTGGAGGTAGAGGTGAGGAGCAAGGGCAGGGTGTGCTGGGTAAGGGGGAAATGGGGTGGGAAAAGGCAGGGTGGGAAAAGGCAGGGTGGGTGTGGAGCGGGGCAGGAAGAGACAAGGTGGAGCCTTGGGGGAAGGGGTGGAGTGGAGGTGGGGCCCAGGCAGAGCAAGGGTTGAGCCCCCTGCCAGCACATTAGAAAGTCGGTACCTCTGCTGGGATGGATCAGAATCACAAATATGTTTTATAGCACCACACTGCTAGAAACTAGCAGTCTTCTGCAAGGTGGGAGAGATAAAAGAGGCAAGATATCAGCTTCTATTTTATTGCCCATCCCTGTAGTTTCTAAACACAAAACTCAATGGAGCCATTTACATGAGTAAATATTAGTTAACATAAGTAAGCGTTGCAAGATTAGACCCCATTGTAATAAGGATGGTTTTTAATTGCCTCCCATCCCAAGGTACTTTGAGGTATAATACAAACCTTTAATAGGCAATCACACTAATAAGTGATGTTAAATACCAATTCTGCCCTCCCTATAGATCTAAGTATACGTCCCTTGAGAATTTTCCTACTTCCTACATTGTTCCAAACTCAGGTCTGCTCTATACAGTTTTTGCATTGATGTAACTATATGGGTTTTGAAACTGATACAAAGTAAATCAATGTATCCCCCTTGTGTGGACAGTGTAATGTGTTTATACTGATAACTCATTCCTGTAAATTTATGAAAATAAGCTATATCAATATCAGCATTTTCAATCAGTATAATTGCATCCACATTCTGAGTTGCACTGATTTAACTTTATAAGTTTCTGATTAGCTATATTAGTACAAATATTGTATGTAGACCAGCCCTTAGTATTTATTATAATTACTTTTCTTATGTGCTAAATACACAGTGGTGGAAATGTTACATTAATGACTGCCTTACCTTCAGTGTATGTTTTTTCTTGCACTATTTTCCTAGTAGGACATAGTTTACTCAGCTGATCTAACTCTTATCACTTTATAAACAAACCAAAATCTTAATGACGATAAGTAATAATAATCGATATTATAGTATCATAAAACAAACCATTATAACATCATAGTATCATAAAACAAACCATTGCCCAAAAAGGTTCCATAGTTTTATTTTTATCAGTCTCTGTGGGGAAAATTTTTAATACTTTTTGTAGGTGGATACAGCCTTTAATCTCCTATAGTTCTTTCTGCCCTCTTGGAGATGGCGGGGGGGGGGAGGGGTGTGCGGGGCAGGGATGAAGGTGTCTGCCACAGGGCATTTGTGATCTTAGACATCCATTCATGGAGGGGCAGAGCCACCTTAGCCGGTACTGTTGAGCAGTGGAGATCAAATAGGGAGCCCCGTGGTTCCTCCATCTCCTCCACCTGGAGCCCCAAGTTAGAGGCAATTCTTTTCAACAGTTTCTGATGAGCCTTAGCATCATCCTGAGGAACTACGTGAGGGATGGCCCTGTAATCACCTCATCAGGCGAATATGAAGAGGAAACCGGTGCCATGGGGTCTGACAAATCCATTGTTGATTCCGCTGGTTATCCATTGGGTCCGTGTGAGCCTGACGGATTTCCTCTTCAGGAACGGCTGGCTCTGGGGGAGGGCAGGATACTGAGGCCAATGGTTTGTCCAAGTCCCCCACCAATGACCTGAGCCCTTGCGGAGGCTCAGTAAAGCCCTATGGATTCCCTGGGTACCAGGAAACTGGCCACAGGCCCTGGGGCCATGTAATAGTTGGTGGTCTCCTCTATGTTGGTGTTCTGGTGATCTATGCCTCACACTGCTCAACCAGTACCGGGATCTGGAGTGGGACCGAGAGCTGAAGTGGGTCAGTTGCCGGGAAGACTTTCCTCCCAAACTAGATACACGTGCCGTATCTAGGATCCATGTCGCAGCGACAAGTAACAGCGAGCTGATGACTGGTGACTCTGCTCCTGAGACTGATTGTTTTGGGCCCATGACTGGTGCCGAGCCCTGGGTGAAGCACTGGGCCGGCATCGGTCCTATTGATTCTGGGAAGGGTGGGCCTCTATAGACCTGTTCCAGGTCACTGGCAGTGCCTTGAGTCTGGAGACTGATGATGGCTTCGCCAAGCCTGCCTCTCTGCGTTCAAGGCCTGGTGGCTCCATGCGGGAGAGCACTGGCAGGATGTCCCTCTTGGTGGGGATTGGTGCTGCAGAGACAGGGACCTATAGAAAGGCAATTTTACCCTTAGACTGGGATACCACTGTAGCTGATGTGCGCAGCATCGGTAGTACCAGGATATCCTGTGCTGCCTGCCGGGCGTTGGGCATTGATGGGACCTCTAACTGACAAAGGCCCTTGTCCAGCATGGCAGTGGTCTCCCTTGTCCGGCATGGCAAGCATGGCGTGGGGTGGGCTGGACCACTTAACCTGAGCTGGGGCCCGACTTCCAGCAGTAGGTATCAAGCTGCCCTCCTCAGACTTTGGCTTGTCTCCTGCCCTCTTCTTCCCCTTGTGGGATGTGGATATCTTCCTCTACTGGTTTTCTTTTGCTGCTTGGCCAGTGCCGGGGAGGGGGATCGGCACCGGTCTGTCAACAACACATGTAGGGTGGTTTCACACTGATGCTGTAGTGGTTGGGGCAGAGTCTGGCAATGAGCAGTCGAGGTCTGAGTTAGAGTCCACTCCATTAGGAGCACTTTCAGATGGATGTCTCTCCTTCTTAGTTCGAGGTTTGAAGGACTTGCAGATATGGCACTTGTCGCTTATATGCGACTTGTCAAAATATCTTAAGCAACTATTGTGGGGATCGCTGATGGACATTGTTTTTTTGTAGAGATTTGTGGGGACCAGGGCATGACCCACCCCTAGGCTAAGTCCCATTCAGGACTAACCAAGTAAAACACTAACACACTAAGGGAAACTGTTAACTATCACAGGACCTAATCAGATCAGCTACACCATCACAGGTTCATTCACCTGCACGTCTACCAATGTAATATATGCCATCATGTGCCAGTAATGTCCCTCTGCTACGTACATAGGCCAAACTGGACAGTCCCTACAAAAAAAAGGATAAATGGACACAAATCAGATATTAGGACTGGCAATATACAAAAACCTGTAGGAAAACACTTCAGTCTCCCTGGACACACAATAACAGATTTAAAGGTTACCATCCTGCAGCAAAAAAACCTTTGAGATCAGACTTCAAAGAGAAACTGGTGAGCTACAGTTCGTTTGCAAATTTGACACCATCAACTCAGGATTGAACAAAGACTATGAATGGTTAGACTAAGACTGATTAGAGATAACAAGGTGGTTCAGCCTGATTGAACTAACCTTGTTATCTCTAACCTGGTTCTTGCCTTCTTATTTATACCTGCCTCTGGATACTTCCACTGCATGCATCCGATGAAGTGGGTATTAACCCATGAAAGCTTATGTTTCAATACTTTTATTAGTCTTTAAGGTGCCCCAGGACTCTTTGTTGCTTCTGCAGATCCAGACTAACACTGCTACCTCTCTGATTATTATCTATGTGCAACTAATTGACCAGAAAAGTTCAAAATGCTGAAGGAAACAAAAAAGGCTAGCTGAAGCAGCAGACGTTCCAGCACCGCCACTGGTGGCAAGAAGGAACTGAGGGTGGGAGGAGCCAGTGGTGCCCCTTATACCACAGAATGTGTGCGCCACTCAGGAGGGCACCAGAGCCAGTCCCCTACAGATAACAGTGAGGGAAAATCTTCCAGCAACAGTGCATGGAATGGACATGAGCAAGCAATCAAAGGAGAACCTGAGCTTTCAGATTAGGGAAGGATTTTTAGGGTCCCAGGCTCTCAGGTGGGAAGAGACTCACTGGTGGTTAGGTCATTTGCCTGAGATGTGGGAGACCCAGTATTCAAATCTCTGCTTTGGTTGATTCATAGCTATCTGGGATGAAAAATCTCTGCTTTGATTTAGGCAGAGAAGGAACTTGAATTTAGGCCTCCCACATCCCAGACCACTGCCCTAGCTATTAGGCTATGGAGAGTCAGTCTCTCACTGCCTTCAACCCAAAAATATTTCCCAATGAAAACTTCTTTTAAACCAGCACGTCTTCATGAAACCTTTTTCAGCATCAACAAAACAGCATGTTTCAGCAAACATGTCAACTTTAAGCACTTGGTGTAGAAGTGCGAAGCTATTCTACTGCCTCATCCTGACAAACTGAGTGTCAGCTCAGAAAGCTCATTGTCAGCTCAGAAAGAGAAAAACCTATAGTGAAATAACTAAAGTAAAAAGATAGGAAGTCATGTGAAAAATCTAGAAGTAAACCAACCTAAGAGAAAGCTCAGTCTTCGAGCTCTGCCACAGGGCTTTGTTATGGAATAAAGGCACCCACAACGGCGAGGTGGGTTCCAGTTCAGATTTCCATGTGTGTTTTTGCATGGGGGAAATGGCTTGGAGACCTCAGCCACTGATCATGAGTACATGGTCTGCAAGTAGTTGACTGCAGTTTAGAGAGCATAAAGGTCTTCCTGTAGGTGGCATATAACAAAGATTCCTTCTCTCAAAGGTAAAGGTCTATATTTTGTAGCTATAAAATGAAGGTGAGAGTTTTGGGTCTGAAGCTGTATGCAATTAATTAAGTGATGATGCATGCTCATTTGTAACAATGGATGTGTGTCAACAGAGGGAAGGTTCTAGAGTTTGGATTTCAGACCAAGCCTAAATGTTTACACTGCAATTTTACAGCTCTGGAGCTTGAACCCCTTGAGTCTTAGAGCAGGTGTACTTCCCTTCCTCCTTGAAAGCAACAGCAAATAATTATTTCACATCTTTTTTCTGGGTTATCCGTGCAGATGCATAGCACGGCAAGCATGGAGCCTGCTCAGCTGCGCACTGCTTTTATGAACATTATGAACACCTTGTGCATTATCCTGCACTATGTGCAGAGACTGGCTACGAGCTGCCATCACGAGGTAGATTGTGAGGAGGACATGGACATAGATGTTCCTGAAAGCATGGGATGTGCCAGCTGGGATATCATGGCAAAATTGGGACATGTTGATCCAGTGAAACGCCGATTCTGGGCCTGGCAAACGAGCACAGACTAGCGGGACTGCAGTGTTGTAGGTATGGAATGATTCCCAGTGCCTGAGAAATTTTCACATGCATAAGGACACTTTCATGGAAATTTGAATTGCTTTCCCCTGCCCTGAAGCACAGGAATACCAAGATGAGACCTGTTCTAACAGTGGAGAAGTGATTGGGGATAGCCCTGTGGAAGCTTGTAATGCTTGACTGCTACCGCTTAGTCGGGAATCAATTTGGAGTGGGCAAATCTACCCACTATATTGGGTAGGGCTGCTGTGATACAAGTAGCCAGGGCAATCAATACCCCTTTGCTAAGAAGGGTAGTGACTCTGGGAAATGTGCAGGTGAGAGTGGATGGCTTTGCTGCAATGGGGTTCCCTACCAGTGCTGGGGCGATAGATGGAGTGCATATCTCCGTCTTGGCACCGGACCACCTTGCCAAACAGTTCATAAACCTCAAGGGATACTTCTCAATGGAGTTGCAAGTCCTGGTGGATCACAAGGGCCGTTTCAATGATATCAATGTGGGATAGTCAGGAAAGGTGCATGACGCTCACATCTTTCGGAACACCAGGCTGATCGGAAAGCTGCAAGAAGGGACTTTCTTCCCAGACGAGAAAATTACCACTGGGGATGTTGAAATGCCAATAGTTATCCTTGGGGACCCAGCCTACCCCTTGATCCCATAGCTTATTAAGACATACACAGGCAGCCTGGACAGCATTAAGGAGCAGTTCAATTAGAGGCTGAGCAAGTGAAGAATGGTGGTAAAATGTGCCTTTGGACATTTGAAGTCGCCCTGGCACTGTTGCTGAGTAGATTAGACTTCAGTGAAAGCAATATTCCCATTGTTATTGCTGCTTGCTGTGTGCTCCATAATAAAATTTTCCAATTTGACAAATGCACTTCTTGGAGGATGGAGCTGGGAGGAGAGGAGGAAAATCAAGCATTCTGGCTTTCCTGGCAACTCAGGATTATTTTGCTGCTATGTTAGAGGCTCCTTGTACATTTCAATTCCAGTGTATTTCTAGATTCAATTCACAGTGCTAACACAGCTATGAATTTAATAGTAAATTATATTTAAATTAAAATGATTCTCTTTCAGTCCAGCTCGCTTGTAAGAAGTAGTTTAGCTTCTTGATTCAATCACCCCAGTAACACAGATTGCCTAGAGCTCTTGATGAAACTGCTTTAATTCCTTTTTTAAAGGTCATGTAAACATGTGTGCTTAGTGAATTAGATGCAAATTCAATTCCCTATGCACAATACTTCCTAGTTAAGTTCCCTTCCTATTCTTCACATGCAGGTCTGCATCTGACAGCAGAACATTGACTTTTGTGCTATGGTCAAAGTCATGATTAAACAAAGAAAACAACTGGCACCTGCATTGTAAAGTATATTGATACAGAAAAACCTGGAACTGTATTTTTCCAAATGGTGCTCATGTAAATTAACCAAGATATTTTCTAGCAGGACTATTCAGTGATTTTTCTTTCAATTTGATTTTTATCATGTACCATGTTTTTATGTTACTTTGACCTGAAGAACAAGCAACTGAAATCTAACTATGAATATATGGTTTTTATTGAAATTCCTACAGAATCTAAACACTGAATGTCTTTGTTAACAGTATAATATAACAAACCAAAAGATGGAATTAATGAATATCAGTTTTAACATGATCTAGGTCAAAAGATCGACTTAACCTGAATCACAACCATTAAATAGTTCTACCATTTCACAGTGTCAACAAATACCCAGAAGCATATTTTGATTTATTAGCAGCAAGCATATGTACAGATTAAAAAGTTCAATTCTGAAACTCTCACTCCCACAAATATTTCTACTGACTTCAGTTGAACTAGTCATGTAAATACCAATCTGCTTGCATAAGGATGGGAAAAATCAGATCATCAAACAAAGAAATGGAATGTCATAAAACTACTACATTTCTCATCTTACTAATAGTAATTGTAATTCCCTTAATGTACTTATGATCAGTAGCACCATTTCCAAATCCATTCACAAATAATGAGACAGGCCCCAGAATATCAAGAGATTTTAAATAGTTATTTTTAGGATAAAGTAATCAAATCTGGATTGTTTGTATTGATATTCTGTGTTAGAACCTTTAGGGTTCAGTTTCTAATCATTTCTCTGATGAGATGAGGACTAGAAAATTTCCTTTTCCTTAATGAAAACTGACATTTTTAGATGATAACCTGGGTTTTAAGGAAAAAAAACCCCAAATATAATGAGAGTTGGCAACACTGATTATCAGGCAGGCAATAAATTACTGTGGATGCCCAACAATAGTCACTTTTACCAGCCATATCATTGTAGCTAAAACTCTTGCTTTGGAAACCTCCATGAGTCAAGACTGAGTCTTGTACACTTCTGAGCTGTCTCAAGATTTTATATTTTACTTCTAGTTGGTGCACACCTGAGAGGAAAAGGAAAATTTCCTTCTGGAATATGATTTGCTAAATGCTATGATTGACCACATGTGAAAAAGACACATAGAAATGATGAAGTGACAAAGAGTCCTGTGGCACCTTAAAGACTAACTGAAATTTTTTCAGAGCATGAGCTTTCGTGGGCTAATACCCACTTCGTCGGATGCATGCAGTGGAAGTATCCAGGGGCAGGTATAAATAGGTAGGCAAGAACCAGGTGGGAGATAACAAGGTTAGTCCAATCAGGCTGAACCAGCTTGTTATCTCTAATCAGGGAGGGTGAGGTGTTCCTCTAGCAGCTGAACTGGAGGTGTGAATAGCGAGAGAAGAGAAGCTGCTTTTGTAGTTAGCTAGCCATTCAAAATCTCTATTCAGTCCCAAATTGATTGTGTCAAATTTGCAAATGAATTGCAGCTCTGCAGTCTCTCTTTGCAGTCTGGACTTGAAGTTTTTTTGCTGCAAAATGCTGACCTTTAAATCTTCTATGGTGTGTCCGGTGAGGTTGAAGTGCTCTCCTACAGGTTTTTGAATATTGCCATTCCTGATGTCTGATTTGTGTCCATTTATCCTTCTTCGTAGGGACTGTCCAGTTTGGCCGATGTACATAGCAGAGGGACATTGCTGGCACATAATGGCATATATTACATTGGTAGATGTGCAGGTGAATGAACCAGTGATGGTGTGGCTGATCTGGTTTGGTCCTGTGATGGTGTTGCTGGTGTAGATATGTGAGCAGAGTTGGCATCGAGGTTTATTGCATGGATTGGTTCCTGAGTTAGAGTTATTATGGCGCGGTGTGCCGTTGCTGGTGAGAATATGCTTGAGGTTGGCAGGTTGTCTGTAGGCCAGGACTGGCCTGCCTCCCAAGGCCTGTGAAAGTGAGGGATTGTTGTCCAGGATGGGTTGTAGATCACTGATGATGCGTTGGAGAGGCTTTAACTGAGGACTGTAGGTGATGGCCAGTGGTGTTCTGTTGTTTTCTTTCTTGGGCTTGTCTTGCAGCAGCAGGCTTCTGGGTACATATCTGGCTGTGTTGATCTGTGTCCTTATTTCCTTGTGCGGGTATTGTAGTTTTGAGAAAGCTTGGTGGAGATCTTGTAGGTGTTGGTCTCTGTCTGAGGGGTTGGAGCAAATACAATTGTACCTCAGTGCTTGGCTGTAGACAATGGATCGTGTG
This sequence comes from Dermatemys mawii, assembly GCA_007922305.1. Lineage (NCBI taxonomy): Eukaryota > Metazoa > Chordata > Testudines > Dermatemydidae > Dermatemys > Dermatemys mawii. The sequence goes on along the minus strand of ML677365.1, from coordinate 4,972,654 downwards.
GTCCTCAGTTAAAGCCTCTCCAACGCATCATCAGTGATCTACAACCCATCCTGGACAACAATCCCTCACTTTCACAGGCCTTGGGAGGCAGGCCAGTCCTGGCCTACAGACAACCTGCCAACCTCAAGCATATTCTCACCAGCAACGGCACACCGCGCCATAATAACTCTAACTCAGGAACCAATCCATGCAATAAACCTCGATGCCAACTCTGCTCACATATCTACACCAGCAACACCATCACAGGACCAAACCAGATCAGCCACACCATCACTGGTTCATTCACCTGCACATCTACCAATGTAATATATGCCATTATGTGCCAGCAATGTCCCTCTGCTATGTACATCGGCCAAACTGGACAGTCCCTACGAAGAAGGATAAATGGACACAAATCAGACATCAGGAATGGCAATATTCAAAAACCTGTAGGAGAGCACTTCAACCTCACCGGACACACCATAGAAGATTTAAAGGTCAGCATTTTGCAGCAAAAAAACTTCAAGTCCAGACTGCAAAGAGAGACTGCAGAGCTGCAATTCATTTGCAAATTTGACACAATCAATTTGGGACTGAATAGAGATTTTGAATGGCTAGCTAACTACAAAAGCAGCTTCTCTTCTCTCGCTATTCACACCTCCAGTTCAGCTGCTAGAGGAACACCTCACCCTCCCTGATTAGAGATAACAAGCTGGTTCAGCCTGATTGGACTAACCTTGTTATCTCCCACCTGGTTCTTGCCTACCTATTTATACCTGCCCCTGGATACTTCCACTGCATGCATCCGACGAAGTGGGTATTAGCCCACGAAAGCTCATGCTCTGAAAAAATTTCAGTTAGTCTTTAAGGTGCCACAGGACTCTTTGTCACTTCTGCAATTCCAGACTAACACGGCTACCCCTCTGATTCTATAGAAATGATGGACAACATAATACCAGCAATGGACAAGACACATAATAACTGAAACACAGATAAACATCAGAGCTGAATCTAGCCCACTACATTTAACTGTGAGCAGTTCATTTTTGAGACGATGGATGTTATATCCCTCTTCATTCAAAAAAACCTACCTTAAATACATCTCTGCTAAACCTGCTTAACACACAATAGTAAACCACCTACTCACACACTGTCATAATTACAAGGCCAGTGGCACCTCTGCCCCCTTTCTGGTCTCACTGAGTGCACCCTTTTAATTGTTTATGCTCTTGCAGTTACCTGTCTTTGGGTGGATCTCATGGTTTTTTCCACTCCTAGACCAAGACCCTGTGTACCAATCACTTACCACTGCACAGATCTGATTCGGTTTCAGGCAGCTATGTTTTCTCTCTTTGGGAACGTGTAACCAATGATTTTGATCAACAGCTTCTAAAACCCAGTATTTTTATTTAGCAGTTGGAACAAAGCATATGGGGCAGGAGAGTGGGCAAGAGGGATTTTAAAACAAACAGTCTGTATGCATATGAAGTCTCATCTAATGCTATGCCTCACAACAACTTAGGCTTTTTTTCTTCAGTAACAGGAACAGAAAAAAGATGAATTTATAGTCTCCTAGCAAGGCCCCGATCCTCCTGTGTGTCTAAGGGTCTTGAGCTGGTTCTCTCCCTCTGACTCACCTTGCTCACACTGGTTTTGGTGTTTCCCCCAAAGATCGGGCTAGGGCCATTAAAAGCACCCACCCAGGCCACACATGCTTCCTTGTACTAATTTTTTTAAAAAAACCCACAGTCTGGCAATACAGTCTTCCCCCTTTACTAACCAAACAATTTGGGATCACTATTGTTTTACCCACTTAGATTACAAATGCTATAAGGCATGGACTGTGGCTTTGGCTATTGTATGTTTTGTGCAGTAGTAGGCACAAAGTCACAACTTGAAGAAATAAAATTACTACTACTATATCAGTCTGAAGTTAAAATGCACATACATTCTCTCTCTGAGAAGAATAGTTTATAAAAAGTAAAGATTCCCAAAGCCAAGCCCCAGATCAGAACATTTCCTAGTTTTGGAGTGTTCTAAATCTAATTTTAAATCATAATTGTGCAAATAACCACTATCTTTAAAATAGGCCTAGCTAAAATCCTAAAAGATCCCAGACTTTGTATTTTAAAAATACATATCAAAATCTGAGTTTTCTGGCTTGAGTCCATTGCTAATTAAAATGAAACTGAATCCAACAGGTCTCTGATCATTACATAAAAAGTTCACATTTCAACTCATGTGGTTATTTGTGTATATCTTTTTTAAAAAAGAGAAATCAGTTTAGTATGTACCAAGAGTAAGAGTAAGTAATATAAAAAGGAGGAAATACACGGAAAGTGAGTGATTTAGCATATGTTTTGTTTTTTTAAATGGTTAATTTATGCTGCTCAAAACCTTCACTTGAGACACTTCTCTCTGCATAAGGAATCACCTACAAAGCTCCTAAGTAAAATATTTCTAATTGAACAAGAAGTTTTACTTGTTTACTGGGGACTGGATTCAACTGTATTTGCCAAACAAGCCACATTATGGAACCACTTCAAATCATATTTTTATTCCAGATTTGCCAGTGGTTTATTAAGCTAAGCTTCCCCATTCTCCAGAGGTAAAAACCTTATTCCATAAAAGAGCACATACATAGCAACCCAAATGATCTGAGATGCTATATTGAAATTTGTCTGGAAATGCTGCATATTCTATGCAACTCAACGCATAGCACTTTGCTCACAGCTGAGTACATGGGAAGCACACTAGTAATATAAAGGCAGAGATTACGAAAGATGTCTAGACATGGAGAAACTATGACCAATGCAGTATTTACTTTTCCTTTTAAAAGAAAAGTATACAGTACTCCATGATCCCACTATGTGAGGTAGTAGAGAATGAACAACAGTAGATTCTGAGCAGGGCAACAAAAATCTCTTAAGTAGACCAGGGGCTGGAAGCCCTCAGAATGTAGGAGAGAGGGTTTGAATGGAAATGACCCCAGCTACAAAATTAAATCTCTTCTGAAACAGGGCAAGAGTACAGCTTCTGCTTCCTATTCTAATCACACAAACTAGAGTGCCAGAAAAAACTCATTATGTTAAAACAAGATTCAGGTTGTAAAGTCAAACACTTAGAAGTTAGGAAATGCAAGAATTAAGGCTACCCATACAGCCTTCCTTCGGCCCTCTTGTACATGAATATCTACTACTTTTTTACCACAAGACCGCTGTAGCATTCAGTGCTCACTGAATGGTCACTCGTCAATATTTCCCTTTCTCCCCATTCATTTTTGGCCCATACATTTACCGTATTTGGATCTAGACTGTTCTCAGTGGTATCAGATGACAGAACAAGGAGTAATGGTCTCAAGTTGCGCTGGGGGAGGTTTAGGTGAGATATTAAGAAACATGTTTTCACTAGGAGGGTGGGGACGCATTGCAATGGGTTACCTAGGGAGGTGGTGGAATCTCCTTCCTTAGAGGTTTTTAAGGTCAGGCTTGACAAAGCCCTGGCTGAGATAACTTAGTTGGGGATTGGTTTTACTTTGAGCAGGGGGTTGGACTAGATGACCTCCTGAGGTCCCTTCCAACCCTGAGATTCTATGATTTCATTTAAACTCTGCTCTCAATACTGAGTTATTAATGTCCTTGGGGTTTCTTTGTGGTGCTCACTGGCATAATTTCTGAATGCTTCACAAACACTATGAATATATCTTAGCTACTTTGTAAGATGAAGTGATATTATTATCCCTTTTTTACTAAGGCACAGAGAGCTTATGGATAAAATTGACAAAGGTGTCAACTTTGAGATGCTTAGGGCCTGATTTTTAGGGAGTAATAAAAAACCCAGCAACAATCTGTGCTGACAGTCTAAAGATTCCATACAGCAAGTATGGAATCTTTAGACTGACAGCACAGATTGTTACTACTTGAGCTAATAGTATTGGCCAGCCATTAGATGAGGAATGAGACAAACACTTTGCCAGTGGGTTTCACAGATATTTATTGACAGCAGATGAATGATGGGACTCAAGAATCCTGGATTCAATTCTAGGTTTCAGAAGAGCATGTGCAGTAGTGATTATAGACCCTTTCTACCGCATCCCTTAGTATGTTCTTCGTAGTTTGTCCTCTTCTCTCTCTGTCCTCATTTCTTCTGTCCCCTTCCACCAGCTTGTCCACTCCTCTTCTGCCCCTTTCCCTGTTTTCCTTCTCCTATCCCCAGCCTCTCATTGTACCTGCTCTCACCATGCCCCTCACTCTCAGTGCTGGAGTGAGGCTGCATCCTCCTACATGCTGCCTGGACACCAGTACAGGAACATTGAGAGCACAGGGTAGTCTCCCTGCTCTCAGTTCTGCAGCATGGTGCCACAGTGGACCCCAGAAAACGGGAGTAGTAATTACAGAAGAAGCCCTGCTCAGCCCTACATTGTGAGCTCTGTGGAGATGGAACTTGCTCAGTACAGATGGAAAGTTTGGAGAATTTTGCTTTCAATCTCTAGCAAACTTTTGAACATGTACAAATGATGATTTTCACATGCTTATAACTTGGCCAAATTTGGCTGGATTTTCACAGGGGCTGCAAAAGGCACCTCTCTAACCCTCCCTCAAACCCACTACTAAATTATAAATTCCTACTATGGCAATGCTAGAGCTTCTTAACTAAATGGTTGTAAAATTATATTTATGACTATGCCAACACATTTTTCCTAAAAACATTCTCAGAAATGGCTGAGCAATTGCTGAAATTTTCTAGAAAAATTCACCATCAGGCAGACATGGAAAACTTCATCCCAAACAGTTAACATTTGCCAAGTTATGAATAACTGAAAACAAAGTCTAATAATGGAATGTCTTTGAAAGTTAGCCATAGGCATCACTGCAGGTGTCACCAATAATATAAGTCTGTACAAATCAAGTATTTGCCATTAAGAAAAATTGGACTAATAATTAGATCAGCATAGATGAAACACATAATTCTCAAATATACACATGAAAACTTAGGAAAGAAATACTTCTTTCCCTGCACATGCATAATTCTCTCTAAGGTTAATAGGAGTTATATGCAGGTACCAAGAGAAGAGTATAATCTTAAGGGACTGTAACAATTTGTATAGTGGGGTACTGAGAGCCATTGAACCAAACTGTAAATCCTGCATATGATGGAAACCACCTCAAGCCAGGGGGGTGTACCAGGAGTCCCAGCATCTCTAGTTCCAGCACCTATGGGGCCTGATTGTTCAGACATCTCTGCCTCCCTTTTATGCCCACAAATAGCAACATAGCCTACAGAATCATGTCTGCTATCTGGAGATTCACACAAGGATACATGGATGTTTAATAATCTGATCTGCAGGCCCCTTAGATATTTAGATATCTACATTTCCACATTTGCACCCACAATTATTCACAGGCACCAACTATGGGCACAAAAATGGCTACATTTTATAGATCAGCCCTAACACTGCTGTATTTTTTTCCAAAACCATTTAGGATGTGCTTTTCAAAAGAGCCTAAATGAGTTAGAGGCACAAGCCTGATTGGGCCTGTGCTCCTAACTAGCTTAACTAGTTTAGGGAAAAACCCCGCACACCTTACACTTGCAGGGGTAGCCAATAGGCAGACTGACTGCCAGACGCTTTTGAACGGACTGCAAAATCTTTATATTTACTTATTACCATTATTGTTATTATTTTGTATTACTTCCTCTGGAGTCTGGATCTTGACTATACCTTGGCCAAGAAATGTGGATCTTGAGAAAAAAAATAATTGATCACTCCAGTCTTACAGCATATTTTTCTTTATAAAATCTGCATAGAAATCTCATGTAGCAAGTTGACTTTTTTTTTTTTTTAATATCAGCTAGACTCAGCCTTTCCAGCCACGTCCCATTGAGCTCTTACAGATTTTGTCACTTTGTAGAACTCAGAACTCTTCTCTCTGATCACAGCAACGCTCTTCTTGCTTCATGATACATAAGGCTGTGCGGGAAACATTGAGCAAACAGACTGGAGCTGACTGAATGCCTCCTTGCCTGTCCAAGAAGCAAGGGAGAGAGAAGAGAAATTCATTTATCCCCTCCACCCCCGCATCCTGAGGTTTACAATGTGGGAGGGGAAATGAGGGAAGAAAACCAGGAGAAAAGAAGAATTCTAAGCCGACAATTTCTCTCTGCAGAAAGGAAAAATTGGGCTGAGTTAAGAGCAATAAAAATAGATATATGATGCTATTTATTGATGTTGCAATGTTTATGGCCTGGTGGTGATGGTGAGTCAATACATGAAACATCCTGACACTAAACAATTCCAGGGCATCACCCAGTGTTTATTTTATGACTCTCTGCAACTCCATTCACCTACTCAGCTTAACTTACTCTTCTTATGATTTTCCTCCTTTCCTATGGTAGTATGGCCATTGCTGCCCTGTGTGAACCCCCTTTTTATCTGTGACCCTTCAATCAAACAACAACAATAAGAAGAAGAAGAAGAAGAAGAAGAATTAATAAACAACAACAATAAAGTGCTTATGTAGTACTTTTCATCCATAGATCTCAAAGCACTTTAAAAAGGAGGTCAATATCATTATTCCCATTTTAAAGACAGGGAAATTGAGGCACAGACAGGTGAAGCAACTGGCCCAGGGTCACCCAGCAGGCCAGTGGCAGGGACAAGAATAGCAGCCAGGTCTTCAGAGTCCCAAATCAGTACTATAGTCATTAGGAAACACTGCTCCAATAAAGGGGCATCCAAACTTTGCTCTTCTGAGAACTGCATTGGCACCTGGCTTTTAACTTGAGGTCTGCAGCTAATTTGCAAACATTGCAGCCTCTTTCAGCTGATTTTTGTCTTTAATATGGACGTACAGACCAGATGGATAGTATGGCTACTGAAGCAGGACAGTAAGCAGGACTTTGAAAGGAAAAACTCACTAGAAGCTCAGGTACGAACACAAAATCATCTTTTGCAGGTCTGGTTTTATTGCAAGAATTCTTTTAAAACACAATAGATGCTAGTTGGGCAAAAGTCTGTGTCTACATTTCCTTCTGTGTTGTTTTACCAGCAATTAGCTCAGAAATACAGCACAAAAGAAATACAAGCCACACAAGGTAGCTCCTATGCTTCCCGCAAAACATTCTGTCCTGGCTTCTGGTCAGCACAACCTGTGATCTCTGAGCCTTCTTTAAGAATGTTAAAATTACATGGGCTTGAGCTGCACTCAGTTAGCTCCCAGCTCACACTGCCTCCTTGAGATGCCTCTCAAAACAGTCTGGGAATCAGTCTCCAGAACCCCAGGCCACTGATTGACTTGAGAGGGCCTTTTGCTAAGGGCACCACAAGGGCAGGTTGCAGCAAGGCTTCAGTGTCAACTCTGAAGACACCAAAAGCCCTGAACCCCTCATCACTTACGTCCCCACACAGAGCAGGACAGAGAACCTGGCTTCTTTGGGGATTGAAATGTGGTTAAGGACACTCGAAGAGGATCACATCTGACAATGAATGATATGCAAAGAGCTAAGATCACTGAACTTGGGGATGCATATAAGGACCTATGTTCAGGTCACAAGATTTTTCCTTTGCTGTGCAGGCTGGCAAGGTCTGGGAATCCTGCAGAGGTAACACATTGCTTCAGTTTTCAGTGTCTACCTACATCCTGCCAGTCAAAGCTTGGAACTGTGAAGGCAGGTTCCCAGGGGTTCTAGCTGTCCTTGAACAGCAGGATAGTTTTCTTTATGGTTTTCCTCTAGAAGGGAATAGAAGTGGAAAAGTGTGACCTGGCCAGATGCTTAGGCCACTGAAGACAGACAGAAACAGGGCAACACAGGGTCATCTCTAGGGATGGAGTCAAAGGGAAAAATTGGGGATTCTTGAAGATCTCCAAATACAGTACTTAAATATATAGTGATAGGGCACAATATCCTTGGAAAGAATGAAATTTGGATCCAGAACAGTCACTACAACCTTCACATTTCACAGTGGGTGAAATCCTCTGAGAAGCTGTGGCCCCTTTACTCAAGGCCAGATCAGCTGGGAGAATATTCCTCAGAATGGGGACTGAGAAGACAGCAGGTACATATCTGAGAATAAAAAACCCTACCAACACAAAACACTACAGTGTAAATGCAGTGTCCCTTCTAGGGAGAAGAGAAGGAGATTTTAGTCATGTAGCTTAATTCACCACTGGAAGGCACTCAGATATTACAGTGATAAGGGTGAGATAGTAACACACATAGAATAGAATTATATAGAGAATTTCACCCTAGATACAGCTGAACAAAATTATTTGGCAAAAAAATGCAGATTCAACAAATGCCAAAAGGTGTCTCAAATCTGTGTCAGTTTCACTGATTTGTTTTGAAAAATGCCTAAAAGAAGAAAAATCAAACAAAACTTACTGTGAGTGGTTGCACTTACCACAGTAGCATGGTGTTGCAAGGGTTTTCTCTCTACAGTCCCCTTCTTTGACCCTGTGATGCCCTGTTTTTGTCTATGTCTTCAGTGGCCTAAGCATCTGGCCAGGTCACACCTTTTCAGCTCTATTCCCTCTTAGGGGGAAAATGTCCATTCAAATGAGGAATTCACACAACATCCAAACAGAAGAGCCTTGCCTCTCTCAGGCTACACTGGAGTTCCCTGCTCTTCATCATTATTCCCAGGACTGTGGAGTTCCTTCTTCGTCCCTCTGGCTGACCACTGCCTCCCAGGACTTTTTCCTTGGATGCTCTTTTTCCTAACATGTTTCCCCAATGTCTCTCTCCTTAGGAAGCTTGGAACTCCAACAACTTCTCCCAAGGATCTCCCCGCTTCTTACAGACCCTATCTTGGAGCCTAACCTGCTTCCTGTGGTTCTCTTTACCCAGACTTCACTAGGCCCTTCGCAGAGCCTAACCTTCCCCCTTCTCTGTCATAGGTCTTCCCCTTTAAGGTCTCTTCTCTCCTTTTATAATCCTCTCTGACCCCATCACAGATGGGACAACTAGTGGTAACCAAATTATCAGCTTAGGCTCAAGATGGGGAATAACTCATTCATCACAGGCAGGGCTGAGCCCAACTCCCATTAAAGGGCCAGCCAGCCTGTGACGCTAACGCTTTGCCATTTTTCAGTTTGAAATGCATTTTTGGCTAAAAATTTCCTTTAATTTTTTTAACTCAAAAAATGTTAAATGCTTGAAACTCAACCAAAACATTTCATTTTGGGTTGAACAAATCATTTTTTTAAATCGGTTTTGAAGTGAAAAATCCATTATTTGCACAGTTCTAATCCTGGATTCTTATACATCAAACACCCCAAATGTGTGATCCATTAGTACCATCTGCCACTGTACTTAGCTACTTCCAAGGTGTGTTGTGAGGTTAAACATAAGTGAATGTTTATAAATTGTTTTATGATACTGAGAGAGAAACTGCTATAAAACTGCAAAGTTCTATAGTTCATAAATTTTAAGGCCAGAAAGCACCGTTCGATTGTCTGACCTCTAGTATTACGCACATACTAACATGCAGATTGAAAACACCAACCAATACCTGGCACCAACATTGTTTCTGTCTTGGTACAGTAGTTGTGGCTGGCTCTCTTTAATCTTGCCCTGTTTCCTTCTAGCTTTATGGTTTGTTATTAGAACTGGAACTGTTTACATTGTTTTATTGGGACTAATGATGATCTCAAAAGGTGTCAAGCTCCAATTTAGTGTAGAGATCTCCCTCCCATGCAAAAGGTCTGATGCTTGTCCAAATTTCTAGAACAGGTTGAAGTTTTATATATTTTGATTTTGTCAATTTTATCAACATTTTGACAAAAAGGGATTGTTGTGAATTTTTTTTTTTGGGGGGGGCAGATAATTTCCCCCAATATTTGACAAGCTTTCTAGAGGGTCAAGGTCATGTGTGCCCTTCCCCTTCCTCAGCACATTCCAGCTTTTTCCTTCTCTCATCTTAATCCAGCCAGATCTTTGTCCTTTCTTCCCACAACACTGCCCCCCATTCCTGTCACCTGATCCACACAGCCTTCTCTTCCTCAACAAAGTTAGCCCTATGGATGGTTCCTCATGCTAAATCCACTTAAAGAGCAGCAGAGATCAGGAGTCATTAAGTTCTACCATGCCCCTAACAAAGCTATGTTCTTCTCATAGACCCTTTCAAACACACACACGCTTTCCACCAAGTCCATTGTAGGGTCTCAGGAGATCTGGTTGCTTCTATTTAGGTTCGTATGACATGCCCATCACTTTAATATCTGAGCACCTTTTGACCTCTTTTAAGGTATATTTTTTTTCATTTGAGATAACCATATCAATGAAAAGTCCTAGTGGAGGCAATGTAGAGGTAGTTTTTTACCTCGATTTACCTAGCCAAGGTAAACCGCAGGCAGGATACAGGGGAGGATATAAGGTTGACCTTGTCTAGCTAGATCAAAGTAAAAACTGCCTGTTGCTTTGTCTTCATTTGGGTTTTACACTGAGATGATAGCTATCTTGGGTAAACAATCTCAATGTAAAACACACACCTTTATTTTTACAAAGCCTTCATTTATGTTGATCTCCTATGAGTAGGAAGATACAAGTACAATTAGTTCAGCAGAAATTTCCAGAACTACTGTAATTCCATGATGCATTTGGCAGGGCATCAGCAATGAGAGGAGTGCTAGCTGCTGGAAGTAAAACAGATTGTGGATTGAGGTGAGACTGGCACTTCTCCATACTGATCCAAATCTTTTGTTCTGTTTGGTGTTTGGGCTCAGGTTCAGGACTTCTCATTTCTTCCCAGATCAATTTGTCCCTCCTAACTTTGGACCATGCACTATGGAGCATCTGAACTTTTGTACAGAGATCCCTAGAAGTTAATTGTGGGGTCAAGGACTATTCAGGCTTCATTCATGTGGCAGTAGGTAAGCTTCTATCTGACACTGATGTCAAATTCTAGATACTTGTAGTCAAATTTGCTGACAAAATAATGCATTACAGTCAGGCTGCCACATATGACTTTTTGTTAGAGTTATAACCTGCTATTTTAAAGGGAAATAGCCTGGAAATATAATACATTTGGAAAATTCAAATTTTATCTCCCTTGAAAATCTTGTCAATAGACTTTAGCCATGTATAACATTATTTCCCCTATAAATTATTGTTTAAACATATTGTATCAACATTTCAATGTTCTTTCTTCTCACTCACCTAACTCAGTCTCCTTCTCATGCTATACTTTGAATTTATCTTTTATCATTTTCCTCCAGTCTTACAAATACAATCAAATTGTAAAGGATAACAAGTGTGATTGTTAGAAATGGAAACCAATAGTTCCTAGAAATCTTTAACTGGTAGACTCTACTCAATGAAAGCTGTCTTCTCTTGGATTTTTAACAAAGTGGATATTTTTCTTTGTAATTTAGCCCTAGACTGAGTTATGCTGATTTCTTTATTATTCTTTAGAGAAATATACTTCCAAATAAGAAATAAGAGATTTTGTAAATGGAAAAGAATTGTATTTAGTGTATCTATACTATATCAACCATCTTCTTTTTAGGAAGTTCCATTTTCATAGATTCTTGTGACTGAAACTTAGGGCTTAAATTCTTATAGAGTATTTCCCTGAGTTCCCACACTTCTTCCTCCCTCTCACCCCGCAACAATGCTACAAAAACTCCAGAGGACTTGGAAATATTTATTGGAGCTCTGCTCTGGACAGCTCCAGCTGAATTTAAGCCCTGCTGACCCTAATTTTCAGAGGTCCTAAGTGCTCACAAAAAGCCAGAAATGTAGATGGACAAAACTCAATTTTCAGTTTGCTGGCAGGTCCCAAAAACCGAAAAAACAAAAAAAAAAATCAATTCAGATCAAACCAAAACTTATTTTTTATTTTTAGAGGGAAATTTTCAGTGAAGTGAAAAAAAGAAAAAATAATTTGGGATCAAATTAAGCATTTAATTCTATTTCAAGGTATTTGAAAATCATTTTTCCTAGAACAGAAACAGGTTGTGCCCACTCCCTTATACAGATAGCCCAGTGCCTGGAACACTCACATGGCCGGCGGGGGACACTGGTTCAAATCTGATCTGGGGCACGGAATGGAACCCCGGCTGAGTATCCTAGCCACCAGGCAATCAGCTATTCTGGAGTGGCTCTTTCTCCATCCTACCTATTAAAGTATTTAATAGAAAGTGGAACCAGAGACAGACACAATGAAAATGACTCTATAGCCTGGAGACATGGCACCATCTCCTTCTACAGTTTTGTGAATCTATCCTGAACACTTTTTTGGGACCTGAATTTGTGTTGAATTTGAGAATAGTTCCTGTTTAGCAGAACTAAGTTTTTCCGTGAATGCAATAGTTCCCATGATTTTCCCAGCTCTAGTCAGAAGCCAACAGGTCGGAGAGTACTCAATACTCATGAAAGTCAGGTCTTGGGTCTTCAATCTGATGAGTCCTACAAGCTATTATTGATAAAAATGTGCTAAATGCTTTACCAGCGTCTAAGAACACCCTGCCCCTAGAACCTTACAATCTAAATGGATAAGCACTAAAGGAAGAGGAATGGGATATGAGGAAAGATTACTTATTGGTAATTGAGTTTGGCCCTAGCCTCTCCCATCATGGGTAGGCTGGTGGGGAACTTGACAAATGGCCTTTCTTTATAAAGGAGACTGCTAATGGTCACTTTCAGGCAGTGAGCAGCCTCAAATCTCGGAGGTGAAGTCCTAGAAGTAGCTCAATAGCATAAGCTGAACCTGAGTACAACAACACCCAGGTGTCTGCAGAGGTGTCACAAGGGCCCACAAAAAACTACAGACTAGTCACAACAGATACAAGGAGTAATGGTTTCAAGTTGCAGTGGGGAAGGTTTAGGTTGGATATTAGGAAAAACTCTTTCACTAGGAGGGTGGTGAAGCACTGGAATGGGTTCCTAAGGAGGTGGTAGAATCTCCTTCCTTAGAGGTTTCTAAGGTCAGGCTTGACAAAGCCCTGGCTGGGATGATTTAGTTGGGGACTGGTCCTGCTTTGAGCAGGGGGTTGGACTAGATGACCTCCTGAGGTCCCTTCCAACCCTGATATTCTATAATTCTATGATACAGCTGCTAGGATGGTGGCTGGGCTAGCATGCATGGTACAGGGGGAGAACTCCTGGCAGTGGGGATATTTTTCCTGGGCATTGAAAACCTCCATCATGGACAGTGGGTGAGATGAATGTCTTCAAAAGGAAGATGAGAAACCCCTTCTCTAGGATCTGCAGAAAGAAGAGGAGAAGCCTACAGAGCAACCTGACCCAGAGCGAGAATACTCAGGCAGCAAATCCTCTTAAGTTGAGGAATGTTCTTCATTAGCCTTGTACAAGCCCTCCTGAAAGAGTTCCCCCCACTGGTCTTCACACATGTGCCTTAGTATGCCAGTCAGTAAACCATATATGCTAATAGCCCATCAGAAAGTGGCAGCTTTTCTGGTGCTGTTGGAGGCTGTGTTACACAGTAGGGAGGCCTCTGCAGGAGAGGAAACCAAAGTCATATTCCAGAAGTGGGTGGTAATGAAGGGAGAAACCTCAAGATGACACCCACCAGCAGTCATGGGAAAAGGGGATTCACACTGACAAAATTAAACACATTGCAGCATGAGATTTGAGGGGAAAGGGAAGGGAAGGGAAGGGAAAGGCTCTTGTGGGAATGAGTCCCACCAATGCCTGGAATCTCTGGAGATACACAGAGGGGCCTTACCTGGTCCTGTCCCTTGAGGTGGGGGAAACCCACTGGGCTATGGCCAAATGAAGCAGCTGAGTGTGATGAAAAGGCATGAATCTGAAAGGTCCTGCTGAGTTAGCTAGCTAAGCAGGGGAAAAGAGCATCTATCCCCTCAGCTAGTGATAGAGCCACCTCAGGAATTCTAGAAGAGAGAGGAGGATTTGCTCTCCTTGCTACTGACTGTCTTATTGCCCTCAAATCAATCCTCATAGTCACCCCTTCCACCGGAGAAAAGGCAGAGGAAACTGTTACATTGCCCTAACTAGGTTATTGCCGAATAACTGAGTGGGGTGTCAAAGCCAGACCCAGGAATTTAGATGGCCTAATATGCCCAGAAGCCACACATAGTTTCTGTTAAGTAAGGCCTCTACTGCTACACTTCCGTTTTACACTCTAAGCCTAGAGGTAAACCAAGCTATTTGATTAAAATTCAGAGACCGACAAACAAAACTGGCTAACAGGTTGAGCAGCAACAAGGATACTTATCTCATTCTCGCTCTCCTTAAAGTTCTCTTGAATGATTTAATGAAATGGTCACAGTCAGTTAGGATAAGGGAGCTAAAACATGATAGGACCCAAAACAACATTTTAAAAATATACTTCCCATTTAGTAAACTTGTAACACTTAAACCCCTTAGGGTATGTCTACCCTGCACAATAAGCCCAGGTCTGTGGGACCCAGGCATGTGGATCCCAGTGTTTCAAAGCCCGTGCAGTCTATACTTCATCATCAACTTGGGTTTACAATTGCTCTGACAGCCATGAGGCGTTTTGCATCCATGCTGCATTATGTGGTCCTTCTGACTGGGTTCTGCAGCTTTACCTGTGTCCACGCCATAAAATGACAGGGCTTGGACTTTAGCCACAGCAGGACCTGGGCTCTGACCCACTAGACTAGCAGATTCCTAGAAACCAGGTCCTAAGTGCTTACTGACCCAAGTCAGACTGATTTGGGGTGGGTAGAAGGGTCAGAGTCAGAGCCCAAATTTAGTATGCAGTGAGGACATACTCTTTAAAGGCTCGTTTTTTTGTTGAATTTTTTTATATACTTTACAGATCCATGGAAGAGCTGACATCCTGTTACTGTTTGTGAGGGAATCCTATTTTATGGGAAGACAGACTGCTATTTTAAAACCATCTAACAAGCAGTAGAGCTACATCACACAAAGTTACCCCACCCGCCACGTTTTTTAATGCTTTCACCAAAGCAACACCTCATTAACCCCAGATACTATGCTCATATAATACATTATAACTTAATTCTGTGATTCATTAATTGACTTAGTTAAGCTATCCTTAATTTCATCCCTGATAGTTTTAAAATATTTGGTGAGAAAAGACATTCCCTGCAAGGTGAGTGTATAAACCTTCAATAAAGCTTGTTTCTGAGATTTGGCCTTTTATCTCTGAAAAGCTTTAGAGAGTTTTCAATGGAAAAGGAGGGGAGCAGCGTGGGAAACGGGACAAGCTCTCTTTGATGCCAGGTTAATTTCATGTACCCATGTGACCCAATCTAATTCTGATTTCTGTGCAAAAAAATGAAAAAACCTTTCTCCCCCACCCTTCAAAAAACCCCTGCATGGATAGGAGAAAGGTCTGGAATCGGGGAGAGGCGAGGAGTAAGATCTTACCAATGCACAAAAAAGGCCTTAATTCAGCTCCTTTTGAATGACAAACTGCACTTTCAAGTGTCACAGCTTTATCTTGTATGCTAGACAGAGTATCAGTCTAGTGAGAAAAAGTCTTCACCTTCAGGCAGAAAAGGAGTCCTTTGGCTACTCAGCAGCCATCAAAAAAGCCAAATTGCAGATTTTAAAAAAAGTGATTCCTTCTTAAAAAGCTTTTACAACATTGACAATTTTAGGGAGGAAGTGACTGTACAGTCAGTGCCTGGCCCTCTCTACTATCAGAGGAAATAAGTAAGTGATAATATACTGTAGGATATTTAAGAGAAAGAACAGAAGAAAATGGCAATCTGGGACTATACAGCTGATCCCCAAAACAGACACTACAACTAGTGCCAAACGAGCTGCCAAGAACAGTAGACTGTAAAATTCCCTAATACCTGTGTCATGTTTACTTTATATTTACATTGAGAAGAGGGCTTTCCAATAGACAATATTTGATAGTCTTTTTGTTCACAGTCACTGTCATTATCCGCCATCTGCTCTGCCAATTTTTCTTTCTGTTCTTTTTGTGCATTCAGCAGTGTTATAGTAAGTAACTATCTTAATGACTGCAGCATATTGCTTCTGGATTAGCACTAGATATTGTCCTGGCTCATATACAGAGCTGTAAGTAAGGAGAAGACCTGGCAGGAATTATATGCAAAACCATTTCCCCCTCTTTGAAAAGAAACAGTAACTAGGAAAATTTTATCCCAACTCACTGGTATGGATGTGTTGTTTGGTTAAAAGTACTTCCTCCTATGAAGTTCAGTGAAGTACCTCCCAGCTCTAAACATCTGACAAAATGTTGTAGTGTGATGAGTAGACTGAAAAACTGTAAAAAACCAAAACAACCCGCTTAGTTTGCTCAAAACTCAATAGAGAAACTACAGTTTTGAGAAAAGGGCAGCTTTAAAAAAGGACTAACTGATCCTTGTATCTTTCTGTCTTGCTTGCTCTGTGGGCAGATGCCAGCAGGGGGTATTCCAAGCTTGGCACATCTTTATTTATTTTTTGCTTTAAAGCCTTCTAAAGTTAGTTCTCCAAAATTTATCTCAATGTTCCTTTTGTGCAAAGCAGACATTTTTTTTTTTTGCTGAGCTTAGTCATGTATTGAGAAACTAGCAGGGTTTTGATTAAAAAACTCTTTTAACACCTTGCACTGAAGAAAAATAAAAGTAAATCAGGCTAAAGAAATGAGGGTGGATGGAGGAAAAATTTACAAACGGAAAGAGACTGAGAAAAACTGGACTGGAAAATTTCCTTGGGAGTATTACAATATATAAAACCATATAGTAGGGGTGTGTGTGCGTGCGTGTGTGTGTGTATGTATATATATATATATATATATATATATTCTGATCCACAAAGAGAGGGGAAGCCAATTTCCTATGGCTTTCAGAGCAAAGCTTGCAACTGGAGGTGGGATCTGCATTATTATAATGCAGGAAAGTAGATGGCATTGTAATTCTAGCTATACCTTCTCATCTCATCAGGCTTACATTAGATATTAGGGAAAACTTTTTCACTAGGAGGGTGGTGAAGCACTGGAATGGGTTACCTAGGGAAGTGGTGGAATCTCCTTCCTTACAGGTTTTTAAGGTCAGGCTTGACAAAGCCCTGGCTGGAATGATTTAGGGATTGGTCCTGATTTGGGGAAGGGGTTGGACTAGATGACCTCCCGAGGTCCCTTCCAACCCTGATATTCTATGAGTCTATGATCTGAGAAGTGACTACACATTTCTCTATTTTAATTACTGAACTAATATAAACTCAGGTCCATCCACATAGCAAGTGCTACAGCTTGAACACACTTATTTACAAAAGTATTATATGTATAGTATGTGCATGGTAAACATGTAGGAAGCACAGTGTTTTCTACTTTGTAATGTCTACAAGGTGCTCTTTTTATATCTCTTCCAATTAAGCCATATGTTGTAAGCACTGTTGGTGACAGTGTTAAGGGAATGACATCAACAATTACTATTCCCAGTTCAGCAGTTTTTGGAAACAGTTCAAGTGTTTTTCCTTATTACATTTGATTGAAAACTAGACTACCACTGAGACAGATGTATTGCTTGGGTTGACATAGATTCTAACACTTTATGGTACCATGTAACATTAAAACAGGATACAAAAAAATTTGAACCTAATTTCCCAAAGCAAAGTCTGGGTACCTCAATTTTTGTGTTGCCCTATTTGAGACATCTTGAAAGGGCCTGATATTTCAGACTGTGCAAAATCCCAAAGTAAGGTTTTCCAAGGTAGAAAATCAAAAATGGAAACACCCCAAATTACTGCATGCTGGAAAATTTAGACCAATCAATGAATTTATTTAATAATCCTGTTCTGTGTGCTAAAACTAAAGCTGGTCAAAACACAGAATGTATGTTCCATGGGGAATTCTGACATTTTGACATTTACTTTCATCCTGAATTAGAGTGAAAAGTTAAATTTTTTTAAAAAAATCACAAAACAAAATTAATTATTGTTTCAGGTCAATTGAAACATTATGATGAAATTGAAACTTTTTTCCAGTTTCAACTTTTTATATTTATTTTTATTTTATTTTATTATTTTATATTTTATTGTAATTTATAATGTAATTTGAAATAAGAATGATATAAAATATAACCATAAAATAAAATAATAAAAAAGTGTCCTATTCTGAAAAGTTTTGTTTCAAACTTGTGAAACGGAGGGATTAAAAGCTACATTTTCTTGATTTCCAAATGTTTCCAGAGCATTTCCTGACATAAAAACATTGTGTCAGAAAATTTACAACCACCTCTAATTAAAATAAAAGATTCAAAATACAGGACAATTAAAACAAGAAAATAACATGTTAAACCCCCATATAGAAATGTCTCTTTGGCACCGTAAAATGAAATATAATAAAACCTCTTGAGATGTACCTATTCCAAAGGTGTATTTATTTTTATCACTGTCCGACACTTTGGCCTCCTCACAGTTTTAATGATGCTACTTTTAATTTAGCTTCCTTTCTGGAAAAATCCTATAAAATTTAATATGGATGAAGTGGTTAGGGTTCTATAGAATTTCATTCCAAAAACCTGCCAGAACTAATAAAGAATCTATATGTTTTCTGTACCAGCCTATAGAATCCTATAGAAAAATATAATTCTCTACACAAGTCTATAGGAGAATTAAAGTTTATAGAATGAAAATCATACTTTATTAAATTCTATAAGTTTTAAGAATAAATTTTATAGAACCCTCTTAGTGTCATTTCATTCTTTTTCAGAGGGGACACTCCTAGAAAGTGGCTGACAGTGATTAAAGAACACCATACTTCTGAAATAAGTGTGTAAAGGCTTTTTATATTTTGTATTTTAATAGTTTCAATTTAGGGAATTGTAAGGTAAACAAGTAGGGTCCATAGTTTTAATCACACTGTCATTGAGCACAGACAGACAGTAGTATTGATTACTATGGAAACAATGGAAAAATTGTTAAAAGTGAGTAGTATAACCAGGAGAAATAGATTAGACATCAGTATAACAGTGGTTGAAGACACAAATAATAAAGAAAGGAGAAGGGATAAAACAGACAGACAATCTGGGGTAACCGAATTCCACACTCTAGAGGCCATCACAGAAAGAGATCAATCTTATGCAGTGATTCTCTAACTTTTGTACTATGGCTATGGGTGGCCCCATAGCAAGCCTCTGTGTGCAACTCCCCTTTTAAATGAAAAAACACTTAACATATTTAACACCATTATAAATGCTGGACGCAAAGCAGGGTTTGGGGTGGAGGCTGACAGCTTGCGACCCCCCATATAATTACTACGCAACCCCTTGAGGGGTCCTGGACCCCAGTTTGAGAACCCCTGATCTTATACAAAGGTGACAGTCTATGTGTGGTAACTCCAGGCATATGGTGTCAGTGCACACATGCAGCACCAGGGTGCAAGTCAGGAAGGAAGTCTTGAACATCACCAGGTCCCTCATCATTTAGGGCTTTAAACACCAGCAGGGAAAGCTTGAAATAAATCCTCTACTTTACAGGCAGCTAATGGTAAAGGGCTCAAGGGGGTGAAATGTGATTATGGCTGCTCAGTCCTGCAAGCAAACATGATGCTGCATTCTGAACAAGAAGCAGTTTTGACATTTTTCTCAGACCTAATAATGGAAGCCGCAATTATTAATCTCCAGAGAGAGACGAGGAAGCAGCCTGGATATATTTGTGTGAAGGACTGGCAAAATAGTAGGACTGATTTGGAAACTCCTCATGGAGTCATTTCCACACTCAGGGGAAAAAAGGTGCCTTTAGAACATTATCAGGGACTAATGGATGGGGGTTTGAAAAAGCCAACTGGTGAGAAACCAAATGTCAGTACCTTTGTGGTCCAGGTCCTCACAGATATAGTTTGTAAAGGCAAATCATCAGCCTGACCATCTTGACCCAGACTCAAATGAGGGAAAACACACAAACGTGAAGACCATCTTTCTTCTTTTTACTGAAAATGGCTTTCTGGACTTCACCAAAGAGTAAACTGTCCCTGTGAGCTCTAGATGGGGGAAAATACATGCTCAGAGGCCAGTGAGGTTTACTTGAGTTCCACTAATATAACAACCCAAAAAGGTCAGGCATCTCCTCTGAAAGAGAGGGAAACACCACATTATCATTATTTATTATTATAATTGGTACTTATGGTGAGATTTACAAAGGTACTTAAGTGCCTAAGGATGCAGATAGGTTCCTAGCTGGATTTACAAAAGCATGGAAGAGAGTCGGTGCCTACCTCCCATTAGCTTTCATTCCTTTATCCCTGGGCCTGTTGAGAAGACCATCTCTCACCTTTGGAATTAGGACTGTGGAGAGACTGAGGGTACAGGTATACTACCTGCCAAATTGGCGGGTATTGCTCGATGTATCAGGAATTGATTTATTGCGTCTCATCTAAACGCGATAAATCAATGCCTATACCCGACCTCAGCAGAAGGAGTAAGTGGAGTCAGTGGGGGAGTGGTTGCAGTCGAACCACCGCCGTGGGGACAGCCAGGTAAGTCGACCTAAGGTACTGTGACTTCAGCTATGCTAGTCGCGTAGCTGAAATTGAATATCTTAGGTCGACTCCTTCCTCCATGCCCTGCGTAGTGTAGCCCAGCCCTGAGTATTTCTGGGGCGCTTGGCTGCCATGAAGAATGTTGCAGATGATGACTTAGGCACGTTAGGCAAAGGAACCTGGTGAGGCTGGGTTGCAGTGCTTCAATGCAAGTTGCATATTGTTTAATTATTGGCCAATATCACTTTTCTCACAATAATTCGGGTTTTTTTATGCCTACCTGGGAGAATGTAACTAAGGAATGGAAGATTCTGCAATGTGTAAAAGATATGAGAAAGAAGTTATGGGCTCTTTGAGAGCACTTCTGTTGTTTATCCTGTATCTACCACAGAGACTCGAAGACAGAGAAGCATCGGGGCCACTTAACTTGGCACTCAAAACTTTTGAAGTTTCATTGTTTGCATAGGCCTGCTCAAGTGTACTATAACCACAAATCCCTCAGGTTGAGTGGAATTATTCAGACTTACAAAAACTGACACATCCAACCAGCAATATCACCTAAACAACTACCTGTAATAGAGAACAAATTAGCAAGATTCATCAACAAGGGGCTTATCATAAGCAGAATGATAAGCATAAGTATATATTGTAAGCATAATGGCAATACTCACCATTTTTTGGGAAACGCTGGTTTCTAAAAAGTTTATTCCCTTAAAAGACAGGTAAGAATTACTTTCAAATCAGAATCTTTTTCTGTATGTATAGTACAGGATCCCATTTCCTTTTGCATAAATTAATATTAATCTAGTGATTTTTTTGATGTGCATAACACACACCCCAAGAAAACTTAATCCTATTTTATGCTTTCTCTTACCATTTGATTTGTTACTGTTCCGTTGTATATCATGTCTGCTGTAATGAGACATTTTATGCTGTCAGGAATGGTATATATTGGTTATGGGAAAAATATTCTTGCTTGAAGTGGGGGTGGAAAAAATAACCTGACCAGTATTTTACAATTTGGCTCTCTTTTCTCAACCGTGCTAGTACCCAGCCATCCAAACTGCATAATTTACCATTCTCTTTATTGGCCTGTTGTATTACAGAGAAATTTATTCTGTCTCCCTTAATTGTGCCACCCATCTGTAATATTTATCTATCATTATATGGCTGTAAACAGCATTCTGTCAATAAGCATTGATTGCTCTTTCATTTTGACATGTGGCTAGGACAATATGTATAATGTCCATGTTTTTTTAAAAAAAAAATTCACTGATTAGCTAATGCATTACAGGTCTGGCAAAATATGAAAATGATTTGAAAAATCCCCAAGTTAAAAATATTAAAATCCAGAGTAAGTTTCACAAAACCCAAAACCTAATTCCCCTGTCTCATCCTGATATGTATCTATGTTGGCAGTTAAGCAGCAGTTTGTAAACGTTGCGCTAACTGCTCTGATTGATGGAGCATGAGCACATTGACTTGAAAAGTTAAATCTGGCTCCCTCTCTGATCACAAGAAGGAAATCTTCCACAGAGGTGGTGCTGGATTTTCAGAAGAGTTTGAGGCCAGGCACAGTGAGAACTATCCAGAAAGAAATCTTTTCTGAATTCCTTCTTCTGGTCTTCAAACAAACCCCCAACCTCTCCAAGCTCATCATCAGAAGCAAGCTCATCACAGACCAGGACACACCAACTCAAAGCAGCACCAGCCTCTGCCAGAACAACAGATGCAAAACCTGCAGACATGTCTCTATTCTCATAGTGATCAACGCCCTCCCCGCATAACAAACCTCTCAAGATCCCAGGGTCCTACACATACCTATCAGAACACTTGGTGTACCTCATTTAATGCTCTGAACAACAACTATGGGTATGGTTACACTTACAAGATTATAGCGCTATAGGTTATAGCGGTCCCCTTATACAGTAATATGTATAGCGCTATTGTATGTCCACACTCAGATGCTCCTGCGGTATAGCATGGCCACATTTGGGGCACTTAATGCGGCATTAAGAGCAGCGCATTAGGGCAGGTATCCCAGCATTCAGCTGGGTGCAACGTGCTTTTTAAACGAGGGGGGTGAGGGGGGACGCGTTGTGTGTATGCGAAGGGAGAGAGACAGTGGTTTTTCCGTTTTTCTGAAAGCCTGTCAGTGAGCCTCCGTTCACAGAAGGCTTTGTTTTCACACAGGCTCCCTCCTTAAACGTTTGCATTGCTTATCTGCGGAGTTAAGAAAGAAACTCTAAAGAGGTACTTCCGCATTCCTCCAGCCAAATTCAAAACAAAGGGAAGAGACGTCAATTGCCTTAAATGGCTCTAGGCATCTCCAGAGATTACTTGTAGCGCAGTGGGTGTCCACATTCTTGCTGTAGCGCTACAGAAGCTGCGCTACAGCCCTTATTCCCCATGCGGAGGTGGATTAATAATAGCGCTATAACTCAGCAGTTATAGCGCTATTAGTGCCTTGCCAGTGTGGACGGGGAGTAGGTTATAGCGCTCGTGGGGGCTTTATAGCGCTATAAAGTGCCAGTGTAACCATGGCCTATGTGAGTGAAACCAGACAATCACCATGTTCTCGAATAAACTCGCATAAGAAAATGATAAAAGACAAATACACCGTACCACCTGTGGCTGAAAAGCGATCACTGTATATCTGACACATCAGTCCTTATTCCTGAAGGAAACCTGCACAAGACTTTCAAAAGATGAGCCTCGGAGCTTATATTCATAACTGTGCTAGACATTAAAACTCATGGTCTTAATAAAGACACTGGATTTTTGGCTCATTACAACACTTGTAACCTGCTAAGCCCCCTTTTGTCCTATGACTACAAAGGTGTTAACAGGCCACTTCACCTTGAAGTGTCCTTTAGAATTTGTGCTAACTACTTATGCTAAACTATCTTTTCAATGTATTTATCTCTGACACTGGTACCTTTCCCAGACCTGAGGAAGAGCTCCCTGTAGCTTGAAAACTTGTCTCTTTCACCAACAGACGTTTATCCAATAAAAGACATTACCTCACCCATCTTATCTCTTTAGTATCCTGGGACTGACACAACTGCATACATCAAACAAATGTGGATTGTTTTGACATTTTCAAAGTGAAAAGTTTCATTTTCTGATTCAAAATGACTGTTTTAAAAATTTCAATTTATTTATACTAAAAAAAGGTTTAAAAAATGGAAAGGTCAAAACAAACTAAACTTTTCAATTTTTTGGAAAACAAGAAAGGTTCTGATTGACCCCTATAAGAAAAATTGAACCCTCAGTTAATGAAAATTTACAAGATTTTGACTTTTTGTTCTGATTCGGGATAGGAAAAAAAACTCTCAAATTCTTGAGAGATAGGAAATTGTTTCCATCCAGCTCTAAAATTAATCAGTTTCTTTATCCTTTAGATACGGTATATATATATATATAAAAAAGAGTAACAAGAAATAAATAGTAACCTCACAGTGTCTAAAATGGGAGTGGGCAAACTACGGCCCGTGGGCCACATCCGGCCTGCGGGTTCCCCCTAACCAGCCCCTGAGCTCCTGGCTGGGAAGGCTCCCTCCATCCACACCCCTGCCCCTGCCCCCGCCTTCCTCCCTCCTCCGGAGCCTCAGTGCACTGCACAGGCAGCCCTCTGGGGGTAAGGTGCAGCGTGTCTGGCTCCATGCAGAGCCAGATATGCTGGTCTGAGCGGCATGGTAAGGGGCCGGGAGTGGGGGTTGGATAAGCAGCCGGGGCTGGTGGGGCAGGGCTGGATCTGGATCTGGGGCTGGAGGTGGGGGGTTGTATAAGGGGCAGGGAGTCCCAGGGAGGGGGGCAGTTAGGGGACAGGAGCAGTTGGAAGGGGCGGAGCTTCTGGGGGGGTTGGATAGTGTGTGGGAGTCATGGAGGTGTGGATAGGGGTCCGGGCATTCAGGTGACAGGGAGCATGGGGGGGTTGGGTGCCGGGAGGGGTGGTTAGGGGTGGAGAGGGGTCTCTAGAGGGGGCGGTCAGGGGACAAGGAGCAAGAGGGGTTGGATAGGTCAGGGATTCTGAGGGGGCAGTCAGGGGGAGAGAAGTGAGAGAGGATTGGATAGGGGGCAGAGCCAGGCAGTTCGGGAAGTCACAGCCTTCCATACCCAGCCCTCCATACAATTTTGCGACCCCGATATAGCCCTCAGGCCAAAATATTTGCCCATCCCTGGTCTAATAGTACAAAAAAGCCAGGCATTTCATATTCTCATCATCCATTAACCTGAGAAATGAAGGAATTGTGGGTGGGGGTGAAACTGTTGGCAGAGAAAACACAGGGAAGCAAACAAGAGAAAAACTGAAAATAATATTTTTTTAAATGTATACTAGGGAAGATGAGAGAATGAGGGAATTTGACTACAGTGAACAGGAATGTAAAAATAGTCTAGAAATCTATAGGAAGAAAAAAGCAGATGAAGAGCATTGGCAGATTGAGAGAGGGCTGAGGTCAGCCACTTCACATTTCATCAGATGCAGAATTTAAGATTTCATTTAAGAAATATAAAGGACCAGACTCAACCGCTAGCCCCCAATATTTATAAATGGCTACTTATCATAGTATACCTAGTGTGACGGAGTCAGACCAGAAGGGTATAGGAGAGTGCTGGAAGGCAGGTATATCAGCCTTAGGATGTGCAGGTCCTTGTTCCCTGGATAGCCAAACAAAGGCTACTCCAGACCAATCAAGACACCTGGGGCCAATTAAGAACCTTCTGGAAAGGAGTAGAAGCAGCTAGCCTAATTGAGACACCTGAAGCCAATCAGGGACTGGCTGAAACCAGATAAAAACCTCCCAGTTAGTCAGGTGGGTGTGGGTGTCAGGAGCTGTGGAAGGAGGTTATGCTGTTGGTGAGACTGAGTGTTGGACAACATATCATCCAGAAGGAAGGAGGCCCTGAGGTAAGGGTGAAGTGGAGTTTGAAGAAGCAGGGACTGCTGTGGGGAAGTAGCCCAGGGAATTGTATTGTGTTTTGTGCCTAAAAGGTCAGCCATCTTAGCTGATACTATTAGGGTCCCTGGGCTGGAGTCCGGAGTAGAGGGCGGGCCTGGGCTCCCCCCTTTTCCATCTTCCATACTGGCCTGTGATGAAGGTAACTCACTAGGTGGTGACTCTTGCCAATTATACTGAGAAAGGGAGGTCACTCTGGGGCCTAGATGAGTTTCTGAGGCCCCTAAATCTGCCAGGAAGCGCAGGACCCACAAGGACAGACTTGGAGCTTCGTCACACTAGCAACAAATACATCCTCTGTCCTTGTGCTCAGGGAACACTGGGGCTTTGTGGATTCAGCACAGCTACCAGTTTTAGGACTGCAAATGGTGAGGGGAACAAGAAGAGGAGTTATGGCCCTGTACAGAGCATGGTGCAACCTTTCAAAGGGTAACACTTTGGATATTCTGCCCCTGCATTTCTGGAAGTATTTATATGCAGTGAAAAATGTATTTTGCACATTATGGGCATTCGTTCCATATCTTGTCACACAGTAGCTAGGATGATGAGGGGTCTGATCTGGCCCTCACCTTCAAGTGTAAGACGGGATTTCAAATATCCCCACCGATGCAAATGCAAATGCAAAACAGCAGATTTGCAGACTGTCTGTCAGTTGAGATAAAATGGTCAGAGTTAAATTGCAGCAGTTTCAAAAAGGTTAATTAAGCTGCTCTGGTACCCTGTGAATATGCAATCCACAACAGTGAAACAGCCTCTGATTGCTCTTATGGATATCATGTCCTCCTGCTCTATGGAAATCAATTAGTCTGCACTGAACTGTCTCACTGTAGGTTCTGAGTGAGCACCACATTTTAGTACACAATGATTAAAGACTACAATATTCCTGCTGAGAAAAAGATTGCAAATGGCATCCTTCTGGGGTGGCAGTGATGTAATTTAATTATCACCAAGGCTGAAATGCCATAAAAGCCGACGGATAATACGTTAAAAGCACATTTTGAAACAATACTATACTGCATGTCTTAGAAGAGAGCACATTACCACCAATAATGAAGGGTCGGCAAGTCAAATTACCCACTCCTGGCATCTGTGCAAAACTAGTCTCTTCAGCAAGTTTACACAAATGTAGCTCATCGGAAGTCAGCAATGAGTCCTGCTGAAGGTGCACAAGAAGTAATACAATCCAGTTCTCTCAAGCTGCGTTGGCTTTGCAGAGGTAACTGAAGAAGCAGCTGTCAAAACTACTCATTAGTACTAAAGTTAGCAGAAAGTCCTCAAAATACATCTGTCAAATAAGCATAGCCCATTTTTTACATCGTCACTTTTCAGAGCAGAACCGTGTGTTAAGGAGCCTCTATAAGAACTGCTAATTATGGTTTTTCTATTGAAATCACTGACTTCACTAGGAGTAAGAAGCTATTTATTTCCCTTGAATGCATTAGTAAAGGCGTTCAACCTGGCTAAAAGGAAAGGATACCTCTTGAGAAAAACAATAATGGACGTACAGGGCCCTTACCTATGATTGGTTCCACCAGACACTATTACTATGCACATGCTAATGGAATGAAAACAGAAAAATTACAGTGTTGGGGCAGGGAGGGGAATGGTGTTAAGCCAAAGAAAAGTATTAAGAAAAGAAAGTGTTTTTTTAAACAAGTACATGAATTCATTTTCTTCAGATTCTTTGGATCCCATTTTGCAGCCACTCATAAGCTGGCATCCCATTGACTGCAATGGGAATCCTGTCTGCAGAACAGCTGTTAACTGAATCCTTGAGCAGTAGATGGCAAAACAAATGTAAGGAAGAACAGGAAAGAACTAAAAGCATGAATAAAATAAGAACACATTTTTAGTAACAAAATTACTACTAGCGTGGGTTACCATATCAGCACTCACCTTTAAGACTCTCCAAAAAAATATGATTTTTCCAAGCAGCTGTTTGCATGTATTCTATTGAAGTTCTTATGCCACCCTCATCAGCATAGTATCGGAGTGCTTTTCAGAAGTACATTAAGCAATGTGAAAAATATCTGGCACATGTGATTTGCTCTCTCCCCTTTTTCTCACATGGGAAAAACAGTGAGGTTTATTAATTTATGTAATGCCTGGTGTTCTGTGTGTGTTTGTTATTGAAAGGTAGATCAGAGAAGTACACTTTACATTTGAAATGGAAGGGGTGACGTCTGAAGAGGTTCTTCTGTGCTGTGGACATTCATTCCTCAGCCTTGGACGAGCCCAAAAGAAAGCTCTGTCTCCTGCACCTATATGAGCTTTACCCTTGTCGCGGTCATCTGCACTGTGTCTAAGGGGCGATATCTAGCTGAGCAGTTCATAAAGTGCTGGCACATTCTGAAAAAAGGACTAAACAGTGGCACTGTGAACAGCAGAAGTGACAAAGAGTCCTGTGGCACCCTGAAGACTAACTAAAGTATTAAAGCGTAAGCTTTCGTGGGCTAATACCCACTTCGTATGATGCATGCACTGGAAGTATCCAGAGGCAGGAATAGATAAAAGAGAAGGACCAAGTTAGAGATAACAAGGTTAGTCCAATCAGGCTGAACCAGCTTGTTATCTCTAATCAGGGAGGATAAGATCCTCTTCTAGCAGCTGATCTGGAGGTGTGAATACTGAGAGAGGAGAAACTGCTTTTGTAGTTAGCTAGCCACTCATGATCTTTGTTCAATCCTAAATTGATGGTAACAAATTTGCAAATGAATTGCAGCTCTGCAGTTTCTCTTTGCAGTTTGGTCTTGAAGTTTTTTTGCTGCAAGACTCTTCTCTACCTACACTATATTGATGACATCTTCATCATCTGGACCCATGGGAAGGAAACTCTGGAAGAATTTCACCATGATTTCAACAGCTTCCACCCCACCACCCGCCCCAGCCTGGACCAGTCTACACGGGAGGTCCACTTCCTAGACACCACGGTGCAAATTAATGATGGCCACATTAACACCACCTTATACCAAAAACCTCCGACAGCTATGCCTACCTTCATGCCTCCAGCTTCCATCCCGGACACACCACACGATCCATTGTCTACACCAAGCACTGAGGTACAATTGTATTTGCTCCTACACCTCAGACAGAGACCAACACCTACAAGATCTTCACCAAGCATTCTCAAAACTACAATATCCGCACGAGGAAATAAGGAAACAGATCAACAGAGCCAGATGTGTACCCAGAAGCCTCCTGCTGCAAGACAAGCCCAAGAAAGAAAACAACAGAACACCACTGGCCATCACCTACAGTCCTCAGCTAAAACCTCTCCAACACATCATCGGTGATCTACAATCCATCCTGGACAATGATCTTTCACTTTCACAGACCTTGGGAGGCAGGCCAGTCCTCGCCCACAGACACCCCACTAACTTCAAGCATATTCGCACCAGCAACAGCACACCGCGCCATAATAACTCTAACTCATTAACCAATCCATGCAACAAACCTCGATGCCAACTCTGCCCACATATCTACACCAGCAACACCGTCACAGGCCCTAACCAGATCAACCACATCATCATTGGTTCATTCACCTGTATATCTACCAATGTAATATATGCCATTATGTGCCAGCAATGTCCCTGTGCTATGTACATCGGCCAAACTGGACAGTCCCTATGAAAAAGAATAAATGGACACAAATCAGATATCAGGAATGGCAATATACAAAAACCTGTAGGAGAACACTTCAACCTCCTTGGACACACCATAACAGATTTAAAGGTCACCTTCCTGCAGCAAAAAAACTTCAAGACCAGACTGCAAAGGGAAACTGCAAAGCTACAATTCATTGCAAATTTGATACCATCAATTTAAGATTGAACAAAGACTATTTGTGGCTAGCTAACTACAATAGCAGTTTCTCCTCTTTCGGTGTTCACACCTCTAGATCAGCTGCTAGAGGCGGACCTCATCCTCTCTGATTAGAGATAACAAGCTGGTTCAGCCTGATTGGACTAACCTTGTTATCTCTAACCTGGTCCTTGCCTCATTTATTCCTGCCTCTGGATACGTCCACTGCATGCATCCGACGAAGTGGGTATTAACCCATGAAAGCGTACGCTTTAATACTTTAGTTAGTCTTCAGGGTGCCACAAGACTCTTTGTCACTTCTGCTGTTCACAGTTATCTTATCTTATCTTAGTTATCTTATCTTTAGTTTATCTTAGTTATCTTATCTTTAGTTTATCTTTAGCTATCTTTAGTCTATCTTTGAAGATATAGCTATCTTTATAGCAGACAATCATACATTTTTTTCCCTCTTGCCACAGCCTATTCCTAATCAAAGGGAAAGGGGGTTTCTCACTGAATCAGATGTCTTGTAAACAGAGAACTCAATCAAACGACTTTGCTGGCCCCTGTAGATCTTTTGTAACACTAGTATTATAAAACAAAATTTCAGGATGTTGTAAATAGTTTAAATGTATTTATAGGGATTATTTTTAAATCCCTCCACTTGTAGTCAACTGTTTTAGAGCAACTATACAAGTCTTACAGAGAGCCATGGAACCTCTGAAAGTGACCTAAAATACTTCTCTATACCGAAATGGTAAAGATCTGTAAATAAATCTGTTATTTTGGGTCCTTCAGGGTGAGAAATGAGTGCTGGTCCACATTAGGAAGTAGATTCTTTTATGGTAAGGAAGTTCACATTTTAATCTCTGCAAACTAAGTAGATATCCAAAACTAAGTCTTAGTACAAAAGAGCAGTTGCTGATGCAGGACTCATTGTTCATCAGGGGCTCCAGGAAAGTGGGGTTTTGAGGAGAATTCCATATTTAAGCATCTTAGGAGGAAACAGTATTCTGGAAGATTGGTTTAAGAAGAAATGGAACTGTTTGAAGCTTAACAGGTGTTTAGAAAGTTAGAATGAGTTCCAGAGAGAAACAAAGTGGTCAAAAGCATTCAATATAATATTTATCACAGGTTTGGGGAACTTATGACATGAACATATGTGTTTATCAGTCTGTGTTGGTAAATTTTCATTATAATTTTGCAGTCATACTGTACTTATAGAATTTGATCTAAATTTGAATTTTTGGATCCAGTTTTGCACTGGCTTTGTGTGGGGATGGCAGATGTCATGTTTATTTGGAGGACTTCATAGAATCATAGAATATAACATAGAATCATAGAATATCAGGGTTGAAAGGGACCTGTGGAGATCATCTAGTCCAACTCCCTGGTCAAAGCAGGACCAATCCCCAACTAAATCATCCCAGCCAGGGCTTTGTCAAGTCTGACCTTATGTTTCAGTAGGAGTGATTCTCTTTTTTAAAATCACAGTCTTTTCTCTTTAAAAAATGGGAAAAACATACTCTGTTGCTGCTGTGACTCATTCTTCTCTCTAGAAATCTTTCTTAGTTGTATTTATTAATCATGTTCTCTCTTACTCTTTCCAGTGTCCAACTTGTGGGTGGCAGTCATGCATCTGTAACCTCCCAGGGCCTTTTGTGTAATTACTGTAGGCCCTCAACACAAGAGTAGATGGAGGTAGCTAAGCATGGAAAACTGGAGCCCATGGTAAAATTTCCAAGGACATCAAAGGGAATTGGATCAAGCCCTCTATCTCCCCAAGTGGCCATTTAGCACTTTCCCAGTGCAGTAACGAGTGAGTAGCTTTTATGTCTAGTATAATTCTCACTGTTCTTTTTTTTTAACCTTGTTCAGATCCTGAGATTTTACAGGTGATTTTTTTCTGTATCTTTTTGCTTCTTGTGCTGTAATTTTCTGTTGCATTATTGAGCTCTATTTAAATATAATGAGTGTGATTCATCAGCCGTGCAAAGTAGAGTAATTAACCAGATATGGGCAAATAGTCACCTGAGAGTGTAAGAGATGGGAGTGTAATTTGCACATTGGTATGTGGGACACAAATTCCTTTGTCAAATTTGGGGTGGGTACTAAGAGTGGGAACGCTAGTAATCTATTGGTTTTCCACATGCAGTTTATGCAATCTCTTCTTTCTTGCCACTTCCTAGCTGGGGTCAGTACCTTCGGTCTCTCTAAGTTCCACTGACACTTAGTTCCATCTTCCTAGTCTTTGGCCTCCTCCTTTTCTATCAGAACATTCTGATTTGATGGAATTGAAATATGTTGTGGGAACAGACAGATCCTATCAAAACTTTTGACAGAAATGGAGTGGGCAGGTTATCCAGCTCCACAGGATGGCCAATTTTTTCTGAAACTTTTGTTTTGCTTTTCCTGAAATATTTTTTTTTGAAAATTCCTTTACATGGAAAATGCTGGAATATTTGCTTTTGTTCCAATTCTGAACAAAAAGACCCAGAAAATTTTGAATATTCAAAGTTTTGCTCAAAAAGAATTTATATTTTTTGGTCAGCTCTAATAATTTACCATGATCGACACACACCCGAGTAAGATACTGGTCCCTAGGGGATAGGATTGGTAAAGTGGCTTGAAGTTGCACACACTTGATTCTGGACAGCATTGGGACTTGAGTAGCCCCAAGAATAATGCTGATAGACAGCCAAACCCCTCTCCCCAAGGCTAGTTTACAGCCACCTGTCTCAAGCTGTCCATGCCATGGCTACAATCCTGACACTGCTCTCCTAGCCCACCCCTTACACCAGGGCTCTCACTGAAGTCTCTGTAAAGCAACTTGCTGCTGTCTTCCTCATTGCTGTGCCAGGGGAAATTCTCCCCTGGGTAGATCTGGGGTTCTTATGAACCTTTTATGCCATTCTGGACCTGTTGTTCATGGTGAAAGAGCTGAAGTTGGGGTGAGAAAGAGAGTCTCACCCTTCATTTTTATTTTCCCCATGAGAAGAATAAAAGTCTCTAGGTCAAATTCCGCTCTCAGTTACAGTCACGTGAATCTAGACTGGAGGCTATGGGATTACTCTGATTTTAAGCCAATGGAAATGAGAGCATATTTTAAGGATTATTTTCCTTTTCAAAGTATCAAGATTTGCCATTTTGGGGGGT
Organism: Dermatemys mawii; assembly: GCA_007922305.1. Classification (NCBI taxonomy): domain Eukaryota; kingdom Metazoa; phylum Chordata; order Testudines; family Dermatemydidae; genus Dermatemys; species Dermatemys mawii. The sequence goes on along the minus strand of ML677365.1, from coordinate 4,940,347 downwards.
TGGGGGCTGAGGTGTATATTAGAGGAATATGTGTGGCAGTTGTGTGATGTCAGTCACCATAATACTTCTCAAATCATAAAAAAGTGAGTTTTGACTGAAGTAAAGCTCAAGTTACTCTTCATTTCTTGTTTTTAATTAATGGGAATTTTTCAGACTATGTGAAGAGAAATTATTTTAATGCCAAAATCTTATAAACAGGGTAGCCAGATAAAGAATAGTGAAATCTGTAAAATAAGCATGTTGTGACGTAACGATGTGAGTAATAAGTATAAAAAAGCAAGTCTGAAAATATGAATTACTTGTGTTTAAAAATCACATTTAGTCAGACTCATCTCTCTTATTCCCCTCCCTCTGGGAGGTTTTAGCCAATACATAGCATAGTACTAACACAATAATTAGGTACTCAATGGATGGTACAACTGAGCTGCAAACTGGCTAGCTGTTAAATGATCGATAATCGTCACCTATGATTTGAGAGCTTACCAAAAAAACTCCATCAGAAAATGGGTCTAAACATATACTTGTCCGCTCAGAGCTCCACCTTGGACTCACTGCCCACAAAATCATTTTGAGATTAATAAGTAGGAAAATGATACCACTGCTATTTTAGTCAGCTGTGCAACTGGTTTTTTATCCTTAGAGATGGAACGATGCTGTGAAAATGCAGCATCAATGACAGAAAGTTGAGTCACAGCAATAAGGCCGCTTTTGAACTGAGGGCTTCTTAAAGCCTTGTAATTCTGCTGTGTTCAGTTTAGGCCTTACCTTCAAAAACAAACCTTACCTTAAATTTTAGTCCACTCCATGCTTTGCTGCACATTGGGCTACCCACATTTTGCTATCCTTGCCTGTCAACTGCCCTTCTCTCCAAATCTTCCCATTTCATGTTGAGGTGCTTGATGTCATTCAGAACTGTTCATTTCCATGTTATTCCCGGTCTTCCTGTTTCTTCTTGCAACTTCTGGATTCCATTCAAGGATGTTACTTCGTAAGTATTCTTTTCCCATTCTAGCACATGTCCCAGCCACTGATGTTTTATTTTATACATTATTTGTGAGAGGGTGCCTTGTCTAGACATTTTTCTGACTTCTTCATTTGTCTTCCTATCTTTTTGTGTTATTCTCAATTATATTATTATTAAAGGATGTCAAACAATCAAATCAAGAGAAGGAGAGGAGGGATAGTTGGAACAAAGAACAAAAGACAGTCAAGAATGAGGTTTAAATTTTAATAAAGATCAATTGGCAATGTTAATTACTGGCCCTGACAAGTGATGAAACAGATAGAATGAATGTTCTGAAACAGTGATAAACTACGTTGGATCTCAAAACCTAAACAAATATTGACATTACTTATTTGCTCCAGATAATGTTCCTATGCAGCCTTAACCTGTACAAGTCAACTCACCCATTAAGTCTCTAAAAGTAAGGAAATCACTAGGAGAAACAGAACCTGTAACTCTCAGAGACTCCCTTAAAAATTCCAAACTAAATCTAGATTGGATGTCTTTTTTAAAAACTATGCTTTAATTCAACCACAAGTTATTCCACTTGATAGTTTTCTCTTCTAAAATAATAGATATATAGGGCTGAAAGGGATTTCAAGAAGTCATCAAATCCAGCTCCCTGTGCTAGATGCAGGACTAAGTAAACCTAGACCATCTCTGACAGGTGTTTGTCCAATCTGTTCTTAACTTCCAATGGTGTAGATTCCTCAACCTCTTTTGGAAGCCTATTCCAGAGCTTAACTTTCTTTAGAGTTAAAAAGATTATCTAATAGCTAACTTAAATCACCTTAACTGCAAATTAAGCCCAGTACGTCTAGTCCTACCTCCAGTGAACACAGAAAACAATTGATCAGCCCTTAACATTTGAAGACTTAGGGGTCCCCTTTCAGTCTTCTTTTCTCAATACTAAAGATATAATAGAGAAGAGTAATTCCTTCCACTGAAGGAATTTCCAGGCACAGTTCTATGACCTATATTATACAGGAAATTAGAGGAGATGATCATAGCAGCCCTTTTAAAACATACGAGTCCATGGAAGTCATGTCTATACCTTCATTTTGCATTTGCTTGGTGACTACAGAAAGTTGATGACAACTAATAATTTTACACATAAAAAATGGTCAAGTGTAGCTTTCAGCTTTGAACATATGATTGCCCCTTACGTAAATAACAAGGGTGTGCTTCCCCATTCTCTGTTTGATAATAAATTAATTTAATAATCAGTGCATTTGCCCAAACCCCACTCACATGGCTCCCAACAGATGACTGGAATGACTATTTGAAAGCATGCACGCACGCTGCATCTTCAGCAATCATTGTCTGAAATTCAATAGGAAGATCATACACCATCTGCATAATTTAACATGTACCTATCATTTTACTAATGAATCAGCGTCTCCCACTATTAAACTTAAAAAGAACCCAAACTAGAAAAGTAGTTAATTTGCTTGGAATTTAGTAGCTTGCTGAAAGCATGTATATTAGGAACAGCGAGGTACTTTGATGTGTTTTAGCTATCATTAGCCAGGTTTGCTATTAATTATATGTTGCGTTACCTTTCGACATGGAATATCCTTATATTAAAGATAAAAATACACTTTATGATTATACCAGAGCCAGACTGGTTTACACTCATTTCTCAAAACTTAAAGATGTTAAATGTATCTGAGCTTTGCCAGGTACTGGAAGTAACCAAAGGAAACCAGGCAGTCCACAATGAACTTATGTAGTGTGGGTGAGGGAAGAAATTTTGCAAAACGAACCAGTTTAAATCTGAGCAAATTAAGTCCCCTAATTACTGTAACTGTCAATTGTAGATACCAGGATTTTTTAAAAAAATATCTTGCACAGAGATGGTGAACATCAGGATTGAAGGTTAAGTGACTTTTAGATACCTTAGTCCACTGGGTCTCAAACTTTTTTACTGGCAACTCCTTTCATATCGCAAGCCTCTGAGTGTGACCCCCCCAATAAATTAAACACCCCTTATAATATATTTAACACCATCATAAGTGCTGGAGGCAAGCAGAGTTTGGAGTGGAAGTTGACAGCTCGCAACCCCCCATGTAATGACCTCACAACCCTCACTTTGAGAACTCCTGCCTTAGTACCTTTTATTTGCATACCTCCAAAATATAACTATCTTCCAAGGCTGCCAATATTTCTGCCTCTGTCACAGCTGAGATCAAATGGAGCACAACATGCCAAGGCCTGAAGTTTCCTTACTGCCTCCATATAAAATATCAGGGGAACCTCAATTGGTTTCATTTTAGGCAAACTAGGTACAATCCATGGGTTTCTTGGAAGGGTCAGTGCAATCATAAATTAAGCAAAGTTTGGATGTCCCTATCTTCTGACTTATGGATTTAAACTAAAGTATCCTAGGACTAATCAGAGAAATTGGTTTATGTTCCAAAACACAAAAATAATTGGCCAGATTTTAATCTTAGTTATACTTGCTTAACTGAAATCAGAATCTAGTCCAATGCAGGCCAAGGGTCAGGTAGAAACACAGTGCTTGTAGATAAGCCCATTTGCTAGCCCATGCTTTAGCAACAGAAACTGAAGTTTCAGGAGCAGGGTGGGTTGCAATATCCATTTCTACTTAGTAGTGCAACTCATATAAGGCTGTCTAATATTACCTTAATAAGTCAGATAGTTGGTCATCCGGTGTAGGGGATGTGGTTGGAATCTCAGAAGTTAGCGTGTGAAAAGGAAAAGTTTTATTCCTTGCAAACTTCACTCCGAGATCAAGAACAAAGCAAGATGGGAAAAATGTATTCCAGTTTTACCTACCATATTGGTAGTGTCTCCCTTTGGATAGATGTGATGGGTAAGGCGGGGAGAGTGGGGATGGGGGAAGAAAAAAAGAGTCTTGGGCTTATCAAGAGAGAGCCTAGAAGGCAATTGAAGAAATTAATGGGGTAAATGGACCAGGAAGCCAAGAGGCAGGAGTTCCTGTTCCTACTTAAGACCTACCATAAGCCAGCAGTACTTGTAAGAAGGCCCAGAATAAGGAATAACCTCCAGTTTATCTCACATTAGGTCTACTAACTAAAATGTCTTGCTATGCATCTTTATTTTTGTACCAGTCACAGTTTGGCAGCCTTGTTAGTGCTTTTGAGGGTGTGTGGCAGGGCAGGTTCTAAAAGCCCCTAGAATGCCCTGCCTCTGCAAGTTAAACCCTGCTTGCTGGCAGGAGGCCCAGGGGCAGGGGCTGGCCATAGCCGGCAGGGAGCCCAGCTGGAAGCCCTAATAAGGGCTAGCTCACAGAGCTAGGCTGGGCTAAAGGGCTACAGCTGAGGCTGGGAGCTGTGAGGAAGCCCAGGAACCAGGACAGTGGGATAGCTGTCAGGAGATTAAGGGAGCACTGTTTGTCACTTGAAAGCCACGCACAAAGACTGTAAATAAAGGACATTTGGTGAAACACTATGGATTGGTGTTAAGGCCTTTATTGGGGAGCAGAGAGAACGCAGGGCTGGCCTGGACTCTGTGACAGGGTGCAAACACTACCCTTTTTGATACAAAGCCAGTTATTAGGGCTGGGCCATGGGCAGACTGTGTGCATTGGCAGGCTATGAGGCTTGGGTCCAAGATCACGCTGCAAAGTCAATGGCACAGTTTACAATTGGCCTAACACTAACTTCCATTTCCTTTCTTCAGTTACTCAACTACACGATCATTTTGTAAGATCCAGCAGAATCCAGGTAGATGTTGATTCTGATACTAGTAAGTTACCGTTTTCAAACAGCTCGATGCATTTTCCAGACTTCTAAGTTTCTTACCCCATCTCTCAACTCGAATTTTCTATGCCACTGTGGGAGCATCCAAATATACACTAGAAAGCCACGTATTACATTTACTGTGATAAGACAGGTTAACAGGCTTGTTTTAGAGATGGAGGGGGAGCTATTTAGTTCTCACTATCTTTTTCCATTCACTTTGAAACTCCTTGCTCATTCTGAAGGCAATAAATGAGACAAAGAAGCAAGCAAACAGATGCTTAAAAAACTAAAGACCTTAACTCATTTGCCCTTCCTCTGGTAAAACTGCAACGAACTTCAGTGGGACTTTTGGCTGAGTAAGGGCTGGACTGTTTGGTGCTTATTTTATAGATATCTGATTTCAGTATCTGCCTTCATCTAGCCAACTTTCTTCTAACTTCAGTGGGATTTGGATCAGGCAGCATATGATCCTCTAATCCCCTTTTAACTCTGAAGGGAATAAGAGGCAGACAGCATGGCTCAGATTTTGAGAGACAGTTTTAAGATCTGAGCAAAAACCTGAAAAGATGTTTGGGTTGATAAATATATACTGAATGAAATGAAATTCATCAAGTGAGCAAACATCTATACTCATTTTGGGTTAAGCTAAGCAATATATCTTAGAAGAATGAACACTTTGCCTTTACTTCATTACCTATTTTATTTAAGAGCTTCTTCATGCTGTTTAATTTTCTTTGCTGGTTCATATAAAAAAAGGTCATAAAATCCATTATAGTTTTTCCTTGGTGGAATGGTGGCTTCTGGGTTGATTTTCATTTGTTAGTGTTTCTGTTCAGAAGGTCAGTGAGAATAAAACCCATCTAAGGTTTGTGTGTGCTTTTCTATCACTTGTCAAAATCTCTTAATGTCTTTGCGCCAAATTCTCGCCTCAGACCATAAAGGCCAAATTCTGCTCTCATTCAGTCCACATGTAACCCAATAGACAGACACAGATAAGTCCTAGTTTCCACCAGTTGTACTGGAGACATTTTGCTGAGGTGGAATGTGCATTACCGATGGGATGGATTTAGAGAGATATTTGTCTCAAAGACAGCTTCCTTCCTACCTCAGCTCTGGATTAATGCTGGCAGTTTTATATACACTGAGATTGTTGATTCCCTTTGAACTACTGAATGACAGTCAACTGGGAAAAAGTAGGGCCACACAAATGCTAGAATGTACTGAGCATTTTAATTGGATTACTCTATGCTTGATTATTAATCAGCAGACACCGTTACAAACACTGGGCCCAATCTTATTCCGACTGATATCAAAGAAAGTTGTGCTATTGATATCACAGTGAGAAACAGGATTACAGGAGGCTAAATAGCACTGCGTAGCTGCCATTATGCAGCATGTGACCCATGCTTACACCTGGACATTCAACCCAAGACTTGTGAATCTAAAAGGAGGAACCTGTACTGCCTGAGCTAAGAGCACCGAGCTCTCTTTAAGAATCCGTACAGCATTTGCATTAACCTCTCTGTGTGAGAGTACGCAGAGGTTACATATTCACTACAGAAGGGGACTTGGAGATTCTCAGTTTCTCTCAATCAATAGTCCTATAGGATGATCCATGCTAGAGCCAGGATGCTGTGGCAGCTCCTGTCTCCAGTTGCTACTTCTGGTGAGAACGGAAGAGCCCTTAAATGGGCAAGCTCCATCACTCCTGAAAGCAGTCCCAGACAGTGGGGAAGACTGGCTAGGTCACAGCTGTTTTGGTGCAACAGTTTCTTGTCTTGGACACTGCTGGGGCAGGCAGCTGCTAATAATTCAGTGCTTTAGACAACTGCTTGTGATCTGTTGATGTTGGCCATTGGGCTTATGGCACAAACTCTGCATTGCGTAGTGGAGAAGTGACGTACTGTTTATCTTTCTTCTATAGCAAAACAATTTTAGAGGCACACTAGGGCACAGATAATGAAGACGCCTGTCATCACTGACTTGTTCTGCGTGTCACTTACAGGCTTTCACTTTCCTTGTTTTATGTGAGGATGATACATAATGATGTTCCCATTCTTGCCTTCTTGCTAAGAGGAAATGCCATCTGACACCATACCAAGGAACAGCAATGATAACAGAAAAGGACTAGCTGATCTACTGCCTCTCTGACTTTTAACATCTACAAATGACAGAACAACAATAAATATTTCTGAGAATGAGTATTACATGTGTTTACAACGGATTTAAGTGTCCATATTCGTCTTTGTGGGTGATATCTGTGGGGTTGGCTGAATCCATGGTTTCGAGAAAGAATTCAGGGTTCACATTACATGCATACAATTATTCAGCATTAATAGACTCCCCTTAGATTTTGTGATTAGAATTCATATTAAGATTTAGCACTGTAAAGACACTAGGTTTCCCTGGATTGGTGCTGTGATTTTTAAAACTCCAGAGCTTGTCATTTAAAAGAAAGATAAAACATACCGTAAATTAGATATATTTAATTTATCAGACCACTCTTTCCTTCCTTCTTATGAGTTTCTATAGGAAAGTATGGAATCCTGTATATTTTAATGAATCCACCAGGATCCCCTTGCCCGTCATCCCTGTAATTATCTGCTGGGGTCGGGGGGGAGGGAGTAGAGGAATGCCCCTAGAAAATAGTCTGCAGTTCCAACTTTTAAATAAGGCTTCCCCAGCATGGAAGGGGATATGGAAGAGGTTATGTAGCCTGGAACTGTGTTTACCTTTACTATGATGAAGTTTTCAAAAGCACCTAATGCCTCAGGCGCCAGAATCCTATTTTCAAGAGTGACTTAGGGCTAGAGCTACAAATGGTTTTAGGTATCTAAGTCCAAAATGTAGGTCCTCAGAACATCTGCTGAGCTGCCACCTAACCCTGTAAGCACCTAGATTCCCCTCCTAAAAATTCCTGTAGCCATATAAAAGTGTGCCAGTGAGCATGTGCAGAGAAACTTAAGTCCTGATGACTGCCTCACACCAAAATCCTGGTGAGAGCTTCAGACAAGATATTCCTCCACCTAAGTGCCCTGCAGGGCCTGATCCAGTAGGCACTCAGGGTCTGTCTACACAGCAATTAAACACCTGTGGATGGCCTGGGTGAGCTGACTTGGGCTGCAGGTCTGTAAAATCGCTGTGTAGATGTTCGGGCTTGAGTTGGAGGGGGAAAAGTCCCATCACTCAGGCTCCAGCCTAAACTTCTACACAGCACGTTTTAGCCTTGTAGCCTGAGCCCTGTGAGCTGACCTGGGCCAGCTGTAGATCTTTGACTCCCATGTAGATGTACCCTCAAAGGCCATTTAACAGATGGATCCTGTACAAAACAGTGCTAGTAGCAATGGTGAATTTATAACCTCTAGCCCAGTGTCTAGAGCACTCATCCAGGATGTAGGAAACCTAGGTTCCAATTCCCTGCCCTACTCTTCCCCAGGTCTGATTTGAATACACCTCCGAGGAGAATGCTTTAACCATTAAATATTCTGGAGTAGGTCTCTTGACCTCAAATACTGAGGCTGTTCCATTTTGTATGGATAGGCACTGAAACAGGGACTGAACTGGATTCTTCCAGCCAAGTGCCCTAATCACTGGGCTACAGCGTTACTCACCTCTTTTGCTAACCCAATGCATATTTAATTTATACAGAGTAGAAGAGTTTCAACAGAAGAGAATAATAGAAACCCACGCCAGAACATAACAGTGGTTAAAGCAAATCCTAGCTCCACACCAGACAAAGGGGAGATTTGAACCGGGGTCTCCCATAGCCTGAGTAAGTAAACTAACTCCTGAGTAAAGGTTATAAGCGCCACCATCACAGATTCTTTATTTAAAAAAAAGTAAAAAATGGTACCCAACTTCAGGAGAAAGTGGATGACTGTGAATCCTGAGCAGAGAGAGGCACCTGCCTTCAACGAGGAAGCAGGCAATTAAGTCCCTTTAAGGATAGGGTTTAGGTCTCTCCCCTCCCATCAGCTTTTCCTGTTAGGCAGCCATCTCAACTCTTCAGTGTTCTGGTTTTTGTGGATCCCCTTCTTAGGCACCTAACTCTCCCCATTCATCGTATAGGGAACCTGGGCACCTAAATCAGGGCTGAGGATTCCATTAGGTGTTAGGGCTAGTGGTGGATTTAGAGTTAGTGGGGCCCTGCATGTAGCTTTTGTCCCCACCCCAGGGACTGAGCCAAGAAAAAGAACATTTTTTCCCCTTCATCCTCCTCCTATATTATAAGTAACAGGAAGTAAGTGAAAATAAAGTGAGGTACCATGATAGACTACAAAAACAGACTCTCCCCCCAAGACCACTTGAAAATTGCTGAGGGTCTCAGCTGTTCACTTAATGATCTTTCCAAATGTTGTTTGTCCCGTTAGCTAACTATTGTAAAGAGCTTTGGATAAGAGCACTTCATAAAAAAGCCCAAACAAACAAAACAACCTTTCCTTTGTCCACCTGAATGGAGTTCTCAAACCAAAGTTTGAGAAATTCTGGTCTAGATGAAAACTTACATTTGCATTACACTAATTTGAAAAATGAAAAGCATAGATGATGCACGAATGGGAAAATAAAAGTTAAGTTTCTTCAGAGGAAGTAACTTATTCAGTTAGAAAAAAAGCTATCTGAATAAAAAAAATGTCAGCATTTTTCCTTTACAAAATTGTCAATTAAGTCATCATAAGTAATATTTTACAAAGAGACACTTAATTGTCAATATTGCTGAACTTATCAAATCTTTTTTTGCAAATAATTTTTAACTCATTTCATTACAGAAAAAGAACATTCACCAGAAACATTCATGACAGGTATTTCTGAAAATATTTTCAGAATGGTTTCTACATTTGGAAAGATTGCCTGCAAATCGTCACGTACAAATCTATACAAATCAACTGGTGATCTTGAAGCACAGACCTCATCATTTTTGATAAAATGAATGGAATGTTTCACTTCATCTTCAGAAAGATTTGTGTCTATGTCCTCTCAGTAGAATTCACTTAATTTCTTACCGTAGTGCCTTTTAGCCTTTTCATCCATATTTCTGTCAAAAAACATGCAAAATAAATCAGTTTTCTTTAGAGAGTCACCTCTACTCTGCAATTGCACTATTACTGTGTCACAAATAACATTGACAGTCTCAGTGATGATCTTCTGTCCCTTTTAAATTGATTTCATCATCTCTAATTTCATTGAAAGCTAACTTCCTGCTTTTTTTATGCTTCTCATCAGATACATCAGAGGAACCTATTTTTCTGTTAATGTTAGTGCCTCTGCTTCTACAGAGCTATAGTCATTTCAAACTTCCATGACAAAACTTTTAACTGGGTCTAACAATTGTGCAGCATTCAATACATTTGTATTAACCTTTTGCAGCAATTTGCTGATGGCATTAGTTCTTTGAAGTAAATGGTTTCACAAGAGAGTAAAAAAAACAGCAATATTGTACTTTTCAAACTTTACTCCTAAGGACTTTACTTCAGCTTTTGCACACATTTTTTCAGAATTTGATGTGGCTATGTTTAATAAGGTTCTCTTTAGCTCATAGCTCATTTTCAAAGTCAGAACAGCATCCAATGCTGAATGAGCAGACCACCTGGTGTCAAACTCTTCTGACTGTCAAATGTTTTTCATTTGCCTGCTCCAAGTGTGATTGTAGCATACTCCACCGATGCATGGAAACCGAAAAAAGGCATACACATTTTGAATGAAAAAAATGTGTAGCTCCCACACAAGATTTGGCGACAGCACTGGAAATTAAATATAAGGAATAGCTGGAACATGCTATGAATAAAGCAGAGAGGCTTGCATTGTTCAGTGTTGCCTGTAGACCTGAATATTTTCCTGCCATATTTGTGGTGTTATCAAAGCTCTGCTCATGACAATTTTTGATGTCCAAACCTAAATTTGCAATGACTTTCAAAACAGTTTTCTAGACAGAAGTGTGGGATTTGAGCAGGACAAAACAAAGAAATTGCTCTACAACTTCACCATAGCTGGTTACATATCTTAACATTAATGTTAATTGGCCAACATGACTCACATCTGGTGTTGAATCAACTATTACAGAATAGTAATTGGCATCCTTTACTTCATCAGTGAATTGGTTTTTGAACTATTCTGCCATTATAGTGATGAATTTATCGTAGATTTGGTGCGTTAAAAAGTTGGTCTTCCCTGAGCCACAACACTGAATGATTTTCTCAAAGAACATTTGAAAAACTAATTCACTAAGATATTCAAATCAGGTTAAAAAAACCCTACCTTTTCGATTTGACAATGACTCCTCATCATGTCCTCTTAGAGGTAGTCCCAAAAACAATGACAGCAACACGTCTCAACACTTTCCTCCAACAAGAACACTCCCTTTCAAACTGAGCCAATAACACAGAATCAATTCTTGCAAATAATTTACATCGTTGAACAAACTTACACATAGCATTAATATGAGCTTTGGAAGTTTCATGATCAGCAATAGGTCTTGCATCATTTCTCCAATTAGAGTGCCTGTCAATGAATGTTTGGTTTTTTACTATGGTCAGGGAATAATTTGCAAACATAACAGTAGACTGCCTCAGTGATTTCTGAAAAAAAAGTTCTCATTTCTGTTGACTCATTTTTCTTCATCCTCAGAAAATGGGACTCATTTTAAATTGCTTTTGACCTGCAATCTCATACTCTTATCAAATTTTTCATATTGCCTATGGTTTTCAGCTTTCAGAGTAGCAGCTGCATTTTTCAGTTTGTTTGCTTAAGAAATATTCTGTCATATCCAACAAAACAGATTTTGGCCATAATGCAATGTCTTCTCCTCTTACTTTGACAAAATTACCAATATTTTGTAATTCCATTGTCACTTCAGAGTCGACTTGTTCAATTTTTGTAGTCATTGTGGTATCCCCACAACTCACTAGGCAACCAGATAATTCAGATGTTTCCTCATCCATACGTTTTGATGATTTTCCACTATTCAGTACTTCAAACTTTTAAAAATATGATGACAAACTGTCTTTGTGCTTAGCTTCGTCTTCTTGCCTCACCTACATTTTTGTGTTTTTGACTGCCAGACTCAGTATTGCTTCATTATTGTTAAAAAAACCCCAACAACTGACCTCAGTTTTAAGGCAGATTAAAAATCTCTGAAAGAGCAAAGGACTAGCCACAGGTGGACTGTGGACCACCCGATTAGGTTTAAACACAGGAGTACTTGTGGCACTTTAGAGCCTAACAAATTTATTTGAGCATAAGCTTTAGTGGGCTACATCCCACTTCATCAGATGCATAGAATGGAACATATAGGAAGATATATATACATAGAGAGAACATGAAAAGGTGAAAGTTGCCATACCAACTCTAAGAGGCTAATTAAGATGAGCTATTATCAGCAGGAGAAAAAACTTTTGTAGTGATAATCAAGATAGCCCATTTCAGACAGTTGACAAGAAGGTGTGAGGATACTTAACATGGGGAAATAGATTCAATTTGTGTAATGACCCAGCCACGCCCAATCTCTATTGAAGCCCAAGTTAATGGTATCCAGTTTGCAAATTAATTTCAATTCACCAGTTTCTCATTGGAGTCTGTTTCTGAAGCTTTTCTGTTGTAAAATTGCCACCTTTAAGTTTGTTATTGAGCGACCAGAGATGTTGAAGTGTTCTCCTACTAGTTTTTCAATGTTATGATTCCTGATGTCAGATCTGTGTCCATTTATTCTTTTGCACAGAGACTTCCGGTTTGGCCAATGTACAAGGCAGAGGGGCATTGCTGGCACATGATGGCATCTATATTGGTAGATGTGCAGGTGAATGAGCCCCTGATGGCATGGCTGATGTGATTAGGGCCTACGATGGTTCACTTAAACAGATATGTGGACAGAGTTGGCATCTGGCTTTGTTGCAAGGATAGGTTCTTGAGTTAGTGTTTTTGTTGTGTGGTGTGTGGTTGCTAATGAACATTTGCTTCAGGTTGGGGGGCTGTCTGTAAGCGAGGACTGGTCTGTCTCCCAAGATCTGTGAGAGTGAGGTTTAACACAGTTAATCTCGTGTTTTTATCAGACTCTGTAAAAATGGGATTTTGACCCATTACATTCTAGTGACAAATCATAGGCATTGTTGCAAGTACAGGAAAGGGTGCTTTTGTTCAATTGGTCAAACAGACAGACTTTGATTGGCAAATGATGATTTCTCTGAGTTGCTGTTATGCTGTTGCTGAGAGAGTGAAAAAATGGCAAAGCAAAATTATTTGCTAGACTATTTCCAAAAGCCATGTTTAGAGCACAGTTTGCAGAATACATTATCAGAATGCAGAAAGCCTGGACTGCTTCGTGACATGCAATGCTTATTAAATTCAGCCATTTCTCAGATTTGTCCTACATTTTGGAGCCCTCTCAGAGTTTGTTTCATGGTAAATCTGCCACTGATCAGGGCATCTAAAGATAAGTGTTGCAATGCTGAGCCTAAGTCACATTTTTGGATCTAGCTCTTAAGTTCCTAAGTTTCCTTGCAAGGCAGTGGAGCTTTTAAGTGCTTAAATCCCTTTTCGAAGTGAGACAGGCTTCTCATCATATGTCTATGCATGCAGTGCGGCATGTACTAACACAGCTTCTCTCTTACAGTACATCTGGTAAAGACGCTCCATGCTGACAGGAGAGAGCTCTCCTGCTGGCATAAAACCCCCCCGCAAACACCACCCCCGCTCCAGTGGGAGATGCTTTCCCACCAACATAGCACTGTGCACATGAATGCTTATGTCAGTGTAATTTATGTCACTTGGGAGTGTGGGGGTATGTGGAATGGTCAAACACCCCTGAGTGACATAAGTTTTGCAGACATAGGCAAAGTCTACACTACAGCCTAAGTCACTGAAGTGCTTCTGAAGAGTTTTCTGTCCTCCGGCCCTGCCACCAGTCCACGCGGTTCCTTTTTTCTGGTAAATGGGTGGGAAGAGATTGTGCTGTTGCAGTTGACATTCTGTGTGGGTGTGGAAGAGATCCAAGTGCCAAACTTGTAATTCATTCTGAAACACTCCTGAGTACCTGTATAAGAGCAGGAGAATAACAGGTAGGATCAGGGAGATGTTCCTACCCCTGAATACATTAATGAGACCATTATCCAAATGCTATGTTAAGTTCTCATATCTACACTTCAAGAAGGATATTGATATATTGGAAAAGCTTAAGGAAACAGCTACAAGAATGAACTGATGTCTGCAAAACCTGGCATAGTGAGAGGGCTCTTTAGTTTAGCAGACAAAGGCATACCAAGGTCCCATAGCTGGAAATTGAAGCTCGACAAATTCAGACAAGAAAGAAGGAGCAAATTTTTAAGAGAGAAAACCACTGGAATAATTTACCTAGGGGCCTGGTGGATTGTCTTTCATACATCTTTAAAGCTGGCTGTCTTTCTAAACTATATGCTCCAGCACAGCCAGAAGTTAAGGGCTTGGCACAGGGCTCACTTGGTGAAACTCTATGGTCCATTTTGTGCAGCAGGTCAGATTATATGATCATCATAGTGATTTTTTTTTAAGGCCAGGGAGCAAATCAATAAACCTATAAACTTGATTCTTGCTTCTCACTCACAATCGTGTAAATCAGGAATAACTGCATTGAAATCCATAGAGATCTGGGGATGAAAAGGGCTATAAGAACTAGTATTATTATTGTTCCACCTGTGTGAGTGGAAAATCAGACCCATGTGTATAAATTAATTCTGCACTCTAGAAAACCATAAAGAATTCAGACATAAAAAATCTACCATCTTCCATTAATACTCTGTACTGCAACCTGTAAACTGTACTTAAGTCATAAAATTTATTTTCTTCAACAATAAAAAGCAGTAACAAATAAAGATGCAGGTGTATTACTCAAAGAATAATGATCATACTTAGCAGAACTGTGTTTCTTCAAAAGTAGTGACAGTTATTTTAATTTCTACCAGTGAACGTATGGATGGAGTGAGTGTCTCATCAGTGTAATGACACATGTAGTCAAGTCTAAAAGTTCAACACAGAGCCCTGCCTCAGGGATAACAAAAAACAAGTGCCATGAGGGATCAGACCTTTGATCCATGTTTTGGAGTGACATATCAACTGCACCGCTATCAACTGCTTTAGAGCAGGGGGCAAGCAATCATGTAACGGTCAATAATGGAATAACTTATCCATAGATGGAAGTGCCTTCATAACCATCCCCACCCCATCAGTTAGTGGTTGGGTAGGCCCTGAAGTATTCTCTTATTTTTTAACTTCATTACTATAATAATTTCCATATTTACAAAACAAACATTTAAACCTTTTTAAAACCTTCTAAGTTCTTGGCTTCAATAATTCTTATGGAGGTGAGTTCCAAAGACTAATTACCCATTTTGCAAAATTTCTTATACCTGTTTTAAAATACAAGTGAGAGAGTTTTGCTTAAGTAAACTCTGCCAGCTCAGTCCCTAATTTTTCAGAGAAGATTACTTTTTTTTGCTTATACCGAACATAGAAGCCTGTTTAAAGCAAAAAAGTTATCTGGTTTCCATATGGCATAAGCCTGTCTGAGGCCAAAGAAACAATCAAAAACTTGGCTTACGTAATATGAAACAATACATGCATATTTCCTGCTGTGTTGAGTCCTATATTTTAGGCCAGAAGGGATGCTCCCTACCAATGCTAACTAGCAATCAAATTATTTGTTTATAATTGTGCTCCTCTGGTGAGAAAAATCACAGCACTTCCTTTTACAAGTGGGGAGGAAAACCCCCCAAAACACCCATATTTTTACTTAAGCTTCTTAAGCCTTCCCCCACCACCTATAAAATTCTTCACTTTCTTGTTTCAAACTATGTTTATTCTTTAAATTCTTGTGAGTATAAGAAAAAAATGATCAGATATATTATTGAAATACATGAAAAATATTTTGCATTTAGTGTTGATTGTTCCTTCCATGCTAACCCTAACCCTAAGCATTTTACTAAGGCCAAGTATTTAAACTGTGGGTGAATTAGGTAAGTAATATTTCCCCAGCTGTAAAGTGAAGGTAAGCCACAAGAAGATCAAGCTACACATCCAAAATCATACTGCAAAGTCAACAGCACTGTTCACAATAGGCCTAACACTCACTCCCATTTTCTTGGTTCAGTTGCTCAAGTATCATCTCACGAGATCCAGCAGAATCCAGTTAGACATTTACTCTTTTCAGTTACTATTTTCAATTATGTCAATACATTTTCCAGATTTTCAAGATTTTTTTATTGGCTTTATTCACATTTGTATTGTAATCACAACAAGACAGGTGTGCTGCTTTTCTCTGAAATGATTCCGTTCCCTTGACAGAACAAACTTCTTGGCCTTCAACCTCCAAGTTTATCCACTCAATGTACTGCCTTGCAAAACAGTACACTCCTGCAATTAGCACTTAATTATAGTGAAACCAGTAGCAGCTCTGCTAAGGTTGAGTTGACTTTTTGGATATGAATCACATTTTGAATAGGTTTAGTTTCTGGCAGTCAGGTTACATTACAATGAAACTTTGTGTACAAATGCATTTTATTACATGTGGTTTGAATCTGTATAAGTTGTTACAGAAAAAATAATAATAAAACTTGCTTCCAGTTTGAATTAGCTGTCTCCTTCCCTTCCTACAATTTTTAAAAAGGAATTATTTATGATTCCATCACTATAGTATCAGAGCACCTCACAAACACTAATAGATCGAGTGGAACATACCTGTGAGGTACAGAAGTAGTATGCCTTTTCACAGATGGAAAACAAACTCAAAGAAAGATCATGACTTTCCCAAGACTGCTCAAAAAGTTAGCAATTTAACTCAGATCTCCTGGCTTGCAGTTTACCATATTAGTAACAAGTCAAACCCCTTTCTCAGTTTAAAAGCTACAGAAAAATTAGTTCTCAAATCAAAATATGGCCTTTTAAAGAGAGCGTATTGGCGGCGTGACACAAAAAAAAAACGCTGCTCTAAGAAATTAAGAGAAATACTAGTGAGCATTGCATACATTTATTTTCCTACTTTTTGTATCAACTCCGAGTTGTTCTTTTGAAGGGACTCTGCAACATTATGAATTAACATCTCAGGGCAATGTCACTGTGGTAGCAACCAAATAATGATAGGGCAGCCTACAGCTTATATTACACAGGCTCAAAAATAATGAAAAAAATATTGATGCTAGAGAGGGACTTGAAAGACTTTCAGATACCCTGGGGAAGGGTGTGGCATAAGTATCAAGATACATGGGACAGATTGGGACTGAAATATTAAGAAACACCTATCCAAGCTAGTCTTCCCTTATCTAATACCCATAGTCAGGGTTGCTAGAACACTTTGCTGACTTAGAGGGTCTAACAACTCAGGATGAGTACATATCAAGCTCATCTTATTGTATGATTAGCCCCTGAAAGTTACTCTATAGTACTTTAAGGATTAATGCTCAGTTGTTTCAATATTTCTCCAATGAGTAGAGAACAAAGATCTGCCTATTTAGCAGATGCACATCTTTTCCTTGTAATGAAAGCACCTTGAATACAGATATTTATACACACACACAGTATGTGAGGTACATTTTATCGTTAATACAGATTTCAGATACAGCACATTCCTCCAGTGCTTTCTTGGGTACAAAGTGAGTCAGGCTACTTAATGGTTCTGTTATTTTGGTGCTGCCCATGCACATACTGTGGGGGAATATGGTAGTTCAATATCAATTCATCTTTTGGCTGAGACATCAAACTAATGTTCTGACCACTTATGCTAATTAAAATTTCCCATAAGCTTTTCACAAAGCATGGGAGTGCACCACAGTGTCCTGACAAAATTCCAACTTTGCATAATTACATTCTGCTCAATATAATATAATTACATGCAATAATTATATTCTGCCTAAATTCCCCCTCCAGTTTCATCTGGATATAGTGTTCTTCATTTCCCATCCTAAGATGTTGTGCAATATTGCTGTCTGCTCATGAACATGTTTCAACTGCAGCTGGCGGAAAGCTTTTTTAATTTCAAATTTTGAAATTTAAAAAGAAATCAAGGAGATTTCCTTCCCTCCCCCCAACATTTCAAAGTCTGCACCATCTTTAACAATTATAGATCTGGGCTTTTTTTAAAAAAGAAAGAGTGACAAAAGAATATATTTACAAAACCCAAACCAACTCTAGTTTCTCCCCTGAAGTGGCTGCATTATAGTAGTGAATGAGGAGTTCCATATATATATATATATATGTATATATATATATATATGCACACACACACACACACACACACACACACACACACACACACACATGTGCCATCTGTATCTCAACATAAATGAATTTTGGGTTGCTTCAAGACCCTCAATTTCGGGATGCCTCAATATATAAAGCATATTATTTTCTCTGTAAATTCACTATGCAGATGACAATGAGACAAATTAATCTCTTTGCACTATGGAATTATAGAGAGGGAGGAATTTGACCCAGTGGTGTCATAGTAAGGTATTGTTAGAGCAAATCCATGAAGCTCCAATTACAAGTGAAGCTAAATGAAATATAGCCAGGTAACATGTATTCTCATTTTGAGAAATGTCAGTACAATTTCAAGATCAAACTAGTAAGTGGAAGTCAAGGAACTCAATGTTTCATTTTGTCTTGGCTTTGCAATGAAAATCTCTGGGCATTAGGACAACATGAGGAAACCAGACCAGAATCTATTGGAAAAAGAAGTGCAAATAGCAAGATGAAGTTGAGTCTATGCAAAGCAATGGATAGGAGATGACAATAGCAAGATAAAATGTATTATGATACTAGTTACACAAATGTTAAAAAACAAAGAAGGTTAATACCAATGAAGCATAGATACAGGTTATTTATTTGCTATGCATTTCCGAGAAATATTTACTCAGCTACATCACAGTTCTTAAGTTCGTAACACATTGCCTCTGTCATAGATTCTCTGAGAAGTGGTTCAAAAAGCCCAACATCTGGATTGCAGGCTGTGATGCATGGCTAGAAAAGGTTAAACACCCTGCAAAATGAAGAACCCAAAGACAACATGTGGGAAGATATATAAATACACAAAAAACACAAATTATGAATGAGTACAGTGAACAATGCAAACAGTCCCTGTGTAGGCTAGATATAAATTGGCCATCAGGAAGTTCAGATTTGGAATTAGATGAAGGTTTTTAACCATCAGAGGAGTGAAGTTCTGGAACATCCTTCCAAGGGGAGCAGTGGGGGCAAAAGACATATTTGGCTTCAAGATTAAGCTTGATAAGTTTATGGAGGAGATGGAATGATGGGATAACCTGATTTTGGCAATTACTTGATCTTTGACTATAGTGGTAAATGTGTTCAATGGCCTATGATGGGATGTTAGATGGGGTGGGATCGGAGTTACTACAGATAATTCTTTCCTGGATGTCTGGCTGGTGAGTCTTGCTCACATGCTCAGGGTTCAGCTGGTCACCGTATTTGGAGACGGGAAAGAATTTTCCTCCAGGGCAAACTGGCAGACGCCCTGAGGGTTTTGCACCTTCCTCTGCAGCATGGGGCACGGGTCATTTGCTGGAGGATTCTCTGCACCTTGAAATCTTTAAACCATGATTTGAGAACTTCAATAGCTCAGACATAGTTGAGAGATTTATTGCAGGAGTATATGGGTGAGATTCGGTGGCCTGCGCTGTGCGGGAGGTCAGACTAGATGATCAAAATGCCCCCTTCTGATCTTAAAGTCTATGAGTCTGAGTATTCTGTTAATTCAGAGGTAAAAAGACATCCTACCACGTAAATGAATTGTAAACATGGGATATCTCAGTATTCGTTTCTTCAAAATGTACTGTAAATGATGGAGGAACAAGCAAGTGAGCTATATGAATTAACATAAGTCAGGTACCAGTGATGGACCTCCTTCAAAGTCATCCTAATTACCTTTTGTTCCCTGAGGAATTAAACTTGTCTCATCAGGGGAAATTTAAGTAACAAGACTGAGGACTGAGTTATGCTGGCATGCTCTGAATATGAGATTTGTACATTGGACTAGGATCTAAATCCTAAAGGAACTCTTTGCAACTACAAAGCTCACCATCTCAGCTGTGACTCAGAACCTCAATGAACTGAACTCATGTCTGTATGTATATTGATCTTTTAACCATACTCTTGTTTATTTAAAAAAATTTAGTTTCGTTAATAAGAATTGGCTGTAGTGTGTATTTGGGTAAGAACTGAAACATTCATTAACCTGGGAGATAATGTGTCTGATTCTTTGGGATTGGTAGAACCTTTTCTTTTATATGATGAGAGAAGATTCACAGAAATTTTCATCATATTTGATATGGTATCTGGATGGAGGCCTGAGGCTGGATCACTTTAAGGAACTGTGTTGTTTGGACTTCTGAGTAACCAGTGAGGTACTGTTTTATGCTGGCTTGGTAAATCTAGGCATTGGAATATCCATCAGCTTTATGGTGATTGTCTGCCCCATTCTTTGCAGTTCACCCTAATTGAATGACCACAGTTAGCTCCTACTAGGACTCCAGTCACACAAGCACAACAACAACAAAAATACAAGAGATATAATTCCCAGGCAAAGTAGTGCCTCCCTGGATTAGAATATGAGTGACAGGCTGGGAATGTTCCACCACAGGACTTAGAGGCCAGTAAGAAAGCAGCTCACTAACACAGCAGTCAGCATTTGTGATAGGCAGAGGAACTACAAAAGAACAAGCAACCTTCACAGATGCTCAGCTTAATGAGCAAACAGTTACAGTGGTCATAGAGGAACACTGTAGGCCTTTATGCAGAAAACGACTGCAGTCCTGGTCCTGCTGAAATATACGGCCCTCAATATTTTTATACTTATTCCAGAGTCGCATGGTCTTGTGCAATAGGACTACTGACATGTGTAAACTGTACTCATGTGTACAAACATGGGCAGGGTTGGAGCCTATATTTGTATCTAATATACGTATGACTCTTTACCATGGTTGTATGAGTTTCTCAAAATCTTTAATGTATTGAATCTCACAACACGCATGTGAGGTAGGGAAGTAGTATTATGCCCAATTTACAGATGGGAAACTGAGGCACAGACACACTAAGGGCCAGATTTCCAAAAGCACCTAGGCGCCCAATTCCCATTGATTGCATGACTGTGAAGCCCACTCCCATTGAACCGCAATGATTGCATGACTGTGAAGCCCACTCCCATTGAACCGCAACTTCAAAGCGCTATCCTTCGGATGATTTTAGAGCACTTCTGTGAACCTTGCTAGCCCAAGTCTGTCAACTGGGGCTTGGAGGCTGACTCCAAAATGCTGTGTAGACATATCTTAGTGATGACTAATACAAAGAGTAAATATCATAACAATTACATCAGATGCATATATGAAAAATAGGTCACCAGTATAATTTACAAAAATACAGCTCTAAATTTGTAATATATTGACCATTTTTAGGAATAACCAGTGGCCATAGATTTGTTATAATATTCTGATATTGACACCTATGACTTCACGACTGTCACTATGCTGGGCACCATGGCTATTCAGCTGCAGTGGAGTTGAAACTCGTATCCTGTTCCAGAAGTGCTGGTAAGCGCTTGAGCTAAAAGGAGAATCCCCATTAGTTGTGGGTAAATTGGAGCCTATAACTCACAGCTGAGCAGTACAGATTCCTCTATTCTATTCCTCTTGGGGCGCATACACACTAACCATATCATTGCAATATTCAAAACACCTCTTCTATGCTGACAAGATGATTGTCCTGTGGTTAAGGCACTGGACTAGAACCGTGTGACCCTCACAAGTCTCCATCCCTTGTAAAATGGGGATATTACTGCATTTGTCTCAAAGCGATGTTGTGTGAACATCAGATGCTGTGGGTAAGGGAGTGAGGAGTGCATTGAAGTACATTGGTTACTGTGATGGGTTTGGGACTTACCACTGCAGTGCCTCCTGCATTTAGGTCCAGGAATTAGTTCACAACACTCCTGGCGTGCGCTCTGCCGGTGGTGTCCCGTGTCTGCTCTCTGTCAGTATCTGGACCCATGTTGCTCCCTGCTCAGCGGTGTCCACTTCAGGACACTGCCCTCCTTGTGGTGAGGTAACAGTCCTTTGCCTGTCACCTGCCTCGGTGGCCAACCACAATCCTAAAGTCTAGCTCAGGGGTTGGCAACCTTTCAGAAGTGGTGTGCTGAGTCTTCATTTATTCACTCTAATTTAAGGTTTCGCATGCCAGTTATACATTTTTAGAAGGTCTCTTTCTACAAGTCTATAATTATATACAACAATGGTTTAGTTATATAAGGTCTTTAAAATGTTGAAGTAGCTTCGTTTAAAATTAAATAAAAATGCAGAGTCCTTGGGACTGGTGGCCAAGACCCAGGCAGGGTGAGTGCCACTGAAAATCAGCTTGCGTGCCGCGTTTGGCACACATGCCGTAGGTTGCCTACTCCTGATCTAGCCCCTCAACTCAATGGCTGGTTGTAATCCACCTCAGCCACTCTTTCAAGGGCAGGTGAGGTACAAGGGGAAAGGAGTGGGGAGAATCCAGGCCTGCCCACTAATCTAGGTCCCAACACAGGTACCATCTGGCAGCAGTCTCTCTGCCCTCCTTCTCTCCCCTTGTCTGACTGTGTTCCCTGGGCCACTTCCTCTTTGGCCCATTGTACCTTCTTGACCCCTCTAAGCAGGGACTGGCCACCTTGCAGTTAATGGGCTGGAGCCCTTCTCTGCTCCCTGCGAGCCTACCCAGCACAGCCCTGTGTGTTGGTGCTACTCCTTAGCTCAGGAGTCAGACCTTCCCCTTGAAGCTGTGGGAGAGACTGCCTGTGGCTCTGCTAGGCAGCCTTTATATAGGGTCTAGCCTAGCCCTAATTGGCTGACTCTAATTTTGGTCCCGACTGGCTACCAGTAGGCCCTTTCCTAATTGGCTGCCAGCCTGCGCAGGCGCTCTGGCCTACTCTAGCCTACTCTCTCATAGGGGAGGGGTAGCCTCCCCACCACAGTTACATATTAGCCCTTCCCAGATCAGGGTTTTCCATTTCTGACATGGTCTGGCTGTAAGCATACAAAGGAGGCTGTTTTTTTATCTTATACCTTCCCTGTTAGCTATTTTTTGGCAGTTTATGCCGCTCTTGAATTGTCTAAATGAGATTTTCCTCTGTACCTGCTGTCTTCTTGACTAACCATACCCCTTTTTTAGCCACATTTTCCCCTCCAACACCCACCGACACACACACACACACACAAACACACACACACACACACACACACACACACACACACTAAACCCCTGTAACTCCATGGTGAATTTCATCCAATATGATTGATAAAAGATCTTGCATATTTTACTACTCCTTTCTCTTGCCTTGGTACAGATGTGCATTCTACTCCATTCTTAACAGCACACATGATGCTTAGACATCATCTGTCAGTTATGTGTCAATATGCTGCAGTCTTAGTAAAACAGCATTTTATAGCTACATAAGTGACATTTTAAAAGAGTATAAAGGAAGATAAATATATCCTGCTCAATGCATTCTAGTCAAGTGGATGGAAAAGTTGTGATGAACAAGAACTCAAAATAAGCTTATATTTAGTGTGCTATAAACACCAAGATCATAAAAATTGTGCTTTTTTGCATTTAGTTTTCTGTACTGTCTCAAAAAGATTAATATGTTTAATTGAAATAATTATAGAGAGTCTCCATAACACTTAGTAAAATAAAACTAATTAACAATCAGTTTTAAAATAATAAAACAATTCTAACCTGAAATTATTTCATTTGTTTTATCTGTTTTTTTAAAATGATTCCTATGAACAGCCAGTTTTGGTGTTCTCTATCAAAAAGGCTTAGCACTTGCTATCCATAAGCAAATAAAGTGATATGGAACATGTTTTATGAAACATGTTCTCACTTCTGATGATTGTAAAGAATCTTGTGGCCAGGATTTTTCACTGGGTAAGTCTTTAAACTTCGCATATGTCACTAAGGAAAGATTTTAAATTTTAAAAAGGCTGGCACTGGTACTAGAAAAGGAAAGGATTAGAATTACTCCTCAGGACGTAGCTTGTAGACCAACGGTTCTCGTTCTCTATTTCTGACAGGACTGATACGTTGTCTTCATCTGGGAGAAGAAAACCTAGCAAGCAAGAATAGTAAATAGAGCTAGTTGGCTACTTCAAAAATATATCTACCACTATTCACTTGAAGAAAAAAAAAAGAATTATCTTCAGCGTTTGCTGTCTCAGAATAGTCAAGCAAAAGGATTTACTGTCAGGAATGTTCATAAAACAGCAACTCTTAACGAAGAGAGGCTATTTATGGAGAGCACCTTGTGAATACTTGTGCTCACAAGTATTCACACTACAACCCTGATTTTAATAGCTACACTCATCCAATCAAGGAACAGAAAAGTGGCCTGTGTATCTAATGAAATTGGGGTACCTGGCATTGGCCCTTGTCAGAAGACAGGATACTGGGCTAGATGAACCTTTGGTCTGACCTAGTATGGCCATTCTTATGAAAACAAACCACAGAACAAATTTTCAATATTCTCAAACTACTCACACAGAACTTTATTCATAGAGAAGTTATTCAGTAAATAATTAATGCACTAAAAAAAAAAACATAGGCAGCTCATGCACAGTTAGTAAACAGAAAAAAAAGGCTAAAATACCCGTGAATAAGTTATTTGTTGTGAATTATTTACTGAATCTAGTGTTAAAATACAGGAACTACTTCTCAAAGCATATGTTACAGCAACAAGAAAGCTCCAAGCAGATGGGAATGTTCCTATATCTGTGCATCATTTGCAAAACAGAAGCAGAGATCAAGGATAAAGAGGAGGAATATCACCTTGAAATGCCATGCCAGTAAATCTAACGTCCAGTGCTCATAAGCAATCTGATCATTGTGGGCAGCAGGGGACACAAAAAGGCTTAGAACAGTAAAGTTTGGGACTTAGGGTTCTGGCCTTCTTCTGAGAGGGCCACACTCATTTTGGCATAAGTAGGAACAACTCAATTGATTTAGCAAAGTTTCATCTCCAACACTAGTAATAAATTTGGGCTAAGGCTTCCAATCTGAATCCAGCCAAGGTTTGAAGTGGCTGAGATTGCATATTCTGATGTTAGTTGCTTGAGGGAGTTTCCACGTAGCTCCTCTTAGACATGCATATACAAGGTACCACAATAACTAGTACTAGATGGCAATCTCAAGCAGTGCAGCTAAGGATATAATGGGCATAGAATGAACTACCATCTCACTATCTGCCTGTGGCTCAGCATTGGTGCAAGAGGATGGGAAAGCTTGTATTGCAGCTGGCTGTTGTCTACTCACTCTGAGGGTAAAAAGAAGAGGTTAGTCTGCCGCACTGTCAAGCTGATTCATTTCACCAGCAATAAATTATTTTATTTTTTTAAAGAGACAGCTAGGGTCCAGAAAATCTGACTTCCTGCTGTGTAAAACTGATAAGGTTTTTAGCTTGAAAAGGAATAGTAAGCAACATGCTTCCAGGCATGCCTGATATCACAGATGCTCTTGTCTGTAAGTCAGGAGCAGGCTTACCTTCAGGAGTGGACTATTTACACACTCATAGTTCTACTCAGTAGTATATTGGTCAATTGAACCCCTTCTGCCTACCAAGGACATTACTCATAATACTACAGAACATTTTACTACAGAGTGATGAGCAATTCTCTGTCTGTGTTCCCTACAAGCAACTGGTCACTTTGCACCATGAAAAGGTTGGGCTAGATATTCCTATCTGAGCTTGTAGTAAGTAGGATGGTGTGATGGAGGGGAGGGGGCAGGGAAGGAGATACTTCTGGTGAACACCTCCTGTTAGTCCGGTGCAAACCTGCACTCTTTCTTTTTCTGACACCCCCCGGTGGGCCATTGCTCTCCTCAGGCATGTTTTCAGTAGCTCAGCCACATAGTCTAACACATGAATGAAGGCATCTCTTCCGGGAGAAAAAGGTCTAATAGGGCCTGTCTCTGTGCCCTAAGCAACGTCTTTAGCCCTGTCTCTGGGCTCAGTCCTCAGCCCATTCTGGGTTAGCTTTATGTCCGTGTCTGCGCTGGTATAGAGCAGTGGCCCGAGGGATTTCTTCCCTGAAGACTCTAAATCCTGCCCTTCCCTTGGGCCTCTAAACAAGCCTTATCCCCTTCTTAGGCTTAGGCCACCCTGTTCGGTGAGGGCAGAGAGGAGACAAAATCCAGGGCTACCCACTACTCCACCCTGTAAATAACAGCCAAGTGCTGCTTCCTGCAATAGTTGCTACTACTATTCCCTGAGCCATGTCTATTATAGCCCTTTCCCTTCACCCTTATCTCAGGGCTGAAGATCTCATCTCCTCTCCTTCCTTACCCTTCTGGTCCCAGCCAGCAACTGATCTGCTTAGGCCCTGCAGCTCCTTTTTAACTGGGCCTGCTGCACTCTGATTGGCTGCTTCCCTGCAGCCTCTCTAGGCAGGACTGGAGGGCCCACCTTTACTGCTTCTCTTCCTCAAGGCCTCCAGCAGGGGTCCACAGAGAACCCAGTACACCCCATCACAGACAGTCATTGTTCTTACATGAAAGTTCTCATAAAAAAAAAAATATCAGTTTTCCTGATATTTTCTGTGAAAACTTTTCATTTTTGACAATGCCCTTCCTACAGTATTTTTCAGCTTTTCTCCATTTTCCAGTGGAAAATGAAAAGAGGAAAGGGAGGAGGATAATACCTCATGTCTCCACCTGTAACCCATATCCACAATATCCTAAATTCATAGAGGGAGCTTCTGTGGACTCAAGAGAAAAGAAAGGATCTTGAAAATTATAATCAGAACTCTTCTTCTGACAATTGCTCCATTTCAGGGTTTCTGAATTTTTCCTGTCCTCAATTCATAGTTTTAATAGGGCATGATTTTGGACCTACTGTCAACAGACATAACTCCATTAAAGATGAGCTAGATGCACTCACTCACCCTTGAATTTGGCCTACAGGTTAGGGCTGGGGATTAATCATTCTCTCTCTTAGGAGAACTCTGGTGTATGTTTTGCAGGTAGACTGGGAATACTATAGAATATATAACTATAAATATTAGGCGGTCACTCATCAGTTTGTGATGTAGTTTTATACAGGTGGTCAAGGAAAGACAGGAATCACCTACATCACTTGTTCAAAGAATGATAAAAGAAACAGCCTACCTATGAAAGGATAGACTCGTCCCCCTTTCATAGGTCTCATGGATTTTTTTCTAGATTTGTTTTAGAAATGGAATGCTTAAGTCTAATATCATTGGTTGGTCTCTACCAGACAATGGAACTGTAACAGGTTTCCATGGTCCTCAAACTTTTTGTACGGGCAACCACTTTAAGACAACAAGCTAAATCAATTGAGTTGTTCTGAGTGTGACCCCCCCTTATAAATCAAAAACACATTTTTTTTACTTAACATTATTTTAAATCCTTAATTTATTAGCCTATTGTTTAAAATGAATTTATATTTTCTCACCACTTCTAAATTAAGACTAAAAGACATTTATATCTAATTATTGTTATAAGCAGAAAAGGTTTTTTTAATAGTCACTGTTTAATACTGGGGGTAGGGGCATGAAGAGACTTTGTCAGTATCACTTTTCACAATAGACTTAGTGCTCCATTGCCACCCTTGTGTTCTGCTGCTGGTGGTGGCAACATTGTCTTGAGAGCTGGGCAGCTGGAGAGCAGCAGCTACTGGCCGGGCATCCAGCTTTAAGGCAGTACTGTGCCAACAGCAGCAGAGAACTGCAGAAGCAAGGGTGGCAGTGCCATACCACGCCACCCTTACGTCTGTGTAACGTTTGACCTTTGCCCTGGGAAGGGTGGCTACGGGCAACTAAGGTACATTTCTGAGTGGCTATAACTCCCACAAGCCCCCATAGGGCTGCCCCTCACAAACCTGCACACAATATTATAATCCCCAGAGTACAATTTCTTTAAAATGGTGATAATACAAATATATATTTTGTTTAGGCACAACGATCACTGAATTATATGTTTACAATTCTTTTTGAAGTAATACTACTACATTGTGACAGAGAAGTGTGTGTAATTTTCTTAAATGCTAGATTTAAATGATATATTTTATAGCAATTGCTCTCTGTTTCATGCATGTGCTTGTAACCCATATGTAATAACCAGGGAGTCACGGGAACCCTTGGGTTATATTAACTAATGCCCTATTTGAGATATAGACAAAAGAAGTGATTTTGAAAGGTGTTGATGAACCTGGTTTGTTCACAAAGGCAATGAAATGAAAACAAAGGAACTCCCCTGCCCCATCCTCAAAACAATTAATAACCAGGCAGTCTTGCAGGGTCCCATGTGCCAGGTCAAGCTCCTCAGTTAAAGTGCAACTGTATCACAAACAAAGGCCTGATTCTGTAAGCTTAGCTGTGTGAGTAATTCCACTGAAGTCAATGAGCCACTCACAGTGATATAAAGCAGGAACCATCTGCTGAAGCCAATCAAATTATATTAGTTTAACTTTAAAACTGGTGTAACTGTGAGGAAAATCAGGCCTGTTGACTTCAGCGCAAGAACTCACGAGTCAATTTCCAGGATCAGGCCCATAAACAATAATCTCAGTCCAGCTCTCTTGAGGAACTGCTACTACTAACACTGTCCCCTACTATATAGGCACACATCTCAGTCTCCCTTTTTATGTGGTACAGAACAGCTGGTGACTAGTTGATAGCTGAAGATAATTAACCTTTAATTGTTGCCAGTTACATTTTCACCTGTTCCACTTACAAATCCCTGGAACTTCGATCAAGGCTAATTACTACATTCTGCTCCTTTCCCAACTAAGGAGGTGTGGGGAAACAGCCCTTCCTCGTGAGGAAATTAACCCTTCACCTGTCAGTCTTCCCTGCCACCTTTCAATTGGTGTTAGGTTACCACTAGAAAAATTACAATTAACTTGCAGAGTGCCAGGTTATTGCTAATTATTGCTATTTGGTGGCTCCTGGCTTCTTCTGGCAAGAGAAGGCCAATGCAAACATTTACTTTTAATGATAAACATGAAAGCAAGAAAAAAGACAAGTAAACCACAACAAATATTGGAAAAGGGAAGAGCCAGAGCTATGAGGGAAAAAAATGTGGCAAAGAAAGATGAAGAGGAATGATTGGCTAAAGCCACATAAAGGTGCCTGTCTTGGCTTCCCACTTATACAATGGGAAAAGTCATACTTGCCTCACAGGGCATGGTATAGCTTAATTCTCTAATTTTGTTCAGGATCAATTCCTTTGAGAAGCTCTGATGGATGATGAAAGCAAAGTATCACAATGCAGCAGTCTCCCTCTTCATATTTAGTTCAAAATAGAAGAGGTTGTGGAACAGATATGCTGTTTCCCCATAGACTCACTGACTAGTAAAATGGGTATTGCCCTGGAATTGCTCCTTTGTACTGTGTGTTGATAAGCTTTTATAACAGTGGCTATGCTCTCTCTCACATAGTCTTATTGTGCTCTTCAGACCTCTGCAGTGTAATCCATGAACATCCAAATTTCTACCACCTGAGCACACACAGCATGTCATGTCTTTCATTTGTGTAACATGGTTTTGTACTCTCATGGGGGACAACAGGGTTTCTTAAGACATTTTATATTTAAAATCAGAACTCTATAAAGAAAGCGATGTGTAGCAACTAAGCACCTTGGTCTCAAGAGAATCATGGAATATCAGGGTTGGAAGGGACCTCAGGAGGTCATCTAGTCCAACCCTCTGCTCAAAGCAGGACCAACACCAGCTAAATCATCCCAGCCAAGGCTTGTCAATCCAGGCTTTAAAAACCTCTAAGGATGGAGATTCCACCAGCTCCCTAGGTAACCTATTCCAGTACTTCACCATCCTCCTAGAGAAATAGGGTGAAATAAGAGAGTGGCTAGATACCGAAAGGCCAGATCCAGTAGATAAGATCACCTGGGAAACAAGTCTAAAGGAAAAAAGAGTCCAGGAGAGTTGGTAGTTTTTTAATGAGTCTTTATTAAGGGCACAAGAACAAACTATATCAGTGCGTAGGAAAGCTAGGAAGTATAGTAAGAGGCCATTCTGGCTTAACCGGGAGATCTTCAGTGACTTGCTACTCAAAAAAGAGAGTCATACAAGAAGTGGAAACTAGATCAAATTAGAAAGGATAAAAAACCCACAAACATGTGGGGACAAAGTTAGAAAGGCCAAGGCACAAAACAAGTTTAAATTAGCTAGTGCTGTAAATGGTAACAAGAATGCGTTTTACAAATATATGCAAAGCAACATGTAGGACTCATTACTAAATAAAGAGGGAATGACAATAACAGAAGATGCAGTGATGGCCTAAGTGGTAAATGCCTTCTTTGTTTTAGTTGTCCCCCAGAAAGTTAGCAGTGATCAGATGACATAGAGCGCCCTGTAAATGGGGTAGGATCTGAGGCTAAAATAGGAAAAGAACACATTAAGAATTACTTAAGGCATGTCTATGCTACACATTTAAGTTGACTTAAGTTCTGTCAACATACAGCAACTGCTGCAATTACACTGCAGTTGCACATCAACACTACGCTCCTTGTGTTGGGCGAGTGCATCCACAACAGCACCTTGTGCATTGACACGGAGACAAGTGCACCCTGGGAACTATCCTAATGTGCAACTTGTCACCATCTTCCCAAGGATGTTCTGGGAAGATTTGCAATGTTTCATGTGGGCAGGCTCAGCATATAATGATGAATTTTTCTCCATCCTATCATTCCATGGGCTTTCAAGTACTTATCACGCCATTTTTCAACAGCCCCTGCAACTGGTGCGCCTGCCAACTCTGTCTAAAACCATGGATCTTGGACTGGCCTCTTGTATTGTGATGAGCATTATGAACACAAAGCATCTGATTCTGCAGTATTTCAAGAACTGTGATTCTGATGATGATGCCGTGGTGTCTGCCCTGCTGTCTGCCATAGACAGAAACAATTCAAGATTGTTCTTGACATTCACTGAGCAACTGCACATGGTGAACCATTAGTTCTGGGCACAAAAACAAGCACTGAGTGGTGAGATTGCATCATGATGCAGGTTTGGGATGATGAGCAGTGGCTGCAGAACTTTCAGATGCACAAAGCGACCTTCCTGGAGCTGTGTGCAGAGCTGGCCTCAGCCCTCTCGCGCAGGGACACCAAAATGTGAGCTGCCTTCATGGTGGAGAAACGAGTGGGGATGGCTGTGTGGAAACTATCAATGTTAGACACTATTGATCAGACTTGAATCAATTTGGAGTCGAGAAATCCACAATGGTGGTTGCTGGGATGCAAGTGTGCATGGCCATTAATCACCTCCTGTTATGAAGGACTGGGATGGTGGACAAAGTGTGGGGACTAGTGAACAGTTTTGCAGCAATGGGATTTCCTAACTGCGGTGGGGCGATAGATGGCATGCATATCCCTATTTTGGCCCCAGACCACCTTGTGATGGAGTACATCAAGAAAAAGAGCTACTTTTCTATGGTATTGCAAGCGCTGATGGATCACCAGGGTCGTTTCACCCATATCCGTGTGGGCTGATCAGGGAGGGCGCACAACTCACACGTCTTTTAGGAACACTGTCCTGTACAGAAAGCTGCAAGCTGGGCCTTTCTTTCCAGGCCAGAGGATTACCACTGGGTCTTTGGAAATGCAAATAGTGATCTTGGGAGACCCAGTCTACCCCTTGTTCCTGTGGCGATGAAGCCTTAAACCAGCCTCCTTGACATCAGCAAGGAGCGCTTAAACAGGCTCAGCAGGTGCCGAATGACTGCTGAATGTGCCTTTGGCAATTGAAAGGGACTTCGTGCTGTCTCTTTGGCAGGTTACACCTCAGCAAGAAAAATATCCCCATGGTCATAGATGCCTGCTGTGCACGTCATATCTGTGAAACCCAAGGGGAGAAGCTTCCCCAGGGGTGGAGCATTGAGGCGGACTGGCTCTTTGATGCTTTTGAGTAGTCAGATGCCAAGGCTGTAAGAGGGGCTCAACAGGGAGCTGTTTGGATCAGGGTGGCTTTGAAGGAGCATTTTAGCAATGATCCACAGTCTTGTGTGTTGCTGTAAAGTGTGAACCAGGCAGAGCTTTTTTGCACTGTGGTACAAACCTTGTAATGATGGCTATGTGTGTGCTAATATATCAATGCAAATGCACCTACTTGTATGGCCACTTAATTTTAGCAGCAGTATCCATATCTTGGAGATTATTAAAGATTAATTAACTTTCCATAAAGGACATTGTTATTTCACACCCATGCAAACATTTCTAAGTCATGGTGACGTTAACTTCATACATACAGGGAAAAGTATCTTTAAAGGGAAAGGAAGAGAAAAATCACAAGCACATATGTCAGTGACACTCTCACAGCTAGGTTATGTCCAGTTGTCATTGTGCAAAATTGAGCTTTCGTGGGCTAATACCCACTTCGTCGGATGCATGCAGTGGAAGTATCCAGGGGCAGGTATAAATAGGTAGGCAAGAACCAGGTGGGAGAAAACAAGGTTAGTCCAATCAGGCTGAACCAGCTTGTTATCTCTAATCAGGGAGGGTGAGGTGTTCCTCTAGCAGCTGAACTGGAGGTGTGAATAGCGAGAGAAGAAAAGCTGCTTTTGTAGTTAGCTAGCCATTCAAAATCTCTATTCAGTCCCAAATTGATTGTGTCAAATTTGCAAATGAATTGCAGCTCTGCAGTCTCTCTTTGCAGTCTGGACTTGAAGTTTTTTTGCTGCAAAATGCTGACCTTTAAATCTTCTATGGTGTGTCCGGTGAGGTTGAAGTGCTCTCCTACAGGTTTTTGAATATTGCCATTCCTGATGTCTGATTTGTGTCCATTTATCCTTCTTCGTAGGGACTGTCCAGTTTGGCCGATGTACATAGCAGAGGGACATTGCTGGCACATAATGGCGTATATTACATTGGTAGATGTGCAGGTGAATGAACCAGTGATGGTGTGGCTGATCTGGTTTGGTCCTGTGATGGTGTTGCTGGTGTAGATATGTGGGCAGAGTTGGCATCGAGGTTTATTGCATGGATTGGTTCCTGAGTTAGAGTTATTATGGCGCGGTGTGCCGTTGCTGGTGAGAATATGCTTGAGGTTGGCAGGTTGTCTGTAGGCCAGGACTGGCCTGCCTCCCAAGGCCTGTGAAAGTGAGGGATTGTTGTCCAGGATGGGTTGTAGATCACTGATGATGCGTTGGAGAGGCTTTAACTGAGGACTGTAGGTGATGGCCAGTGGTGTTCTGTTGTTTTCTTTCTTGGGCTTGTCTTGCAGCAGCAGGCTTCTGGGTACATATCTGGCTGTGTTGATCTGTGTCCTTATTTCCTTGTGCGGGTATTGTAGTTTTGAGAAAGCTTGGTGGAGATCTTGTAGGTGTTGGTCTCTGTCTGAGGGGTTGGAGCAAATACAATTGTACCTCAGTGCTTGGCTGTAGACAATGGATCGTGTGGTCCTCAGTTAAAGCCTCTCCAACGCATCATCAGTGATCTACAACCCATCCTGGACAACAATCCCTCACTTTCACAGGCCTTGGGAGGCAGGCCAGTCCTGGCCTACAGACAACCTGCCAACCTCAAGCATATTCTCACCAGCAACGGCACACCGCGCCATAATAACTCTAACTCAGGAACCAATCCATGCAATAAACCTCGATGCCAACTCTGCTCACATATCTACACCAGCAACACCATCACAGGACCAAACCAGATCAGCCACACCATCACTGGTTCATTCACCTGCACATCTACCAATGTAATATACGCCATTATGTGCCAGCAATGTCCCTCTGCTATGTACATCGGCCAAACTGGACAGTCCCTACGAAAAAGGATAAATGGACACAAATCAGACATCAGGAATGGCAATATTCAAAAACCTGTAGGAGAGCACTTCAACCTCACCGGACACACCATAGAAGATTTAAAGGTCAGCATTTTGCAGCAAAAAAACTTCAAGTCCAGACTGCAAAGAGAGACTGCAGAGCTGCAATTCATTTGCAAATTTGACACAATCAATTTGGGACTGAATAGAGATTTTGAATGGCTAGCTTTATTAAAACTAATGTTAAAAAATGAATACATACACAAGTTAAGAAGTAAGGTGCTGGACATCTGGAGTCAGGCTGGGGTTATGGGCGATTGTATGTAAAAGCTTCAGGGTTTTCAAAGTACATGCATATTTGATACCCAGCACAGATCCAGATTGGGGTGTGGGAGTTTTTGAAAGCGTTAGTGTATAGGTGTGTTCGGGTACGCCACCCATGGTGTGTAGCGAGAGTCCAAGTCCGTGGCGGTGCAGGCGATAAGTATATGGGTGGGGTGCATCCCTCTGTTTGTCAGGAAAGGTGGGGTGGGTTGCTTCCCTGGCCGGTGGTCTCGGCTACTCGACCTGATACTGACGATGTCCTGTGATGTGTTCAGTGTATATGTCCCTGGACCACCTGATGGTGTCAGACACCATGAGCCGTCTCATGAGCTGGGCGTAGTGCTGCTTCTCTTCTCTCGCTATTCACACCTCCAGTTCAGCTGCTAGAGGAACACCTCACCCTCCCTGATTAGAGATAACAAGCTGGTTCAGCCTGATTGGACTAACCTTGTTATCTCCCACCTGGTTCTTGCCTACCTATTTATACCTGCCCCTGGATACTTCCACTGCATGCATCCGACGAAGTGGGTATTAGCCCATGAAAGCTCATGCTCTGAAAAAATTTCAGTTAGTCTTTAAGGTGCCACAGGACTCTTTGTCACTTCTGCAATTCCAGACTAACACGGCTACCCCTCTGATTATTGTGCAAAATCTCTCTTAGGGTGGAGTGCCTGGGGGTAGTACTGCTGCCCTGGAAGATAAGAGGAATGTGTGGGGGAGGAGCAGGGAAGAGTGGGGAGGTTCTGGAAGGTTGTTGTGTACGGGGAGATGAGCACGGATGTGTTCAGCCTGAAGTTCAAACAGCGACCACAACATGTCTGTTTGCTCTCTGAGAGCAGTGTTATCACTTGTTCCTCCCTGTTTCCTATCCTGGCTATCCATCCGCAATTTAGCATTGATTGCTTCTCTTCATGCTTGATTCTCCCAATCTGAAGCACCAAAGGAACACGTCTTCCTTACTTCTCTTGTTTCTTCTCCTTATCTGATGGAGCCGCTCCACTGGTATGTGGGAGGAGACCCTCAAGGGTACATCTGCTCCTGCTAAAGAAACAGTGACAGAGGCCCTATTGTTATTGCGCTTACAACCTGAATCCAAACAAGTAACAAGCACAACTTTCTCACTTTCCCTTGGCAGCTATACAGCATGGTAGAAGCACCAGCCATGGTGAGTTTGGCCAAGGATGGGAAGGGCAATTTGGGACAAAGTGGTGTGTGGAGCACTGGGATATCAGTACAAGTGCAGAGGGCTACTCTTCAGAATACCGTCACCATTTTCTACTGGTGGAGGTGATTGTAGCTGATATCTCACTCCTGAGAGTAACCGAGGCTGATAGGGTGCAGCTTCTACATGTGTGTGGCTGCAGATTGGGAAAGTATGCTGCTAGCCTGTGTGCTACAATGGTTCCTGATGATGTGATTGCCGCATGGCACTCCACCATTTCCTACCGCGGGGGAAAAAAATAAGGCAATCCTGCCAAGAAACCTTCAGGGAAATTGCCTCATTTTTTCCTGCTGCAGCATCCCCACACTGACTGAACTGTGCATCAAGTTCACGCCATAGCCCACATTTGAAGGCTTCTATTGTTTTTCTGTAACAAATGATATGTCTGAGACCCCCATGAAAGGGAAGGATCTTGGAGCTGGAGCTCCAGCCCAGGCCGGAGCTCCAGCCCAAGCCAGAATGTCTACACTGCAATTTGATAGCGCCACAGCCCAACTCCCATGAACTTAGTCAGCTGACCTGGGCCAGTCATGACCCTGCCAGGGTTTTTATTGCAGTGTAAACGTTCAATGTTTCCTGCAGATAGTCTCTCCCCCTGCCCGCAGGCCAAGTGACAGACAAGACAAACAACAACTAATCTTCATTGTAATAATTAGACACAGGCCTGAACCAAATCCCTAACACCCTCAAAAATGTTGGTGGGGTTTCATTATCCATATCCAGTTCTGAATATCATGGTAGTGACCTGCCTGTATAATGGGCTGAACCATACCTGATGTGTATTTAGGGCAAAGGGTTTGATATCCAACTCCTAATCCAAAGTGGGTATATTGATGTTTTACATGTAGATAGTGCCTTTCCTTCCCAAGGACCCCAATATGTTTCTGAAAGTCCATTCACAATATTAAATTCCACTTGTGATCTCAGCAGTACTAACATAATCCTGGGCACTTAGCCAGGTGATCCTACTACGCAAAGATATTACTTGCCAGTTCTTCCCCCCACTGAGAGTACCATGGCCCTGTCTAGGGTAACCATATTTACTGAAAGGGAACACGGGTTAGTCTGAGGCTCCCTCTTCCCTTCCCTCATATGGAACTGGCCTGAGGTCCCCCATGCTAGGCTGGCCTGAGCCGCTTCCTCACCCAGCTCTACCCCAACCTGGGGCCAACCTGTGCCACTTACCCCCCTCAGCCCACTGGCACCTCCCAGACCCACGCAGGGCTGTCCTGAGCTGCACGCCCAAGCCCTCCTTCCCTCCGCGCGGGGCTGACATTGCCCCCCACCCTACCTTCAAGTTCCTCCGTGACCCACTAGGGGTCGCACTCGACTTTTTTGGCAAAACTGGGTATACTGATCAAGTAGGCAAGAGCAAATGGGACAAATGCCCAATTTTGCCAGAAAAGTCAGGCCAGAACAGGGCTTAAAAAAGGGACTGTCCTGGCCAAAATGGGACATATGGTCACCTGATTTCCTATGAAGCCCTGATGCTTCCTTGTTCACGTGGAAGTGTTTCCTTGGTGCCCAGGAGCATGATAGAGCACTGCAGCCATTGCTCTCCACAGGCCACTTTTTCAAGTCCTTTACTCCCCTCCAAACAATGCAGGAGAACAGCTGGCCTTTGTAGCCTAGTCAATGTCATATTGTTTTCTTGTGCTACATGCTCTCTGAGGAAATAATACACTTTTCCCGTGTTATGGTGAGTCCTGCAGTACACAGTATTCCATATGGGCCCTGACATAATACCTGCTACCTTGTATAGAAACAGTATCACTTCTTTTGTTTTATATTCCATCTCTCTGTTAATATAACCTAATATCTTATTGGCTTTTTATTATTATTATTTATTAAAATGTAGCTGTATCCTGAGTGGATGGTTACAATAATTTTTCTATAACCCCTAGATCTTTTCCCTGATCTGCATGCGGATCCATGATGGCTCTCATTTAGCACATATTGCCCTGTGGGGGAGCACAGTCAGTTTTATTCACATTATTTAAGTATGGTTATTTTGTATTCAGATACTATTACTGTTCAGTCAGTTTTATAACAGAATACTCATTTAATGCTTGGGGTACGAGTGACAGCACAAAGAGAAGGGGATGTTGTTCATAGCCTAGATTTCTGAGCCGTCCGTATGTTTCTAGGGCTTCCAGCAACAAACTAGGGCAGTGGGGCCCTCTACATCAATGCATCTTTTTAGGCACTGTACATCGCATGCTTTTATTCCTACTGTACAATGTGTTCTTGTGTAATTACAAATGTATGTTTCCCATCACCACAAAGACTTCACATTGCTCAAAGCAAAACTTTCTTCAAAGGCTTTAAACTGTTGAAGGGGAGGCCCCCTTCTGAGAGCTATGATTGCTTGGGGTGATTCCTTCTTTAACTCATCCACAGTAGAACCATCAGCCAAATTCAACTGGCCTGCATCACACCGTGTCTGAACTGGCCCCAGGGTTGCATTTCAGCTTTGGAAAAGGGCATCTCTCAATTTTTAAATGCAAACTGGGGAAAAAAAAATCACTGCACTCTGTTTGTCCCAACAGGACAAGACGGGTTGAAACCATTTGTTCTTCTTCTTCATCTAAAACCTAAGGGAAGAAAACTGATTCTCTGATAAGATGTTTCCCACACTGGATATTTTCATTCACTAGCCGCAGCATAGAGAGATAAGGTTATTTGTTAGTGGCAGGAAGAGCTAAGCTGGAGGAAAATGGGAACACATATATATTGAGAGAGCCAGCATGCATTAAATATGAATAGGAAAGGGCCAGATACTGAAAACACTTCCTACTGTGTATAGCACTTATTATCAGGAATAACCCATTGATGCCGATGCTTTTATAATAGTCAATGGGACTACTCATGTCAGTGAGTTGTAATAAGTATTTGTAGGATAGGGACCCACATTTTAGAAGTGTGTAAGATCAAAAAAAGTGTGGCCACTATAAACTTATGCTTTTAATGCATATGTGCACATACACAGACGCAGTCATGAGTGATGGTATTTAAACATATAGATGGAGCAGTAGCCACGCTATTTTTAAATGTTGCCTAACATTTTCCATTATAATCCTTTGTTTCATAACTTTAATAGTACTAAGGTACTTATATGGCCCCATCACTGTCATATCTCAGCACCTACAATTTTTAGTGTATCTACCCTCACAACACTCCTGTGAGGTAGGAGGAAAAAACCCTATTCATACCATTTTTGTAGATGGGGCAAAGAAAGACTAAGGTTCTTAGGCACCAAATTTCAGTTAGGAACCTAAGTACCTCTAACAATCTGGGCCTAAGGTCACACAGGAACTATCTGATAGAGGAGACATCTGAACCCAGATCTCCCCAAGTCTAGGCTATAGCCCTAGTCACTGGGCCATACTTTCTCACAGACTTAGTTGCCCAGTCTGAAACTTTCTGTCTGTGATCTTGGCTTCATTTACAAGAAAAAAAGAGAGCTGTTTAAAAAATAGCTTTGGTTCCTCAGCGGTTTGGAGTAGCAACTTGAAATTTGACATGAGGATAGACTTGCAGTCAGAGAGGACACTTGATTCAGAATAAAAGCGCTGTATAAACTAGACCAGGAATATGCACTCTTATTCCAGAATAAGACTTTCCATTATGGGGAGTTATATAGTATAACTATAGCCATATAATTATACTGATATAATTATTTTGGTAAAATTCCCCATGTAGAGAAGCCTTCACCCTTTAAGGGTAATGGTGAATGGTGAACAAGCGGCACTGCCTGTGTGTTACAGTTTACCTAGGTGACATCTTTATAGGGTTGTTAAAATGAATCAGAAAGCATAATCTATTCTAAACTACTTATTATGGGATCAAAATGTCATTGGTTACATATGACTGTTACATTTCTTCTGCAGAAGAGATGTATCAATGGACTACTTTTACCAAGTTATTCAGAATAATACTAGTAAAACAAAATGTCATTCCAGTTATTTTTTTTTATTCTTTATTCCAGTTAGATGTTAAGCTCTTCTGAGCAAGGACTGTCTGTTACTATGCATTTGTATAGGGTATACAACTATGGTGGCTTCCCAATCTCAGTTGCAATCTTTATTATTATTTGTATTGCAGAAGTGCGTGGGATTTCCAGTCATGCTCCAAGACCCCACTGCGTGAGAAGTTCTGTAAACAGAACAAGGAGATGGTCCCTATTGCTAAGAGCTTACCACCTCACTAAATCTGTAGATGTTACTGTAATACAAATAATACCAACAATAATTAATACTGCTTGTTACACACACACTGGTAGAGCCTCCGCCTGCCCCCCTCATCTCCACTGCCCAATATTCACCAGGCTATTGTGTTTGGGGCCCATGTAATTGGACCCTGTGTACTTTAAGTTCCATGAGTCTAAACAGAGTCCAGTCACTGCCCCTGGCTGTGGTCTCTAGGCAGTTTAGGTGCAGATCCTCTGTTTAGCACTTCTTTGGAGAGTCACAGAGACTGCTCAGCCCCTGGCATTAGTGTTGTCCCCTCAAAGTTCCCTGTAGCTTAAGTACACACAGTCTCTCAGAGCGCTAACCATCCAGATATTCTGGGTTTACAGTTTAACTCTTTGGGGGACACATGACAGCAAAAGCCATAGAATTGCATAGTATTCTAAAGCAAATTACTCTTAACTTAGCACAAGAAATACACAGATCTAGACAAAATAATAAATACATCTGAACACATTTCCTTGCCTCTGTTTCCTGACTATTCTGGAGAGTTCTTTGGCTTGTGGCAGAGTGGAGTCCCGGCTACCCCGGCTGCACATTATTTTTCTTCAGCATCATGGAGTCTCTCCCTCACTCTGGCCTCTGCAGTCAGTGGCCTTTCATCTTTCTGTCCTCGATTAATCTTCTTCTGCTTCTCCTTTCTTTTCAGAATGGCTGGTGAGAGACTCACTCTTTTACGACTTCCCATTCCCTTTGTCAGGTGACCTATTCAGCCTCCTCGGGTGATCCAAATCCCTCACTAAGTGATCCACTGCTGACCATCCACTGCTGACTGAATGTAGTCAACGCTTTGTCCAAGGTGGCTCCCATGCAAATAGAGGACCATTAAAGTTTAATGACCTTCTGTTCTTAGTCCTATGCCAACATCCCTTGGCAGTTCAACATGCAGGTAAAAGGACAAGAGAAAGGGCAGCAAGCCCCACCTTCACAATGAAGTTTGTGGTGTGACATGGATACACAGGAACAGTTCATAATCTCAAAAAGAATTCATAAGTTGTGCATAGACAGATTCTCCAAAACATCACCCTACCATTACAAACTTCTGCCTCAAAACTACATTAACTGCCTTTCTCCACGCAAAAACCACACATATTTTTAAAGTGATGATGATTTTTAAAGCCAGCGATCCCTTTGTTAAAACATAACAAAATAAAGCCTCTCATCCTGGGGACTGAGATAGATTGTTTTACAAAGGTGTCCGCACCCTGCTCCCTAGGCTAAACAGGCATTAATCATGGTATTAGAATGTATAGGTAATAAACATTTGCTAACACTTAGGTACCTAAGCAAGAAAGAAAATCCCACTCACAGCATATCTCCTTCAGCATCTGTGAATAAGCTCATAGCTGAACTGGAAGGATGATGTAAAACAAGTGAAACTGAGATCAGAATGAGAGTCAGTGGCTGAGAATTCTGTTCAGAGCAGGATGAGAATTCTACTCCCCATCTAGGGCTTGATCCAGCAACTTTATGTCACTGATAGAAAAACTATCAGAAGCAGGATCAAGTCCCTAATATACAAGGACATGAATAATTCTGCAGACCATACGATATTAGTATTTTTTCTTAAAGGAACTCTCAAAAATTATAGCCTGTTCTATTTCCACATGGAATCAAAGAAATTTCAGGCTCATGGCGTTGGTGTTTGGAAAGTGTTTATTTTATATCTACAGTATCCATGACTGAGCAGATCTAGATCTGAATATATACATTTTTTGAGGGATGGAAAATATTTGTAGCTTATGATGTTAGGATTAAAGAGAACAAGATTCAGTTGTAA
The DNA here is from genome assembly GCA_007922305.1 of Dermatemys mawii. Classification (NCBI taxonomy): domain Eukaryota; kingdom Metazoa; phylum Chordata; order Testudines; family Dermatemydidae; genus Dermatemys; species Dermatemys mawii. The sequence goes on along the minus strand of ML677365.1, from coordinate 4,899,239 downwards.
AGAGCCTTCAATTATACTTCTGCTATGCAGAATCCTTGCAAGGAGATATATGCAAACTAGAAGAGGAATTTCATCTTTAACTCATTAGTTTTCCATGAAGAAACCACATGGCTGGACATTAAAGCACAACTCTATCATTCAGTACAAGCTGTGCTTTCATTTTTTCTGAACAAGAGCAGACAGCAAACTTTATTCTGTGCATGTTCTGATTTTAATAACGTAATAAAAAAAGCTTAAAAATTAAAATGAATTGAAGTCAATAGGAAAAAATCAGAGGCCACAAGCAGGTTCCAATACATACTGCACAGTGGGGTTTAAACTTTTCTCTCAGGAAGTTTTTCTCAACTCTGCCCTGAATACGATCACAGACGCTTTCTTCATGTCAGCAAAAATTGAAAAAAGGAACAGTTTAAAAGGAGGTAGGAGGGGAGTGGGAAATCTCTGAGTTATCAAGTCTTTTGACATTTACTATTATTTTCTATATAAAAACTTTGACATAAAACCCATCCCTTGTATAGCTGACTGGGTGTCAAGATAGGGAATAAACAGTAAAGTGCTAAATCATTACTTGCTCTCAGCTAAAAATAAATGTAAAATGTTCTAAAGTTTGACAATTTGACCTCTTTTAAGGTGATGAATGGATTTAGCAATTTCAGAGCAGATTGACATTTCAGAATATCATATCCAATATATAGCCTATTTTTCCAACTAATATGTTTTTATTTGAACCATTGTCCTTTTGTGTAGCAGGACTTTTTTTTAAGCCACAAGAAACTTTGTTCTCTTTTAGAGGTTCTTTGTCAAGGTCCTCTCCATAGATGTACTGCCACTATTGGCATTACTGAATTCAATAGGTTGGCACATTTCATCATCTCTCAAATCTTTAACAGTACCCACATGATGTATAATGTCATGAAATTCTGTGCTACTTGTATTTCAGTGTTGTATCATTGTGATGGTAAAGTATGGTATTTGGGCAATTCTGTCAAACCTGCATTCTCTAGGCAAAGTTCTAAAATAACATTACAAAATTATCCCATGTGGGGAATCGGCGTCAGGAAAAGATCTGAAGCCCTTAGTTTGTCATTGATTTAGAGCTTTCTTGGTGACATGTTTCTACATCTCCTATTGCTTGCTATGTATTAACTCTTATGAACTCCGAGGGAGTGCTGATTCCACTTAGTGGATTTTGAATGCCCAGTGCTATGGCCACAGTGTGTTTGCCACAACAGTTGGAATTGAGTAGATAATTGGTTACTCTGTGCTTTTGGTGTGCTATAGAGGAAGTCCTTCAGGAAGTGTAGAGATGCCACAGTTCTTCTACACTCTAGATACAATCTTTGGTTTCCTATGACACATTTCATGGTGGGGGCAGAAACAAAGTATACAGAACAGGGCAGTCTCAGGCTGTAGCCAGACAATAATAGGAAGTGTTGTTATCTCATTGCTGTATCTCAATACTTCCCAGGATCACCAGAACCTTGGTCGAAATGGGTTGGGATGGGACCAGAAAGCTCCATCCCCTCCCTGGCCCTGGCCCTGGCCCTGCTCCTCCTCTTTCCCCAAGGCCCTGCCCAGTCCATGACCTCATCCCCTGCTCCTGCTTTGCCCCTGAGATTCCACCCCCTTTCCAGGCCAAAAGCTGGAGCCTGGCTATGGTAAGAGCTGCCCAGAGAGCCTGGGGGGCTAAGGAGAGCACCTCACCAGGGGCGCCAGAATAATTGGGGCAAGGGGCCCCACTCTCCCACTTTTTGAAAGTGGCCACATCTGGCCCATTGACTTTTCACCACAGGCCCTGTGCCCACCCCACCTATTCCCCTGAGGCCCCAATCCCCTCACCCAGGCCAGCAGCTGAGGCCCAGCTGGGGACCCCAAGCAGCAGTAGGGTGCTGCGCCACAGACCCTCCACCTGCCTGGGGAAGGGGGCTGAGAGCAGCCCCCTGGCCATGTCCTGCACCACAGGCCCCCTGCCCAGGGCAGATGGAGGGTCTGTGGCTCCCCACACTGCCCACATTGATCTTACCATGGCAAGGCTGCAGCATCCAAACCGGAGCCAGGCTGGGGTAAGAGCCAGGTGGGCAGCTGTCGGGATCTACGGACACTCCTACTCTGGGCTTGGGGCCCACAGGACAGGGGCATGGGCCCGGGACTACTATTCCCCTCCTCTGCATTCCAGGCAGGTGGAGGGTCCTCGGCTCCCAGCCCGCTCCAGCTTCTGACTTGACCAGAGTAGGCTCTCAGGTGGAAGAGGAGGGTCAGGGTGGGGCCTCGGATGGAAGAAGCAGGGTGGAGCCATTGAGAGGCTGGGGCTCCGGCCCCTGAACTTTTGGGAAGGCTCCACCACGCTTGCCCTGGACCTTCCACATGCCCATGGTGGCCTGCCCAAGGAGGTGGGGACATGGGCCAAGGGCTGCACATGGGCACTCCAGCATCCTGCCCAAGGCAGGTGGAGGGTCCAGGACTCCCCACAGTGGCGTAAGGTCCCTGGGAAGCTTTTACGAGGGGCTAGCTCCAGTTTCCAGCCGGGTGGGGGATGGAACTTTGGAGGAAGAAGAGGAATAGGGGTGGGAACATTGAGAGGGCCTGCACCAGGAACAGGATGGCACCATGGGCAGGGGCTGTATTTCACGGTGGGGTAGCTCCCCCACTGTGAAGTACAGCCCCTGCCTTTGCCCCTCTGCATCTGCTCAAGGCTTGTGGTTTGGGGGTGGGGGGGAATAGGTCCCCCACCCCTAAACTACACCCATATTAAAACGGCATGCCCCCTGTTCTGGAGCCTGTGATTGTTCCTGTTCATAGTAATGGGTTTATCTTGACACCAGTGTGCTTGTCTATCAGACGCAACTCCTCAGACAGTCTGGAGAGGGTGCAAAGGTGGGTTCTCCTCCTGACATTCCTGGAAGGAGTTCTCACTCAGCTAGAATTCCTCCTGCCCAGCTCATGGCCTTGAGAGTCAGCAACTTACTGTCCTAGAAGGAAGCAGGTCCTTTAATTCCTAGTCATACGGCTGACCCAAGTGCAGGTACTCAAAATAGGAATGGAGTCGGGGGTAGAGGGGAAGAAACCACAGCTATGAGGATCTACTCTGCATAGACAAGTCCCCTGCCATAAAAAGGTGGTATTGCCAACCCCAAATGTTCAAAAATCATGAATCAGGCTCAAAGGGATGAATGTAATCACAAATTCTTACTAGTACGGTGGCTGGTTCCAGCCCCCAGAAGTGGTGGGGGCTTGGCTGGAAGGGGCAAGGCCTTGGGAGGAAGCGGTGGGGTTGAGGGGGATCAGTCCCTCCATGCTGCCTGACCTTCACTGCCTGGGGCTCCGGCGGTGATTTAAAAGTGCCTGGGGCTCTTGCGACTGCCACAGTAGCAGTGGCGACGGCCAGCAGCCCTGGGTCCTTTTAAAATGCTGGCCCGGGGGAGCTGCCCTTTTGCCCCCACATCGGTGGCCCAGGGAGGGGCAAAAGGTGCAATGATTTTGAAGCACTGCAGCAGCGCTTTAAGGACTCTTAAAGTGGTGCCATGGCAGCACTTTAATGTTGCTGCCCCTTCCCACCCCCATCAGTGATCCTGCTGCTGATGCTACTGGAAGGCCCACCGATGGAGGAGGCAAAAGGGGCAGGGGTGTTAAAGTGCTGCCATGGCAGCGCTTTAACATGGGCTGTGTAGAGGCCGGTACCAGCTTCTTATCGATACACCGTACCGGCCGGTACCGGCTAACTTTCACTCCTGCAGATTCACCAAAAGTCATGAGACTGGCTTTAAATTCACAAGATAATGTAAAAATAATAGATTTAGTGTTCTTTTTATTTGCCTTCTATTTTTTTGAGCCTTCAGGGTGGATTGGGGTTTCCCCACAGTCACAAGGACTAGTAACATACTTTTTTCTTTAAGAATGAAGACTGAAATCATCACATGTTCACTTGACTCGAGGAGCTGGGGCTTTAAGGAAAACAATAACTATCATGAGGAAGACTCTGTAGCACCTTAGAGACTAACCAGAAATAAACTGGTTAGTCTCTAAGGTGCTACTAAGTCTTCCTCGTCTTATTTATGGATACAGACTAACACGGCTGCTAATCTTAAATAATTATCATGAGACTCCTGACAAAATCATGAGAGTTGGCAACACTGTCAGGGGACTGAGGGAAAATTAAATTCAGCTCCTAATATATTAATTCCAGTCTGATATTTTGTTTTTTCATATATACCCATTTTAAATTGTCACAGTGAAATGTGAACAAAACATAATTGAATGCTAATGCCAGGGAAATTCATCAAATTCCAAAAACATTTAGTGAAAGAACAGTGGGAAATCTCTTGATATCTTGTGCATGCACATACAGAAAAGGAGCAGAGAGCGTGGCAAGGGGATGGTACAGACATAAACAAAGTATACTGATTCATGAAACTAAATAGACAGTTTTTAGAAAGACGAGCCAGCCTGTAGGTAGACTTAACTTCCTTCACCATCCCTTGCATGGCAAATAATCAGAGGATGTTCTAATCCTGGCCTGGAACATTGTATCCAATATACTAGGAAAAACAGTCTTTCCATAATCAGGAAGTCTGTCTGTATAGCTCTCTTCATGTGTATAGACAGATAAGCAGATATAGTATAAGACAGCCTGGCTGACATAAGTCTTTATCAGGATGAGGTTTGAGATGGTTACCTTACACAAAAATGATGAAGTCAAGAATGAGTTAGGCATTACAAACAGGTGGCAAGAACATACCCCAACCCCCATATGTCTATCCAGTTATTTATATGACCTTTACCCACAGAGTATTTGAGGGTAAAATGGTATTATCCTCATTTAATAGATGAAGAAATGAGACCCAAGATAGCTTACGTGATTTGCCTAAGGTTGCAGCAGAGCGAAGAACAGAACAGAAGGGCCATATGGCTTTGAGCTAAGGGCCGTATGCCTTTGAGCTCATGCAGTAGAGGCTCATGCATTAAACTACAGAGGCCCAGGGGTTTTGGAGGGCAACAAAAATGATTAGGAGGTTGGAGCACATTCCTTATGATGAGAGGCTGAGGGAAAGGGGATTTAGTCTGCAGAAGAGAAGAAGGAGGGTTTGATAGCTGCTTTCAACTACCTGAAACGTGGTTCCAAAGAGGATGGATCTAGACCGTTCTCAGTGGTACCAGATGACAGAACGAGGAGTAATGGTCTCAAGTTGCGCTGGGGAAGGTTTAGGTTGAATATTAGGAAAACCTTTTTCACTAAAAGGGTGGTGAAGCACTGGAATGGGTTACCTAGGGATGTGGTGGAATCTCCTTCCTTAGAGGTTTTTAAGGTCAGGCTTGACAAAGCCCTGGCTGGGATGATTTAGGTGGGGAGTGGTCCTGCTTTGAGCAGGGGCTTGGACTAGATGATCTCCTAAGGTCCCTTCCAACCCTGATATTCTATGATTCTGTGATAACCCACATCTTCCAAGTTCTTACGTGGGGACTTAGCTACTAGTCAAACTTCCTTTCTGTGGATAGTACCAAGGCCTTCTCTAGTCTCCCCATTGGTCTTTCAGCTTCTTCTCTTGGGTTCACTTGCTTCAGCCTGATGGCAACACAACTCAGTGAGATAGGACAGCTCTGCTCTTTTTCCCTGTCCGAGAGTGAATGGTAAGTATAGGTTCCAGAAACTTTCTCTCTCCACACCTCTCTGTCAAGTTATGTGGTTCTATTGCCTGGGTGGGACATGTGTGGGACAGTATGCGGACAACAGTAATCTTAAAAAAATCCCAAGACAGAAAATCAAATTAAAACTAAAGAAACAGTTTGCTTGACATATCTATTTTATAAGACGGGCTAATCTAGATAAGGCATTTTCAGTTTAGTTATAGAGAAAAAAAGTGAAATACCTTGAAAGTAATCCTCTCTGACCAGACTGTCATCATTACTTTTTCACTAGAAACCTATTCCTCAGTCGTGTGACCCAGGAATTTGTTTTTCAAGTCTCCTCCTCAGAGTCTGTCCACTTGTTTGGATAGTCCTCTCTTGGCCATCCGTGCATCTCCCAAGTGTTAAAGCAGGGGTCGGCAACCTTTCAGAGGTGGCGTGCTGAGTCTGCATTTCCTCAGGGCTTTGCGAGCCGGTCTGGAAGGGGTGGGGCTTAAAGTGGGGCGGCACTTCAGGAAGAAGGGGAGGGGCTGGAGAGATCAGTCCACCCCACTGTGGGGTTTTCCCTGTAGGCTAATGCCAGCAGGGGTCTCAGCCCGCTGCCAGCCTGGGTGAGTGGGGCAGGCAGGGAGACTGGCTGACAAGGAGCCAGCAGGGGGAACTCCAGAGCGGGGGCACGCTGAGTGGTTCAGCCCACCCCTGCTTTGGGGTTTCCCCTGCAGGCTTCTGCCAGCTGGGGTCCGCTGCCTGCCCCAGTCAGCTCCCACTGCTATCATGGGTATAGGGAACCCAGGCTGGCAACGGGCTGGCAGGAGCCTGCAGGGGAAACCCCAAAGTGGCGGCAGGCTGAGCGCTTAGCCCGCAGCTGCTCTGGGGTTTCCCGCGCAGGCTCCTCCTAGCTGGGGTCTCAGCCCATCTACCAGCCTGGGTGAAGGAAACCCAGGCTAGCAGGGGGTGCTGAGTGGGGCAGGCAGTGATACCCCAACTGGCAAGGGACCAGCAGGGGAAACCGCAGAGCTGGAGCAGGCTAAGGGCTCAGCCTGCTGCCGCTTTGGGGTTTCCCCTGCAGGCTCCTGCCATCCGGGGTCCCGCCGTCTGCCCCAGTCAGCTCCCACTGCTAGCCTGGGTGTAGGGACCCCAAGCTGACAGTGGGAACTGAGTGGGGCAGGCAGTGGGACCCCGCTGGCAAGGGGACAGCGGGGGAAAACCCAAAGTGGTAGTGGGCTCAGCGCTTAGCCGGCCACCGCTCTGGGGTTCCCCCGCTGGCCCCTTGCCAGCCAGGGTGCCACCGCCTACCCGAGTCAGCTCCCGCTGCTAGCCTGGGTGTAGGGAACCGAGGCTAACAGCAGGAGGTGAGTGGGGCAGGCGGCGGGACCCCGGCTGGCAAGGGGCCAGCTGTGAAAACCCCAAAGCAGCGGCGGGCTGAGCTCTCCGCCATGTGCCAGGGGAAATTGGCTCGCGTGCCATAGGTTGTCGACCCCTGTTTTAGAGGCCATTAACATATCACAGTGAGATTTCATTAACCTTTACATAGAGGAGTCTGTGATCAGAGGTCCCACTGGAGAGTAAGGTCACATGACTGTTGCCTCCCAATTATCTGTGGGGTTTTTTTTCACCCTTCCTGTCTCTGGGGCTGGTATGTCACAAGTCCCAACAATTTCCATTTCTTTAAAGCTGGTGATTAGCTGTTGATTCGTACAGTTGTTCCTTTGTATAGGAATCAGTTCATGCCTTCCAGCTCAATAGACACAGTCTACATGACTGCTAAACACAGGGACAACTCAGATGTGCCCCTTTTAAAATTTCTTTAATTAATTTCTCTTATCATAACACAGGGGTGGCCAAACTTACTGACCCTCCGAGATGCATATGATAATCTTCCTAAGTCTGATAGCTGGGCGCATCTACTGGGATTCGGGCCTTCAGCCGTGCTCCCACTGAAGCCCTGAGACCCCCGTCCCTGTGGAGCAGAAGTCTCTAGCCCCAGAAGTCCCGAGCTCCCCCAGCCCCAGTCTGGTAGGTGGAGATATTTGCACTTTAACTGTAAAAGAGGTACATTCGGGTCACAAGCTGCAATTTGACCACCCCTGCCATAAAACATACGTTACTGACAGACCCCAGATTGTCTCATACTCCCAAATACCATATTTTTCAGTTACGGCATATATCTAGGAACATTTTTAAAAATCATTTTAATTGATTTTGAAATTAATGGTGCTATTTTTGTGCCCCTTCACCTGTCAATTGAGGTTACTTTTTCTTCCCTAGTTAGTTCCTCAGGTCCTCTTCCCTCCCCTGGCTTCCCCTTGGATCAGAAATGGAGTTAAATCATTCCCTAGCTCCCCCCGACCAGTCCCCACCTGTAATTTTAAGAATGTAAGATCAAGCATTCAAAAAAAGAATCAGGAAATTCCAGTAACGTTAACTCAGTCACCATGCATATCCTGTATATTTTATGGTATACATGAATAACAAAGAGTAATATAGTGGGACCATTAATGTAGATGTTCCCCACCTGCAGTAGTAAAATTTACTGGTGTATTGAGGTATTTACCATTCTAAGTATAAGGAATACTACATACAGAGTGGTAAGCGTAATTACTTTGGTACAATATGTGTCAGTTTGTTAATGATGCCAATTGCAAATTAGGATTTACACTGAATGAAGAAAAAAAATATGACTTATGTGCATTGTGGGAGATTGCACTTAATGAATGTTTTTATTAGGTTTTATCTTTAAAAATCCCCCAAATTAACAGAAGAAAGAACATGAAAATCTAAAGGTATTGCAGATATTGCACGTTACAAACTCTGCTGGCTCCATTACACGTCAATGAGGCACCTCCTATAAGAGCTACTGATTCAGGCCCATAACAGCTGTGCACTCAAATTCAGTGCATTGATGTTTAAGTGGATGCCAATAGATTTAAGGATATTTTCTGCTGTGGTTTTATGTTTTTTTTAAAAGGATCCATCTTTGTTAAACCTATACCTCTCTCCCCACTGTTTTTTCCTCCAAACAATGAACTACCATTACTGGGGACTATACTTATGCCAAGAATGCATCCTCAATTATTTTCACTGTAGCTCTATCTAGAACAGTGTGTATAATTGTTTTATTCCACCCTCATTGAGTGTTTCAAAAATAACGTACACGTGGAAAGAGGGATTATAATGGTAACTCACTTAGAACTTTAACTTGAGTGGGTTCTGCCAAGTGCCCTCTTATCTCCAGCATTTTATCTCCTATTAGTTACCATGTGTTAGCTAACAAGAGTTCAGAACACACCTCTTTTCCCCTAGCAAAGACATAGCCTATAACATATTTGGTCTGAAGGCCTCATTTTACATGGTTGCAGGCAATTTATTCTGTTCAGCACTATGTGAATTTGCACCTCTCAACTTTCACTTCAAGTTTTAGGAGAGAAGAACTTCCAAATCTCAAAGAAGTTCTGAGCCATAACTGTCTAATTTCACCTAACTTTGCATTCAAAGCTTATAAAATCACAAGGCTATTATTGTATTGATCCAAAACCATAAGACATCCTTAGTTGCATCAAAATAGTTATGCATGTTCACAGACTTTTAGACAAGCCTGTTTCTTTCTTGAAGAAGAATTGTATAGATACAATTATTGTATCTATAATATGTATTATGTGTGGAGAAAAAGGAAAATCCAGCTTTCTATAACAGCTGTCCAAAATCTGTGGCTGTAAAGCAACATCAAATATTGTAATATGGGGGAGAAGAAGGTCAAAGAAAAGGGGAAAAATTAAACAAGGAGAAAATGGAAGTAACAAAGAGCAGCCTCCTAAAAGCAATAGAAAAATTGAACACTAGCAGAGGTTGGAAAGTAGATATGGGGTCATATGGTTCATTCCTGCAAGGGGCTGAGCACTTTGGGCCAGAAGTACAAAGGTGCCCATAAGCACCTATTAGGATTTACAAAGAAACTTAAGTGATTTAAGTACACAACTCTCTTTAACTTTCAGAGTAAGGATTCAAAACAGGCTCTTCTACCTTTGCCCTGAATGCCCTAACCATTGGGCTACGTGGTTCTTCACTTCCACCCTGAACCTGAGAAACCTTTCACATGAAAGTTTTGTCAAAACCATTATGTTTCCATGAAAAGTTTAGGTTTTGAAAAATTGGCATTTTCTAATGAAAAATTAAAAAAATTAAAAAATAATAATAAAAATCAAAAAATTCTCAAGAAGCTCTATTAAATTCCTTTGTAAATCTGGCCCTTTGGCCCAAATCCAGCAAAGATTAAAGATGCTTAGCTTTCAGTAGTTCCATTGATTTCAATGGGCTTAGGATCAAGTCCTTAAACCATAGAACAGTGTTGTTGTGCAATATTAAATGGATACTGTAGTCACCCTACCAGTGGCTGCATTTCAGAGGAAAATGAAATCATCATAAGAACAGCCATACTGGGTCAGACCAAAGGTCCATCAAGCCCAGTCTCCAGTGGCCAATGGCAGGTGCCCCAAAGGGAATGAACAGACAGATTATGTTTTCCAATGTGCATTGCTTTGCACTGATCAACATTGAATTTCATCTGCCATTCTGTTGCCCTGTCACCCAGTTTTGTGAGATCCTTTTGTAGCTCTTCATAGTCTGTCTGGGACTTAACGATCTTGAGTAGTTTTGTATCATCTGCAGATTTTGCCACCTCACTATTTACCCCTTTTTCCAGATCATTTATGAATATGTATAATAGGACCAAGCCCAATACAGATCCCTGGGGGACACCACTATTTACTTCTCTCCATTCTGAAAACTGAGCATTTATTCCTACACTTGGTTTCCTATCTTTTAACCAGTTACCAGTCCATGAGAGAACCTTCCCCCTTATCCCATGACTGCTTATTTTGCTTAAGAGCCTTTAGTGAGGGACCTTGTCAAAGGCTTTCTGAAAATCTAAATACACTATATGCACTGGATCTCCTTTATCCTCATCCTTGTTGACCCCCTAAAAGAATTCTGGTAGATTGGTGAGGCATGATTTCCCTTTACAAAAAACATGTTGAGTATTTCCCAACAAATTATGCTCATCTATGTGTCTGACAATTTTGTTCTTCATGATAGTTTCAACCAATTTGCCCGGTACTGAAGTGAGACTTATCGGCCTATTGTTGCCAGAGTCACTTCTACTGGCATCACATTAGCTATCCTCCAGGCATTTGGTATAGAAGCTGATTTAAACAATAGGTTACAGATGACAGTTAGTAGTTCTGTGTAGCGGGGTGATCTCTCTGCTTTGTTTTAACCTTCTGAAGGGGTTAAAACAGCCCTGCAAAAAGCTGTGGCTGGGGAAAGCAGCTGGCTTTTATAAGAGGGCTGGGGAACAGAAGCTGGAGGAGTCTCACTCTAGCCCTGGAGGGAGGGAGCCTAGCTGCTGGGGAACATATGGTACCTGAAACTGGAGCAGTGTTGGGGAATAAGGCAAGGGAGCTGGATAAACCCCCAGGCTGCAGGTCTTGGTGAAGACCTATACAGGTACTGGGATTGCAGAGGTGCAGCCCGGGAGTAAGCAGAGGCAGCTGGTCCTAACCCCTTGCCAATGATGAGTGACCATTACAGATTGCAGTCTGCCCGAGGGTTGGGGGTTCCCCTGGGAGGGGAGACCCAAGACAGAACCCTGAGGTAAAGAGGCACCAGGATCCAGGAGGGACATGGGGGCCTTAAGGCAGGTGAGACACCAGCCAGCAGAGGGCACTCCAAGCTGGAAAAGAGCTAATTTCCTGGACGACCAGCAGGAGATGCCACGTAGGTGAGTCTTGATACGCTACATTCTGCAATTTCACATTTGAGTTCGTTCAGAACTCTTGGATGAATGCTATCAGGTTTGGGAGAGTTTTTACTGTTTAGTTTATCAATTTGTCCCAAAACCTCCTCTAATGGCACCTCAATTTGGGACAGTTCCTCAGATCTGTCACCCAAAAAGAATGGCTCAGGTTTGGGAATCTCCCTCACATCCTCAACCATGAAGACTGATGCAAAGAATTAATTTAGTTTCTCTGCAATGGCCTTATCGTCTTTGAGTGCTCCTTTAGAAACTCAGTTGTCCAGTGCCCCCACTGGTGGTTTAGCAAGCTTTCTGCTTCTGATGTATTTTTTTAAAAAATGCTATTATTTTGGAGTCTTTGGCTAGCTGTCCTTCAAATTCTTTTTTGGTTTTTCTAATTATATTTTTACACTGCATTGCTGGAGTTTATGCTCTTTTCTATTTCCCTCATTAGGATTTATCTTCCACTTTTTAAAGGATACTCACTGCTTCTTTTCCTTTGTTGTTTAACCATGATGGTTCTTTTTTGGTTCTCTTACTATGTTTTTAAAATTGGGATATATATTTAAGATGAGCCTCTATTATGATATCTTCAAAAAGTTTCCAAGCAGCTTGCAGGGATTTTACTTTTGGTACTGTACCTTTTAATTTCCATTTCACTAACCTCCTCATTTCTGTGTAATTCCCCTTTCTGAAATTAAATGCTACTGTGTTGGGCTGCTGTAGAGTTTTCCCCACCACAGGGATGTTAAATTTAATTATATCATAGTCACTATTACCAAGCGGTCCAGCTATATTCACCTCTTGGACCTGATCCTGGCCTAAATCAAGAATTGCCTCTCCTCTTGTGGGTTTCAGGACTAGCTGCTTCAAGAAGCAGTCATTTAAGGTGTCAATAAACTTTGTCTCTGCATCCCTTCCTGAGGTGATATGTACCCAGTCAATATGGGGTAGTTGAAATCCCCCATTATTATTATTGAGGTTGTTTTTAAAATAGCCTCTCTAATCTTCCTGACCACTTCAGAGTCACTAACACCATCCTGGTCAGGTGGTCTGCAATATAGCCATACTGCTATATTCTTCTTTTTCAAGAATGGAATTACTATCCATAGAGAACAATTTAGTTCGTTTAAGATTTTTACTTCATTTAATTCTATGCTGTCTTTTACATATAATGCCATTCCCCCACCAGCATGGCCTGTTCTGTCCTTCCGATATATTTTGTATCTTTGTATTACTGTTTCCCATTGATTATCCTTCTTTCACCAGGTTTCTCTGATGCCTATTATATCAACATCCTCATTTAATACTAGGTGCTGTAGTTCACGTGTCTTATTATTTAGACTTCTAGCATTGGTATATAAGCATTTTAAAAACTTGTCATTTTTTGGCTGTCCCCCTATTGTGTGACGTAATTAAATAGGATTTTTTTTTCATTTGACTTTTTCTCATCAGCTCCTCCCTGTACTTTGTCATTTTCCACCCTCTCCTCCTTATTAGGACATAGGGAATCTCCATGTATAGATCCTCCCCAATGGATGTCCTGCATACCTCTCGGCTTTCCCCCCGCACTTAGTTTAAAAACTGTTCTATGACCTTGTTAATTTTAAGCACCAGCAATCTGATTCCATTTTGTTTTAGGTGAAGCCCATCCTTCCTGTATAGGTTCCCCCTCTTCCAAAAGCTTCCCCAGTTCCTGATAAAGCTAACTCCCTCCACCCTACACCATTGTCTCATCCACGCACTGAGACCCTGTCTAACTGCCTGTCTAACTGGCCCTGCACGTGGAACTGGAAGCATTTCAGAGAATGCTACTGTGGAGGTCCTGGACTTCAATCTCCTACCTAACAGCCTAAATTTGGCCTCCAGGACCTCTCTCCTATCCTTCCCCATGTCATTGGTATCTACCACCAGCAGCTCCTGCCCAGCATTACACATAAGCCTATCTAGATGTCTCGAGAGATTTGCAACCTTCGCACCAGACAGACAAGTCACCATGCGGTTCTCCCGATCACTGCAAACCCAGCTATCTATGTTTCTAATAATCAAATCACCCATTACTAATACCTGTCTCTTCCTAATAACTGGAGTTCCCTCCCACAGAGAAGTATCCTCAGTGCAAGAGGATACCACAACATCATCTGGGAGGAGAGTCCCAACCATCACCATATATAGTTTGTTAATCACTTTGGGATTCTTCAGAATAAAAAAAAACACATAGGCCAAAATTTGCAAACTTGAGTCCTTAAAAGGAAGACAATTAAATTCACATGAAGGCACCTAAGTACATTCAAGATTGTGAGGCACTTAAATACTTCAGTAATGGAGACCCCATAAATTCCTAATGTAGTCAGATGTATAGCTAACCAAGCAGCCTGATTTGCACAGGTGATGAACCTTGCAACTCCCATAGACTTCATCTTTCTGCTCTGTGTTGCCCTGAACATCGGACACACAATTCCTGTGTTACTGATTTGAGTTTGTTTTGGTTTCAGCTTCAATCATCTCCCTGATTCATTTTACTTTATTTGTTATGACTAAAAAAAGAACGAAAGAAAGAACAAAAGAACTAAACTGATATGCTAATTTGCAGACGAAACAAACAGTTAAAGTAAAATGAGGATATTTTAGAACAGAGTGGGAATTTCTGTCAAATAAAATAGAATAATTTACTATATAATTAGATGGTTCTTCAGATTTCTTACCTAAAGCATTTCTCTCTGCCAGAGCCTGTTCCCACAATACATGAACAAACGCAGATTAAAGATAAGAGTTCTGCTCTGGGTCATTGTTGAATGTAGTTTATTTCAGATGATTAGATATCAATTTCAATAAAGTGTGTTTGAAAATGTAGAACAGTGATGACTGTGCAAAAGTTTGTAATATAGATCGACTGCTAGATTAGACAGAACAGGAGGTACCTTCTGTAAAAGGAGTGGTTAGAGATCAGTACAACTACTATAAGAATAAGGACAAAGGTGTAAATTACATACATGACATGGGTTCAGGGCTAGCTGTGTCCTCTACTGGTTTCTTATTGAGTACACTCCTTCCAGGCCTTAGGCCTTAAGCCATCTCTCTGGGTTAGAATTCATAGAATCATAGAAGATTATGGTTGGAAGAAATCTCAGGAGGTGATCTAGTCCAACCCCCTGCTCAAAGATCATCCCAGCCAGGGCTTTGTCAAGTCAGGCAGTAAAAACCTCTAAGAATGGAGGTTGCACCACTCCCTAGGTAACCCATTCCAGTGCTTCACTACCCTCCTAGTGAAATAGGTTTTCTTACTATCTAACCTAGACCTCCCACACTGCAGCTTGAGACCATTGTTTCTTGTTCTGTCATCTGCCACCACTTTGAACAGCCTAGCTCCATCCTCTTTGGAACGCCGCCTTCAAATAGTTGAAGGCTGCTACCAAATCCCCCCTCATTCTTCTCTTTTACAGACTAAATAATCCCAGTTTCCTCAGCCATTCCTTATAAGTCATGTGCCCTAGCCCCCTAATTATTTTCATTGCCCTCCACTAGACTCTGCAATTTGTCCACATCCTTTGTGTAGTGGGGCCCCCAAAACTGGACACAATACTCCAGATGTGGCCTCACCAGTGCTGAACAGAGGGGAATAATCACTTCCCTTGGTCTGCTGGCAATGCTCCTACTAATGCAGCCCAATATGTCATTAGCCTTCTTGACAACAAGGGCACATTGTTGACTCATATCCAGCTTCTCGTCTACTCTAATCCCCAGGTCCTTTTCTGCAGAACTGCTGCCTAGCCATTTGGTCCCTATTCTGTAGCAGTGCATGGGATTCTTCCATCCTAAGTGCAGGACCCTGCACTTGTCCTTGTTGAACTTCATCAGATTTCTTTTGCCCCAATCTTTCAATTTTTCTAGGTCACTCTGGACCCTATCCCTACCCTCCCGGTTATGTATCTCTCTCCCCAGCTTAGTGACATCTGCAAACTTGCTGAGGGTTCAATCCATCCCATTATCCAGATCATTAAAGAAGATGTTGAACAAAACAGGCCTCAGGACAGACCCATGGGGCACTCCGCTTGATACCAGCTGCCAACTAGACATTGAGCTGTTGATCAGTACACATTGAACCTGATGATCTAACCAACTTTCTATCCACCGTATAGTCCATTAATCCAATCTATACTTTTTTAACTTTCTGGCAAAAATACTGTGGGAGACCATATCAAAAGCTTTGCTAAAGTCCAGATATATAATGTCCACCACTTTCCCCATATCCACCGAGCCAGTTATCTCATTACAGAAGGCAATCAGGTTGATCAGGCATGACTTTCCCTTGATGAATCCATGTTGACTGATCCTGACCACCTTCCTCTCCTCCAAATGCTTTAAAATGGATTCCTTGAGGACCTGCTCCATGACTTTTTCGGGGACTGAGGTGAGGTCTGTAGTTCCCCAGATATTTGCCTTTTTCCAATTGTCCGGGACCTCCCCTGATCACCACGAGATTTCAAAGGTGATTGCAAAGTCATTGGCCATTACATCAGCCAATTCTCTCAGCACCCAGGGATTCATTGCATCTGGCCCCATGGACTTGTGCATGTCCAGCTTTTTTGAATAGTTCTTAACCTGTTCTTTGACCACTGAAGGTTGTTCACCTCCTCCTCATACTGTGCTGCCCACTGCAGCAGTCTGTAAGATGACCTTGTCTGTGAAGACTGAGGTTAAAAAAAGCATTGAGTACTTCAGCTTTTTCCACATCATCTGTCTCTAGGTTGCCTCCCCTATTCGGTAAGGGTCCTACACTTTCCCAGATCTTCTTCTTGTTGCTAACATTACCTGTAGAAACCCTTCTTGTTACTCTTCACATCCCTTGCTAGCTGCAACTCCAATTGTACCTTGGCCTTCCTGATTACATCGCTGCAATTCTTAGTCTGGGTTCCTGAGCTACAGTATCTGTGAACCAACTGTGATTGCTCAGGTCCGACTGGGCTTGGCTACATGCAGTTCTTTTCTTTGGGAGCTCTGAGCATTGGTGAATATAGTGACTCCGGCCAGTACAGGCATGTCACCTCTTAGGAGTATTTAACATAAGCGATTTCAGCTTTATGCGGTCCGCAAAATAAAAAAAAGGGAGGAATTTTTTTAAAAAAAACTTCTTGCAGGGGGAGCAATTTCGCCTCCCATTGAAGTGAATGGGTTCTGGCTATACACGGTTTCCGCGGAACGGAACCCTCGCGCAAGTCGCGACATGCCTGTATTCTTAAAAACAAATTGTTTAACTTAACGGTAGGAACTCAGCACAGCATATGACAAAAGGGTTGAACTATCTATACTCATAATTAGTGTTGTGAAGGCTAGGACTATAACAGAGTTTAAAAGAGAACTGGATAAAGTCATGGAGGTTAAATCCATTAATGACTATTAGCCAGGATGTGTATGGCATGGTGTCCATAGTCTCTGTTTGTCAGAGGGTGGTGATGGATGGCAGAAGAGAGGTCACTTGATCATTACCTGTTAGGTTCACTCACTCTGGGGACCTGGCATTGGCCACTGTTGGTAGACAGGATACTGGGCGGGATGGCCCTTTGGTCTGACCTAGTAGGCCATTTTTATGTTCTTATAACAGTAACTAAAGACTTAAGCAGACCTATCTTTCCCAGCCTCTGAAGCCTGAGGCTCAATTTCCTCCCCAACATCCTCTGCCTCAGTCTCCCCTTAACCATGTGAGCTTCTTCAGAGAGCATGTGTCTTTAAGCATCACTGGGGCTTTGGATCTTCCTACCTTATAGAAATTGGGAAAAATGTGTCTGGTAGGCTAAGTTGGTGGCCAAGCCAGGGGATCAAAGTGACTGTCTCTTCATTGTTCCCCAAGTGTTTACCCAAAGTTGTGACTATCAGGAATCAAGTCCCTTCCTGAGTGTATTTTGTGACAAACATGATAGTGAATGTATGCATACTGTACATAAAACAATAACCCAATCAAGATACAGCATTCGTAAACTATTATAGACATCTCCAAACCTGTCACACTCTCTTTCCTGTTGCAGCCTACTGCAACAGGAAAGAAAGAGAGTGTGACAGGTGTTTTCTTCCCCCCTTGCAGACTCTCGATTTACAAATTGTTTGGCTATTGGCTCAATGGTGATAGCAGAAGCAGACAGATACATTGTGTGTTCTTTGTATGGATGTGATAATGCACCTCATACTTATAGGAAAGTCAACATAGGGACCATTGCAAGAAGAACCTTGTAACTAAGTTAAGTGAATAGTCTCACTGAGGCCTTCTGGAATTTTTTTCATTCTAACTTCACCTCCTTCCATTATTCCAAACTGCTGCTGCCAAAATCATATCTCTCACCTATCACTTTTACTATGTCACCTCCCACCACAGACATTATGAGTCAGCTTCTTTTTAGTCCCTAGTTTGCTGCATGTCAAGTTCAGAATCTTGTCCTTGTTTTCAAGGTCTTATACCACATCATCTCCTCTGACCTAGTCCCTTGCACATGCAGTCCCAATCCAAATCACTGCTCTGCCAAGCATACCAGCCTTAATATCTTATCCATGTCCACTCACAAACATTGACTTCTTTGTACATTCACCTTTATGCTTGAAATGCTTCCTCCAAAATCCATTGGTCGTGCTTCCATATTCATCTCATTCTAATCACATCTGAAATCCCACTTCTGCAGCTACCTCTAACAAATATAAATGAATTATTAAAATGATAACATATTTAATGCCACAAGGGCATATACGCTGAGTAATCCCCCAAATCATATATCAGTGACCTATATCCTTCCTTATCCTGATACCATACTGGTATATGATATATTCTCATTTGTATCAGTCAAATCAACCATATAGACTATAATATCTTCAGGCCAAGTACCAATCTTATTTTCTGTGATGCTGCCAATTGAGACTGCTATAGAATAAACAATAATACCACATTATCCACAGATGTTATATGTAATCTGGTGATTTTAAACATACTGGAAGCAGAATCAATAGAAAAATTTAAATCCTGTCCTCTGGGCTCCAAGTATTTATGGGTATACAGAGAACAGTGGTAAATTCACTCCACTACATTAACAAATGTAAGTTAGAAAGGAAAATATTAAATGATTTGAAAAAATTGTCCTCATAGTTCTCTGCTGTCCATGCAAATGTAATAGGTAAGTAAAACTTGACCTTTTTACATAGGTTTTTAAAGACACATGCTGTTAGAGGACAAAACAAATTAGTACAACACAACCTCCTGAGCCAGTTATAACACTAGAGTGAGATATAAGCCACTTCCAAAGATGGGATGATAAAATTTTAGAAAGTCAACAAGCAATCAATTCAGAAAAAAATGATTTTAAAAAAATCTAAAGAGGTATAAGATGCCAACACACCTATAAAACAGAAGAAATAGAAAGTAACACTATAGAGTTCTATGCTCATAAATACCTAATAATAATTATAAGGGCCAATAATACATATTGAAGAAGGAAAATAGATGCAGTGTAAAATAGTATTAAGCTTTCTCCTAACTTCAAACGTACGTTGCCTACACAACTAAATAGTGGAAACATCCATTCTGAAAGGCCTATAGAATTTGAAAAAGAATGAAAAAAAATCTGTAGAATTTTTCCATCAGCTTATGGAATTCTACAGCTTGAATAAAATTTTCTGTTAAATTCAGTAAGATCGTTTTTAAAAAAGTCTCTAGAAAAGATTCCATGCTAAATTCTGTGGGTAAATCTTGGCCCCATTGAATCAATGCTCTACATTTTAGATCATTTTCTACAAAACCATATTGGTCCCATTCCTAGTAAATTCTATAGCAATTTTTGAGACATTGTGTTGAGATCTGTGGTTGAATTTAATTTTCATTTTCTGGTTATTACTTATTTTACTACTTATAGGTCCATTTATTGGTGTTCACTGGAAGATTTAATTCAACCACTAATACCAGGATACAAACTATTCAGGGATAAGTCTTTGTGTTCAGAACTAAGGAAGAACTGGCATATTACGCCAGTATTTTTCTAATTAATGGAACGAAAGAAAAGTTATGTGGGACAGTTTAGGTTATGATTGCCAACATTTGCAGCATTCACTATGGTTTAGAGAAACCTGCTTTACAAAGAGGCTCTGGTTCTCAATAAAAATGGTTTCAGATTTTAATTCTGGAAAATCACAGATACAATCCATTCATTATATTTCTAATATTCTGCCACATTTCTTCCCAAACTTTTTCTGACAATGAGATATGTAATTTAGATTCCTACTTTTATCTACCTTTTATCTATCACTATTAGTAGGCACACTAAATAATTAAAACACTTGTATATATATTTCCTGCAAAGTGTCTTTTTATTATTAAACGTCTTAAGAAACTCTTCCAATAGATTTAATGGAGAAACTAACTTTATACTGCCGACAAAACAGCGGAGGAGGGTACACTGCATGGCTGCAGTTATAGAGTTCTAATATAGTGATGTCATTACTAAAACAATTTAAGATTACAATATAGTTAGTACAGTGATCTTATTGGTTAGCCTTTCCTGAGTCAAAATGTAATAAAGAAAAAAGACAAAGTAAAAGAAGCTTAATGCATAAAGCAATAGATATGTACATATTTACCCTTTGTAATGATATAAGTAATAATAATTGCTGTATTAATTTAAATGTCTAGCTAATCCCCCCAAAGACAGGATCCACTGTGCAACCTGGAACTGGGGTACTGCTGAGGCCTCTGTCCCACCAAGCTGGGCTCCCTCTCACACTGTGATGCTATGACAAGCTGCAAACCTCTGGCAGGTACAGCACTTGCACAGACATTCACAGGCAGGGACACACCCACTGAATTACATGAATGCTTCTCCCACCCACTCATGACCTAACAATAGCGAGGCTCCAGCCAATTCCCCCCAGCTTCCCCGTTTTATACCCCAGAGCTGTACGTCTTGTTCTGATCAGGAGCCTGCCCGGGGTACGTTTATTACTCAGTCTGCCCCTTCCTCAATGTGGAGAGGACATTAACAAGCCTTTGTAACTGGACTGAGATTTCCAAAGCACTTCAGCCAAAACACACTGTTTTAGGTAAAGTATAAAACAGATTGTTTACCTATGGAAAGATACCTTCTAGGTGATTATAAGTGGTAGGCATAACAAATCAGAGAAAGTTACCAAAGAAAATAAAAGAAAAACACACACTCTAAATCTTAAACTGTATTACACTAAGCAGTATTTAGATCAGCAATTTTTTCACCCCAATGAATGTTATGTTCTTAATGCACAGGCTCTTCCTTAAACCTGGACCAGTCTCCTTAGATGAACTTTGTCTTCTCAGCATTCATGTTGCCTTCAACAAAGGCAGGGGAGGAGAAGGCAAAGGCCTGCTGTTTCTGTGTTCTATTTTAATATCCTTAGTCCATGTGCCTATAAGACACTTGCCCAGACATGTCCTAGTGGACTTGGCAAGTCACTGGGTTGAGCAATCCCCTGGCGTGGTCTTGTGCTGAGTCATAGGGTCGAGCAGTCCCCATTGTGTGGTGCTTGCTCAACTGTCATTGAATTGTAAATCTCTTGATTAGAACTCCCCTGATGATTACTGGTCGCTGAACACCTTCCTGGGCGGGGGGGTCCTTTGTATGTCACTAACAAACTTACAGCATATTTCAGTAAGAGCCATACAGCAAAATCTCATAACTTCATACACACTAATATTATACAGATTTGAACAGAAAAATGGATTTCATCAGATCATGACCTTTCATATGGATATCTTACACGGCATGCTGTGCGTGAAATATCGTAACCATGTATGAATGAAGAATATGGGGTTATAGGTGCCATTTTGAGGTACAGTGTGTCACACCCCCAAAGGCAGAATTTACTATAAAAGAACCAGACATCATAAAAGAATGTTATTCCAGAATCATCCTGACCTTCTGTCCAAATCATTCTGAGATCCTTTGTGATATGCCTGGACAAATCATCATAAAAGTCAAAGAAAATTTGTGATCAGATTTAATATCTGGTAGAAAAATTATTCAATCCCATGAACAAACAAAGTAGCTAAATAAACCAAACTACAAATGTGGTTGTATGTGACAATGTGGTCCTTTTCAAGGAGTGCATGTTAAGTGAGCAGTAGCAAGAAATAGTGATGTGATCTGAAGCTGGACAAAAGCAGTTTAACAATGATGAGGATTGCAGCAGGGTCAAAATAAAAGCTTGCCAATAAAAAAGTGGTGTTTGGTGAAAGTGGTAAACTATTGACTATGAATAAGAAACTAATATAAATTTAATGAAATAAATTATTTCTGATATGGAGAAGCAGCCTTTTTGCACATGGAGCTTGAAACAACTGCAGGGCCTTCCGCTAGGGTAATGAATTGGACTGATGTTCAACTACTCTTACGTGAGAAAGTTAGACATATGGTACCACCACCATGTCTCATTCGTGGGAAGGGCACCGTCAACACCCATCATCTGAAAATTAAAGTTTCCTTTGAAATATAAGGACTCAGATTGAAGACCTTTTGAGTTGCATATTTGTAAAGGTGGCCTGTGATCAAATGCTCCCTGCTGCAAATGCCCTGCATACAGAAATAATGATGCACATTAACAGAAAATATCATTGGTGGTTTTCTTTTTTGTTTGCTTGTTTGCTCTTTCTTCACTGGTCCTGTTTTAGGTACTAGTTAGCTATGATTTCATTCCCAAAGCATTTGATTTCATCTTGTTCTAAAATGTAGGAACAGAACTTGAAAGGAAAATGGTAGAGTTGCTTTTTGTCTAAATCCTTTTTGCTTTTTTGCCTAAATGCCTAAATGCTTTTTGTCTAAATCCTAAAAATGCTTCTGGTGCTTTCCTTTACAAATTTCAATTCTAAAATCTGGTTAGTATTAATAAACAGCATTAAAGATGAGAGCAGAATATTGAGCGGTCTCAGGATTCTTTGTGTACATGTGACAGTGAAAGAGACACAGAGCACATATCTTTTTTTAAAAAAAATCAGATGAGAAAGAGACATTGGAAACAGCTCAATGTCTTGTTAAAATGCCCACTTACAGTATCACAACTTTTTTCAAAGACTCTTCAGGGGAAACCTATTATAAGCAAAGTTTAACTGGCTATGGACAGTATTAGGCTATTTGTCCAGCACTGAGTTAAAATAATAAACCTTGTACTTAAGGAGGTCAATGATGTCTTATAACGAGATACTGACTGTGCATTTTTAAAAGCCATTTATGTATAAGATAGTTCATTAAACTAGCCAGGCATTGTGTGTCTTTTAATTGTGGGAAAGATAACAATTGGTTTATAATAATTGCATAATATTTACTGAGATAGATTAATATTCACAAACTAAGGTAGTTAAATGCTGATTATCTTTTGTAGCTGCTTAGCAACCCCATAATTTAAGTTCTGTCAGCATTTCTATTTCTCTGGGTTCACAACTGCACAGTAATAAAACTAAAGAAACCCTATTTTGCTATTTTTAGGTTATAATATAATGTTTAACAGTTTTATATGTATCAAAAAGTACACAACCATTGTATATACAACTATATCTTTACTCATTGAGATGCAGTATGTGTCTTGCTATATCTATATATTCACATAAATGTATATCTATACCTCTATATACACATCCAAAATAAGTAAAGAGAGCTTGATAGATTTAGCAATGGTTATACACATATACCAGTACTCAGGAGTATTGAAAACAAGACAGTTTGTTTAAAAATGAGAGGAGTTTATAATATGAAATAGGAATCTTATGGGAGGATTACAGAACTATAATCAAACTACTGGGGCATGTAAGTCTTTCATAGGCAAGCAGATATGGTTGTATCTTTTCCAGTTCCTGTTGGATAAAGTTAATAATTTCTCCATAAGTCCCATGATAGAGAGGTCTTTAAGACCATCTTAATTCCATTATCTCAGTATGACCTTTTTGCCTACCAAAATTGAGGCTGCCATTCATTTATTGATGTTGATAGGGACTACCAGCATATTTAGTTACCCAGGTGAACAGAACAAGGGTAGGATGTTGACACCCAACCAAAGATGCCATCTATTAATTAGGCAGTGTTTTTTTTACAGATATTCATAATGAGAGGGTTTGAGAGGTTTTTTTGCCTGCCAGTATTTATTCTTTACATGACCAGCCTTGTGTAAATGCTCTCAGCCCTATGATATTTGTGAAATATTTTAATTGGGGATCTTAAAGGGAGGGAGCTGTAGGTGTCCTTCATTTTCTGCCAGATGTTTCCCATGTTTCTGCTGAAACAGGAGCACTTCTTTCCTCTGTTTTCCTCTTCAGCTAATGCATTAATAGGGCACTGGAAAAAAACTGAGCCAACTGTAACAATATACCACACAGCTGACCTTGTTACCACATTTGTTAATGAAGTCCTCTCTGTGGTGATGCAAGGCCAGCTGTCTCCTATCTGTAACTGTAAGTGGAGTTGCTGAAGGAGAGAGCTATGTAGCATTGGTATCTAGCATTTATGACTATATTAAAAGGTATATATTCTCCTACCTTCAGTTGCAGTATGTCTTTACCGTGGATATCCCATTTTCTAGCCACAAATATTTGTATAGGTTTAGCTTTCATTTTCAGGAAAAGGTTATATCCATCACATCAAAACAACCTTAATTCTGACATCTGGATTGGATACACTCATGGATTGTTTTAAAATGTACCACTTTCCCCTTGATTTCAGTATCTAAATATTTGTAAGGGATATTGTTAAGTGGAGACACTATAATTTTTCTGAATAGACAGGTTTTTGTTGTGGTTAAAGTCCTTATAATTGCAGCTGCTTGAGAATAATGTTGTATCATCAGGAGTTGAGGGAGTTTAGCACCCTACTAGAGGTGTTCAGCATATTTACACCCATAGATCCTAAACATAATTCAGATAATCTTAGCCCAGCTTCTGCTGGCTTGGTCATGGGAGAAGTTTCCTTTTGACTTACCTTGAGTTAGCTATAGGCTGAGAAGAACACAGATCCCAGGCTCAGTCTCAGCTCATTAGAGTGGTGTATCCAACACACAGTGAATAAGGGGACTCTGCTAATTGGACAAGTCCACTGTAGTGTCTGACTGCCAGCTGCTAGAGGGAAACCTTCTTGTATTAGCATTACATGTTGTAAGGTTAATTCCCTGAGCCCAGAACAGGTATTTTATAGAGCACGCCATTGGGATTTCCTGAGACCTCAGCAGATCCTTTGCTTGAAAGTTAGAGTAACAAACTTTCAGATCCTTACTTATATCTGCAGTAAAGAAATTGTTTTCAGTTTCCCACACTCAAACTTCTTTGGAAGGGCTGAAAAATCTGCAGTCACATTATACTGCCCACCACGTAATTCTGATTCAAACTGATATGTAAGAGTTTGTTTACAGAAAAGAGCAGAGTGGTAGTGGCTGCCTGCTAATCATCCGATTATAAATGTATCTTTTCTTTATCTTAAATGGAACAATTATACTCTTCATATAGCTTATTGCCTCTGATAAGAAAGCTTATGCTTTCACGTACAGCATGTTGCAAGTGATTAATGACGTGCAGGTTTCACAAGATATTTAGAAACTAAAACCTGTGTGCCAGCTCCTCAGCTGATGTAACTCAGCAAAGTTGCACTGAAGTCATCTTAGGATCCAGCCTTGTAGACCTCTTACCTCTCACTGTGTGCTAACATCATCTGGTAGGATGCAAACATTCTCAACTAAAACTTAAGGATTTGAAGACTGAGAAATTGATTGATACCAGTTGGAACAAATGCCTTTTTTAAGGTAAAATTGGGATCCAACACATTTAAATTTGGAGACAACCATTTGACTAATTTTTACACTGTAGAAACTCTTTTATGCCTGTTAGGATCCGCATTGTCTGGGGATAATAATGGACAGCGTAAGGACGAATGAGAAGAAGTAAAATCTTAGTCTCTTTATTTGGAAGGGAAATGTCAGGATTAAATTATTAACTCTTTTGTTGCTGCAGAAGGTGGCACACCTTTAAAGTGCGAAGACCGAACATCAGCATATGCTTATAGAGTAACATTGGAAGTGCATTTTGACTACGGTGACCATAGGTCCTGTTTTGGCCAGGAGAGTCCCCTTTTAGGCTCTGTCCCAACTTTTTTGACAATACTGGGCAGTTGTCCCATTTACTTGTGCCAACTGTTGGCAAAAGCAAATGGAACAAATGCCCAGTTTTGTCTAAAAAGTGGGGTAGGACCCCTAGCAGGGTATGGAGGAACCTATGGGGGGAGGGGCACAAATGGCAATGCTAGTCCTGCATGCAGGGAGAAAAGGGAGGCCTAGTGTGGTCTCATGTGTGGCTCAGACCACCAGCTCTGGGCATAGGTGGGCACTGGGGGGCTTGGGCCACCCCTGGGTGCCAGTTGTGAGGGGGACCTCAGGCTGACCCCATGCACAGGTAGAGGCCAGCATGGGGGCTGAAGCTGGCTCTTAGGGGTGTCCTGTTTTCCCATGGTCACCCTAATTTTCACACTTGTATCTGAAGACCCGATTTACACAAGCAGCACAGTTCACCTGCAAAATTCCATGTTCTGGTAAAGCCATTAGGCCCAATTCTGCACTATCTTGCACTTTGAATGATCTGCTGAGCTTGAGCAAAGTGAATGCAAAAGGGGTATGCAAAATACTACTACTGGTGTGAGTGAGTGGAGATTTCCGCTTTAAATGCAAATGTACAATGGCTTTATAAGAGGCAAAGCAGCACAGAGTCACTGTGGTTTTGATATTTATTAATTTTCATCTACCCCTTGTTTTTAACATCAGACTGAGATGCAAAATTTCCAGTAGGGGCAGACTTGTGAAAATAAAGCATCGTCAGCTCAACAAGTGCCTTGATTCAGCACAACACAAGCACATGCTTAACTTCAGTCCCATTGGCTTTAAAGGTAAGCACTTGCTTAAGTGCTGAGTTGGGGGCTATACTCATGCAACAAGTAAGAAACAGCTATTTAAGAATGGAAAAAGCTGTACACTAGAAAGTCATATGGAGACTCCCAAACTTTCCTCTTTCCCTGTCGTATATGAGAAGATTGTTAATTGTCTTTTCATTTACTTATTAGAACTCTTTGTGTCCTAGCCAACATAAAATACCTTGACTTTTTTTTTTCAAATCACCACTCCATATTGGCACTGTTTCCTTTCATCACAGATTTCACCTTTTCTACTTAACACATCCTTGGTTCATACAGAACTTTCCCTAACTTTTCGTTAAAAAAATAAAGGCAATGTTATAACCCTTCTTTGCATATCTTCCTGGGAAGCTATCTTGAGCAAGAAATGAGTGTATCATCCAAGTGGAGGGAAGCCCAAGATTCTCTCTACAGAATGATTGAATTGCTTTGTCTCAGCCTCTTTGACATGTAAAGGGTACACCACAGGCATTAAATACTCGGGGTCAAGCATCTCCAAGAACTTTATTCTACTGACAGACACAATGGAGATGATATAATTTCTGAAATTAAAAGACCCTGCTCCTGTTCCCATGTAAGTCAAGGGCAAAACTCCCCACTGGTTACACCTGGAGCAGAATCAGACTTAATGCCATTAGTTCTTGATAATCCCCTGTCCATTTTTCTGGAGGGATAATGTAAGAGTCTATTAAAATATTTAAAACCTCTGACTCATTCCTGTATTAGTTCTGTATGACTCAGTTTATTCCCTGCCTTCTTTCATTTGCACATGTTGGCTGAGATTTTGCAGTTACTTACACAAGTCAGTAACTTTATATATGACTTGACCTACTGAGTTTGGCTGATTGACTGAAATCAGTGGGGCTCAGTGAGGAGTCAGTTAGAACGCCAGGTTCTAAGTGGCCATGATCCTGTAAACACTTACACACACCAATATCTTTATGCACAAGTAGTCTCAATTAGTTCTAATCTAAACCTGGATCCAGCAATTTACTCCATGCAGATGGACACCTGAACCTATGTAGTATGGCTCCTCACCGTCTCAGACATCTGTCCTTGGGTGGCCAGGTACAGGACTGGGACCTTATCCAATTCTTTTGGTCTGGAATAATAAGTCAGGGATAAACATGAAGTGATCACTCCTTCCAAAACTGCTTGAAAATGTCAATTTGTGGACATATTTTGTTACTATTTTTCTATTTTATTCTTTGACTCAGGGCCAACTGGCTTGACAAAACAAGGTTTTATTGGAACTGATTGAAAAACAGCAAAAGTCCAGGTTAGTAGAACTGATTGACAGTTCAGCAAACTCTGAAGTGTTTTCCATGCCTTTATGTCTAGCAAGAGTCCAATGTTTCATTTTCTGAATTTTCTGTGGAATTTTTCAAAGTCAAAGTTTTTGATTTTGAAACTGGAAAATTTCCAAAAGGGAATTTTGCATTTTTGAAATAAAATACTTTCAAATTTGATGTGTTCTTATTTTGAAAAAAATCTAACCAATCAAAAGCTTCACAGCAGCAATACAATAACAATAGCATTAAAAAACGAGAGAGGAAACAAGCAGGCAGATTTTTCCAGGACAGCTAAGCAACTTTGTCTATTTAAAATTTCTGCCACAATTTTTTTTAAAAAGGAAAACATTTAAAATATCTAAGTGTTTTCCCATTAAGTTCTATGTTTGAATAAAAAGGGTACCATTCAATTAATTTTTATTTTCATCTGAAAAATTCAGCTCCCCTTGCTTGGGTTCTTTTGTCCTTCCTGCTGTTATGTGAATAACTCTTCCCATATGGTTATGATCACCCTATAATTTTGATTACTGTAAAAAAAATCAGTGGGTTGAAGTGAATACATTATATTTTTCTCTAACAATGTTATTTTGATTTAATTCCAATTAGAATATTAACAAAAAACACCTCTTGCCCAAAATATAAGGCTGAATTATGGTTTTGCAAATGACTTTCTTTCTTTCTTTCCATTTTTCAACTTTTTCTCCCAAACCATAACAAAGGGGGAAATATAGCCAGAGTTGTACCAAAAATATCACATTATCAGGCCAAATTCTGCTCACAATTATAACTACTTCAATGGAGTTACTCTGGATTGTGCACTAATGTAACAGAATAGATTTTGGTTCAATATTATCTTCTTCTGAAATTCAAACCAAATTTTATCTCCCCAATTGTCAAGTTTTAGAGTATTTATAGACTTTCAGAAGAAAGATTCTTGATGACACTTTATATTGTTTTTTAGGGGAAAATGTGCATTGTAAATAAATAGTCATTTCCCCAAAGTTTAAAGCTCAGGGATAATTTTATTGAGAAGAGGTAGATTTTTTTTTTTTTACTAATTTTGATACAGTACGTATATTAAAATTTTTAACCTTGTGTGTTTCAAGTTATGCACCTAAATCCATAGATAATGGAAGCTCTAGGTATTAGGCCACTTAGGGTACATCTACACTACCTGCCAGATTGGTGGGCAGTGATCGATCTATTGGGGACCGATCTAGTGTTGAGTCGACCACTGCCACTTCCCCAGAGTCGACGGAAGAGCGGCAGTGATCGACTTGCTGTGTGGATGGCCAGGTGAGTCTACCTAAAATACGCAGACTTCAACTATGCTATTTGAGTAGCTGAAGATGCGTATCTTAGGTTGACCCTCCCCCCAGTGTAGACCAGGCCTTATTTAGATGCCTAAATATGGATTTAAGTACCTAATTTCAGGCTTCCAAGCTTGAAAATGTTTGTCTTAACCTCTTAGCACCATCTGTAAAGTAAGGATCAAAAATTCTTGCTTCAGGGGGGTGTTCTGTTGGTTAATTAAAGATATTTGTAAAGCATTTTGAAATCCTTGAATGATAGCTCCTTTGATGTACAAGTGCAAAACACTATTTGTTATTATTATTATAGGACATCCTCTATTACTGGATGTTGCAACATCTTCTATGCTAGTTTCCTTCCCCCATAAGGCATTTGTATCCGTAACTTGATGAGCCAGTTCCAGGTGACTGTTCCACTGGTCTATGTGAAGACCACAGGTAAGTTATCTAATGATAAGAACCTGCATGAACCAGTGCAGAAAATTGTGGTGCTGTTCTAGGGTGCCCAGACAGCAAGTGTGAAAAATCAGAACAGGGTATGGGAAGTAATAGGAGCCAATATAAGAAAAAGACCCCAAAATCAGGACTGTCCCTATAAAATTGGGACATCTAGTCACCCTACGCCGTTCCATTTAGTCAGTGAGTCCTTGATGCTCGCTGTAGTGCTGTACAAGTCTACTGCAGAGGAAGGGGAAGACAATGGCCAAGGTTGGTGCTGAGTGTGGCTCCTCTAGCTCTGCAGTCTGTTTCACCATGAAGACCACATTGTAGTAGCCAGGGAGGCAAAGAATAACCTCTGGAGGAGATCTCACTGCAAGACTAAAGACACAGTGAAGAAGAGAGACTGGAAGAGAGAAGAAAGGCTTTAGGCAAGTGCTCAGGCAGAAAGGGGAAGGAAGAATGGATGGAAGCAGTGGTGAGTATGCTTGGGGTATAGGGGAGAACTGAGAGGAAAGAGAGTACTGACAGGCTAATGGTCGTTGTAGAGGTCCAGTTGACAAACCTTTGTTCCCTCTATGAGGATTGGTCTCTTAAAAATATGAACTCCTGTTAATAAGACGTAAGAGAGAACCTCTTCTTCCTCCTTTCTATCGTAACAAAGCAGCATTAATGATTAATCTCTTAGAAAACCCATGCAATGGACCTGTTCTAATTCCTATTGCTGGACTGCCCAAAAGGCACTGATCCCAATAAAGCCATTACTTTATTTTAAGAAGGAGAGTTTGACTTTCTCCTCTGAGATTCAGGTCACATGCAATACTCACTGACACCGAAGGGAGCTGAATGCATAGATTAAGGGGATGGTACAACGTGAAATGTTACATAAGACAGCAATATGGCATTATGGGTTGCAAGAGACTGCAGAAATGTGGTTGTAATTTGTGGGGCTGCTTCTGTACACAAAATCATGTGGCTGTGCTACTACATCAAGATATGAGCAGACTGAACCTGTTAACCACATGATCACTCCTTTTGGGAACAGAAAGTGGTAGTCTCCTAACCCTGGTTTGATTTCCACATTCACTTCGTCCATGAGCTGTCCCACACACATGGCAGCTCCTACATTAACACTGATTTTAATGCAGGTGTTCTGTGAGCAGCTGTGAGCAGTGTTCTGTGAGCAGCTGTGCTTACATCTGTTGGTAACACAGGAATTTCAACTGTTAATGTGCCACAATCTCCTGCCTTCAGCCTGCCTGTAACAAAGGCTGAAGCACAGATGTATCACATTCTGTACATCCATGTTTTGAGTAATACAGCTCAGCATTTACTCCTCAGGCAACCAATACACCTTCCCGTCACCACATCTGTGGTCTCCTACCACCCAAATTAGACCCTGCAATGGCTTTAAGCTCAGAACACTACACTGTTACCATTAACCTCTACTTGCTTGCAACTCAAACACCAAGCTGCAGACAATGAAAGGCCTCTCTTTTAATGCAACACTGCATTAAATTTTATATCTTTCTTTTCTCCTTTTTTCCATCATTTTTCCTGTCTTGCTCTATACAAGCCTTTGTCTTCCCCTTCTGACATCAGTGCCAGCAGGGGTCATGCAAGCTGTTAGAATCAGCAGCTGGTACAAGCACAGATAGGTAACTTTCAAGGATCAACAAAAGGAAAACTGGAAACTTCAGAAACTGGTGCCCACACATTTAAGTTGCTTAGCTACTGGTAATAACTATGGACTTTGTGCCTTAAATCAAATATGTAGCATCCACTCAACTCTTGTGTCGAAGTCCTGCAGTGAAATTGCATTACACCTACATGAGTCTTTTGTCAATTAATCAAAATGTACATTCACCAAACTGGGGGAAAAAAAGTATTTTTAAGCTTAACCATCTGGATAGAAAAGCACTGACTATTCATCATGCCTAAACATCTGGTATCTTCTACAAAGTAGGATAAAGATGGTTTTTACACATCATCTCCCCTAAATGAATTGCGTTTCCAAGCTCCTAAACCATTTACATCTTTGGAATGGATGGCAAGGAAATGATAGCAGGGTGAGACATATTAAGATTTCCATTTCTTGAAACACTGTTACTCCCAACTTTTATAATGAGCAACCACTTGAACTTACACCGTATTATATATAAGAAATTTATCCTCTTCAAAAAAATCTTCAAATGTTATCCATGGCACTACACAATTTGTCAGAGTTGCCTTCCCATTTAAAGTTGACAGCTCTAAATATTGAGGGTGAAATTCTGGGCCCATTGGTGTCAATAGCCAAACTTCCATAGGATTTAGTAGGGCAAGAATTTTGTGCTTATCAGTGTAGGTATTTGTATGCCTCCATCCTGCATAGTATCTGATCATCACTCAAGCATTTCAAAATAGAACTAACTGGTAGAATGTAGTGGGAGGTCATGGTGGCAAAAGGATCGATGATATGGTATTGCCAAATCTATCCTGAATCTTATCATCTTTGTTGTTTTCTTAAAGCCCTAGTTCTTGGAGGCCAGTGAATATACCAGAATCTGCATTTTTATTAAAAACAAACAAACAAAAAGAGTAAGTTTATAGCCGTCATGGTTGCAGAGATAAACTTGAACAAGTGAACCTTACAGATTTAAAAATGAAAAGAACTCCATATTATAAAATCTCATGATTTTTAACCAATCTCATAATGTTCTGGGGACTGGCTCATGCTCTTTGAATGCTTGGGATTGGTACTATTCTGATTTCAGTCCCACAGAGGGCCAGTCCCATGGAGGGCTTTAAATAGAAGGAGAGTCCAATTCCTGGACTCTGTCTATGCAGTGAAAAATCAGATCAGAACACACAGTGACCTGTGTGGCTAAGAAGCTGGGCACCTGCATTGTGTAACATTTGGAAGCATAATACATATATGTGTGTTTGATTATGTATTTTCATTCATGTTTTACCTCTCCCCCTTCAGGATGCCCTGGCTCCTCCCTTGCACTACTCTCCCCATACCCTCCTGTTCTACAGTTATTCTAATTGATATATCAAAAGTGGTTCTATTTCAACCTTACCATCTAACTCCACTAGAGTTGCTGCCAACTGGAGTGTGTTTAGAAAAGTAAATATATTTATTACATAGTTGATTAAAGATGGCTGGAAACTTTTAATATTTTTGACCAATTTCAATGAAAAAAAAAGGTCAAAACGTTCACAAAAATTATCGTAGACATTTTATCCTATTTTTTTTCCATTGAAATGCAAAATTCTGATAAAAGTACAACAGAAACAAAAATACTCTAAATGGTCATGAAATTTCAGTATTTCTATGAAAAAATGGGATAGCTTTTTAATGAAAGGCTCATGATATTTTTCCAGCAACTTTGATATATGATACACCAAACCACACCTACATTACCTACGTTCATGGAGATGAGGAGGATGAAGCAAGGCTAGTTCAAACTTTTCTAACCCAGTTGACATGTTCTTAACCCTGTCTTGGCAATGACTCAGAGAGAGAGAGCGAGAGAGAGAGAGTTACCTTTGTTTTGATGAGTTCCTAGAAGGATCTAGGTCAGGGGTCAGCAACCTTTCAGAAGTGGTGTGCCGAGCCTTCATTTATTCACTCTAATTTAAGGTTTCGTGTGCCAGTAATACATTTTAACATTTTTAGAAGGTCTCTTTCTATAAATCTATATTATATACATAAACTATTGCTGTATTTAAAATAAATAAGGTTTTTAAAATATTTAAGAAACTTTATTTAAAATAAAATTAAAATGCAGATCAGTTTAGTGTGATCCTTGCCCTTGCTTTTCCTGATTTTTCCAATGTGGGCCACAGCAGGGGGCAGTGGACTGAGCGGCACTGGAGGTCTGGACCCCAGCTGGCAGGGGGGCTGGCAGCTGGAACCCCAAACTGGCAGCAGGCTGAGCAGGGCTGGCGGCCGGATTGCCCAGACCAGCAGCGGGCTGAGCCGTTCAGTCCACTGCCGGCCCCGCTCAGTGCACTGCTGGTCAGGGGTTCCGGGAGGGGTGAAAGTAACTTAAATTTCTTACAGGTACTGTTGTATTGCAACTCCCTTTGGAGGGAGGAGCTCAGGGGCTGGGAATGTGTGGGTGTGGGGTGGGGGGAGCACTCAGGGCAGGGAGTGGAGATGTGGATAGTGCAGGAGTCAGGGCTGGGAGCATGGTGGAGGGGTGCAGGAGTCAGGATTGAGTGGCATAAGGGGCTCAGGGCAGGGGGTTGGGGGCGGGGGAGTGTAGAGGAAGTCCTTGGGAGCTGGGGTGTGGGGATGGCCTCGGACAGTCCCAGTTGTGGCCGGGTTATCTGGATGGTGGATGGGTCCCTGCCCCATGCTGTGCCTGCCAAGGGAGCTCTGGGCTAGCTGTGTGGGGGCACTGCATTTTCAGGCAAATTGGGGAAGGGGGTGGCAGAAGACCCCCTGGCCTGCCGCTCCCTGCTCTCTCCCCGCCCCCCGGAGCTGCAGCAGTGCACACTGCAGGGACGGCACCTGCCTGCAGTGCCCTGGTGTCCAGCCATATTGGCGAGAGAGGGGCAGTAGGCCATGCTGGGACATGGACACCTTTACATGCCTCCTGCCAGCCCCTTTCACTTGCCTGACTGCCTGCCAGTGCTAGGGTTACCATATTTCAACAATCAAAAGAGAGGGCATTGGGTGGTGGGGAGCCCTACCTTTACCCCGCCCCATCCACTCCCTCCCACTTCCTGCCCTCCCTCAGAACTCCCAACCCGCCCTTGCGCCTTGTCCCCTGACTGTCCCCTCCTGGGACCCCCTAACTGCCCTCCAGGACCCAACCCCCCATCTAAGCCTCCCTGCTCCTTGTCCCCTGATTACCCCAATCCCTCTCCACATCCTCACTCAGCACTCCTGACTCATCCAACCCTCCCTCTGCTCCCTGACTGCCCCCTCCCCGGGATGATTGTGTGTGTGTGGAATAATGAAAAGGCAGCTGTTCAAGGCCTCCCCACCAAGCTCTGAGCCTGGCACTGGATCACAGCCTCCTTCCCTAGTAGGTAGATGCCTTTGATGGGCTGGAATGGCATGTCTGTGGGGAGGGGGGGTGGCAGAGGGTGCACAGGAAAGTAGAGCGACCCCCCCCCCCCACGCCTCCTCCCCCTGCAACAAGGCTCCGAATTGTGGGGATGGGGAGAGTGCAGACCCAGGGGAGCCTGGCTTGCAGGGACATGCAGGCGTGCCTGTGTCCTTTCTCCCTCTGCAGGGGAGGGGGTGGGGAGGTCACTTGCTGCCGAGGAATATTCCTGCTGCCTTGTAGGGCTTTGTGCCTTTAAAGAGCTACCCCCGCCCACCATGCAGCATACAGATCCCAGCTCCCCTTACCATACCTAGGCAGAGCCCCTGGCTGGCTCCAGGTGAAGCTCAACACAACACTCTGCCTTGCTGCTCTGCAAGGGAGGAGGGAGAGGAGGGGAGGGCTCTGGCTGCAGGAGGCCTCCAATGGCTATCAGAGGCTCAGACCCATTCATCCACTCAGCTGTGCCTCACGCTGCATGGGGGAAAGGAAAAGGGGGAAAATCCCCAACATGTCCGTTGGGAGCGTCCTAGCATGTACCGCTCAGGCTTCCGGCTGGCTGCCGGTTCCAATGGTGCTGGGACTGCATCTGTGTCTGCCAGCCCCTTGTCAGCCGGATTCTCGGCTGCCTCTGCATGCCATGAAAAAAATCGGCTCACGTGCCAGGTTTGGCACGCGTGCCGGGGTTGCCGACCCCTGATCTAGGTTTTAAATGACACTATTTCTAAATGGGAGTATTCCTACTATTTATGCCAGACATTTCTTTATTGCAGCTTCTCAAATACAGCTCATATGCATTGCCTGTGCCCTCATCATGGCCTTTACCATTTCATTCACTTAACTGCTTAGGGACTGAGGAAGGACTGTCAGTTAACACTTATGAAAGACAACTGTACTCTCAGTTTCCCACTGATTTCATTGAGAGTTGGATATGATCATTACTCCCACTCAGATTTTTAAAATCATATTTGGAACAAATATAAGGACTTAAAACCTCTACAATCATTGTCATAGCAAGATAAAAAAATCAAGGGTGATTCTTTAGAAGTGTTGTTGGAGGTAAAGTGTCATCTATTTAATGTGTACACAAGCAAATCAGTCTATGATAGATGCATTCTTTCATCACTGGCATTTACAAAGATCATATGATAACATTGTAAGCTCTTTGGGGCATGGACCATTTTTTATTCCGTCTTTGCACAGCACCTAGCAGAATGGGGCCTTTGCAGAACTAGGACTTGTAGACATTAGCACAATACAAGTAAATAACAATAATAATAAATTACACCAGTTACAGTTAATTCACTAACACAAAAATGAATGAAGTAGCAATCAGACGGCTATGCAGAGTAACTTCAATTTTGATTTCATCATGCAGTGTACTCTTTCCCTTTATTTGTATGTCACTAATGTGGCAAGTTTCATGTTAACTGGCGAAATGTTATTTCTATAAGAACAAGTGGGAAGACTAATAATAGCATCCGGACATGAATAGCAGTGTTACTTAAAACATGACTTTTAAAAGATGCTCACCTGTGCAAGGTCTAGGAGACTCTCTCTTTAGTTAAGCAAAAGCAGTTAGATCATAGAACACAGATTAGCTGTAGCTTCCAAACTTCATGGCAGGACACTGGTACCTAACTTAGAGCTTTTACTAATGAGCTAAAACTTGATGGCCCAAACCTACTTCCATTTAAGTAACTGAAAAATCTCATGACGACTTGAATGGAAACCAGATCAGGCTCTTAATTTGTAGTGCATGGAAAATGGAAATATGATTAAATCACAGCTTCTGCCACCAAGTGCCAGTTTAAAAATGTTAATGCTCCAGGGGCAGCACATAACTAGTGCACTGAAAATATTCAGCAAGTATCTAGCTCCTCAAAGGCACAATCCTAGTCCTATGTAACTGGTGCTTTGGCATAACCACGAGCTGGAGAGGTCTTCTTTGCAAAGTTACACATTCACTATCATTATCCAGGAGTCAAACAGCCAAGAGAGTCTGAAGAATTCAGTGCAGACAGCAAAGACTCAATTTCCCTTTAAAGTAATGGTGTGAGCAATCTCACATCATTACTCCTAACTGCAATAAGTTCATCGTGTCTGCATTACTGCCTACTAACTGCACATACAAGAAGAGAAACAACGAATTTCCCCCTGCCCCCAAATCTCATTTGTATAATGGACTTGAGCATGATGGAAGTTTTCACATCATGGATGAGCAGCCTAACTGATAAAGAAAAAATGGTTGTCAGCAACAAGAAGCATATGTTGTACTGAAAAAACATACCAGACTAAGCCAGTTATATTGGAGGAAAGTAAAATCCTATTTATAATATCCAGTGGTACTGTAGCTGTCAGGTGACTTGCAAAAGATCTGTCTATATTTGCTGCTATAAGATACCTATGTACATTGAATGAACACCTATTTAACGGAAGATTTTTTTAAAAAGTAATCTATTAACATGTAAGTTTCAACTGGTTCTTCTCTGCTTAAATAAAATGATGGCCTGTATAAACAGAACAAAGTATATATGTAGTATATTCAGTTGAATAAACAGTTTGCATATGAATATAAACTGCCTAGGTGCTTTAATGTGCAAGTGTCCATCCAGATTCTTAGTTACAGCCTTCAGAACTCAAAAGGGAATTTGTATATTCAGGTTTCTGAATCATATCTTCAGTGATTGAGTGACTCCCTTGTTTACACAGGCTTTTTCTCAGCAACATCAGCCAGCCCTACAAAGTTACATGAGATTTGTAAATGCATCTATTTCTTTCATCAGAAATATTTTCCCCATGACTTCAAAACTGAAACATGTTTTAGAAATTGTCTTGAAACAGGAATAGTCAGAAGTTTGTTACATCTACGGCAGTGCCATTCATTGCTTAACACACTCCTAGTAAATTTGAATTAAACAAAAAGAGATGAAAAATGTAGAAAACTGTTTCAGGTAAGTGTCTCATTTTCTGTTCTACATGCCATCTGGGGCTTGTGTTTATAGAATTTCATTGTTGACTGCCATTAAACTATATAATTTAAACATTTATATATGTGTAAACAAACAATGGAGAGTACATTGTGCAATAGCAGATGGCAGGGCATAGGCGAAGAAATGCCATAGGATCATGATTGCCCATGCAGCGCAGACAGGATTTTGACTTATGAAGTCTCAGCTGAAGAGGACCTTTCACTGTAAACAGTTTGGGCCTAGATGTACATATCCTTAGAAGGTCTAAGTTGGCCATTGGGAATTCAAGGAGTGTAGGGTATTTCAAGTCCAATTCTTATTCCCTCTGATCTCTGGAATAGATCTGTGGCTACAACAAAGACTTACTATACAGTAATCAAGAACAATCAGCCCATCTGACTGCTGAGTGACTGGATATTGCTGACCAGGCAGTTGTGCAGGAGGGTGCCTTGATGTAGTTCATAGATTCTTCCATGGATGAATCGCTCCAGTTTGTGGTTTTGCTGAAACTTTATCAATTCACATTTTCTCCTTCTGTAATAAGGGCCTTAGTTACATCTGTCTTGAGATATATGCACAAAACTTCCTTTGGCATCACTGGGAGTTATACGTGACTATCTGACACCAGGATTTAGTTGTAAAAGTTTATGGCACCCTGAGGGCACATTTGTGTGTGTTTTACATGGTGGTCTCATTTGCAGTTATCCTTGGATACAGTCATTCATCTCTACATCACAGTCCTACTGTATAATCAAGAACTAGAACTATTCATGAGGCACCAGCTAGTACAAATAAAGGTATCCTGAAGGCACCATGCAAATGTACAAAACTGATGTAATATTCATGTATCTGCATTCCATTATTAATATTTCTTAGCATGTTCAGTGAGTTTCTCTGTCATGGAATTTATTCATGGAAATATCAAAGCAGAGCGAAACAATTAAATTGGCAGGGCTGGGAAGGGGGGAAGAAAGAAAGAGGAAACAAACAAGTGTGGGTGGTAGATTTAACATCAAAGTAGCTGTACAAATGATCAAGGGACACCAGAAGAGAACACCAGATATGTATCTTCTCTTAGCTGTATTAAAGGAGGGTTGATCTGAATGAGAATATATCATACAGCACCATAAAAATGATACTGTTTTTACTTTCAACACATTGTACAATGGAACAATGTAAAAGACCTATTTAGATTAGATGCTCCTTTGCTCTTGATAACAATTAAAGGCACTAGTCCATAATATCTCCTACAACATCCCAGTAGACTGTGGAAATGTAGTCACTGCAAAGGGGAAATGTGAGGTATAAACACCCCTCTGCAGCTGGTCAGCT
Organism: Dermatemys mawii; assembly: GCA_007922305.1. NCBI lineage: Eukaryota > Metazoa > Chordata > Testudines > Dermatemydidae > Dermatemys > Dermatemys mawii. The sequence continues at coordinate 4,860,504 of ML677365.1, read as the reverse complement.
GCACTGGCTGCTACAAATGAGGAGGCAGGGACCCATCCTCTGCATTCTTCCTGTCCCTTCAGGAGATGGTTAGCAATGTTAGCTCCACACAATCCTTGTATCCAGATAGGTGGAAGAACTGCTAATCTAAGTTGCCGTGTAGGAGGGACAAATAAATGGGAAGGTTTCTTGTAGCCTCTTGTCCTTCTGCAACTGCACAGCAACTACTTACTCTCAATAATCTATGCCTTGAGGAGCTAACTCTGAACAAAACGGTGGCTCCAACATACTCCTATCTTCCACACAAAGAAACTAAACATAACCACAATGGGCCAGAATCACCTCTGGAGCCACCACGGGGCAAATTCATTTACTCCAGGCCTTCAATGGGGGTAGGTAAGAAATTAGCTAAATCCATTAAGTCAAACACACATATTTAATTAACCTGTGCTTAAAAACAACAGAACAGGGCACAAACTGACCACAAGCCACAAGCACTGGTTGTTTGCACACTCCAGTTTGAAATTAGTGACTCAGGACAGCTGTGTGAATAATGGATTTTTTTGATTTGCTGGCAATTCTGAAAAATAAAAAAATTTGGAGGAAACCCAAAATAATTGTTTAAATTTTCATAAAATTGCAGAGTTGAAAAAGTTGAAAAAAATTCTTTGTTCAGCAGAAAATTAGACCATTTGAGCATTTAACTGAAGGAAATTTTGAAATGAAAAAATCACTTTGAATTGGAAAATTGAGATGTTTCATTTTGAAAATGTCAGAATGAAACATTTAATTACGTGGGATGTTAAGGTTTACTTTTTAATCAAAACAATTCAGTGAAATCAACAGAAATTCAAAATATTTTGGTGTCACTGAATCTGCATTTTTCTCCAAAAAATATTTTAGTTCAAAAATTTTACCCAGGTCTAACCAGGAACACATTCCTATCTTGAATTCACTATATTCTTTATATTTATATTCTTTCCAGAATAAATGAAGAATATGCAGCTCCTCAGATTTATAGCCAATAGGGAGATGGCTGTCTACATGTGCTTCACATATCAGTTGGCTAATATAAGATCCAAATGAAAAATCCAGCTTTTAGGTACTTTGTGGTTTACTGTGGGGGACTTTGGACCCATAAAACAATGGATGGCTTACATTAATACCAGGTACTAAAGGGTCTTTGACCGAGGAAGACAACAAGAATCCATAGCGGAAGTTAAAGCTAGACAATATCAAATTACAGTAGACAATGCTACAAACACCAATTTTATGAATGAATTTTTCAAATTTATTTTTTTAATCCATTGGGAAAAAGTATCAGAAAATGAAAATGATGTCAATGAAGAGCAAGTAGCTCTCCTTTCACATGCCAATACCTTCCATTCATTGGGAATCACATTGCAGTGGTTTGAAGGACAAAAAGAGCATTATGTAGACATGATATTATTCAAATTATGTGCTTGCATGAGAGAGATAACTGAATGGGAACTACTTACAGTAGAGGAGATGTAACATTTGTGATGAATCAGAGGGGTAGCCGTGTTAGTCTGGAATTGCAGAAGTGACAAAGAGTCCTGTGGCACCTTAAAGACTAACTGAAGTATTAGAGCATAAGCTTTCGTGAGCTAATACCCACTTCGTCGGATGCATGCAGTGGAAGAATCCAGGGGCAGGTATAAATAGGTATATATTGTCATCAAATTTGAAATAACTGTGTGTGAGGATAAAGTCACAGAGCTTAGCAACCACTTGTGCTGTGTCATCATCAGGGAATAGTATCCCTGATGTCAGGAATACCCACTTCGTAGGATGCATGCAGTGGAAGAATCCAGGGGCAGCTATAAATAGGTAGGCAAGAGCCAGGTTAAAGATAACAGGGTGGGTCCAGCTGTTACCTCTAATCAGAGAGGGTGAGAAAGAGAGAAACTGCAAAGAGAAACTGCAGAGTTGCAATTCATTTGCAAATTTGACATAGTCAGTTTGGGACTGAACAGAGATATTGAATGGCTAGCTAACTACAAGAGCAGTTTCTCTTCTGTCACTGTTCACACCTCCAATTCAGCTACTAGAGGAACACCTCACCCTCCCTGATTAGAGATAACAGCTGGACCCACCCTGTTATCTTTAACCTGGTTCTTGCCTACCTATTTATACCTGCCCCTGGATACTTCCACTGCATGCATGCGATGAAGTGGGTATTAGCCCACAAAAGCTTATGCTTTAATACTTTTAGTTAGTCTTTAAGGTGCCACAGGACTCTTTGTCACTTCTGCAATTCCAGACTAACACAGCTACCCCTCTGATTCTTAAATATGTTTGAGGATCTGGGCCTCACTTCTCTAGTCTATAATTGTAATACGGTAGACTCATGATTATCCAGGATGATAGGGAAAAAAATAATCTTGGTTAATAAAATCCCAAATAATCACCATCCATAGGAAATATTGGGCAGGGAGTTTGGTTGGTTCACCAGCCACCCTGTGCTGGGGGAAGAGGGGTGTTGGTTCACTGGCTGCCCTGCGTCCTAGTGGATTGTGTTTGTTTTCTTTTTTTCTCTTCTCACTCTGCTTGGGATGGCAACAAAGCCAGAGCCAGCCCTGCGAGTTGCACGTATTTTTTTGACATCCTGGTTAATCTAAAACCTGGTTAACCCAATCGTCGATAATCAAGAGTCTACTGTAATAAAATCAACTTTTAAAGATGCTATTCCCCAGAGCCCTACAGCATTGGCATTTTCAGCCAGCTGTATGTATCATGGCAGAGGAGGGTCTTAGGAAAAGTTTGAATGAGGAGAAACCTGTATGGACCATCTCAGGAAAGACATTGTGTGCATAGGTGTTACATGGAAGAACGCATGGCAATACCTGTGGACGAAGTAGACACACAATCTGTCAAGACTAACATCCCTAGTGATGCAGATGGGGGATCACCTAAAAAGAGACACAGATGAATAAGGGGACATTGGAAAAATTATGCTAGAATCATGCTAATTACTGGTACTAGAGTATATGTCTGTTAAAGAAACTTCTAGGAAGGTCATCCTGGATGGGCAAATTAGATGCATGAATAGAACAGAAAAGAAATACCTAAATGGCCAAAAATATGGGTTAAATATTTTCCAGGTGTGAGGAGCACAAATATCAGTGACCTTGTCTACAATCACATTGGCTAAAAGAATGTACAAACTGTGCTGTTATTAGAACACACAAAGGTATATATACATCCTTTCAGATTTGCTTGTTTAAAATGCAGACAGAACTGATTCCCAATAGTCATATTCTTTGCAGACTCACACCCTAGGGGAATCAGTGGATTGCACAGGGTAGAAAAGTCATCACAGTCTCATGCCTTGTATGTTTTCAAGAGTGAGAAAGCACACCGTGATGATTATCACAGTACCACCCAGCATGCTTTAAAAAGCTGGCTGGTTCGGTTATGCCAAAAATACAGGAACAGAGATTATTGTAACCATTATTATTGAAAGTGCTTTCATATAATGTATAAATGCATGTTATAAGTGCACAAAGATATTATACACCATTTATTTTCAATAAATAGACTTTGTCTGTCTTTTATATAAGTCAATTAAAATATACTCTTCCTACTGAGAATGATATAATATAAATTCACTGTTAATTCATTCTCATCCTCCCTCTTCATAACCCTTTCTTGCACAACTGAATTCACTCCAGGCTGTTCAGCCTTGCATGCACATTTTGAATTTCATTAAAGTTTTCAGTACAGAGATCATCTGAGTTGCAGTGGGAGATATTTAATAAAAAAAATTCAGTACATTCAAGTTTCCAGGAATTGAGCCACTGAAAACTCATCTTACAATTATATCATCAGGGATGTCTGATAGAACATTTGTTTAATCTTCACATAAGACATTCTTATCAAAATCAGAGGTGCAGACAAGTAAGCCTGGCCTCAATTGTGACTTGTTAAAAGGCTAATGGAATGATTTATGATTTAAAAATCTTTGCTCACATGAAACAGAATCTTCAATTCTCAACAGTGCCAGATGGAAAACTAATCTTCAATGGCTGCACCGATATATTCTCTTCTTTTAACCAGGATGTCACAGGTTGACCAGATGTAAAAAAAAACAAAGTCCTTGGCTTCCAGGAGGAGTGCTCAACACCGTTTAGCAGTGGCTCCTATGCTTCTACTTTTCCCTTTATACAACAGGAAAACCTTTCCTCCTGCTAATGTAACACCTGTATATTTCAGTGGAATTTTGCCTAAAATATTTGCCTTATAGTGAAAAGCTGGAGAGTTTAAATACCATGATGTGATTATATTTTCATCAAATGTCTTAATGACCATCTTTTCTCTCAGCATCAAATATAATATTACATTTTCAACAGCCAATTATCTTTATCATCTTAATACACATTGAACAAAAACAACAGGAAGCAAAGTATAATATACAGTGTTTCAGTATATTTCCATTAAATGCTGTTTTCAGGTAACTTGGGATATGAACTATAGTTCCTAGTGTAATATAAATAGATAAACTAGAGGGCAGACTTTACATGAACTCCAGAACCACAATTCTGACAATTTTATTAAGATTTTCCTTGCGGCCTGTAATACATTTTTATTGCATTAGCTGAAAAGGACTGGAGCTGTCCAATGGCTCAAATTATTCTAACAGTTAGCCTAGTGGCTGGAGCATCAACTGTGTACTTCAGACAGTGATTTTATATATTTATACGGATACATTTTGATTAAAATTTCCATTAATCTTTTCCATCAATATAATTGTAACTTTGTCGAGTCAAACCACATTTATGGCTAAAGCAAATAAAACAGTGGTAATATTTTATTCCAAGCAAAGTGTACTTTTTGAAAGAGACAAATTACATTTTGGTCATAGGAAGACAAGTAGTAAAATAAAAAAAATAACGACAATGCCGCTAGTGTGCTTAGGGCTGGAATCTCAGGTGCACTAAAGGACCATGGGATGCAGCTGAACAGGTGGTGCAAAGTAGCCCTTTGTCTCTCTCTCCCACTAATCAAGGATGGTTCTTCACCAGTCCAGTTCCTGGCACAAATTAGAGAAGCCTAAAGACTGCTTTCAACTACACCAGCTGCCAACTCGGATTGCTATGCTCCTTTGACCTAACTCATGGCTCCTGTGTCAGTAGCTGGGCTCAAGATCATGCAGGAGTCAACGTGGTGGTTCTAGCAGAGCGTTCTCCAGCAAAGAGTGAATCCATCACTCATTAGTTAAACAATCTTTAGGGCAGCTTTGTCCTAAGATGCCAGTGCAAAGCTGCCCTCATCGAATCAGGAACTGAGCCTTTGGAGTCAGATGTGAGTCAAATAAACAACAAGAATCAGAAAGGTAGCCGTGTTAGTCTGGATCTGCAGAAGCGAGAAAGAGTCCTGTGTCACTTTAAAGACTAACAAAAGTATTGAAGCATAAGCTTTTGTGGGCTAATACCCACTTCATCGGATGCAATAGACAAACAAACAACAGTGACCTTTGCTAAGAAAAAGAGATTCATTCCAATTCAGCTGATCCTGTAATTGCCAGTGTTATCAATATTGGATGTCATATTGAAGTCTGATTCCAAACAGCTACACCTATCAGATATTATGTTGCAAACATTACATCATTAGAACAGACTTGCACTGGCTGGGCATTCTCTGAGGGCGGGCCACTATTGCAAGTTTTTTGAAGAAGGAATTGCTATATGCAAATTAGTTCTTTCACAGGTGCCACACAGATCACAAAGCTATATTAGAAAACAGTTAGGAAGAGGCATTTGGAGGTTGGAACACTGTTACATTTTTGTGCTTGTTGTATGATGAATGATAATTTCTATGGTGAAGACCTGCTTGCCTGAGTCCATTTATTATATTTTTATTATTTATATACCAGAAGCACTTATGAGCCCCAGTTATGGACCTGGTTTAAATGCCCAGCTCTTTTCTAGCTATCACATCTTTCTGTGATAGAATTGCTTATTCCTTAATAAAGAAGTACCCTGTACTTTGGATTTACAGATGACAGACACTACTTTAAACACACATGGCCGATGAGTTTATATCTCCTTCCACAGACACCCTGCATGCCATTGTGGAATGTGGCATAACCTGAACATGCTGCATGACATCACAAAGTTATATACTCTAATTGCAGGTAAAAAGGGGTAATTATTTTTGGATTGTGAATATTTTGACACCACCTTCAAAAAAGAGGAATGTTGCTGCTGCTATAGTAGTATACTGAATCTATTGTTAGAAAGCCATTTTATATCTAGCCACTGGAAACATAAAAACAAAAACCCAGGCCAACTAAAACAATTGTAGTAATCCACTTCCAATCAGAGGGCCCAATCCTGGGCTATTGAACTCAATGGGACTTTTCCATAGACTTGAACAGGAGCAGCACCGGGTTCCATGGTTTTCAACAGACTGGAACTTAGCCATTGTAACATACCGTATTACTGATCATCCCCTAGTCTGCTTAATGTTTTCTCTTCCTTTGATTTCTTTTGGGCTTTGTTTGGTTCAAATCCTTTTAAAACCATGGTAACGCTCTTGGCAGTCTTCACATTTTTTTTTTTAACTTTCCTATTTGTATTTAATGCTGTTTCACAGAGAGGGCAAAAGATTGGGAGAATGAGAAAGAGGGCAATGGATCTTCCTTTTCTGCCTGTACAAAGGTAGGTTAATTTAACTTTGTGGTGGACCATTCATTACTGCCCTATCAGGACCTGATAACCCTTGGGCAGCTGTCAGAATATCAGATATTATCCTTATGTTTTCCTCCATCTAATTTACAAAGATCTGACCAGCAAACACCAAACTAGAAAACCTTGGTTTACTTTTTCTGACTCTTGCTGTTCTGTGACCACACAGAATTCTGATATTCCATCACATTTAGAAGCTTATGCTGCACCCATCACCATGGTATCTGGGCTCTTAGAAGGCATGAAATTATTATTTTACCCTTCACGAATTATTGCTTTTGAAAACAGATAACTTCACAAAAACGTAAGAGAAACTGAGAATTTGGTCCAAGGCAAAATTTCCCCACATGTGCCCGAAAGAACGGAGGTTTTTGTCCTGGGTAAAACCTCACACATACTGCTAGACAGTACAATTTTTCTGTTGAAAAAAACTGATAGAATATTGGCCTTGAAAAAGGCCTGTTTTCTTTCTCTCTTTCAATAAAGATTCCCCCCCCCTCCCGCCTTAGCTTTGTTACTCTCTGTAGCAGTTACTGTGTCCTACAAATTTGACACAAATATTTTCCAATAAATACTCTTAGTCACTGTTTTGAATAAAATAATCAACGGGTGACGGTAGCATTTTGGCTGGTTTTTAATGTATTTTGTGAATTTTAAAGCAAAAGGTGAACAATTGTCATTTTATAGCTCTATAGAAAATCTTTATTTTTATTTTTTTGTATTTCAGTAGCACCTGGAAGCACCAATTACAATTGAGCCCCCATTGTGCTAAGTGCTGTACAAACAGAGAGAGACAAACCTCAAAGAATTTATCATCCAAAAAAAGGATGGGAGTAAAGAAGTATTATTACTCCCATTTTGAAGGTAGGGAATTAAGGCACAGAGAGGTTACAGTTCAGATCCTCAAATGTTTATAGGCACCCAACTCCTATTGAAATCAAAGTTCAAAGTCATATAGGAAGCCTGTGGCAGAGCAAGGAATAAAACCCAGAACTTCTGAGTACCAAGCTGGTGCTTTAATTACCAGACCATCTATATGTAAAAGCTGGGCTAAATTATCTTTAAGGTTTCTTCAAATATTCCTTGTGCATCATACTGTGTCTTGAATCATGAATGCACTAGAGGAATGTGAGTGATTTCCCAAGGGATGAGAACCTGCCTACTGGAGAGCAACTTAATCCTAAGAATCAAACCAAAACAATAACTTTCAGAGTAAAGGATGAAACTGCTTTGAACCCACCCTGTTATTACTCAATGCTGGAGAAGTCTTCAGTATACTGGGTGATTTGCATAATACTGTAACATCTAATCATACTGGCATGTTAAGCACAACCTTACTTTCATTCATTAAAGACAGAAATTTCATATTGTAAAATACTTTTTTGGGTGTGACTGTCCTCTGGGCAGTCTATTTTGAGAAACAAAGTGAAATAGGATAGGATAAGTGGTGCAGCTCCTTCGTACACTAGTCTTTCACCTGTAGAGATCTGGGCTTTGTTGAATTTTCATTTACACCAGTGTTAATCTGGAGTAATTCCAGTGATGTCAATAAAGTCATGCAGGGGTACAACCAGTGTAAGTAAAAGCAGAATCTGGCCCCTGAATTCCAATCCTGGCTCAATTTACATGTGACACAGTGTGATTAAAGCTTGTGGCTTTTGGTTCTGTGAGTGATTAGTAATATATGTGACACTCCTGTGGGTTATATTTTGAAACTAAGGAGAAACTATTCTTTGTTTGCCCATTTATAATACAGACAGTTTGTCACATACAAGTGCATATGGTCTGTGGGCCTGATCCCACTCCCATTTGTTTCATTGTTATACAAAGAAAAGTCTCAGGTAGTTTTGTAAGCAGTCACTACACACACAATGATCTTAAGCTTTGGAAGCTTTGTTTCAATGCTTTTTATGATTAGCACTTAAATTAATTTGCCTTGGGAAAGCTACTCTACTTGTTTGATAAACTATACAGTACCTAGCAACTCAGGCTAATCGTTGCAATGAATTTTTCTTTATACTTGCTCTAGTAAAAATCTCTCTTGTTTAAGCACAACAGGTTTAGGTGTAATTAAATATGTTGCTCAGTGAAGCATTGGTTTTAAAAATTAATGAATGGTAGCTCCCATGATACCTTCCTATGTACGTGTTTTTACTCCAGAACACAGACCTGAAGTGTGTTTGGGAAACTACAAACAATTAGTTGCACTTTGTTTTGGACACATTTTTAAAAACAAGATACTTCTTCCCTGAAATTTATAAGATAGATTTGAGCCCTTTCTGGAATGGAGACCAGTTTAAATTATCCAAATGCCAAATTGTCCTCACATTGGCACTAGTGTAAATCTGAAGTCACTCCATAGAATAGATTCTGATCTTATATACATTAGTGAAAATCTAGATTGTATTCTCCCCAGCATGTGCACATCCCTCCCAATTGTATGCATATCAAGTGCAGGGCAGTATTCTGGACATGATTTTCCTCACTTATATTAACGAAAAATCAGGAGTAACTGCACTGAAGTCAATGGGGTTACATAAATATAAACTGTATACATTAGGCAGGCTGATTCCCTGCTTGCACTGATTTTATTACAACAGCATAATATAATAAAAATGTGGCCCCTTCCCAGTCAGGCTGGGAAGAGAATATGAGGAAGCTGCACTGCTTCTTCACATTCTGTACCCTATCTGTGAATAAACAGAGAACTGTTCATCACCAGGGCTGTTAATTTGGCCTCTTTCATGAACACTCCATTCACTGGAACATAATAGTAAAAAATACAAAGGTAACTAAGGAGAATGTATTAAGCCACACAGACTAAAGTTAGTAACATTCATTTAGTAAGAAGATTTAAGACTCGACTCAGCCAAGCCACCACCCTGTAAACATCTGGATTTCCCAGTATGTCCAGTCCTCCGAGTGGTTACCTGTAAATCCCTTCAGGAGCGGGGCGCTTTATACTTGGGTACACTGTGTAGCGTTGTGGCTCCCTTCTGAGCTTAGAAAGAGAAAAGATGTGGGGTGTGTTCAATGTCCATTTTATGAAATGTTGGCACTACCTTAAAAAGTGCAGGATTTAAAACTATAAATGCACATGCTTTTGACTTGGTGAAGAGACGCTAAGAACATTTGAATGGATAGCCTATAGCTCAGGCAAAAAAAACACACACTTTTCTCTGCCTTCAGAACAATAGCCTGACCGTGGACACTAGAATATCTCAACTTCTGAGCAGTAGAATTTATCAGTAATGGAGCTCCTCCAGTATGACTCCTTCTATACATAGAGTGGGCCCTAGGCTTCTCAGAAGTGCTTCTATGAAAGGGCAGCAAATGGCTTCACTACCCTTAAGCCTTAAGGGACCAGTCCTAAAATGGGCAGGGTCAGAGCCTTCCTCCAAAGGAAAGCTGCCTTCAAATGAATACCAGCCTAAGGAAAACTCTCTGAACCTATTCATAAACCGCTAAACTATACTGACTCCATCACAAGCACTGAGCATAGCATCCAGGCTTAACAAATAAATAATAATAAATATTTTAAATGTGTAAAGTACATTATAAGTACACTTAAACAATATGCAGAAGTACCACAGTGCTTTATAACATGCGCTGCATGTATGTTTCATTGTTACCTACCCTAGGTGTAGCCATTAGCACACTGAGATAAATCCCATGCATACCTGTCCAAAATGTAACTAAGGGCTCACAACAGGAGTACAGTTCTCCATTTGCTAGGCCGCTTACATTTTGAATAGTTGGCTGACTTTAAGCAAGCCTAATGTGTGTACTCTCAGTGTCAATGGAATATTTAGCACATTTCTTTCCAGGGTGTTAGCCTGAACTAACAGAATTATTACTATAAATAATATGTTATTATTATTTTTAACATCATCTCAGAAAACAATATCACATTTAAAAATAAGCTCTCTGTCATTAAACTAATTGTTCAAATTGCCACATGGGATTCTCACAGGTAAGACTGAATGGATGATTTTTAACTAAATACATTGTGTTGGAAATAAAATCACCCTTCAGCCCCCAAAAGGAACCCAAGCGTAAAGTCATTTTAAATCCGTAACTTTTAAACCATCAAAGCACAAAAATTCAGTTAGGAATGAAAATCCCGGACTATGTATCTAGGCTTTTTCATTCTGTTAAGAAAAAAAGAAAAGTATATTTCTTTCTTTTTTCAAAATACTAATACTCAGCGTTAAGGCAAGACCATTAGCCTGGATTTTTAGTCTTCCCTGTAAATTGCTTTGCTTATCTAGGCTCAAGGTCAGACTCAAGGGAATACTGGGTTGTAATGAGGCATGATCCATGGCAAATACCCTTGAGCTTGCTTCCCATTTAAAATGCCTCCTCTCCAATTCACAGTCATGACCACTGAAACTATATAAGTGGGTGCCAATGAGACAGGGAGGAGAGCTGTTCTGTAATACCAGTGGAACAGAATAGTAGAAGAGAGTCATAGGCTATGCCAGCAATGCTCTTGGCTCCTCAGAGAGTATCCCACCAGCAAGAAAGAGCTGATTGGAAACATGAGGCACTTCAGGCACTACCTTCTGGGAAAGAAGTTCATCCCTTAGATGGGATCCTGGGAAGGCAGCCTACCTTTGACTTTTGGAAGATCAGCCAGCTCTGTGACTGAAGAGACTGTCACAATTTCCTCCATGCACACAGGTATAGAAGGTGCAATAGGCAATGGAATAGGTGTGTTTTTTACTCAGGATTGGCCCAGAAGAAAGATTTAGCTCAGAGCTCGATTTTTAAATGGATGAGACCTATGAGCAGCAAACTTCCTAAGTGTCAATGGTGAAGCTAATAAAAGATGGCCTTATATCTATGCTATTTACTGTATGTCGCTTTATTGAGCCCTGAACAGCCAGGGACTCTACACTCCTAGCACCAAACCCATCAGCTACAGTGGTCCTAACGCACTGTTGACTGGACATTGAGGCAGTCACAAAAAACATATGGGCCAGCCCTGAAGCTTAGGCTTGAAACTGATGACTCTTGACCATTGTATTTTTAAGCCCTGTTTAACTTCTAAAGTCAGGTTAAGAGGTCCCCCCTTCAGAGGAAAATAAGGCCTGATAGAAGTTTGAGTTTTATTGTGGGGTGAGGGGTTTACTGGGAGTGGGGAGAGGGAATCTCAGATACATATTGAGCTTCCACAGTCTTTAAGAAGAACTGATTGAAAAACAGGAGCATTCAATATTTAGCTAAGCAATCTTTTCTCCCCAATGTTTATTCAGGCATTTGAGTCACATATGTTCTAACAAACCATAAAACCAGCATTTTAAACCATCTGCATTAATATTGCTTCCTCTTGCAAATAATCAGGTTTCACTACATGTCATGATATTGCCAGTTCCCCAGATGTCCATACAGTGTTTCATTAAAAATAGGATAAGGCAAGACCCCTTTAAAAAGAAAAAAACACTTTACAAATCTTTACACAAAGCAAAAAACGGCAAAAAACAGCCCCTTTTTATTTCTTTTGCAGGACACTTTAACATTTGACATATTTAAAATAAACAAAAAGCATATTATTTTTAGTTTCTGTAAGGTGAGCAGGGTACAAACTGTTTGGAATCTATTTTGGTTCAGGCACACGTCTTCATAAAAGATTTGAGTCATTTTCAGTGGAAATAAAAACACTTATTCTGTCACAGGGATTACATTTGTAAGGGGAAAGTTGAACTGCCAGGACTGATCTAATTCTGATAAAAACAAAATGTTGGTGTGAATTTATAGACCCAAACCACAGCACACATCTGACATAGCTTTGCCCAAGAGGTAGTTCTGTAAGTCAGAGGAGATCCAACCCAGTGACTAAATAAATATAAAGTCTGATTTACTTTACAGATCAGGGCTAAGGTATGTTGACAGATCAGTGCAGCGATGCACCATACCAACTTTGTCTGTGCACACATACAGAAGATATGACCTGGGAATTAAGCAGAAAGCAGCCCTCATCAGCTAGAAACACCAACAGAGACTGTCATAGTCATTCATTCACACCTCACTGGAAAACTCTTTTTCTAATGGATTCCATGCTTTTTCGTTGTTGTTTCTTTTTTAAGTGCCAATGGATTGTTGGCTCCATTTGAATCTCAGTGAAATAATAAATCTTTTCTGGAGATCTGAGTTCTCTTTCTAAAATTTTCAGAAGTTCTAATGGCTAGGTGTAATTTGGAAAACAAAATGAGTACCGTACTGGAGTGACACCTTATGGCCATTTGCCCTGCATTCATTAAAGCAGTTGGAATATAGAATAATCTTTTGATTTCTGTACAGCATGGAACTTCAAGAACAGCAGTGACTGTGCATGGTTTGCTGAGGCTTTAAGGTCTGGGACATTCTGGGTGGCAGAGGATAAGAGTTGGAAATGGTGGCAGTTGGAGGTGGCTGGAGATGGACTTCAGGACAATGTTGAGCTGGATGTGGCTTATAAAGCAGGATGCCCCCTCACCGCACTCACTTGTTTATTATTCTGGTCTAAATAAAGTTATTACAGATAAATAAGAGGGCACAAATGACTGCCTGGAGTTTGGAAGAGTTGACAAGAAAATCACTGGAGACAAAGATGGGATCCTTTGGGTGATTGGTGAAGTATCAATGAGGAAGAGGTCTCTGGCTGAAAAGAAGAAGAAATTAAAAATAAAGATAGAGAAGTGAAGATTGTGTATGTAAAAAAGCTGCTTAGTGACACTAAAAAGAGTCGAAAGAAAAAAAAACATTTTCACAGATTCATTAGTAAGGTCAGAAGGGACAATTAAATCATTTAGTCTGATCTGTATAACACAGGCCATAGAACTCGACCCAGTTAATCTTGTACTCAAAAATAAATTTGCGTAAGCAAAAATTATTGGACTGACTATTTGAGTCATTTTCCTTACTTGTTCAAAGTGAGACCCTTGTTGTCCTGGAAGGCTTGTGTTTGTTTAACCTCAAAATCTGGGTGAATATGAGGATTTGTCTGAAGTGTTTAAAAATACACTATGTACCCCAGTGCCAAAGTCCTTGCTGAGAGAGAGAACTTTCACACAGGAAACCTTCTGGCTGCCCACAATCTGCCATTTCAGTAGCTGTCTGAGGGAGTCCCCCAGGAAACATTTTGCATTTGGAATCAGAAATCCTGAACTAAGAGAGAAGAAAGCATTGTTCACAAACTAAGGAACTTAATATGGAAAAACTGTGTGTCTGAGTCCACCAAGAGAAACATCTGGCAAGTCGAGAGCACCTCTGCTTTCCTATCATATGACTAAGGGAGGCTTGGTCCATAGGCAAGAAAGACTGGAATCATTACGCTCAATAAGATAACAGTAAATTGGGATGAACTATTTTTTCATTGTTTGGAAACATCTTATTAACAGGAGTAATATTTATACAATAAGTGAAGTGCAGAAGCTGAGCTATGAAAGGTGTTTAGTGCTCGTGAACCACAAGAGAGAAGAATTCAGCAAGAGAGTATTTTGCCATAGTACATGGAGCACCATAGCAACTCTGTGGATACAGAAGGGTCCTTTCAAAAATCTGAATCTGTTCATAATGGAATGGATTCCAATTAATCCCATGTTTCAGAATTGTTTATAGCGCAGAATAAGTGGGACTCAAATGTTCCACAGTAGTTTAAATAGTGGAAATGAGATCGAAATTGCTACAGCTGCTGCAGTATTCAATTTCTGAAGACATTTACAAACAAAAAAATAGTGTCTGTTAAATAAGAAGAAACTGATGTAATATTGAAAAGAAGGAAATAGAGGTTTAAGGATGCCCGCAAGTCAAGTCTGCTGTTTGTTGTTACCATTAATTGTTTTGGAAGGAAATAGTCCTTCACTAACTGGCAAATATGGCTCGAGAGAAAGTTGTATTGGAGTACCATGTACCACATGTTAGATCAGGTAGTAAAAACAGAAGAAAAAATTACATCTGCTTTTGATATGGACTGGGGCTAGTGAAAGGCGTAACAATAGAGCTGGACAAACAATTGTTTTTTTGGTTCTCTGGCAATTCCAAAAAGAGAATTGTTTTGGGTTAAAATGAAAAAAAATTCAGAATTTTTGACAAATCAAAAAGTAAAAAATTAATTAATTTTTTCAGATAATTTCAGATCAAAATGAACAATTTTATTTGACTGAAACTAAACATTTTATTTTGTTGTAGTGAATTTTTAAGTGTTTTCATATTTTAAAATTAAAGGAAATTTTGAATCAAAAAGTCATTTCAAATCTGAAAAAGTGTAAACATTTTTTGACATTTTGATTTTCTGATTTTTTTGTTTCAGTTTCAGGGTTTGTTTCTGAATGAGGCAACTCAGTGAAATTGGCATAAATTCATTAAATAATTTGGTGTCATCAAATCTGCATTTTTTGGTGAAAAAAACTTTTGACTGAAATTTTTTCCCCAGTTCTCTTTTGCAATAAAGATAAAGAGCAAAAAAGCTAAAAAGATCAGACCTAAATTTCTATACAAGGCTTATCTAGTGCCATAAGCTTTGTGAACAGCTAGAAAAACTCAAGAAGCAGGGTATAATTTCATTCAAAAAGTGAATGAACGAATTGTGTGTAACATTAAAATAGATGAGCAATTGTGTCTGAAAAATAATTGACCACCAGCAGTACATGGTATATCTTCTTTAGATGGTCATTCCATTAATGCAAAAAGCAATTCAGATTCATGGAAACTATGAAAGAATCTACTTGCTTCAGTAATGTACTATTTCTTGTTTGACACCTCTGGCATTACAAAAGAGAAATATTGTCCTTATTCCAGTAGGAAAATTAAGTTTCTTCTATTGAGGTACTTATCATCATAGTCTAGGAGATCTCCAGAATCATTAATGGATTTTTATCCTTACATCACCTAAGTGAGGTTGGAAAGTATTATCATCATTTTATAGATGGGGAACTGAAACACAGATTAAGAGACTTGTCTGAGATCACACAGGATCTTCTGAGTTTCAGTCCAATCCACTATCCTCTAAAGTCCTACACCATCATTTCTACTTTTAATTATCAACAGAGAATATTTGTTTATGATAGAATTGTAGTAACACCACAAATTGTGTGTGCTAGGATAATGATTGAATTAAATGAACATACTCCAAGCATAGTGAAAAAGTAAATTTGGTTAGAAATGACTGCCAAATTTAGAGCAACATACTGAAAGAAAAATTAATCCATGTGTCATCTGTTGTACTCAATGAAACATTCAACAAACTGCTCTGTAGACCTGATCCATAGTCCACTGAAGTCAATGCAATAGCTCCTGTTGACTTCAATGGCCTTTGGGTATGGCTCCAAGTCATACATCCTTGTGGGTTACTGAACCTTGCCAAAAACTATATATAGATTTTACAAGAAGAATAAGCAAGTGTACCTATATACAGATACCTGCTGACCCCACCAAGCTTCTCGCTGGAAATTTTACCTTAGGGAACTCCTCTCTCTGCTCCCTCATTACCAGAACCCTGTTCCGGGTCTGATATGTGTTCTTTGAAGGCCACTGCAGAAACTCCCTTTAATCATAACTCCACTCCATACTGAATTAACAAACTTGTAAAAACTCCAGTACTGATCATCTATTTACTGCCCACTGTCAAACTCCAGAAAGTTTTAATTCATATCCCACTTCAGACTTCCTTTTCATAAGCCATGGAGTCAAATGTTCTCCCAGTCTGATCTCACTGCCATCCATCTTCAGCAAGCCAGGAGTCTCCACACTCAGTCTCCCCCAATTACTGAATTTGGGAGAACATACTGAGGTTGTTCCCAGCAACTCAATGGGCCCTCACTTGGTCCTTCGGTTTCAAACCACTATCTAATTTCTGCCCACATATGCTACATCCCACATTCCTCATCTGTAAAATAATAAAAATGTGACTCTTAAATAAACATGAATCCTAATATTCTCCATAGTAGGTAACATATGACAAACACTTCTGCTGCTAAGAGATGTACAAAAGAGGTGGGTTGATACGATAGCCTTAATATTTTAGTATATTTGCTTTGTATTATTGTAAGGTGCCTAGAGCCTGGTATTGGCATATTAAATAAATTTAAATAAATACATTTAAAAGCATGATGGTGTTCTAACACATCTTCCATTTCATATATTTTGGTTTTTGGGACTGCAGTACAATTAGAGATCTCCTTGCTTAAAAGAGAGGGTTTACATAAGCAGGTATAGAGATAATAAGAGATCACATCTCAACATTCCAAACTGGTACAGTTGCCTTTTCATATTAGAAGAAAACAATCTAAAGAAGTACCAGAGTTATTGCCTGCATCTTAACTCCAAGCCATGGACTACACTAGAAACATGGTGGCATAATTACATTGCTCAGGGTGTGTGGAAAAATCACCTCCTCCTCCACCCCCAAGTGATATTATTACACCAAGCGAAGTCCCAGTGTAAACAGTGCTATGTCAACAGGAGGGCTTCTCCCATTAACACAGCTCTCAGAGAAGTGGGATACCTACGTCAATGGAAGAAGCTCTCCCGTCAGCATAGGTAGCAGCTTCACTAATCGCTACAGCAGCGCAGCAGCGCCACTGCAGTGATGTAAGTGTAGGCAAGCCCTGATACACCCGAGTAGTTATATATGAAATTTTTCATCTCTATTTATTACTAATGTATTACAGGAGTATTTTATTCACTTATTTATCATATCAGCTGTGGATCTCTCATATATTTTGTTTCTGGCCAGTGTAACAAGATGGCCAACGTTAGTATGGTGGGTCCTGCCCTTTTCTTGTGGGGGAATGGGGGGTGGCATTAAGATCCCACCCCTGGCCCCTTCTCTTGGGGCAATGAGGGCCCCGCTAGTGGCCTGGAAAGGTGGTAAAGGAAGGAAGCAGGGGAGGGATCTGGGTTTGCTCCTCACTCCTCAGCCCCTCTCAACTCCTGCAGGTTCTTACCCTCTTCCCCCTTGGGTGGGGTAACTTCAGTCCTTAGATGCTGGGGGAGGGAGTCTCCCTCCCCTGCTGGGGCAGGGTCTCCCCTACTTCAGTCCTCTGGTCTTTCAAATCTCACAACACACTTCCAAGCTCCAGTCCTCTCTCTCCTTCCTTCTTCTTCCAGGACTTCTGGAAGCAGGAGGTTCTATAAGGTTCCTGATAGGGCCTAAATTGACTGCAGGTGCTCCAATTAACCCAGGCCTGCACAACATGCGGCCCTGGGGCCACATGCGGCCCGCACAGGCTCACGGTGCGGCCCGCAGGGGGTGAGTAGGGGTTGGGGAAGCCAAGTAGTGGGGTGGGGAGAAGCGGATGGGGGTGGGGTGAGGGCAGGGCTTTTCGGCCCGCAGCTGGATTTTTTGCAGTAATATGGCCCTCGCTGCTTTCTGAGTTGTGCAGGCCTGAATTAACCTGTAGCCACCCTCCCTAGTCTACACGGAACCATGCCTTAATTAGCCTGGGGCTTATATATTTCCCCTGAGTCACTCTCCCACTGCTCCCTGGCCCTTCTGTATCACACCAGCTTAGATTTAGGGGCCAACCTAATATTCATTAAAGTCAGTGGGTGTGTCTATTTCATTATCAGTGGGTGCTGGGTCAATTCGGCAAAACAGACTTCTTTCATGAACCCTATACAGCTTAGTCTTCCTTTAAAAACAAAAAACAAACAGAACTGTTGATAAACAAAGAAAAGAGAAACCATCCATAACATTGTTTACATAACACCCAGAAACCTTCTTGTGACTCAGAGACTCCTTGGTGTTTCGTTTCTCTTTGACAGTACCTCTTGTCAAGCCTGACATACTCTTTACAGTTAACACACTGTTGTGATGGCATGTAATATACTGGAAAACAAATAACTCACTGATTATTAATACTACTTCATAGAAATCACAGAAATGTAGGTTTAGAAGGGATCTTGATAGATCTTCTTGTTCATTCCCCTGCACTGAGGCATTATCTAGATCATTCTTGGGAGGTGTTTGTCTAACCTGTTCTTAAAAATCTCCAATGATGGATCTTCCACAACCTCCCTAAGTAATTTGTTCCACTGCTTAACTACCCTGACAGTTAGAAATTTTTTCCTAATGTTTAACCTAAATCTCTCTTGCTGCAATTTAAGCCCATTGCTTCTTGTCCTGTCCTCTGTGGTTATGGAGAACAATTTATCATCCTCCTCTTTATAACAACCTTTCACATACTTAAAGACTATTATTATGTCCCTCCTCAGTCTTCTTTTCTCCAGACTCAACAAACCCAGATTTTTCAATCTTTCCTCATGTTTTCAAGACCTTTAATCATTTTTGTTGCTCTCCTCTGTACTCTCTCCAATTTGTCAACATCTTTCTCAAAGAGTTGTGCCCCAAACTGGAAACTCTATTCCAGCTGAGGCCTTATCACTGCTAAGTAGAGTGGAAAAATTACTTCTTGTGTCTTGCTTACAACACTGTTACTTATCATCTTATTTTTTAGGTGCTTACAACATGCTTGATTATTTGCTCCATTATCTTTCTGGGTATTGAAGTGAAGTTGACTGGTCTATAATTCCCTGGGTTGTCTTTGTTCCCCCTTTTATAGATAAATACTGTATTTGTCTTTTCCTGTCCTCTGGGATCTTTCCTGTCCTCCACGAGTTCTGAAAGATATTTGTTAATGGCTCAGACATTTCTTCAGCTGGTTCCTTAAGTATTCTAGGATGTATTTCATGAGGCCCTGCTGACTTGAAGACATTTAACTTGTCTAAGCAATTCTTAACTTTTTCTTTCCCTATTTTAGTTTCAGGTTCTACCCCATTTACACTGATCTTCCACTATGTTAACATCCGATTACTGCTAATCTTTTTTGCTGAAAACTGAAACAAAAAAAAGCATTTAACACTGTAGGTATAGCTGTCGTGGTTTTTTATGGTTGTTTTTTTTTGTCATTGTCATTTAGGAATAGTCCTACCCTGTCTTTGGGCTTCTTCCTGCTTCTAATACATTTGTAAGGTGTTTTCTTGTTATCCGTTATGTCCCTAGCTAGTTTAATCTTATTTGTGCCTAGGCCTTTCTAATTTTGTACCTATTGTACATGATGTACGTATGGCATGTGTATAAAGAGTTATAAATATGTGCTAGAATTATGTTATGAAAATATGTTTGGCACCTGTGTGCATAAGATACGTGAATACATACGTCAGGCCAACTTCTGACATGCTCTGCCTGGCAGGTATAACTCCATGGATCCTTAGTTACGCCTTCTTCTGAAAATGGTCCAGTGGGCACAAACATCATTTGCCCCTGTTGTTGCGTGTGGAAGTGCCTGGTTTAGAAACATAAACTTTTGAAAATATCTCCCATCATCACATCCACAATGAAACTGTAAACTCCTCTCAACTGAAAATCCAGAGGAAAGATTGGTTTTCACTTAAGAATTATTAAAATGATGAACTAGCACAGAGTACCCTGATCCCATCCTTCATTCCCTCTTTCTATGGGGCACTTGTTTGGCTCATCAGACATTTCCCAGCAAGTCTGCTAGACTGCTAAGATTCATAGATCCCAAGGCCAGAAGGGACCATTGTGATAATCTAGTTTGATTTTCTCTATAACACAGACTGTAGGACTTCCCCAAAAAAATTCCTAGGGTTTATCTTTTAGAAAAACACTGTCTTGATTTAAAAATTGCCCATGATGAAGCACTGACCATGACCTTTGGTAAGTTGTTCCATTGGTTAATTACCCTCACTGTCAAAAAATCACACCTTATGTCCAGTCTGAAAATTTGTCTAGCTTTAACTTCCAGCTATTAGACCATGTTATACCTTTTCCTGCTATACAGAAGAGCTCACTATTAAAGATTTGTTCCCCATGTAGATTCTTACAGACTGTAATCAAGTCATCTCTTAACCTGCTCTTTGTGAAGTCAAATAGACTGAGCACTTTGAATCTATCACTACAAAGCAGATTTTTAATCCTTTAATCATTTCTGTAACTCTTCTCCAAAACCTCTCCAAATGATCAACATCCTTCTTGAACTGTGGACACCAGCAATGGTGGCACATTATGCAGAGGAAAAATAACTTTTCTAATGCTAATAAACACTTCTGTTTATGCATCCAAGGATTACATTAGCCCTTTTGGCCACAGCATCACTCTGGGAGCTCAGCTGATTATCCAACACGATTCCCAGTGCTTTTTCAGAGTCACTGCTTCCTAAGATGGAGTCCCCATCTGTTAAGTATGGTCTACACTCTTTGTTTCCAGAAATATACATTTTGGCCATATTAAAACTTCTCTTGTTTGCTTGAGCCAAGTTTATCAAACAATCCAGATGGCGCCTTAATGGGGACCAGTCCTCTTCATTATTTATCACTCCCCCAATTTGTGTGTCATCTGCAAACTTTATCAACAATGATTTTATGTTTTCTTTCAGGTGGTTAATAAAACTGTTAAATAGTGTAAGGCCAAGAACCTATCTCTGCAGGACCCCACTAAAAACACACTCATTTGATGATGATTCTCAATTTACACTACAGTTAGTAGTAGTAAACTACTAACTAGTAGCTAGTAACTAGTAACTAGTAACTAGTAGCTAGTAACTAGTAGTTAGTAGTAGTGGTCAGTTAGTCAGCTTTTAATCCATTTAACGTGTACCAGGTTAATATATATAATTAGTATATATACTAATACTAATATATATACTATAATATATATAGTATTTTTATATACTATAATATATTGTGATACAGCATGGCCAGAGGGCAGCAAGAGAGTGTTAGAGGGAAGCAAGTTTACTAAAGTTGGTTGGAACACCTGGAGCCAATTAAGGCACCTGAAGCCAATTAGAGTAACTGAAGCCAGGCACATGATAAAAACCCCCTGCTTCAATCAGTCAGTTGAAAGGTAGTTGGAGCAGTTTGGAGGAGTGGAAGCAATTTGGAGGAAAGCAGAGGAGAGTTTGAAGAAGTGCTGTGCTGATCTAAGAAGACCCAGACCATAGGTAAAGGGACACCTGGTTTGTGCAGAGAGAGGGCAGGAGGCCCCACAAGCTGAAGGGTAGGAGAGGGAAGTAGCCCAGGGGAAGGAAAGCTAGTTCAAGTAGTTTACTGCTATCCTCAGGGCCCCCGGGTTGGGACCCAGAGTAGAGGGTGGGCCCAGGTCCCTCCCTCTTTACTCTCCTACTCTAGGATACTAGTGGGGCAGTTAATACCCTGTTCCGGGGCAAGAAATGGTGCCCTGAACCCACCACAAGCGGAGAAAATGTGGGACCCATCATAATAGTGCAGGCAAATTTGCCACAATATATAGTATTTTAAATCAAAATATCATGAGGTACCCAGTCAAATTCCTTACAGAAGTCTAAGTTTCTTATATAAACACTATTACCTTTATCAACCACACTGGTAATCTCACTGAAAAAATATTTCAGGTTAGACAGAATCTATTCTCCATAAACACATGTTGATTGGCATTGATTATATTACCATCCTTTGATTCAAGAATCAATGTGTAAAAATCCCTTCAATGCAAAATGCACATGGTCATTACTACTATTACATTTTGCATTTCAGGTCATTTACACACCCCTTTTCTCTCTGCAACATAATCAAACTACCCCTTCCAAATAAGCACCCAATCCTGCAGTATTTAAATAAAGTTTCAATTGAAGTCAATGGGAGGTTTTTTTGCACGACAAAGCCTGCAGGATATGACCTGATATGCACAGTATTGCCAGTTTGTGTAACTGCAACTGTGCACTTCTCTCAGTTCAGTGAAATGGGCAAAGATTATTCATCTCAGGCAGACTGGGAACCCTGCTATATTGGAGCTGGCTATATATTTAAACAAGTGCTTCAGACACCGGAATGTTCCCAGGTGCAGTATATTACAAGGCACCATCTTCATTATTAATAGCACAGAACATTCTTCCCAGCAAGCTGTGGAAAATCATACATGGATTAGCTTTTTGAGAATGAGAAATTAAATATTTACCGGAAAACAAGTTCTTCTGCTTGGGTGATGTACTTACTGACAGGGCGCTTGGCTCTTTTATCATAAAGAGCAGAGCTTCCTTTAGGGTACAGGCAGCCACTTATTACAAAGAGGTCATTAAGTGGCTGAGATGGTCCTGAGGCAGAACCTGGCTTTGGTATTGTGTTCTTTCTAATCCTGCAGCATGCTCCCTTGTAAGTGAAGTGGTAATTTCTTAAAGGCCAATTTAAACTCAACAACACATGCTGTGAGGTCGCTATAAATAAATATAGCGTATGGAGCTATTTTTATTTCTTGCAGTTTGACTGCCCAGATAACTATAATTAAAAACAAAACAAAGCAAAACACATCTTTATATTAGGAGCAAAATATCAAATGCTGCCTGGCTTTAACTATTTATAGCTTGGTGCTGAGAGGTATTGAATACTCCTCCGGCTCTTGAGGTCAATGGTAAGGTGCTCAGGCTGTTCATTACAGAATTCGTCTTTTAAAGATAGATAGAATTGTAGACGGCACAAATCATTTTCTTACATAGAGACAAATCCTGCAACTGTTAGTCAAGCAAAACATCCAATGGCTTCGGTGAGAATATTGACAGAGGAAAGGCTGCTAGATTTGGCCTATTATCAGGAAGGGATTGATCCAAATTCCATTGAAGTCAGTGTTTTTGCTAGGCTTTGCATCCAGCCCTAAAAGAGAAAGTAGTTGATATTCTATACAAGATTAAGGAATTCAGCATAGATAGGACACTATCTAGCTACATACCTGCCCCTATGGAAAAGTCCTATGGAATATTTTCTAAACATTTTTAAAGCAAACCTATAGAGTTCTAGAGCAGAGCAATAAAGTTCCACTAAATTCTACAGAATTGTTTAAAATTTCTATTGCAAGGAGATCATTTTCTATTGAATTACATTGATTTTAAGAGAAATCTTAACATAACTATTTTTAAAATTGTCTATAGAAAATAAGTGATCAAAATTATGAGTTTAATTATTGGTTCACTGCTTTGTTACTAAATTCTATGTTATTGTTCCATAAAGGTATTTCTCAACCTAAGCTAAATTAGTTTATCTAGATTTTTATTATTTATACTATACTCATCCTTTGGCATCTGCATTAGCCTAACTTTTTGTTTATAATAAATGCAAATACTGCTGCTATAGAACTGATAAAAAAATTATTGGCCATCCTATTTGGTCCATCTTCCTTCAGATGTGCAGTTGTTAATCTCACAGAAGCAGGAAAACATTTCAGTTAATTTAATATTTTTCCCATTCTTGTCAATCACAATTGTATAATTTGTGTTTGGTATTGCACAGGGGTAAGATACATTTGCCATAGACACCAGGATGCTAAACAGTGTTTAATTTCAATAATCATTGGAACGTAATTGCCAAACTCCATAAAGACCTCACATAAGAAGCAACTTTAAACAATAGCTTTTAGGCAATTAAAAATATTGTGGGATTTTTTTAATATTAAGTGAATTTGCTGCTTTTTAAATTGTCTGCCTTGGCAGCACTGGAGAACAAAGTCAACTATTTATCCACTAAACAGGTACAGTACATTTAACAGAAGCAATTTATTAATTTGCTTCAAACCAGTCTAGAGGGATTAACATTTTGGGTGAAATGCTGGCCCAGGCTGAGGTCACAGATAGGAAGGGTGAGGCTACCACAAGAGCTCCACTTAGTTTTGATGGACTTTTTGTGATATGAACACTTGTGCCTACTTGGTACTGAATTAAGACAGCTTAAAGCCCTGAATAGCTTGCAGGATTGTAGGACTAATGAAATGTTTTGTTGTGCACTGCAAATGACTTCTTCTCGCTATTCTTAACAATATGTGCATCAGGTAGATGAATAGGATTTTACTCATTCTTAAAAACAGATATAGACCAAAAACTTACAGGGCTGAAAGACTATCCCATTAGCAATCCCTGGAGTCATCCAGACACGGGAAGAAGAAACACATAGGATAAAACAAGTTAAATCCAGTGATTTACCTGAGAGGATGTCAAACAAATTTATCATAAAGTACAGAGTCTACTTTAGCATATTGGCAGCTGCTCATTGCAAAGAAGCGATTAAGTGGCTGAGATGATCCAGGCAGAGCATGGCTTTGCTATTGTGTTCTTTTTAATCCTGCTGCTTCCTTTCTTGAAAATTATGTGCTCGTTTCCAAGAGGTAAATTTAGTTTTTACTGTATATCACAAAGGCCTCAGAGTATAAAGGCTCTTTCTAAGACTCTGGCACACTGGGTGAAAATGGACTGATTAACAGCTCACATCAAAATTAGCATGACTTGCTACTGCTAAGAAATTCACATTCACCTCATCCCTCACTATGAACAGATAAAACTCACACAAGTAAATTCATTGCTAAGGAGAGGTCAGTCAGCAGTCTCGGAGAATTTTGGGTCTGTGTCCAAAGACATGGTTGTAGCTGAGACCAAGTATTGCTACTCCATCCATTACTGTTCCCATGTGCCATGGACTATGCTATGTTGTTCAACATACATTCTATTGTTCTTAGAAAACAACAATTTCCTAGTCATTAATTTGAGCTTTGCATCTCACATCAATTAGTTTGGACTGTTTTGTCCTTCTCTATTTGATGGTGCCTAGTCTTGGAAAAATGCATCACAGTAGTTGGTTGTGGTCAACCCTAAGGCAATCCAAGAGTTGAACATGAATAGCCAATACATTTTTAAACATGACTACATTAAGTTCAAAGTCCTATTAAAATCAAGTAAGCTAAAACTTATTAGCTAACATGTTTTAAAACATGACCATGTTTTTCTAATCTAGACAAGAACTTTGTCAATCTGCAATAACCCATTTCAGTGTAAATTTCTTCGTTTAGCTTAGATTCTGTTCTATGGAGACTATGACCTGAATCTATGTTCTATGGAGACTACGACCTGTAAGCCAGGTTTCCAGGTTCCACACTCCAGATGACTTTGAAACTTTATAAAATATAATAAAATCCCATTCTGTTGTCAGGTACTTTTTCTGTAATTGGTTTCCCAACAAAAACTCTTACCTCAGTCAGTTTCTCCTGCTTTTCACTTTCATTCACCTGTAAGTGATCACGCCTCCTTCCCTTGACATAGTACTATGGTTTCTTCCCTCAATCCATGGATTGCCTTCATTTCTTTCATTATATTACGTGAGAGCTGTCATTTTTCTCCAGTGGGAGTCGCGATCGGTCGATCCTGCGGACACGGCAGTTAAACAAACCGGCCGGGCCCGCCAAGGGTGCTTACCCTGGGGGACCTGGTGCCAAGGTTGCCGATCTCTGTGATATTAGGTGATTGGAGGTCATGTTCACACCCAAACAAAAGCCACTAATTTCCCTATAAACAGGACTTTCCTTCTTCTCTGTAATGATTAACTTTTCAGCATAACTGGCAAATTGGAAGAGTAATTCATCCTGGCACATATGGCCAGCAGGGATTCGTCACCCTCCAGTCCAGCCTTCCTGGCTGATCTTCTCTGCATGATGGAAGACTTGTATGTGGTATCAGCAGGGCTTGTGCTCATTGCTATGTTCCTCTCTGGAGCATGTTGGCTCCAGCACAGGGACTCTTATCAAGATGCCCCTGGAAACCATGAGATATGGATAAATACCACTTGGTAACTGTAAGTGCTGAGGGGTGGTGTGAGTTCCCAGATAGGGCTACCAATTGTCCTGGACTGGCCAGGAGTCTTCCGGAACTGGAATCTATCTCCTGGTAGCTATTGAAACCAATCCTGGGGATTTTAATAGGCCAGGCTAAGGCAGGCTCCCTACCTGCCTTGGCTCCGTGTGGTTCATGGAAGAGACTGGAACATCTCTCTGGCTCCTAAGCGCAGGGGCATCCAGAGGGTCTCAGCACACTGCTCCCACCCAAGCGCCAACTCCACAGCAGCCATTGGCCAGGAACTGCTGCCAATGGGAGCTGTGGGGGTGGCACCTGCAAGCGGGGCAGCACGCAGAGCCACCTAGCCATCCCTGAGCCTAGGAAGTGGGCATGCCAGTTGCTTGCAGGAGCCGCCCAAGATAAGCACCACCTGGCTGGATCCCACACTCCTCATCCCCTCCCTCACTCCAACCCTCTGCCCCAGCCCTGAGCCACACCCAAGCTCCCTCCCAGAACCCACACCCACTCCAGCACCTTAACCCCTTGCCCCAGCCCTGAGATCCCTCCCACACCCAAACTGTCTCCCAGAGCCCACCCCCGTCCTGTACCCCAACCCCCTATCCCAGCCCTGAGACCCCTCCCGCACCCAAATTCTCTCTGAGACTGCACCGCCTCATGCACCCAAAACCCCTGCCCCAGGCTCAGCCCAGAGCCCCCTCCCACACTGCAAACCCCCTCAGCCCCACCCCCCAGCCGAGAGCCTGCATCCCCTCCCAAACCCCAACTCCCTGCCCCAGCCCAGTGAGGGTGAGAGTGGGGAGAGTGAGTGACAGAGAGAGGGGGGATGGAGTGAGTGGGTGTGGGGCTTCAGAGAAGGGGTGGGGCATGAGCAGGGCAAGAGTGTTTGGGTTTGTGCGATTAGACAGATGGCAACTCTAGTTCCCACATGTGAAAATAATGTGGCTTTATACCTTGCTTTACAAAAACTTATTACCTTTGATTGCAGGAGCATACTTTCCCCCTGCCCCCACCCAAGATATATATTTACACACAGTACATCCAGATGCATACACAGATGGACAGGGCTGGATTTAGAGGCAGGCGACCCAGGCGACTGCCTGGGGTGCCAGGCTTGGCGGGTGCTGAGTTTGGGGTGCAGTTTTTGTTGTTATCTACAAAAGGGAAAATAGAATGTGTGAAGTACAATGTTTCAGGTATTCCATCTGTGGATTCATTTTTCACTAACCTCCTACAATGTTCTGGACCTACGTAGAATCTCATGGAACCTTCCAGCCTTTCTGAGAATTACATTTTCTTTGAACCGCCTATAATGTTGTCAGCCATGCCATCGCATGGGGTGAAATGTTGCCAGTCAGTCAGTTAGATATAAGAATGAACTGAAGTGAAGTGAGAGCCCAGCTGCAATATTGTAAACCTTGTTTTATTGTGTAATTATGAATGTGTACTTATGTTTTAAGACTTGAAGAGTGTAAGTAGTGACTTATAAAGGGTATATTTAATAAGACTCACAAGATATCTATCAAATCCCTATCTATGGAACAATATCAAAGAAATACGGTTACTTCTTATGCCATGCTTAATATGTAATGTTTGACTTTCTACCACTGAGGAACATAGACTTTTGCTCACCCTAATACTGTCTGTTCTCCCCCGTAGAAAATAAAAGATGGCTCGGAAGAAGTTTTAGGAGCTCAGTATAGAAAGCAAAAATCTCAATTCCAATCTAATTTTTAGCAAGGGCCAAATATGTTGGGAAAACAGCTGAAACAGAACAACATAGACCAGGCTTTAGGAAATAGCTATCGTCCCAGAGCAGAAGAAATTGAGGAGCAAAACGTAAATGATGGAAGTCCTAGTACTAAGAAATTAGCAGATTTACCTGAAGATAAGAAATGGAAATGTGAGGAAAGGAATTGAGAATCATCCATATTTCCTGCCAGCAAAAAGGCTGTCACCTACTGTAACACTGTTTAATACAGGTCCATGCAATGGTGCACAGTTCAATTTCTTGATGTTAGTACATTTCAGTTAGTTTTAAAATTGAAAAGTTTCTTAGAGGAAACCATTTTTTTATTTGCTTATATATGGTATGAAAAAATGCAGATTTACAGATCCTAGTGAGCAAAT
The DNA here is from genome assembly GCA_007922305.1 of Dermatemys mawii. NCBI lineage: Eukaryota > Metazoa > Chordata > Testudines > Dermatemydidae > Dermatemys > Dermatemys mawii. Next base: position 4,832,099 of record ML677365.1, on the reverse strand, counting down.
TTATCATCTTACATGAGAGGGCTAAATAATGCATGCAAATTGTACATCAAAGTTGTGAAATGGACTACAAATGCAGTAAAAATAAGGTATTCACAAATTTAACAAATGTGTGTGGGGGGGTCCTGAAGATGCTCCTCTTGATCAAATTGGCTCCAATTGATCTAGGGCCAGCTCTGCAGATGAAATACATTCTTACATTCTTACATACCTTATATCTAATCCATTTGCTTGTCTGTGCAAAAATATGCTTCTTTCTTTTCTCTCTCTCCTTTACTTTGAGAAAGAGAGACACCAAAAAGGACCCAAGTCTTAGGTCATAAGCCAAAGTAAAATAAATGTCCATTTCACTTCTATTATCCTGCAAGATGCCCCTGAGAATTCTCTCTGCCCACAGGACCTCCTAGTTGAAAATTACTTTCTTTCAGGTTCTATTAGTTGTTTTCACTTCTTGGGTTTGGGGAAATTTTACACTAGATTTTATTCCACTCTCTTATCTGGTTCAGGGCACTTTTGGTTCACTTGACTTGGAGTGCCATACGTTTTGTGGCTTTTTTTTTTTTACACTCCTGTCCCCACGTTTCCTAGCTATCAGTGAATTGATCATCTCAGTCCGAGAGACTTGCTCTCTGTTAACCCAGGCCAGCTATCTCTATTGGAATGTGGAATAAGCAGCATATTAATAAAGTATAAATCCAGTCCTGTCATTGACTTGCTGCACAGTAATCAATTCACTTCTCTCTCTCCCCATTTCCACATATGTAAAATGGGGATATTATTATTTACCAGACTGGATTGGACAATGTTGCTAAATCTACAGTTGCAGGGATCTCCACTCTAACAAGGCCAGGTTGAAATGTTAGGAGGTGTAGAGTTTAAACTGCCTTGGGCTGACAGAGACTTTGGGAAATCAGAAAATCTTCTCCTACATTATGACCATGGTTGGGGCTCATCACAGGTTCCACCTCCTCTTATTTAACAGAAACTCCATTCTCCTGTCCAGTATATTTCTTCATAAAGAATTCTCCTTGCCCTAGAACTAAACCTCCACTACTCCAGCTGGCACAGAATCTGAGTTTGGGGTACCAGAAGGAGGAGGATCACACTGTCTTTCAGCTTAGTGCCTCTCCCCCCAAAGAACACTTTGCAGCGGGCCTTAAATTTGCCTGCATAGACCACAACAATTATCTACATCTCAGGGAGGGATTAATGTTTGTAAAGCATATTGAAGCTCATCCAAAATATAACTGCTAAGTATGATTATTATATGCTATGTACTTTAACCATTCTAATTTTAAACAACAGTACTGAAGGAGAATTTCTATTACTCCCCATGGAGACTATTTCCCATTCTAAAAGACCCTCATTAGAGGTTCTCTCTAATATTCAGCCTAAACCGTATTCAATAGTGTAGTCCCATGGATGGAGTTTGTCATTGAGCTCAGTGGAAGGAGGATGAGACCTCTTGAAAATAAAAAAAATCATACTTACCCAAAACATATAAGGAAGAAAAGTGTCTCAAGATAAGCAGTGTGGAAAGCCCAGGCCTTGTAAAAAGGTTGCAAATTCTACAAAGCAAATGTTACCATGTTCTTCTTCATAGACAATGGAGATAAGGAGTCTTCTTTACAACAGCAGTAAGCCCAAAATGAGAATCCTGCATTTGGTACAAGGACTCATCTGTAGAAGGGAACATTAAACTGGCAAGCTACATAAATGATGAAAGGATTACAGTGTATGCTCTGTGGGTGAAAGGCACTCATGTGAAGGGCTCACACAAAGCTCTCCATGGCACTTAAGACCCATGGTGCTCCTTTGGGATGGAATAAGTGGAAGAGCAAGGAAAAGGGGTTCCTCAGCCTCAGTCACTGTGGAGAGGGTGCTCCACACCAGTCATGAACAGGCTGGTGTGGAGAAGGATGTTGGGGGTGTGACTACTGCATTAGAGCATGTGAGCGGCTGCACTGAAAAGGGGAAGGTCTATCCCATGGCCTGTCTGGCAGCGAGGTTGGAGCCACATATTTCAGATTCCTCAACTTCTGTGATTTCCCCCACCCTACAAGAAGCCACTGAAAGGATCAGGTGCATAGAAGAGAAGCAGTAGAGTGGCAGAGAAAGAATCAATCAAAGCTAACTGAGGTGTATTAAATAAAGGGAGCAGGAGAGTTATGCAGGGCAATCATCGGCGTACTAAAGCTAAAATAATAATAAAAAGCCCAGACATCAGGAAAAAATATTCCTACCAGTGAGGTCAATGAGGCAATGGAATAATTTACCTAGGGGATTAGCGAAGGGACCATCAGAAGATGTAATCAAGCAGAAATCAGCTTTAACATTTTGAGAGGTAATTTAATGGAACTGCTGTACTTTGTGCAGAGAACTGGGCTTGATGGCTGTGGAAGCCCCTCCCAAGCAGGAACTATATGCATCTCTGACTTTTAATCAAAATTGGAGGCTCAGTGGCATAAAACTCGTTCTTGCAGACACGCTGATTGTTAGATGACTCCCTTTTCTGTAACTTGCCCACCACTTCAGTGCCTCTCTCTTCCCTTCTCTCACTCTTATGACTGTGACAGCCAGCTGCTGCTTTCCAGAGAGTTAATTCCAGAACTGATGGACACTTCATTTCTTTAAACAAAATTATAGATGTAGTGCAATTTTATCCAGTGTAGTGTCTCTCATACCAACTGTATCCCTCCGTGTTTGCAGAGTTAGGGCCTCATCCTAAGAGATGCATATATTTTCTACTTGGGAGGGGCTTCCATGGCCATCAAGCCCAGTTATCTAGACAAGTGCCTGTGTGTCTGTACAAGCCGTAGGATTTTTCACACTTCTGCCTGACACTGCTATGCTGATATAAGTGTAACCCTTCTGCCCATCAGAGTTGGCAGCAACAAGGGCCGGGTTCAGTATCCAGGGGTTCCATTCCAAAAGCACAGTACAAAAACCGGCTCGAGCCCCCACCCAGTGACCTGGGACAACCATATACCACCCCTCTGGGTGTCTGTAAGAGGCAATACTTCCCCGCTCGCAAGCACAGAGTCTGAGTGCATCAAAGCCTTTTAATAACAGGGAGAAACAATGTGGCATTATATCGGGGAAACACCACAAACAAGGTTAATAAACCAGACCATGAACCAGAAGCCCCCCTCCCAGCAAATAGGCCGTGGCCTTCCCTTTGGCTCTTGAGTTCCACAACCCCAAAAAGTCACTCAATAGTCCCAAAAGTCCAACAGCCCAAGAGTCTCTGTCCTTGGTCCGTGCAGAGTTCAAAAGTCAATTGGCAGAGTCTTACCTCCAGCCTGGGTGGAGATGGAGGGTAGGGCACGGGGCACCTTACGTGGTCCGAGGCTGACTGCACCGCCTCTCCGTGAGGTTCCGCTGCAGCTCTCACCGCAATCGGCTTGGCTCCGCTCCACTGGCTGTCCTACGAACCGCTCTGCCCGTTGATCCGCTAGCTGCTCTGCTAGCCGACACACAGACAGCTCTGCCGCGCCGGTCACTCTGCCCGCAGCACCCACGCCTCTGCTAGGTGACAGACAGACAGCTCTGCCGCGCCGGTCACTCTGCCCGCAGCACCCACGCCTCTGCTAGGTGACAGACAGACAGCTCTGCCGCGCCGGTCACTCCGCTAGCCGTCCTGCTAGCCGACACACAGACTGCTCTGCTGCACCAGCCACTCTGCACTTTTTCCAGGTCCCCCCTACTTAAGACAGTGCTCAGTGATTTCAGCTCACAGTAGGGGAGCCTTAGTGCAGGTGCACCAGTGAGCCCAAAGCAATTGTCAGCTCAGCAGCCTGGAACCAGGCTCCTAATGGAAGCAAAATTCAATTCTGACATTCCACAGTGGAGAGAGGCAGGGTGCAATAGGCCTGGGAGGCCCTAAGACAGAGCCCTCACCAAAAGGTATAGGTGCTTGTCCACCACCTCTCTCAATCTCACAGTGTTCTGAAAACGCATGGCCCTTGCCCAGTGAGTGCTACCTAGATGATGGCGAGTCTCTCCATCATAACACGGGCCAAGTACATGTCCATAGTCCTTCATTCACATAATCACAGTAACATCACTTTATCATTCCTGCCCCAATAACATAGAAACTGGGGCTCCCTCATCAGCCGAAGTGGCCATGTGGGCTGCTGTGGGCTCAGGCTAGGCGCAGTGGGTGTGTCTATGCAAATTGATTAGCCCCAGACTTATTTTGCAAGGCTCACTGCAATTCCCATAGTTCGCCACCAGATGTCAGAATATATCTCATTCCTGACACTGCTTACATCAGTTTTAAGTGTAGACCAACCTTAAAAGCCTAGTCTCCTGCAGCGATATCCATCTTGTCAAGCTAGCGTAGTTATGGGTATATGGGTTTGTAGCGGGGTGGTTACCCTGCTCCTAAAATAAAAGGGGTAAAACAACACTGGCATGGGCTGTTGCTGGGTAGAAAGCTGCAAACTTGGGCTATTGTTGGGCGAAAGCAGCAAACCCAGGCTGACTGGAATTGCAGCCCAGCTGGCCCTAATAAAAGGGCTGAGAGTTTGGAGCTCAAACACTCTGTCTAGCTACACTGAGATAGGAGAGCCTGGCTGCCTGGGAAGCTGAGGAGATACCTAGGCTGGAGCAGTGCTGGGGAAGGGGCAGGCTGAGCTGGGGAGTTCAGGCCTGGTGATCTCCCAGGCTGCAGGCCTGATACAAAAGCCTAAGGAAGGTACTGGGGTTAGGCAGAGGCAGCTGGGCCAAACCCCCCCTTGCCTATGATGACTGGCTGTTACACTGCAGTCTGCCTCCGGGAGTGGGGGCTTGATGATGACTGGCAGTAGCCCAGGCTGAGGCAAGGTGGGGCTTAGAGTGCTGGGGGGTTCCCCAGGGAGGGGAGACCGTGAGGCAGAGTGTGGTGGTACTGCCAGGGGGCAGCACCCCAAGTAAGGGGCACTGGGGTCCAGGGAGGGACACAGGGCCAGCAGATAGCAAGACACCAGCCTGCAGAGGGCGCTCTAGCTGCAAAAGAGCTAATTCCTAGATGACCAGCAAGAGACACCACAGAGGTGAGTCGTCGTGCTGTCACAGGGTTACAGTGCTCTAACACTACTGCGCTGAGGGCTATATAAGTATACCAACATACCTAGAATGTCTGAATATTACACAGTGATCCTACCTAGAAATGTGGTAGATTCTCTATCACTAATCAGTACTGGATATCTTTTTAAAAAGAAATGCTATAGGTCAAAAGAACTTCATGCAAAATTATTGGGTGAAGTTCTTTGGTCCATGTTACGCATGAAGTCAAACTCGAAGATCACAATGGTTCCTTCTTGCCTTAAAATCGATTAATCTAACAGCAAAAGGGTATACTGAAAGAGGTTTGGTAGCTTCCCTGTTATCTTTCCACAAACAATAAAAAGGCCTCAGGAAATAAAATATGACATGTTTTTATCATGTTTGGGGCAAGTCATTTATTAGCACCAAGACCATGTTGCATATGTTTGTTTTGTAAACTCTGCATCTTTGGGATGAATGTTGAATTCCAATATGCTGTGAATGTTCACCAGGCCAAGAAAATGTTGATGTTTATCTTATTGTGGATGATCATTTTGTAGCCCCACAAAGACTGAATTGTGAAAGGATGTAGTTGTTTAACTTTTGCATTTGAAGCCTTTATTAAGAATTGTTTTTATCTTTATTTGACTCCAGTGTAATTATTTAAAGGCTGTTTTAACATTACAACCCCTCCTCCAACAGAGATAGTCATTGTTTGACATGCCTGTTGTACAAAGCCTGTAACATTATCTATCTAATATTGGCAACAGGTGCACAAATAGAAAATGTGAATAAAAGCAGAAATGTCCATGAATCTAGATTTCAAAGCTGAACATCCTCAGACCTGAAGGGTGCAACTTGGTTGGTTATAGATCTCTAGAAACACTTCCATCTTTCGGGTTCCAGATCCAGATCTCAGGGAGCTACCAAGTATAGAAATGATCTGTGCCACAGTTCCACCCCAGCTCATTAACCTACTTATTGAATACTCTGGGTAAGGGAGTACTCAGACCTCCATCTTTCAGCTTGCATGCCCAGCATCCATTACAGCAGGAAGTGATATATGCTTCTCCTTGATGTAGGCCTCACTGACAAATCCCAAACTTTCCATTGGGATACCTATTGAAGCTCAAGGAAGTAGCATCCGGAAACTGACTATGCTAAGTCTTATATACTATTCATAGATGCACCTTGGAAATAGATAGATATGGCTATTCGGAAAAGAACGTTAAACAAATTATCTTTTGTTGTTACATTATCCCTAGTCATTGTGTGAATGATCCAGTTCAACAGAGATTTGATTTTCAAAACTGTGCTGTTTGAAAACATGCTTTAATACAAGTTTAACCTCCAAAAAACGTTTTAAGGAGTATTTTGTTAACGAGAAAGATCCACTTACAATAAAATGGAGTAGCAAACAAGGGATTAAGTATACTTAGTGCAATCAAATAAAACTAGTAAATAAGGATTGAGGTTACATATGTTTGTCATATAGTAACAATTAGCTTGAGGCTCTGAAAGAGTATTAGAACTTTTACTGTGGGAGTAGCCATCATATAAGACTACGATTAAGGGGCTTGAAATGTGGTAGATGCTGACAGAGAATTCCAGTCCCCATAACATGGTGAAATTGGGTTCAGCTGTTTGGATTTAGCAGGGATAGATCAAACTTGATTTCAATGATCCACGGTATACAAAATATGCCTTAAAGTCTGTGGAATAGGATGTTCTTTCTTTTGCTTTTTTCTTACTCTATCTTGTGACACATGTTGCTTTTCATGTTCACAAAGCAAAAAAAAAACCCCAACCCACTGACTGTCATATAGAATTTTGTAGCTGTGATTTAAAACATGCATGAGTGTAAATATTTTTTATGTAGATTCTCATTCCCCAATGGCTTCTGGCACCATCCTTGTATCAAATGCCATATTTCTGTTTTATATCATCTATGTTTTTGGTTGTTTTATCTGAGATAAAGAAATTATGGTGAGATTTTGATCCCAAATACACTTGAGTAAATCCAGTGTAATTCTGCTGACTTCAGAAAAATTATGACAGATGTACACCAGAGTAACCGAGATTAGAATCTGGCCCTGAATGTCAACTCTGGTCTAACATACAGGACTAATAAAATTATTATGCACAATACTTAGTTGTTAAAATATGCAACAAGCAACTTATATGACCCGCTCTTTTTATTTATGTGTAAAGCTCAGGCTTAAGGAAATAACTTTGCAATTTGAAAAAAATAATGGCACCAACAAAGTATTCTCTCACTACATAATGATTTTTTAAGTTTATTTAAAAATAAAGAGACATTAAAGACAAATCCTGTGCTTTTAAAGATAAAAGCACTAAACTTGAAAGTTTTGGTGGATCTCTGTTGTGGCTGGTTTCTGGAAAAATGTTAATTTACATATATGTGCCAGGGGATACAATTCAAAACTGGCAGCGGGGATGAATTAGATCATCTAATCTGAATTTTCCAACTATAACTTCTGTGATCTTTATTTTTAAATTAGATTTCATTGTAACAATGAAGTACAACATTACAGAAATATAATACATCTTACATTTAAAATAGGAAAAGAAAATAGAGACTCTCCAACAGGTTATAATTAAGAATGACAGCAGTATGCCAATATATGTATCATTTAATGTTCTGTGTGAACACGGCAGCAGTACTGTCCTTATAAAAACTATTGGTTTTAAATGAAAATAATAGTTCAGTACAAGGATATTAATGTATTTCTGAGTCTACTTAGTTACTTCAGTACAATAATTATTGGTGTCAAACTTCTGAGAGATTTAAATTCTTGTTTTTAGTAACGCTGAATTTCAAATTACTTTAAAATGTCACATTTTATAAAAAAGATATTATATCAAGGAAATCCTCTCAACATGAATAAAGCAGGACAAAAGGGAAATTAAATAAGAAACAAATTATATAAACAATACAGAAGAGATCTGAGAAAATCTTCACAAGAATTACCAACCCCTTCCATTTTCATCAGCCTGAGAAAACACATGGTACATCTGTTGGGTTCATAAGCAATAAAATTATACACAAGTTCTCATCCTTTGGGTCATGTGACCATGGAAAAGACTCACAGAGCTGCTCTATTCTAGCACTAAATAAAGTTCTTTGTCAGACTCAGGAACAGTTTTCTCTCTTAAGCTACTCTCTCCCTGCTTCACTCCTAGAGCCGTCCTCAGGCTTCTCCTGCGGGGCTTGCTAGAACAGATTTTAAAAAAGCATTGCATGCCTTTAATCCCTGTGCAAGGCCAAAGTAAATGGACTTTGCATGTAGGACCTGTATACAGGGTAGAATCTTGCCCTTTAACCCAGAACTTGGGGTATGGAGTAATCATGCAGCCATTCTACAGCCACTAGTTTGAGTAGCAACCATTGCTTACTGTATGCTCCATGAAGGTTTGGATCAACACTAGAGTAGGTCAAAATTCAGGCTTTCTGGTCATAGGTGCCGACTCTGTGGCTGGAGTACCCATGGAAAAATAATAGTGAGTGCTCAGCATCCAATAGCATCCACAGATCAGCTTTGTCCCCTTCCCCCCAGCGCCTCCCACCCACCCACTAGTGATCAGCTGCTCACTGGTGTGCAAAGACGCTGCATGGGAGAGTGCATAGGAGGAGCATGAAGAGGCAGGGATGAGAACAGAACTGGGCAAGAAGAGGTGGGGCAGGGTGGAGGCTTGGAGGAAGAGGTGAAGTAGATTTGGGGTCTGGGGTGGAGTGGGGGTCGAGCACCCCCTGGGAACTCAGAAAGTTGGCACCTTTGTTTCTGGTTCATGAGAAATTCTGACATTCCTGGAAACCCTGGAAGTTCTGGCATGGCAGGGCTGCCCCAGCGCAGCAGATCCTAGAAGTCTGAGTTACCTAGCAGCCTACCAGTTGATCTGGCAGGGAACCAGAGAAATTTCCAACAGAAGCCGGCTTGGCAGGCAGAGTTCCATTGGAAACCTGCCTGTGGTTTGACAAAATGTCATTGAACTCATATTGTATGCACGAGAATTATCGATTTGAGCAACTGACATTTTCTGACAAAACTCTGTTTCGACAGAAAATTTCTAACCAGTATTAGCCAGCCTGGGTCTCATCGTAGACAGATTAATAATGGCCTCCACCTCCCTCCTCCATGGTGACGTGCAGAGAATATGGAACAGTGCTTTGTGATGTGCAAAGCATGCAAATCCTTTTACTTCCCATCTATCCTGCTTTATTCTCCAGGGAGTGGAACTGTCGTTTTTTAGTCCTTTTTCATCCATGCAAAAGATCACGATTCGATAGTATTTCTCGTGGATATAATACTGCACTATCTCTGCCATCTGCCACTTAGTAGACTCTAAAAGACGCATTTCCTTCCCTGCTCTCCCCTTTGCTCCAGAAGGAAAGTCATCTGTTCTTAAACTATACCAGCTGCTTATTACTTCTCCCTCCAAATCAGTTCTGCTCCACTTGCCAGGACTCTGGGTGGACAGAGTGATAGCTCCACTCATTCCCCACTTCTCTTCACCATCTGAACAGGGAAGGAATAGCAGCTCCACAGAGCCTCCTCTCCTCCTCACACAGACTGGTGAAGTGGTAGCCCACACAGAGCAAGTAACAGTCAAGCCTTTAGAATACCCTAGAGCAATGCATTGTTTTCCATGTCCCGCTCAGATTAGAGGAACCCATCATCTCTCCATAGTCACACAGGGTTGCCATGTGTGCACTCTAATCAATACTCTGACCCAGAATATCAGATATTAACTTTTGGCAGCAATTAACTAATGAAATATATTTTCTTTTACGTTGCTATAAAATATGGATAATACTTCCGCTTCCATTGATGGCATCTCTAGCAATTGTCATCGAGCAGTAAACCTTTATTGAAAAGTCTAGATAGAGTTTAATGAAAACTTGTGCAAGATTTTAAACTATAATTATTTTAAGCCTGCTTCTCTGGCAGATTAATGAGAAGCATTTAACATTCATTCCCACTGAGCTTTAATTTATTCCTGAAGTATTTATTCTCATTGTGTTTTAAGACTGGCCAGCACTGATATTGGACTAACTCAGCAGATATGAGGAAATCAGGCACTTTGATTCTTTTAAAGTTTTGTTAAATTACCTAATAATTGGCACTGACAAAGGATCAACTATAGTCTTTCTTTAAAAACACATATCAACTGGTAACATTCATTTATATTATACAAGTGAGCCAAATTGTGGCACAGTCCAGTTGTGCAGCACAAGAGGTGTGCATGGCACTTCACAGATAAAATACAGTCCTCTACAATCTCAAAATATTTTACAACCCAGGCCCTTATCCTGCCAGTGTCTCCATTTAGGGTAAGGAATCACAGATCTCAAAGCTAGCTTAGAGTGGAACTTAGCTCTCCAAAGGAATCACCCATGAAGCTGCTGCCTGGAGAAGACCATCTGGCCTCTCTGATTGGCTAAGACTCATTATTTAAGCCAGAAGGAAGCACATGAACTTGTCTGAGTGACTAGATGGATGGATGACTACCTGTGAGCAACTACTAAACCTGACCACTTATGTCCTAGTCCAGGAGTCTCCAAACTACGGCCTGGGGGCTGGATCCAGCCAACAGCTTTGATTTTTCCAGCCTTCCAACTGAGCAGGCATGCTAAGCAGGCACGTGGAGAACCCGCTGCTGCGCCCCGCCCCACCCCACCTCTCCCCTCCGGCTCCCTGTGAGCTGCTGCCCCATGTGCGGAGGGGTGACTGCCCCCACGGCAGCAGCCGGAGGAGCAAAGGGGGGGAGCGTGGCAGTGGCTGGAGTAGCGGGGGGGGGGGGGACGGCAGCGGCCAGAGGAGCAAAGGGGGCCATTTTGCATATATTTGCATATATTGCATTTTTTCACAAGTCGCTTCAGCCCACAAAGCCCCTTCAAAAATCTGATATGGTCCTCGTCTCATAAAGTTTGGAGACCCCTCTCCTGTTCAACAACAATATGTAGCCTTTGCTGATCACATAAAGCCCCATGACTCTGCTGTTAACATTATGGCCAGGGTTTTCAAGAGAGATCATCAGCATCCTCAATCAGGGTCAGATTTTCGAAAGGGTGAACATCAGGCCACAAATGTTACAGTGGGAACTGCCGGGTGCTGGGCACTTTTGAAAATTGAGCCTACAGTTTTGGCTGCTGAGCATTTGAAAATTTGACCCTATTTGCAAAAGATTTTAATAAACGTTCATGAAACACATCCCCTGCATTTTTAACTGACATAACATCTCCCGGGCTTGATACTGGGACTCCTCTATATGGACGAAGGAGACAAGATTAGATTCCTGTTTTGAGAGGATTCACTCAAATACAGTGGATGCCATTAAAACTCAGCACTTGACCAATGTTCCCTCTAATTTTTGACAGGCCAGTGTGCAAAAAAAATTTTCTGTGCAAATTTTTGTAAATGCGGTGTTTCACCGTGTGCGCGGGCTTTAGGATCTGTGTGCACGTGCACAGGCACACAGTTTAGAGGGAACAGTGCACTTGACACTTCCACAGACCCTGAACACAGGAGGATACCAGGGTTACTGTAGTATGTAGCTAAGGTGGCAAATGTACCACTCAATGACACTCACCGATATTTCTGATGATTCATAACAGCACCTATGCCAGGAGAGAGGGAGTTCACCCTGCGGCAGGGATGTGCTGTGAGAAGACAACAAATCTAGACTCTGCTCCATAGGAACCCCACTGGCACAGGCTGCTTGAGGTTGGCACTGAACCAGCACATCTCCTGGCAGTTTGAGAAGCCTCTGGGAATGGCTGTGTGGGCGTTGTAGACATCTTTCTTGGAATTCACAAGGGGGACCTATGCATTGGAACACTCAGTGTTGCAGTAGCTAATTATTAGGTCCCCTAGAACCCAGTGGAATTCACAATTCAAATTAGGCTCCCTATACCATCTATGGGAGAGTTAGGCATCTAACAATGGGATTCACAAAAACAACATGCCAAGCAAGGAGTCACCTAAACTAGCCCATAGGAAATGCTGAGGAGAGCACTGGGCTATGGGGTGTGGACAGCATGTGAACAGAAGGTCTCTCTCTCTGTCTGAGCTGTTCCTCTGTGTTTAAATAGTCAATGGAGCAGGGACTAGAACCCGGGTATCACACTTCCCAGCCTATCCACTGGGCTACAAAGTCAGAATCTCTCTTACTCTCTTTGGCCCAATGATTATTTAAGTAATTATACGCAGGGACGGGGAGAGCCCAATTCAAATGCCTTCCCCATGTAAGGCAGGAAGGAAGAATTGAAGCCGGGTCTGCAGGGCCAGCCTCAGAGGCAGGCAAACAGGGGTCTGACCTCGGCACATAGAAATATAGGCACTAAAGGACCTTGAGTAATACATGGTCAGGCAGCAACCGAGCATGGTTTCTGAAAATACCAGGATGCCTAAATGTTGGACTTAGATGCCTAAAACTGCAGTTATGTACCTATGCCCCCATTGTGGATCTCACCCTTTCTATCTCTCCAGCTACTTTCCTCATAGACTTAACACTTCTAAGAAAGATAAACTGAACAGTAACAAGTCACCAGGACCAAATGGTATTTACCCAAGAGTTCTGAAGTAACTCAGATTTGAAATTAGAGAATTAACCATAGTATGTAAGCTATTCATGAAATTAGCCTCTGTATCAGGTGACTGGAAGGTAGGAAATGTAATGCCAGTTTTTAAAAAGGGCTCCAGAGGAAATCCTGGCAATTACAGGTCACTAAGCCTAACTTCAGTACCAGGCAAACTGCTAGAAACTATAGTAAAGAACAAAATTATCATCCACACAGATAGACACGATTGGTGGGGAAGAGTCAACACAGCTTTCATAAAGGGAAGTGATGCCTCACTGATCTATTAGAATTATTTGAGGGAATCAACCAGCATGTGGATAAGGAAGATCTAGTCAAGACAGTTTTGCTGGATTTTCAGAAAGCCTTTGACAAGGTCTCTCACCAAAGGCTCTTAAGGAATTGATGTAGCCCTAGGATAAGAGGGAAGGAAGGCCATCTCTGGGATCTGTAACTAGTTAAAAAGATAGAAAACAAAGAGTAAGAATAAGTGGTCAGTTTTCACAACTGGAGAAGTGAATAGCAGAGTCCCCCAAGGAGTTGTACCGGGACCTGTGCTGTTCATATTCATTAATGATCTTGAAAAGGAGGTGAACAGTGGAGTGGCAAAGTTTGCAAATGATACAAAATTATTCAAGATAGTTAAGCCAAAAGCTGACTGTGAGGAATTAGAGAGGGATCTCACAAACTTGGCTGACTGGGCAACAAAATAGCAGATGAAAGAAGTGCAAAGAAATTCATGTAGAAAAAAAAATAAACCAAACTATACATATACAATGATAGGTTCTAAATTATGTTACCACTAAAGAAAGAGATCTTGGAGTCACCATGGATAGTTCTCTGAAAACTTCCACACAATGCACAACAGCGGTGAAAAAGGGAAACAGTATGTTAAGGACTATTAGGACAGCAACAGAAAATAAGACAGAAAATATCATAATGCCACTATATAAATGCCTGGTGTATCCACACCTTCAATATTGTGTTCAGTTCTGGTGAGCCCTTCCTTTAAAAAAGGATCTAATGGAAATGGAAAAAATTCAGGGAGAGGCCACAAAGATGATCAAGGGTATAGAACGGCCTCCATAACAGGAGAGACTAAAAAGATTAGTGCTGTAGAGTTTACAAAAGAGACAACTCAAGGGGGACATGATAGAGGTCTATAAAATCATAAATGGTGTGGAAAAATGAACTGAGAAGTGTTATTTACCCTTTCACACAATAGTCAGGGAAACAACCCCATGCTTGGGACAACCTTAGACCTCTGACTGCCAGAAATTGAATGTAGAAGACAGCAGCTGATCACTCCAAATTGCCCTGTTCTGTACATTCCCCTTGAAGCTCTGGGACAGGCCACTGTTGGAGACAGGATACTGGAAAGATGTACCATGGTCTGACCCTGTATGGCAGCTCTTATGGGCTTGTGAGTACCCACAATCCAGTGACTGAACAGGCCTTCTTTTTAGTTTTTGAATTAAATCAGGATAACATTCAGTGTCATCTCACTTTTCACCAATATTTTTGTTTTTACCATACTGTAAGCATGCATGGCCTTTCTCCAGTGTCCCTGCCCTGAAGGTTTAAGGGCCAAAATTCTACCCTGAAGTTCACTTTCCACAGGAGTCATTGGGAATATGCACATGTCACCAAGGGCAGAATTTGGTAACAAGCTTAGAGTGACCAGATGTCCCAATTTTATAGGGACAGTCCTGATTTTTGGGTCTTTTTCTTATATGGGCTCCTATTACCTCCCACCCCGTCCTGATTTTTCACACTTGCTGTCTGGTCACCCTAGCAAGCTGTTCCTTTCTTTTTGGGTCTCTCACATAAGGTGGTGTGAAACCCTTAAGCCAATAATGATGAATGTTTTTTAACTTGCAAGTAACTTGTCTAATTATACTTGGATTAATTATTAAATGAAGATCATCATTAAATATTAAGCTGCAGAATATTAGACACTACAGTCTGTCACAGATGAAAAAACCCTCTCTAGAAAGGAGTGGAATCCATTCCTGGGTTTATAGACCTAAACGTGCTAAAGGCAGAGCATTGCCAACTCACACACTGACCCTGAATGTTACCTTTTGCATTTGTTTCAGTGACTTGGGACACCATTCTAGAAGGTGCTGAATGCCCTTGACTCACTGTGGCTCCAACAGGCATTGAAGGCAATCAGCCTGTCACAGGAGTGCATAGCACCTTGCCTTAGCTAATTTTTTTTAATGAAAGGTAAACCGAACTGTTGACCAGACCAGATATTTTCCTACAAACACAGAGTATGTTCAATTTGAAAAACAACAGAAGCCAGGATGGCTGAAGCAATACTGGTTCTGGTATGCAATAAGTGTAGGTAATGTTATTATAAATGTTACAATCTGTTAATGACTTGTTTTTCAGGCATTCATTTCACTTGCTCAAGCAGTTCCATCATTAGCGGGATACAGGAAATAAGCCTTACACTTTATTGGCTAGATGTTGCCTTTAAGGGATCTGTGAGGGGGTCATACTACATCAGGGGCCTAGAATTCCCCCCTAAGCTCTGGACATGCACACCAGGCAGTGCTGCCATTCTTCAAATGGTGGCGGGGGGGGGCCGCCATACAGAAAGTGGGACTAATATGATATGTGCCACCTTGATCACTTAGCTCAGATAAAACAATGAGGAGACCTTGTGACACCTTAGAGACTAACAAATTTATGTGGGCATAAACATTCATCGGTTATAATCCACTTCTTCAGATGCATGGAGTGGAAAATACAGTAGATAAGTATAAATACACAGCACATGAAAAGATGGGAGTTGCCTTACCAAACGGTGGGATCAGTACTAACGAGGCCAATTCAATCAGGGTGGATGTGGCCATTCACAACAGTTGACAAGAAGGTGTAAGTATTGACAGTGGTAGGAGGGGAATTACTTTTTGTAGTCACCCAACCACTCCCAGTCTTTATTCAGGACTCATTTGATGGTGTCAAGTTTTCAAATTCATCTTCTTTGGTCTTTTAGGCTGTGAGTTCTTCCAGGGCAGGGACTAGCTTCCTATGTATATGCAGTGCCTTGCATACTTCAAGTGTTAAGTGAATGAAATAGGAATTTAAGGGAAATAATTGTGCATTCCATTCCACCTTCATATTTTTTACAACACTATTAATAATACACTCTAGCCCTTCATATGGCTTTCACCTCCATCTCCAACAGATACCCAAAAGCAATACCATACCTCAACTTCATCAAACTTGCAGTCTAGTGCAAAATCTTAACAGTGAGATCATATGCTTTAATATCAATTATACCAACAGATCAGCTGTCAGGATTGCCTCCCCACTCTGAACTCTAGGGTACATATGTGGGGACCCACATGAAAAAAAAGAAATAACTCCCAAGCTTCTTTTACCAGCATAGGTTAAAAATTCCCCAAGACACAAGTTTCTCCTGTGTCTGGAACAGTGTGCTGCCACCACCAAGCAAAATACCTCAAGAGCTAGGGACAGAGCCACTTGGAGCCCTCCTTCTCTTTCCAAAAATCCCCCACAAACCTATACTTCCCTCCCTGGGAAAGGCTTGAGAAAACCCCCTCACCAATCCTGCTAGCTGAGCCTGATCCAATTTGGCTCTTACACAATGGAAAACAAGCAGTCAAATTCTTAAAAGAAAGATTTTAATTTAAAAAAAGAAAGGAATAAATCACTTGAAAAAAAATCAGTGAAAGAGCTCTTACAATCACAAAAAGAATCAAAGAGAAAAACACACCACAAAGAAATTCCTCCCCTCCCTCTGCTGAGTCTCTCTCTCTCTCTGAGTACAAGTTACAGAGACAACACAAGGATATTCCCAACAACCTGAGAAATACATGAGTGAGATAACACAAATATAAAACTTAAACTACCTTGCTTGGCTAACTTTACTTACTGTTCTTGTTTAGAAAGGTTATAGATAGATGGAGAGAAGAAATAGATCTGATTCCCCTGATAGCTCCAGAGAGAATGAAAAAGAAAACAAAAGGTTTTCCCTCCCTGCAGGTTTGAAAGCATCTTCGGTTTCCATTGGTTCTTTTGGTCAGGTGCCAACCAGGTTCCCCTTAGCTTAACCCCTTACAGGTAAACAGAAATTCTAGGCTACTTTATACCTATGACATCAGCACATCTGACAGTCCCATGTTCCATCTATTTGGGAAGACAAAGTGGGTGAGGTAATATCTTTTAAAGGAACAACTTCTCTTGGTGTCTCTCTCACTAACAGAAGTTGATCCAATAAAAGATATTACCTCACCCACCTTTTCTCTCTAAAATCCTGGGACCAACACGGATACAGCAACACTGCATAAATGTGTTTGAGAAGTTATTCTGCCCTAACACTATTGAGGCCACATATTTTCTGTTACAAATATAAAGTTCTGATATGTTCTATATAGACAAAAAATGTGAATGTCAATTCTGACTCAAATTCTTCCTTTAAAAACTTTCATTTGCTGTGATACCTACAAAAATTTGACAACACTGAAGCTGGTGGTATACAAATCAACATTATCTCATGGCTTCTTTGTATTTGCCTGTCTGTTGTCTCTTATGCTTGACTGCAAGCTCTTTAAGGCCGGGGCTATTTTTTTTATTCTGTGTTTGTACAGTACTTAGCACAAAGGGATCCTGGTCCATAAGTAGGGATGCTATGCACTATGGTAATACGTTTTGTGACAAAGTCAGGCAAGATGGCTGCAGGAGGGTCTGGGAAAATGGATATGCTATCCCTAGAATGCTAAATGTGCTTTTTCCTACAAGCTCTGAAGGGGTTACTTCAGGTCAGTTAGGGCCACCTGAGTCCAATTAAGGGCTGCCTGAAACCTGTTAAAATCTCTCTCCTGGTGAGGGAGGTGGGGAGAGACAAACTGCTGTAAGGCTGGAGGCAGTAGGGAGATTGTGCTCCTTCCCTGAGGGGAGACACCCCAAACCAGTACCTGTTTAGGGGAAGGGCCAGTGACAGGATAATTCTTGCCCCAGTAAGAGGGGCCAAGGAAAGGTATTCCCTTTTGTTTTGATGCATTATACATTTATTTCCCTTTGTTTGGCAGAGGAGCACTGCTCAGGCCTGCCCTGAGGCCTGCTGGGAAGGCTTTGAGAAACAAACCCAAAAGAGGGAAGGCAGACATGCTTGAGGGGTGAGAGAGGGCTGATTTAACCCAGGCCCAGGCCCTGCCAGAGGAGGGAGCTTGAAGTCTGGCAAGATTTTGTCATAATATAATAAATAATAGTATAACTGATATTCTAGGAATCAGCACGTGAAGAGTACTTGTCTGGCCAAAGGATAGATCTCAATGTTCTAAATTTATTGCAAAGAGATACAAAGAAAAGAGACAATCCAGTGAAAAACCATGAAAATAGATAGTATTTGAACTCTTATTACTATTCTTGTATTAATTTATTTTTTCTCAAACCACCATGAAAATCATGCTCAGGGTTCTGTGTTTTGATTTTTGCCATTTCAATGAGATTCTTACAAAATAAAAGTTTAAAGTGCCTGTTAAAACTGACCTCTGTAACACAACTTTAACTATGCCACAGCTATTGCTGCCCCATAATAAACTGTTGAACTCTATCTCCCCCTGATCTTCCAGCCTCTTGATATGGAATCTTTAACCTGTTCTAAACTTTAAAGCCATATTTTTTTGTTGTTATCCCATTATAGGTTTATTATTTGTCTATTGTTCTAGGAATGAAATGTAGTTAAAATGTACAATACTGAAATAAAACCCACAATATATACTGAATTGCTCATACGACACTACAATAATATTAGCCCATCACAATAAAAATCCCTATTATTTTGAGTGGTAATAATCATATTGTGCTTTGCTGAGATTCCCACTAAATGGAAGTTCTGCGTTCTAATGTAACCCATGCTTGCTTGATGTGGTACTCTGTCCCCCTCTAGTGGTACCTAAACCACTTAAAGATTGGTGAGTTTGTACATCTTTGACTAAGTGCCATGTGGCTTTTAGCTCATGCAGTAGAGTCTCATAGACTAAACTTCAGAGGTACCAGGTACAATCCTGCCTGCTGATGACCAGGGTCTGTTGGCATTACACTAAGAGTTACTGATATTAAATACCAACAGAACTTTGGTCCTTGTTCATCAATTCCAAGGCCAGAAGGGACCACTGTGATCATCTAGTCTGACTTGTATCACATAGGCCACAGAACTTCCCTAAAATAATTCCTAGAGCAGATCTTTTGTTGGGATGCACTAATCCAGGGATCTCCAAACTATGAACCGGGGGCTGGATCCGGCCCACGGCATCAATTTGTCCGGCACCCCAGCTGAGCAGGCACGTGGAGAAGCCGCCGCTTTCCCATGTGCAGAGGGATGAGTGTCCCGCGGTGCAGCTGGAGGAGCAAAGTGGAGGGGGGGGTCACGGCACCAGCATGCCTGGAGGAACAAAGGGGTGAGTGCCCCTGTGGCGCGGCCAGAGGAGCAAAGGGAGGGGTTGCGGCAGAGGCTGGAGGAGCAAAGTAGGGGGCAGCAGCAGCGGCATGGCTTGAGGACCAAAGCGGGGGGCTCGCGGCAGTGGCCGGAGGAGCAAGGTGGGGGGCGTGGCAGTGGCCTATGAAGCCCCTT
Organism: Dermatemys mawii; assembly: GCA_007922305.1. Classification (NCBI taxonomy): domain Eukaryota; kingdom Metazoa; phylum Chordata; order Testudines; family Dermatemydidae; genus Dermatemys; species Dermatemys mawii. The sequence continues at coordinate 4,812,864 of ML677365.1, read as the reverse complement.
CAAAAATCTAATATGGCCCTCATCTCCAAAGTTTGGAGACCCTTGTTAGAGCATAGATTTTGGTGAGCTTATCCCTAGTATAGTTACCTAATGATGATAATCTGAAGAACACAGAGAGCAGCAGAATGCTTGATTCATTTGATACCACTAGGTTGTGCCTGAATTGTAGTTTGTAGCTTGATATTATAACAACCTTATGTCTGGTTCATGCTTACCTAGAAATAGAAATGAAGTTAAAAAATGAATTTTCAGATTGGACAAATTGAGGACTCACGGGGCTCAGAATTTTGATCCCAAACTTCTTGGGTTGACTAGGACAGGGAATGTTGTAGTGCTGATATATGTTGCCAATTAACTCAAGCAATAAAATGTACATAAAATAGCTTGAGACTGGGGGAAGGTGACATACTTGGAGAATAAAAGGTAACTGTGAATAATAGACTGTATTCCATGGAGGATTTTGGATGGTATCATAAACCACCGGAGCAAACCTGAGTGCTTTGTGTCAGTTTCAGAATCCTGTGTGGGAAATATAGCCCTAAAATGCAAAGCGTGTCTGATCTCTATTTCACAGAAGTGTCCAGTTTTCTATTCATATTTCTTCACCTTTTTTTTCTTCTCCGCTTTCCCTTTCTATTGTATCTGACCTTGAACAGCTCCAAAACAATCTAGAGAATGGTTACAAAAATATAATCACTCACAAAAATGAATATGTGACAAAGAGTCTTGTAGCACCTTATAGACTAACAGATATTAGGTTCCTAACACCTGTTAGTCTATAAGGTGCTACAAGACTCTTTGTCACTTTTGCAGATCCAGACTAACATGGCTACCCCTCTGATACTAAAAATGAATATGTTGCTGGGAATCATTTCACTGAACAGTGTAAGAACTATGCTATTGCTAAGGAGCTGAAATCCTTAAGCTGATTTTCACAACCACAACAGAGTACAAAAACCCACACTGAAAAGGCCCAGACTGTGTTACAAGGCAACACAATTATTAATCAAGGGACATAGGACCCTGATGAGATGTGAGCCCTAAGGTAGATGTAGGAGGCCAAAACAAATTGCAACAATGGGCAGTTAGGAGCGCTCTCCCCCTCAACTCCAGGGAAAGAAAGGGTATTACAGGTCACGCTGCTGTTTTCGGGTGCTGCTTTGTTATCACATACTTCGCATACATGTGCTCTTTGGTTTTCATTGCCTGCTCGTCTTGTGCAATACTAATAAGACACCTGCTTGCATTATGTAATACTAATAAGACAAAAATAAGGTATTAGTTATTCATAAGGTATGCATAAGATGCAAATGTTCCTGTTATTTCTCTGCCTGTGTTCCCACGTGTGGTGGGCTTCACCCTGAGCATTGCTCTGGTGCGTCGGGCTTTCCCCGTCTCAGTGGCAGCAATGAAGGAAGCCCCCGTTGCGGGTGTGCCACTTTTGCCTTCAATAAACTCACTACTTTTATTCAGCAGCTGTGTGTGTGCCTCGTTCCTACGGGACCCCGAGTACCCTGTAACAGTAGAGTATTAAGAACTGTAACCACAAACACTGAAAATGAGGGAGAGAATGCTAATGTATTAATAACCTATTGCACTGTTAGCTCTGCATTACCATTCATTCTGGGATGTCAACAATTTAATGTTATGGACTGCTGTTGTAGATAGAGATACAAGATACTTCTCATTTTCTATATTGTTTCCCTGGACAGAATAATAAAACTATTCTTATTTTATCCTTTCAACAGTGTTATTCCCCATAATTTGGAAATTTTCTCAATTTCTGCAGTTCTGGTTCTTACCTTTGCTAACCAGTTTGGACGTTAATGCACTAGAATAAATCTTTACTTTTAAAAACCAGAATTGTAAAGTATGTCCTAGTTCATGTCTTGAATTCTACCTGGGGACATTAATGCTTGTTTTACCCTTTATACTTTATACACAGCAAGAATTAAAGACACCAACCCAGACACAAAACAGCACTTGCAACAATCCCAGGCAAAAAGGACGAGGGATATGACAAGTCCAGGCAAAGACTCAGCAGGTATAGTCACCAGTTCAACAAGCCCAGGAAGGGGCTAACAACAACTATAGCAGACGCCACATGGCCACAAAGACTCAGCAGCAATCTTTAATACACTGAGTATACAGTTTTGCAACCAAGAAGACAGAATTGTTATATGCAGAGAGAAAGGCTGTTGCAAAATATAAGAGATAACAATCTTCACCTTCTTTTATCTATTTCTCCAAAGAGCAACGGTGGATTAAATTTAAACAATGTGAAAAACTATGTTCAAGTCAGGAATCTCTTGCATAACAAAAGCAAAGCTTATTTTAAAGAGCGACACAGAACAATCAGGTTATTGTCACATTTCTCAAAGAATCAGTCTACTGAGAGTACCTTCCTTAGGAAATTCAGATAAATCAGGGAACGATCTAGGATGTGCACTGGCATTAGGAACACAGCAGACAACCTGCTAAAGATTGGTGTGCAGCATTAATGGAGAGCATGCCTTTTGCCTATTTTTTCAAATACATCCTATTCTGTTGTTAAGATTAGATTAAGTATTGTAACATATGCACTTGCAATAAACATTTGGGGCCAAATCCTGCAACATAGTTCACAGTCTAAGTGGTTGGATTCTTCACTAGGGCTTCCTGCTGGAGCACGGTGCAGAAAGGAACCATTGAGACTGTAGTAACAAGCCCTAGCTAATAGTTCTCTGCTCTTCCTCAGCCCACCCTTGCGCCAACAAAACATCTGTTACTGAAAGACAAAGCTGAGGGAGTTCTTTTTTGGAGAAAACTGAAACCTTGGGAAAAAAAATCACCAAGATTTGATTACTAGAGGGGACTGGGGGTGGGGGGAGAGTCGAAAAGTAATCTGGACAAAAAAAAATGCCTTTTATCACAAATGAAAATGTACCCTAAAAATTCATTTTCAAGTTTGTTTTTTTAAAAAACTAGAAACTGAAAGCTGAACATTCTTCAGTGTAAATATCTGATTATTGATAACTGATTTTTTTAATCAAAACAATTTTAATGTCAATGTAAACACTTCCCCCCCATAAAATGTCCTCTGAAAAAAACTTGGTGTTTTTGAACCAGCTCTATTGGCAACAGCAACGTAAACAACCTTCAGGCATGTTAATGGGTATCTCTATAATTTCATAAGACTAAGGAAGTGGTCGGGAGTCATCAGGAACTCACAAGTCTAGGGGGAACTTCAGACCCAGTTGCAGGACATATTTCCCTGATGACTCACAGGAGGGAAAAGTGGTGGCTCATTAACTCCTTTCTCCAAGATCTGTTGACTATGTAGAACTTACTGGGCCAGGAATTCACTGGAACTCTGTCCAATATTCATTCATTTACATTGCCTCACAAACTGAAATTCTGGATTGGTTAATTTTAATTATTCCTGAAAAATATGTAATTGATCAAATCAATAACTTAAAACCTGATGTTAAATATACAGAACTGTATTTTCTCTCTTTTTAATCTAGGGTATGTAAAATTGCAGTAATGCTGTAAAATAATACTGATAGTGAATGCTATAAATTTATTAGCTGCACATGCACAGTGATTCTGAAAATGATATTTGTCTGAATTGTTTTTATCTAAGTTGACCTCTCTTTGTGAGAAGGTTCCTTGTCTTTTAACTTGTTATTTCTATAAGTGCAATGTAAATGTATCATGCTAATAATCAATTAATACCACCTGTGATTATTAGGCCAATTATTTTTTGCTACACTGATTTTGTCATTGTTATTGTTTCTTGTGTGCCTGATTACTATCAACCTGTAGAGACTTGTCTGTGCAGATATTTTGCTGATATACCTTTGATCTTAACCAGATTGTAGCAACAAAGTCTTAAGTAAAAGTTAAAAGCTCAGCTGGAACTCCACTGAATGGAAGAGAACCCATCAAAAATATTACAATAAGGTTCCCTCATGTAATCTTAAATGCTTAAGAGACATGGAAAATTGTCTTATGTCTGTGCATAAATTGGAACAGTGAAAACCTCAGCAAATAGTAATTTTTTGGATATACTGCATGACAGGAACATCAGGTGGTAAGTTAAATAATGCAAGGCACAGAAATTGAGCAAAAATCTTCCCATGGGGCTGCTTATCTCAGAAATATGAGCAGATGCTTCCCACTGCAATTCCTACTCACTTTTAAGCCTCCCCAGCTGGGATAACTAAAAACCTTATCACCGTCATTGACAATCTGACAACCATCTGAATCTCTTCCATATATGGGAGAGAGGAACAGAAACTTCCTTTGGAGGTATTGACAGCAGGCAGCATGTTTTTCACTTGAGTTTCCAATGGCAATGTAATCTCAGTTTGACAGCTCATGAAGAGTGCTTTACGCTGACACCAAGAATGAGAAAGGCTTACGCAGGTATCTGTTACATTCTGTAGGCAGGTGAAGGTTACCATGTCAGTATGAAGCACTAGATGGCAGTTATCCTGATTATGGCAGAGTGGCTTTTCAAAAGCTACAGAAAGGACAATAGAAACAAAACACTGAAAGACATAACTGTTCAAATAGCATGGGCCCAGTGCTGCTGCTGACAAAGTCACTGGTGACATTCTCATTTTATATGTTAAAAATAATTAAGCTTGGCAAAATTCTATTTTCATTTTTTAATAATTTTGACAAATAATATAGGTTTATTTTTCAGCATTTTTAATTTTTATTGCTTTAAATTTTCACAGTTGTGCAAAATGATAGGTTTTAAGTATTGTGGGGTTTTGATTTTTAATTGATTTAAATTTTCACTGTTGCAGGCAATTATAGAAGGGTGTTAGTCGTTGGAGGGAGTCAGACAATAGATGTTGAGATTCAAATATTAAAGCTTTATAATGGTTAAAACACAAATTGTCAGCAGCCCATGTCAAAATCCTTAAATCAAACTCTAATAAGTTTTCAAGCAACATTTTTTTTACTTAGGCTATCTGTAAATTTTGATGATTACAGATGAACATATTTTAATGTCTGTTTCTACAGTGAAATTGACATTTACCAACACTTACTGATAAAAACTAAATATTCCCAAGCCTATAAAATAATGTAGCAAACAGATGAGAAAATGGCTCTGTAGGGCCAGAGTTTTCAAAAGACCTCAAGAATCAAATGTTCAAGTCATCAGCACTCACAGAGCCAGATTTTCAAGAGAGCTCTGCTCCTGTTTAAGCACCTTAATAAAGGTAAGATCTTTCAGAAGTGCTCAGAACGGAACAATTCCCACTGTAAAAGGTGTAGCCAGATTTCCAAGAGATCAGGACATAGCTCATCTGAGCTCTTTTGGAAATATGGTCTTGACTGTTGCTGCTGAGTTCTTGAAAATAGGGTCCTTGAGGTTTTAAAGTACTGGTTAAAAACTGTATCATGTGATTGGTTAAATACTGCCAGGCATAGTAGAGAAATAGCATAAGATAAAGACAGGATGGATTTCTGCATCAGTAAAATGTACATTTCAACATTACTCTTGCTGTACATAATATTCATTCCAGTGTGGAGACCACAAGGTACAAGAATACAAAAAAACAAACAAAAAAACCACATCAATTCTTACTAACTAGGATATTGTGGTCAAACTGCAGAAAAGGAGCCATCCATGGGATGGAGGGCAATGAAGTTTCTCTGTTGACAGATATTTAGATAAGTTGCTGAGAATTACAAGTGAGATGCTGAAAATTCCATGAAAAGGTCAATTCAACAACCCCTGTCAGAAATGATAGTGACATTCTTGATAGTAATCAACCAAAATATCTTAAGTCCCTGTCGTTAAGGTGCTGAGTATGCTCTGCTGTCATTGAAGTTGGAGGTGCTCACACCTAGCAGGATAGGGCCCTAAACTAGTCTAACATCAGCCAATTCAGAGTCAATTCAAGTGATGAAAAGATTATTCCCATGCACAAACAAATAAGGGCCTACTGCCATTTCCATTTAAGTCAGTCACAAAAATCCCCTTGTCTTCCACAAGGGCCCAAAGGAAAGAATGTTTCTTAAATGGTTCTACTTATGACATTCTAAAAGGTGCAATATACATATGATTAATGTATATGATTATATATAAATATTTATGCATTTTAACTAAAAAAGACCCCTCTAAGCAACAGGTTTTTGTGGCATACAAATCAAAAGTAAACCAGGTAGTGTTCAATTGTCTTGTATCACAAAATGTTTAAGCAAGGTACTATGAGTAATGGTGATTATAACTAATAAACTAATAATTTTATATCTATGTTTTCCAAATGAAACATTGTTCAAAAAATATAATCAAGAACCTGTTGCAACATTTTGCCAAAAGCATTAAGTAAAGGATTTGGCTTTTTTCCCTAGTGATATCAGTGTAATTTATGCCCTCATAACACAGGGAGATAGAAGTCTACTCATCAAGCAGATTATATCTGGGTGAGAGTTTATGCTAATAAATTAGAAGTATAAATTTGATTTACTTGATTGAGAAGATAAAAGGAATAACAGCAAGAGAAAGAAATACATTTTTAATATACTACTCCATAGTCTCTGCAGTAAAATACCAGATGAACGCTGAAATTTATTTTTTAGATTTCATTAGGATTGTATTAAAATGTATGAAAGATTATTACTCGTATAGGTAAAATTTAAAAAGGATCTATTATGATTTTTCTCTCTCTCTAGAGAGAGAGAAAATCTAAATTATTTGGGGATGGATTTTGTTGGGACATTGGAAACACGTTAGATTTAGACCCAAACTACAGTAGATGCAATAATTTATAGCAACTGAATGTTAAAACACTATTCTAGTATTTAAATTAGCCTTTAATAGGCAGCATGAATCATTTTCACGGTCATGCTTTTGCACATCGGACAGCACTACTAGAAATACAGTGTTCTTGGTGACATTGTTTAAGGGTCTAATATCATATTGCTGCTTCAATAAGTTTCCAAGGACTGCAGAAAATGAGATGGGGTACAATGAACAAAATAATGCATAAGAACTTCTACAAAGAAAGCATTACTCAGCTGCTGAGATAACTCTTTAAGAAGAAAAGTTGTAGCGCTAAATTACCAGAGTGAGTGTAGTATTCTGAATAGGATTTTTAATCAAAACTAACAAAAGAATGTATAGATAAATTGTATCCAACCTGAAGTCTGTGGCCTCTTGCAAAACAGTAACTTTGGACCATTACTGTTTGTAATTTGATAAAGTATGATGTAAATTTAATGGCTTTCAAGACACATGCTATTAAATAACATACAAATCTGGTAAACCCATTTGAAAAGTCTCAGTTGTTAGGCTCCTAGATCTTACCACACTTTTAGAAACTGCACGTTTAATTTCCAGCACCCCCAGTTGGGATTCAGAATTACAGAAGAAACAATGACTTTCTTTAAGGTTTTACATACCAGTCAGGAGAGTCACTATTCCAGGAGATTGCCAACATACACAGAAACAAACATACAAGTGGGGAAAGCCACATGGAGGGAAGGATGAAAGACTGTCTCATCGCTGTTAACCTACTGTATCTCAGACTGCAGACAGTTTAGCTGCCATTGCAGTGCTGTGAAGAAACTTTACTTGGACTCATTTGGCTGCCACTGACTGGAGCAAGACTGAAATGAGGGACAGTGGAAAATATAATACCTAGGGAAAATGTTAAACCTTTCTTCATTGAAAGGCAATGAAAAATACCTGACAGATAATTGGACTAGGAGACTAAATACTGCATAAATATGTGTTTCAGCTTCAGAATAAAAATGATATATAATATGGAGGGTTTTTTTACACTGAGCAAAACACATACTGGCCACTGGCTGCAATACAATAACCACAGAACACCTCCCATTTAATATCTCATGGAGATTCTGTCGAAGCAGAAATTCTCTCCTCCCCAACTGCCAAATATTCTAGCGCCTAGTCAGCTGAACTTTTAAGACTTTGGTCCTAAATAGTCTCTGACCAAAATTCAGGAACAGTTATTAGAATACATAAAACCACCAATGGCCATTTCTTGAGAAACCATGAAGCTAACAGACATTTTGGTGCCTGTTCTATATTGCACACTTTATTGTATCCATATATAAGGTCTCAACTAGCAGAGCATAGATAGCTACCTAAGCTTGCTACGTTAATAACATAGCCACTCAATCCCACAGTATTTCTAGGTTTATTCTGCTTCATCAGTCCTAGACCTGGCAAAGGTACCATTCTGTGATTACTAACGTGCCCTTAAACAAGTAATCTTAAACTTCCTACCCATTTCCTGGAATTTACGCTCAAGGCCTTTGCCTTGGCCTTTTTTCCAATCAGCAGCGGAAAGATCTGCTAAAAGGGCTGTATTTCTGTCCTCTTATCTTCACTGAAAACCAGTTTAAGTATCTCAGCTTCGTCAGTGAAAACCAAGCTCTGGAGTGAAAATGTAACTACACAACAATCTGTGTAAGTATTGTCTTCTGAATTTGTGCCAGAGGCAGATTATTTGGGAGGCAGATTATTTGATTTAAAGAAACAGAGGCAGATTATTTGGTTTAAAGAAACAGTATACATTTCCTCATAAAAATAAACTGTGAAAGTAGTATTTTATTCCTGTATTTGGTGTGATTTTTTTGAGTAAAGCAAGGGTTTGCTGCCTGCTTGTTAATAAGGACAGACATTTACTAGGGTACGTACTCTGCTTCTTGTCTATTCCTCATCACAGAGATTATTACGCCTGGAAACAATACCATCTTGGAAGTGATACAGTGAATCCAGAAGAGTTTCACCATTGGAGTGAGGATTCACTGCTACTGAATGTACTACTTTAAATGATATAGGCCATTCCTCTGTCACGGCAAGGTAAATACAAATAATGTGACATCGATACACCCTTGTTTGATGAATCAGAAGAAATCAATTTAATAAATAAGTCAATATTGATGCCCCTTTTTGATCCAAGTGGCTAGTCAAATTTCAGGGCCTGAGAATGTTCCAGTTGGAAGCAGAAATAATGGAGTCTGATTCTCCCTTTGATGAAATCTTGTTTATTCACAAAGATGGTACAAAGTCCTGCTCCTCCAAATAGAGGAGGAACCAAAAACAAAAGAAGCAATTCCTTAGCTTGTAGCCCCAAGCCTCTTTAGCCAATGCCCGAACCCAAAAGCCGACTCTAGCTTTTCACAGGGTCAGTGTATGGTCACTGGATACTGCTTGGCTTTCTTGCTTTTTTCCTGTCTTTCTCAGTTTCTGTGGGTTCTCCCTTGCCACAAAGACACACCTGGAACACAATATCCAGAAGAACCACCCAACCACATGGTGCTAGTTTCTGGGCAGAATCTATTAGGCTTTGTTTTAGGTGCAGCCCCTTTACCCTCACTTACAACTATCTTAAATGAAGGGTTTGTTCATACATACTTCTGCATTTCCTGGTTTCATTGTACAGCAGAGATACCACAAGGGAGGCTATTTTTGTGTATTTTCCAACCCGGCCAAAATCAGAAAATGCTGGAAATCTCCCAAGAAAGTCTGTGCCAAAAAGGGAACCCTGTACTGTGCAAACAATAAAGGAAAACATGAAACTTGTGTTTTGTCCTTCTATTTGGAAACATAAATAACCCAGACAACTGTCTTATTGCCTGTGAGGTGGGGCTGCTATTGGATTGCAGTCGAAACTAATTTGCCACAGACTGCATGGATCCACACTGAATTTTTTAACGTTACTTTTAAATGCTTAAAGTTAGTTACTGCAAAGGGCCTGGCGGCAGACACATTATTTTGTTGCCTTTACCAGTCAGACTTCTTCTGGAACAGGATGTTACCCTAATTTGATGCATTTTTTTGAGCAAAAGTATTTCTATACAGTTCTTTGTGGTGAAGGAACATGGCCTAAGTCAGCGGCGGTCCTAAGTGATTCACCTGTAATTAGAATTTTGAAGTCTTAAAATTTTCTCTGAGGTAATAAAATTTGTCCTGAGACAGGTAATAGTAAAATCATCCACAATCATGATTGTATAGGGAAGCATTTTGTAATAGCTCCTCTTTTAAAGGAAAACATGTAATTCTTCATTTTCTGTGCTTTGCAAGATTATTGTCCCCCCTTCCCTATGATCACTAGCAGCAGCTTCTGAAGCACGTACTATTTTTCAATATTATAAACCACATTGTTTTCTCTCTCTTTCTCCCTCTGCAGACTGGCACATCGACCTACCTAAATGAATTGCAAAACATAGAGTTCTTCTGAGAGTTCCAGCCTTTGTGGGAGGAGGCGGTAATGTACATTGTAAGCCTGGCAATAAGTCATGTATGTACCAAATCACCAGGCAAAAAGTAGCCTATGTTCCTCCGTGGGATGCACGTGCAGGACATTTGTGAGCTAGGCTTATGTTGTCCTTTCTTTAGCTATAAGCAGTTTTTCACAGAACACTTATGGCAGGTGATAAGGTCACTCCAAATTGCTCCTCAAAGTTCATCTCTATCTTGAGGGCTATGGAACCCTGCCACTTGATTGTGGTTAGACTGATGGTAAGCGATCACTACTATTTACTGAACACTGCTTGCTCATTTCAAAGTTTCCTCTTCCCCCTAGGGTGACCAGACTGCAAATGTGAAAAACTGGGACAGGGATGGGGGTAATAGGAGCCTTTATAAGAAAAAGACCCAAAAATTGGGACTGTCTATAAAATCGGGACATCTGATCACCCTGCTTCACCCTCTCCTGCCTATTCATTTCATCCTCGCTGTTATATCTTAGCATAAGACCATAAGCTGTTTGGGGTAGGACTGCAATAGCGCCTAGCACAATACCCCCTCCTCCCAATCTGGGGCCTCTGGTCACTTTTCAATCCAATAATGAGTTCTGACATGTTGATGATGTCCTCATGTCTTATGATAGTCCCTTGTTTTCATATCTCAGAGGCTTAATATAGCATCAAAATATAGCCATTAGAAACTTTTAAAAGGACCATTTTAAATTTAACACTTATATTCCTATAGCAGAGCTGGATGATGCCAGTGTGAAAAACTTGCTGAGTAATCAAAGTCCTTTCTCATTACTCCGTGTAAGATGCACACATCTAAAGACAAACCCTTTGTGTCACATCAGGCAATTCTTAACAGAGCACCCAAAATGTGGCAGCACACACAATCTAAGATATATAACCAATGTCATACCAGTATGATTAAGAGTTCTTCTCCCTCTTCTGGCATTCAGGGACTGCTCCAAGCTTAGGAAAAAGAGAAAGGGACTCACCTTTTTCCTTAGCACATTAATTATTACTTGGGATATAAAATAACATTAATAAGACCTGGATAGCTAATGGAATTGGTAACAGAGTATTTATGCAGTGGCCTATCTGTTTTGTGCAATACCCATGTTCACTTCCAGGCCACCAATTTGAATCCAGCCAAACAGAAGTGGCTGAAAGTCATCATAATCTGACAGCCATCAGACATTATGTTAAGTATGATATCACAACCACGCTTTGTACTCAATGACACTCTTGGCAGTTTCTGTGTAGAGACCAAAGATTGTTTGTGCCTGTGGGAAACGAACCACCTCTTCTCAACTCTAAGGTGGTCCCTGAAGATCACTGTTGAGCCCCTTTGACAGCCCAGTGGTAGAGGAGCTTGCACTGATACCACAAATGCTACATCTGCTTTACAGAGATTCACAGAGCATTGGACCCTCCAGAATTGTGAACCTGGGAATTCACTATACTCACTCCTAATCTAATAAATAATCTCTGTTCAGTGGGGATTGGGAATAATGGCAAGTGCAGAATGAATTCAAAGCAGTTTCTCCAGGGCAGCTTTCTTATTCATGTGAAACTGCTCACACCTTGTGCACACATAAAGGGCTTCAGTATGTAGTACTTTTGCTTCCTAAAGCATAAACACTGTGTTTACCTAAACAAGGAAGAGAGAGAGAGAGAGAGAGAGAGAGAGAATCTGGCTGCTTCATTAAGGAATGTTCTTTTAAAGATGTTCATGCCAAAACACACATACACTCCCTCTAATACAGATAAGAAGATCCCAGTTCAGGGTGGCCAATGTACCAGTGACATTGATTTTACATGGAAACTCTTCAAAGCATTTTTGTTTAATGTGAGAGCATTGAATGAACTGGAATGCTTCAATCAGGTGCATGGATCAGATAAATCGCTCACAAACAGGAAATCCTCAAAGTATGGTCAAAACAGCTACAAGAAAACAAAAATCTATCAACAGACTAAAATGCTGCTAAGACCTTTTCAGCCCTCTGGCATTTATTTTTCCTCTCTTCATGTGGAGCAGGAGATTCTGGACTGGGCAGAAATATAAACTCACAACAAGACAAACTAGACTGACAAAATGAGGGTAAGAATAGACTGAAGGCTCATTTGATCATACCGCTTTTATAAACAACAAATGTGAATGAAATAACCGGGGGGAAAATCCAAGCTACCAAACTTAAACCTGCTTTAAAAACAAAATAAAAACTCCCAGACAATTTTTATTCTGGTTTCTGAGATCTGCCTTGTTCTTTTCATAATGAAATAAAACCCCCATACCAGGTCTTTCAGACAGGTTTCTGCTTTATATCCACACTATGTTCTCTCAAGAGTGAGCAAATCTGGGATGCCATTAATAGTTGAGGACTGAATGAAAAAGGGGAGCACAAAGCTCCAGTATGTTTTATTAATTATTGTGAAAGCACCCAGACAAATGGATGGGCACTTTTCCTACAAAGCTGGCTAACAATTAATTAAATACACATAGGATCTGATTCTGTCGCTGCTCTTCGTACATAGAAATCCCAGTGCAGCTAACTAAGATTAATAAAATTCTATGGAATGGGTTCAATTAGTGTGCTCACACTTAACCTACAGAATGGGGGCAAATCATACACTCACTTCTAAACTTGCCACTGCACGAGGTGCTACTGTCCCCAGCTCAAAGTACTCTGGATAAAATTTTCAGAAGTGACCACAGATTACAGGTGCCTCAGCCTTTGGGTGCCCAACCTGAAGCACTTTGAGCTGGATTTTCAGAAAAAGTACAGAGCACCCAAAATACCAAGTGATGGCAGTGGAACCTTTGGGTGCTCTGTGCCTCTGAAAATCAGGCCTGACTGGTCTCAAGATGGGTCTCCAAAAAACAAAGCACCCAAAATCAGTGATCACTTCTGAAAATTGCATCCATAGAAAAAATATCTCCCAAGATATTGAAACCAAATAGCTCAACTGAAGGTTCGGAAAACCCATCCTCCTCCTTCCTGATCCAGAGCCATTGCAGGCAATTGGGAGGTTTATGGTGGCTGCAAATATACTCAGAGCAATGCAGATCACAGAATAAAGGACCTGCTGAATATAGGGAATATATAGTTTAGCATCCATTTATTCACCCAGCCCACTGGTAAACCAACTCTCCAGTTTATCAAGTGTGATCCCACTTATTAACTGTGGACATATAGTTAGATTTAAACAGCTCAAAAAACACTGACACCAACTGCACACCCAGGCAAGGGCTAGAAACATTGGGAAAGGAAACTTCTGCACATACAATGTCTTTCCTACCCAAAAGAAATCTGAGAGTTATAAATACTAACATTATACTCTGACTATGCAGTAAGCTAACTACTTATGCTAGGTCTGTTAATGATGCTATGTCTATTAGCTATATCTATTTACAGTGCCAGGGCAGGGAATGATTTTCCAAATCAGTTTAGAAAAAATAAATAAATCAGGTCATCTGAACATACTAATTCATTTATAACATTCCCTCACTCCATCCCAAATACATCCAAGCTCTGGTTGTTAATACCTGGAGTGAGAGACTTTATAGCCAATTTAACCACAGAAAAGGGGAAGCAGTTCAGTCCTGGCTGTTAAGAATATCTGCCATTTGGAGTCTGCACACAGCAACCAAATATTTACAAAAAAATATTGTCAGAGCCAAAGCTCTGCAAGCCACCACTCCCAGAGATAAACTGACTTCTTTCCATTGAGAACTAAGATAGTGTTTACATATTCAAGGGCTTGGCTAAATACAAGGTATCATACCCACAGTTTGTACTGTCAGCAGAGGACAAGGGATGCATTAAATTGAACAGATCAGAGTTCATCATCTTAGGTACTAAGGTATCTGTCCTCTACATCATTTATTCCAAGAAGTATATTCATACTGGGGCCTAGACCTGGAGAAGCTGGCAGAGACTGGGGAAGTAGTGGAGACAAGTTAGCTGGGTTGTTTTGAAGGGCAGATTAGTCACAACCTCCCTCTGCATGCATGTGTGAGTGACTGTGTGTGTGTGTAGTGTGATGGAATGAAACTGAAAGCAGTCAGCACAGTCCCTAAATATGGCTTGTGCTTGCCACAGTGTGCTTCCAGGACTGATGGAAGAAGTGCAGATTCACAACACATCCACACAGCAGTCTTTGCTGGTGGGCATTTGCCACTTAATAACTTAAGACCCATGGGGCACTGGATTGGTCAGGGAAAGGCTTTATTTCTAGATCATCTGTTCAAACTTAGCCCTGGTCAATATTAGATGAAATGATTATCATCTAGTGGCTAAAGTGAATAAGTTGCGGACTTAGTCGAGCTCCTAGTGAACACTAGAGCTAGTTGAAATTGATTTTTAACAGACAATTCCGTTTGGAACAAAAGGAAAACACTGAGGAAAAAATTCAGTCCAATACAATTTTTCTGTGTTTTGATAAAACATTTAAAAATAAGACATTTCCAGCAGGTGGTCAGGTTTAAAAGTAGTTTGTTTTTGTGGGTGGGGTGAGGGAATCCACTCTCACTTTTAAACTTTTTACCATTGGTAAAAAAGGTGTGTGTTAAAAAAAACGACCCCCATCCCTCCCATTTGACTCTCTCCTCTCCCACACAACCTTTTTTGGGGGGGGGAGCGGGGGAAAAAAGAGGGCAGAAAGTACAAAAGGGAAAAAGATAAAGTTATTTCCTTACTTAAACTAAATCATATTTCAAAAAATTGTAATATATTTTGAAAAAGTTTGTATTGAGAGTTTTTGTTGAAAAAATGAAAAATGTCACTGAAAATTTGAAAAATATACACTTAAATCAGGTCCAGCAAACATATTGTTACAGCACTATTTCACTATTTCAACTGACACTAATTCAATTCCTTGCTGGCAGACAAGCTCCGTCTTACAGCTAGTTCCTTCATTTATCTCCACTACTCCTATAGGAAGAACCTCACACGTTTGACAATTGGAAACTTTCTAATTTCCAGCCTAAATTTATTCATGGATAGTTTACACCCTGTTGAGCGTGTGCCAACATTGTCCTTTAATTTAAGAGCTTTCCTCTTTCCCTGGTGTTTAGCCCCTTGTTTGGGCTTGAACTCCAGTTTTTCAGATTAAACATATTATACTCATCTGACTGAGCTAGCCAGGCTTACTTAACACATTATTTCCCTCACACCCCCAAAAGCACTTTGTTTCTCTATGTATTTTAGATGCCACCTCACTGACTGTGGTATCTGACTGCCTACCTTGTTTTCTCACTGGCACTGTTGGGAAGAGCACACCTCAGACAGTATCAGTATCTGCCACAATGTTAAATGTTACAGCCAGGCTTGGTAGGTCCACTGATCTTGGCTTACATGCTTCACTAAGCAGTGACCCTAAGTTTCTCTTGCTCCACTCTCTGACACACATGACAAAAACTACCACTTAGCGGGTCTTGGAATTGTGCCAAAGGCATCTGGGTAAATCACATTAACAGTGTAAGAGAAGCATGTCACCTAAAGACTTGTCTCAATATGTGCCCAGCATGATGATGTTAATATCCTGATTTAGGTGACGGTGCACAACTTACATTTGCACTGAAGTGCCGAGTCAACACTATTGTATGGGCACCATTGGGATCTTGTAAGAGTTTATTATTCTCAGAAAGTATCATATATTATTATAGTGTTGCCAATTTTATTCTCCATTTATAAATAGCAGACATCTAACCTATCCTAATTTCATGGAAATTTCAGCTCTGTGACCACTCCATACTGTTTTAGATAGTGAAAAACCCCAGAGTCAGTGTAATGAAGCAGGTTTTAAATCTAGTTACCCTGTTCAGAGTGCCCACTGGGAGAGAAAGTATTCGGAGGCTATTCTGAGTAACAGTTATGTGTCAGCTTATTTATGTCTACTCAGAATGCCTCTAGGAAAGTAAAAGTTTAGCACAGGGAATCAGAAAAGTGCCCAACAGTTCTGACCCTGTCATTCATTACTGAAAAGCATCACCTGGGGGAAAAAAATCTCCTGAAGTTAATCTAACTATTAAGGTAACAAAGAATTTGGCATCAAGTTAATAAATCATTCTAGTTAGAATTATTATGAAGGAGGGCATAGAAAGAAGCAAACAAACCCATGGAAATCAATCTGGCAAAGACTGAAATGAATTACTGAACAAATGGAGTATGTTTTATCTGCTTCTCAGGTGTTTGAGTGCTGAGCCGTAAAAAGACAGACCTTTGCTATATACTTCTGCCATAGATAGAGTTAAATGTGTCCAGCTTTAGGGCAGGTTATTTATATAGAGCAAATGAGGCAATAAATATGCCTATTGGGTGGATACGCTCATGCAAAGTCTTGAGAAAGCACCTAGATCCGACACTAGAAAAAGTACATTAGAAATACCTAAGATAGAAGACATATAGATATACCTTGTTGGTGTTTGTGTGTGTGTAAGGGGGATGGGATTGTGTGGAATGGAAGCAACGTGTGATATATTTTTGTCATTGCCTTGCTGATGGAAGGCTTAACATGAACAGGCTCTGAATATGTATGTGATGAGCCAATAAGGTTAATGATCCAGTTATACATGGGTGGGATTCAAACCCTATCCACTACACATGTGCCTAAAAATGATGCAAAATAAACCCTATGCAAAGACTGACTTCATTACAGCAAGGTAATATTAGCACTTGGAAAGACTACTGTCAAGGAGTAATTACCCTCAGTCTAATCTGACTACAAGAGCAACTGCCTGTTGAATTATGCATAGCTATATTTATGTTCTAATTTAAATATAATGTAATGTTTAACTTATTGTTATACATTCACACAGTAAAAGTAAGTTATTCCTTAGTTGTACGGTCATCTTGTGTTTACCAGGACAGAGCTTTTAGGACCCAACAGAGCAACATAGACTTCCTTCCCTGAGAAAGGTCTTCTTTAGTCATTTTGATGGCTTTTAAAAACAAATTAACAATATGCTAGCTGCATCAAGCCTAAAGGGGATTCCTTTCCATTTTGAATGTGGAGCAGGAATTAAATAAACAAATTTAGTTTTAGAAGATTATTAAAATTCCAGTCATTTTGAATATTGATTAGCCACAATAAAGGCACTGTGGAGAATTAATTGCTCTGCCTATTGTCTTGGCAGACAAGTTATTAAGTCAGTCACCTGAGCAGGACATGAAAGGGGAAATCAGAATGTTATAGGGCTGGACATAGTGTGGGGATGGAAGAGAGAGGGGGAAAAGATTACAGATAGTCTTGCTTTCATTGCACATCCTGCACAAAGACTAGACACAGAAAAGTAATCCCTGTGCTTTATGAAACCCAGAGATTGCTCTCTTCTTGTTCCCAAGGAGAGCAACCTACCCCAAAAGAGTGGAAAGAGGCCAGATTTAACCTTTCCATTGGCCTGCAAAGCTGGCTGGGCACTCAAAATGGATGCTGCAAATGAACACACCAACCCTGTGTAATGGGGAGCTGGATGAGGGATTGTGCCTGAGGGATTATTAATTTATAACCCATTCAGTGGGCATATGGTTCTGCACCACTCCTAACGAGGAACTGTTTACTTGCCAGCTGTATTTTGACAAATTCCAGCCAAAATTTTCAGAATTCTACAGAAAACATGTGTTCCAAAAATCATTCTGTGAAAAAATCAGCAACCTTCAGCCCACTCAGTGCCCCCATAAACTGGAACCACGGGCCATATAAAGCATGGAAATAATACAAAATTATCTGCTTCTTCTAAAAATAAATGGCCATCATGTAAAAATTTTGGCTATGCCAGGAAGTAGCAGAAAATAATTCAATGTGATTTTAATGTCTTTTGAGCTCTAATTTTATCAACTTTTAAACTGCAAGGGAGATAACCTTTGCATTTTCATTGCCAAGAGTAGTAAATTTGAACTGGTGTTATTTTTTTTTAAAAAAAAATCTAAATCCTGTCTGGACCAGTTACTGACAAAATCAAATTATTAATTCACCTCCCTGAATATCTGCCCCCAAAACATTATTTCATCACTATAACAACTGAGTGCTCTGTTTATGTTACAAGACTAATAATGCAGTGTATCCCCTTTCCCCTAATGGAAGTTTTATTTTCAAAATTAATTATTCTAGCAAGACTGTGAAATGTAAAATGCAAAGTGTTTTGCCATATTTTGTCATGGCTGCAAAAATAATTATATTTGTAGCTTTTTAATTAAAAATTTAAGAAACCCTCTCGTTTATCTTTTTACTTTAATTAGCTATTATGCAAGTGCCAGAGGGTTCATTATGTCAATTCTGGAAACAAGATAATGATTGCAAATCGGGGCTGGCTAAGTGGTTCGTAGAAATACTTTAAGGCCAACTTAAAGTTCAACTTTCATGATAAAGAGATTGCACTGCAGTACTTGTATTAGATGAAGTGAGAAATACTATTTCTTTTGTTTTTCATAGTGCAAATATTTGTAATAAAAATAAATATAAAGTGAGCACTGTACACTTCATATTCTGTGTTATAATTGAAATCAATATATTTGAAAATGTAGAAAACATCAAAAATATTTAAAGTAATGGTATTCTATTATTAACAGTATGATTAATCACGATTATTTTTTTAATCACTTCACAGTCCTAGTGTCAATGTAAGAACTTAAGAATGGCCATACTGGATCAGGCTAATGGTCCATCTAGCTTAGTAACTGTCTTCTGACAGTGGCCAGTGCCAGATGTTTCAAAGGGAATTAAGAGAACAGGACAATTACTAAATGATCCATGCATCCAGCTTCCATGCTCCAACCCCAGCATCTTGAAGTCAGAGGCATAGGGACAACCAGAGCCAGGGGTTGCATCACTGACCGTCTTAGCTAATAGCCATTGATGGACCGATCCTCCAGGAACTTGTCTAATTCTTTTTTTAATCCAATTATACTTTTGGCCTTCACAAAATCTCCTAGCAGTGAGTTCCACGGGTTAATTGTGCATTGTGTGAAGAAGTACTTCCTTTGGTTTACTTTAAACCTGCTGCCTATTAATTTCATCAAGTGGCCCTTGGTGCTTTTGTTATGTGAAAGGGTAAATAACACTTACTTATTCACTTTCTCCACATCATTCATGATTTTATAGTCTTCTATCATATTCCCCTTTAGCTGTCTCTTTTCCAAGCTGAAAAGTCCCAGTCTTTTTAACTTCTTTTCATACAGAAGTTGTTCCATATCCTTAATCATTTTTGTTGCCCTTTTATGTACCTTTTCCGTTTCTAATATATATTTTTGAGATGGGAGATCCAGAACTGAAAGCAGTTTTCAATGTGTGGGTGCACCATAGATTTATATAGTGGCATTTTGATATTTGCTGTTTTACTATTTAGCCCTTTCCTAATTATTCCTAACATTATTAGCTTTTTTGACTGTCACTGCATTTTGAGCAAGTGTTTTCATAGAACTATTCAAAACAACTTCAAGATCCTCTTTCTTGAGTGGTAACAGTGAATTTAGACTCCATCATCCTGTATATGTACTTGGAATTACATTTTCCAATGTGCATGACTTTGCATTTATCAATACTGAATTTTGTCTATGATTTTCTTGCCTAATCACCCTGTTTTGTGAGATCCCTTTGTAACTCTTTGCAGTCTGCTTTGGACTTAACTAGTTTGAGTAATTTTGTATCATATGCAAACTTTGCCACCTCACTGTCTATCTCCTTTTCTAGATAATTTATGAATATGTCGAACACCACTGGTCCTAGTGCAGGATCCTGCGGGACACCATTTTTCACCTTTCTCCATTTTGAAACCTGATTATTTATTCCTACCCTTTGTTACCTGTCTTTTAACCAGTTACTGATCCATAAGATGGCCTTCCCCATTATCCCATGACTGCTTAGTTTGTTTAAGAGCTTTTGGTGAGGTCTTGCTTCTAGGGGGCAGTAAAATCTTCTGGGCTTCAAGCCTTAGACTCATCTCACTAGCTTTAAGTTCATCCCAGGACATAGATTCGTCTCACTATTTGGCCAGCATTATTGTTCTGCCTGTGTTTCTCCTACTGGTCTAGACCCTAAACCTGGGTTAACCTTGTTAACTCCTATCCCTTCCCTTCTGATTTTGCTCTGGTTTTCAAAACTTCAGCGCCTGCAGAAGTCAGCTGCCCACGTCCTTAGCCATTCAAAAAGGAACGAAAACACCATCCTCTTCCTCATATATTTACTCATGGAAGGTGTTCCACTGATGTCAATGGGATTATTCATGTGACCAAATTTATGCAGGTGCTTAGGTATTCTCAGGATCGAGGCCCAAGCCACTAGGAACTCCCACTTGTACTGTTCTTAAAAATAAACTGAACCAATTAAAACACCAATGCAAAAACAAAGAAGGAAGTTAAAAGGCTATGTGGGCACACCTGTTGCATGCTATTATTAAGATAATGGAATTAAATTAATTAATGTTTGGTGTAAGAATAACATCATCCATAAGTGACAAGTTATAACTTCTCAGGGAGAAAGGGCTAAGCATCATCACAAAATAGGTCATGAAATCTCTCTTTGGACGGTAGTTTGCCAACAGAAGCAAACCTATCTGTATTAATTGAACTGATTTGTGTTAATGTCAGTACATTCATTATGAGGTTATGTGGCTTTGGAGGAATCACAGCCGTCTGTGGTGACTGATGTCTGAATTGCAAGATTTCTGTCTGGTTTGCAGCAGAGAACAGAGAGTCCTGTATAGATGTTGCCCTAGGTTCCCTTCATTCCCCTACAGGAGTCTCAATAGGCAATTATGAAAGCCACTAGCAAAGGAGAAATGCTTTTCTTTATTATTCACAAATGTGCAGGGTTTCAATAATGCTCAAAGCTACAAAATTTTAACATTGCATAGCTCATCTCCACTATAACTAGAGCAGGTAAAAACTGCACAGGGCCAGATTGTGGTTTCTGCCAAGAAGTGGTGTGCAAGAAGGGAAAACCCCTCCAGCACCTGATCCATGTAGACAGAAGACGACTTTTTGCCTAAGAAAGGTACAATACTTACTGAGCAGTGGTGAGAGTGCACTGAGCTGTGTCAATAGCTATACCTATTTAATTTCCGTTTTTTCCCCACAGAATTGGTGCCTGGGGAAGGGAGGGGTTACATGCCTGCTATACGCAAATCCTCTGAGGTGTACAGAGTTGGTGTCAATGCCATTTCCCTTTTCAAGGGCGTGTCTCTAAGGGGACATGCAAGAAAATTAACTTGAATTAACTACCGGCATTAATTTGAAGCGGAATAGTTAAACCACGTTAAATCCCTGTCGACACTTATGCAGAATTAAAGTGGCCTTTATTCAGTTTATCTTAATTCACTTTGGAAGTGAACTAGGATAAACCTAAATACCTTTGAGGCTCTGGAACTCAGTCTTTCCAGCCCAGAGCCACAAAGGTATTTAGGCTCTTAACTTCTAACTTCCATTGATTTCATGGGAAGTTAGGAGCCTGAAGACCTTTGTGGATCTTGGCCTCTTAGCTTCAATTCTCCATCTGTAATTGGGATGATAGTACTTCCCTACCTCAGAGGGGTGCTTTGAGGATAAATACATTAAAGATTATGAGATGCTCGGATATTATGGTGATGGGAGCCTTATAAGTTTCTAAACAGATAGGTATCCTTTTTGTGAACCAGCCACTAATGGGGCATGTGACAAATGGGACACTTGGGCATTCTTCCCCAGCAGCACTCCCAAACAAGGTAGCCATAACAGAGACCATAATGTGTTGTAATTTCCTTTGTGTATCAGATACTGGTCTCAACAGTGCTTTTTGGAAGGGAAAACATCAAAAAATCTCCACACGTTTAGTCTCAATTAAATCTAATGTATCTGACCAGGCTGGCCTTGCCAGGACAATTTGCTAATGCTAGATAGTGTAAATCAGCAAACCCTATTACTTCAGGGGGTGCAGTATTCAGCCATCATCTGACATCTGTTCAGTATTAGACTTGTGACACATGGGTTTGTCCTTTAAGGCTTAATTATAATAGCAACCAATTCCATCTTACTCAGTCCTATGACAATTGCACTCTCTCTCTCTCTCTCTCTCACACACACACACACTCCCTCCACCCACCCCTACCTGCCTATCTACCTACTGTCAGGCCAACCAAACGTAGCTCGCTTTGTTGTGATCAAAGTCAGCCACAGTGCCCAGTACACTGAGGTAATCCCATTTTTGCAAGTATTATTTCCCCTCCAAAAAAATGTAACAAGCATCTAGCTTCTTTTTTCCTACTCTCATGGGGTAAGCTAAATAAGAACAAGGCACTTGTATTCCAGAATTAAGTGCATTAGTTAAACCATATGAACCACAATAAGAGTGTCCACACATGGAGTTAATCAGGAACAAGTCTATGCACAGACAAACCCTTAGATGCTGGGCCAATCCTCAACATGAATCCAAACTTTTCTGTGGTACATTTCTTACCAGGGTCATGTATTGTGATGTTATAGTGAAGGACCCTATGGAAGTCTTGTTAGACTCTCTTCTGGATCAGAAAGGTATTTAGGGGCTACTAATATACAGCCAGTTAGGTTGAGCATTTTGTCTTGCTATGTTTCTACTTTCAAATTCCCAGTTCATGCTTCTCAACCCTTTCTTTTTTCTGTCTTCCTGACATTCAAGCCTTAAGTCACACCTAACCAAAAATAATCACGTTCAGAATGAGATCATGTAGCATGATCTCATTCTGAACGTGATCAAATAAGCCTAACAGTTCCACTGCCTCCTGTGCTTATGAGCAGTTTGAATTTCCCAGTGGTTCAACTTAATGGGTGAATGGCAATGAACTCACAAACTCATGAAGGGCTTATTTGTCAGTGTCCAAATCTTTGGCGAACAGCTCACTGTACTTCTCAATTATTTCTGCAGTTACAGGAGATCGCAAGGCTATTATGTCATTTTTGTATGCTTGGAAATATATGAAATTAAGAAGCTGTTATCATCTCATTGAGCATCTGTTTTGTTAAACCACTGGTCTATATGTAGTCTAGGCAGTTCATGATTTTTACAAAAAACTCACATGTATTATCACCTTACTATAAATGTAAGACAATGAAATAAATCTTGAAACTTGTACTATTTAATAAAATAAATTTGAATAGTAGCAGTTATATTTTAATTAGACATAATGTAATAGTCTTACCCAGCTTGATCATTTAAGTGATTTCATAGTCAATTACAAACTTTAATGTGGAAATTTAACACTAAATACACAATTAACCTAATTTCCACGTGGAATTTATAGCTCACAAATAGAATTAAAGTTGGAAACTCATCCTTAACTCTTCCGCCTTATGCTTTTGGTGTAAAATATGTTTCCTCTTTCCATAATTATGGACTATTATTACTATGATGCTATATACCAGGGATCGGCAACCTTTGACACGCGGATCATCAGGGAAAGCTGCAGAAAACGGCGACCAGAATATCGCTTGGCCCATGTCATTTCCCGCAGTTGTCATTGGCCTGGAACGGCGACCCACAGCCAGTGGGAGCTGCAATCAGCTGAACCTGTGGACACTGCAGGTAAATAAACCCTCCTGGCATGCCAGCGGCTTTCCCTGATGGATCATGCGCCAAAGATTGCCGATCCCTGCTGTATACAATACATTTTGGAATTCCTTATTTTAATTTCAGATGCCACTGTGATGAGAGTTATACAAATACCTATCAATAAACACATCCTTTTCTACATAATAATTTATATATTCTGCAGAATTCACATAACTTTTAAATTTCTGCATTATCTACCAAAAAAACCACTTTTCAAAAAAGCAGTTATTATGAGATGTTGGCTGAAAATAATGAAAAAAGTCTCACAAAATAAGCAGGTTGCAAAAAATGTCTTACACTTATGCGCCAGAATCCAAAATAGATTTCTGCCAATTTTTGACCTAAATTAAAAACAAAACCATAAAGACATTTCACATTTGAGGAACTGCACCTGGCCATCCTCCTGTTCTCCAAACTTGAAATTTGAAGGGAAGTTCCAGTTTTGGGCCACTCATAAACATATGGCTAATGTTCACATACTTTGAGTGCCCAGTGTTTATGTTTTGGTTTGGTTTGGTTTTGAGTGACAGAAAAATATGTATGGCTTATGATGAGTTTTAGAGGAATGTGTTAACAAATGTTATGCCATCCACATGCTTGTAGCCAAGGAAACCCACAAGATTCACATTTTAGAAATTTTCCTGACCTTACCTTAGACCTTAGTCCACCCCATGCTTTACTGCACATAGAGTTACCCATATTTGCCATCCTTGCCTGTCAACTGCCATTTTCTCAAGGTCTTCCCATTTCATGTTGAGGTGCTTGATGTCATTCAGAACTGTTTGTTTCCATGTTATTCACAGTCTTCCTCTCTTCTTGCATTTTCTGGCTTCCATTCTAGGGCTGTATTTGGTAAGTGTTCTTTTCCATTCTCAGCACATGTCCTAGCCACTGATGTCTTCTTTTGTAGATTATTTGTGAGAGGGTGCCCTATCCTGTCATTTTTCTGATTACTTCATTTGTCTTCCTATCTCTATATGTTATTGCCAATATTCTTCATATCTTTTGTGGTAAGTTGCCATGTCTTACTACTATATGTTGTGTTGGTGATAACAATTGCTTTGTGCACATTCAGTTTTGTCTTGAGAGAGAGAGGAAGAGGAAAGTGATCAGGGACAGTCAGCATGGATTCATCAAGGGCAAATCATGTCTGACTAAACTAATTTCCTTCTATAATGAGATAACTGGCTCTCTGGATGAGAGGCAAGCAGTGGACATGTTATTGCTTGACTTTAGCAAAGCCTTTTATATGGTCTCCCACAGTATTCATGCCAGTAAGTTAAAGAAGTATGGGCTGGCTGAATGGACTAAAAGATGGATAGAAAGCTGGCTGGATTGTTGGGCTCAATGGGTAGTCATCAATAGCTCCATGTCTAGTTGGCAGCCGGTATCAAGTGGAGTGCCCCAAGCATCGGTCCTGAGGCTGGTTTTGTTCAATATCTTCATTAATGACCTGGAGGATGGCATGGACTGCACCCTCCGCAAGTTTGCAGATGACACTAAACTGGGAGGAGTGGTAGATAAGCTGGAGTTTAGGGATAGGATACAGAGGGACCTAGACAAATTAGAGGATTGGGCCAAAAGAATTCTGATGACGTTCAACAAGGACAAGTGCAGAGTCCTGCACTTAGGACAGAAGAATCCCATGCACTGCTACAGATTAAGGGACAAATGCCTAGGTAGCAGTTCTGCAGAAAAGAACCTAGGTGTTACAATGGACAAGAATATGGATATGAATGGATATGAGTCAACAGTATGCCCTTGTTTCCAAGAAGGCTAAGGACATTTTGGATTGTATAAGTAGGTGTATTGCCAGCAGATGAAGGGATGTCATCATTCCCCTCTCTTCGGCATTGATGAGACCTCATCTGGAGTACTGTGTCCAGTTTTGGGCCCCACACTACAAGAAGGATGTGGAAAAATTAGAAAGAGTCCAGTGGAGGGCAACAAAAATGATTAGGGGGCTGGAGCACATAACTTTTCAGGAGACACTGAGGGAATTGCAATTGTTTAGTCTGCCAAAGAGAAGAATGATGGGGGATTTGATAGCTGCTTTTAACTACGTGAAAGGGGGTTGCAAAGAGGATGGATTTAGATTGTTCTCAGTGGTACCAGATGACAGAACAAGGAGTAATGGTTTCATGTTGCAGTGGGGGAAGTTTAGGTTGGATATTAGGAAAAAAAATTTCACTAGAAGGGTGGTGAAGCACTGGAATGGGTTACCTAGGGAGGTGGTAGAATCTCCTTCCTTAGAGGTTTTTAAGGTCAGGCTTGACAAAGCCCTGGCTGGGGTGTCTTAGTTGGGGATTGGTCCTGCTTTGAGCAGTGGGTTGGACTAGATGACCTCCTGAGTTCCCTTCCAACCCTGATATTCTATGATTCTCTCTCAAACTTATCTTCTCCATTACTTCTTTTACTTGGTTTGTGCATTTTTATAGTTGGTTGGCATCTTCGTTGATAAGAGCAATGTCATCAGCAAAGTCTATATCAAATAGCCTTTAATCGTTCCATTTTAGACATATGTATAATTGTCGCATTGTTTTAATCCATAGTTGATCACTAGCATAAATAAAAAAGGAGAGAGGACGCACCAGGGAAAAGGAAAGACAACTGTGTGGAATCTTTGCTTGTAGTGGAAGCAGAGTCTGAGGTTCATCTGGAGAACATGCTAAAAGGATGAGTGCTTATCTTGATGATTCAATCACCCTTCACCCAGGCTGTGGATTTTTACTGTTGAAGTGATAGAGGAATAGCATCTTCAAATCTTGGCACAGAGTTTGGGGAGAGGTAAAGAATAACCTATTTTTATATATTTGATAGGGACCTGCCTATAATTTATAATTCATTATAATTTTCATTTGCTATTTCTCCATGTTTCCAAGTGTAGTTCTTTTAGGGTTTTTTTTTCTTGTTATAATTTCAAGCACGGTTCAGTTTTGTGTTCTATATCTGCATATAGACATTTATTAGTGTAAGACTTCATAGCTACCTTTTTTCTTTGTATCTCTTTTCCTCTGTCCAGTGGTAACCAGTTTATTTGAACTAACAGTCATTTATAGAAAGGAAAGCATGTAGTGTTGGATGGACAATGCTCAGTATTGTTTAAGTATCCAAAGGTATAAATCTTTACACTGGTTAAATGTAATTATTTATACAGGTTGATTTGGAGGCAGCAAAAAAAGTTAGTGGCCCTGTTTCTGATCTCAACGCCTTTCTAAACCAGCATGAGTCCATATAGTGAAATTAATTTCTCATTGTACCTAAGTAAATGATAGCACAATCAGACCCAATTTATTTTATCGTTTATTAAAAAGATCACCCTGATTAAGTAGAAATCAGAGGTCATCTCAGTATACTATCAGTAATTAGGATGTGTGCTGAGCTTTTCATTGATGCTGTGATTAATTTGTAAGTGTGTTGTATCTATGTACCTAGGCAGTATTTGATAAATAGCCATTCATCCTTTAATGTTAATTTTGTGCACCCATCTAGTATGTTTAATCAATCATATTAAACCAACCTTCTTTACTTTCAAATTAGTGTGAGAGCCACTGGTATTAAGAAGATTTAAACACACATGCACACACAAGCTCTAATCTTCAAGGTGGGGTACTTAGGCACCTAAATCTATGTTTAGGCAGTGATTTTTCAGAGGTCCTGGGCACCTACAAGATCAGTGTAAGCAACAGGTGCTCAACACCTCTGAAAAATCAAGCCACTTAAGTGCCTAAATGTAGATTCAGATACCTAAATTTATGCATCCAGGTTAAAAAAAATTGGTTAATGTCATGCAATTTTGATTAAGCGCATCTCAACAAAACTCATAAAGTTAAAGGAAGAAAATCAACCATCACATCCTCATCTCAGCATTCAGCGAAAGGTAATCAGACAAATTACTTCTAAAGTGACTTCACAATACGATGTAAACCCCCAAAATGACAGATTGCTTCTCCTCGGATTGCAGATGGTTAGAATATACAAAAACAGTCAAGCATTTATTTTTAACCAGCTAATATATTTTTTTATTCTAGCTAGAGGGTTCTTTTTTTTTTTACAAAGCCACCAATTAGTAGTGTTGTCTTAATTTGCTAGATAGCTTTATCTCAATACTATGGTTCAATTATTCTGGATTCAATAGTTCAATTCATGGTTCTCTCATGCTGGGATGTTGGATAATTCTTACCTAATGCCGTCTGCTTCTGTCTTCTCAAAAAACTGTGGATAACTTGAGTTTTGTGATGTTTGGTAATTTTTTTTTTTTACTATTATTATTACTGGTTACTCTGGAACCTTATACAAGATCTTTATTTGACTATGAACCTCAAATCTTTCTCCTATGGTTCTTCCTGAAGCATAGTTTTACAGAAGAATAATTTCATACTGTATTACATTCTCCTGACACATCTTTTTAAAGAGTTCCATGCCCCAACCTTTCTACTGCCCATTTACCCATCCACCTTAAATCCTCATGAGGTCTGGCAATATCTTTTCTAGCATCTACCATCTCTTCCACAAGTGTCCACACACTTTAGTACCATGTGTGATTTAAAAATAAAAGAAAGGGAAAAAATCAACACATATTATTTTCATGAGAATACAGAATATCTACAAACCTGGCCTGTTTTATAATATATGGGTATATTTCTTAGTGGAGATCTAAGATAACCCCTCTACCTGTTTTATCCCCATACAGAAACTAAACTTTTACTCATATGAAGAGAATTTCTTTCCATTGTGGGACTAGCTATTCGCCATAACTGATATAAGTGTGGGAGGCAATACTGATAGGCAGATGCAGAATCACTTAATAATATTATCTGATCCTGTAAGGAAAATTAGATATAATAAGGCCATTTGTTACATTTGCCTAACCACTGAGGAACTGTATTCCATCTTAAAACTAGAAAAAATGCTATTTCAGTCAAAGAGAAACACTATGTTAATTATAGCAAACCTTTATTTGCATCCTTGGGTCCAAGGCAAACAGAGACCGTCAGGCTGAAAATATACATTTGAACATAGTCCAACAAGAACCTCCCTTTCTCCTCTAAGAAACATAGGGCTTTACTACACAGTGGGGCAATGCCCTCTGTGGGGTGTGATTTCTAAAGCACACTAATGTGTGGCACATTAATCGATCCATGTAGATCCTGTCTGAAACAATACAACGTTAAAGCAACGTTACCCCATCTTGCACACAAGCTCTAAGACAACGGCATAGAACTCCAGCATGATTCTCAGACACTGAGCAAAATTTACCACTCACTGACTAAAATTTAGTTACAGCCATTTACACCAGATTTGGCCCACAGCGTGGTACCGTGAAAAAGAGTACAGGCAAAATTTACAAAAGTCATCAGCACTCATAATCAGGGCCAGATTTACAAAAGACCTTAGGTATCGCCTAAATAAGTGGCCAGATATTCAGAAGTGCTCAACACATGGTGTACAGAGCTCTTTTGAAAATTTGGTCATAAATGTTGTCATAGCAAGAAGGGTAGCTTCATCTCTGTCTCTTCTCTAGTCTCTCTGAGTGCACTTCCTCAGCTAACAAGCCCTTTGCCTTTACCTAACTTGGGATGGAATTACATAACTCTGAAATTGGGCCATGGGCTAAAGTACCCTATATATCAACCTGTTCTGACTGGATTTGTCACCTGTGCTTATTATCTTCAGTAGTCTGTGGTCAGTATTGTACTATGACAAAAGAGCCTTCTTAAAATCAAAGAATTGTTTTATTTCAATTGTAGGAACCAAACATTTAGAGAAAATGGATTTTAATGCAACAGTCTACGTTCACATCCATATTTCCTAAAGCCCTACCAACCTGTGATGGTGCTCGTTTTTTTAGACATCTAAGTGAGTACCTATGTTAGTCTGGTTTCCCCAAACAGCTTCCTGACAACTTCCTCCTCTCTCTCTCTCTCATCCCTTATAATGCAGCCAGAGTTTCTTTGGCGTGGTCTACAGTATGTGATTATGTGGAATTTAGCCACATTATGTCGAGTTAAAACTCATTCCATCCACACAACCAGCCCCGTTTTGTCGACTTAAAGGGCTCTTAAAATCGAAGTTTGTACTCCTCCCCGGCAATGGGAGTAGCGGTAAAATCGACCTCGCTGATTTAAATTTGGGGTACTGTGGATGCAATTTGATGGTATTGGCCTCTGGGAGGTATCCCAGAATGCTCCATTGTTACTGCTGTGGACAGCACTTTCAACTCAGATGAACTAGCCAGGTAGTCAGGAAAAGCCCCAGGAACTTTTGAATGTCATTTCCTGCAGTCCCAGAATCACAAAAGAGCTCCAACATGGACCAAACAGGAGGTACTGGATCTGATCACCGTATATGGAGGAGAATCTGTGCAGGCAGAACTCCGTTCAAAAACACAGAATGCCAATGGGCAGCAGAGACTGCAGGGACTGTGGGATAGCTACCCACAGTGCACCGCTTTGAGAGTCGATGCTAGCCATGTTACTGTGAACATACTCTACCGACTTAACGTGCTTAGAGGGAACACACACAATCGACAGTATAAAATCTCTTTTGAAAAATTTCTTCTGTTTTTCTATAAATTCGACTTAATTTTGTACTGTAGACATACACTTTGTTCTTGTCAGATCCTGGGCTTCAGTACTCAGAGCAGGAGCTCTAGCCAGATTCCTGACCCTTAGAGCCAATGGTGTTTGCTGAGGATAGGCTTATGTTGAGCTAATCCCCTTCCCTTGTTCTGCTTGTTTTTACTTATACATCACTGTTAAAACTAAACCAATATATTCATACAGTAAACATCCCAATTACCAGGTCAACATACACTATTCATAAATTATTACAAAGCAGCTCCAATTCTGCCACGAGTGTCAGTCACAAGACTTTATGAAAATCAGAGCACAGTTGTGGGTGCTGAGCATCTGAAAAGCTGACCCTGACCTTTTTGCAAACGTTCACATCACATGTTCATGAACATTAACATTACATGAACATTGAACATTAGCAAGACAAAGACATACAGCCAATTAACAACAGAAAAAAATTATAGATAAAAGCGTTAAGAGACCGAAGGATAAACAGCACTATAAAACTAGGGAAATATCTTGAGCTTTGAAATTGGTAAGCTGATCATTTTACAAGTCCAAAAATCATCACACAGTTACTAATGTCAGGTATTACATCATCTTCAGGTTTGAAGCCTCTTTTTCAAAAGTCTCATCTTTTTCCAGAATGTACATATTCTATCTCTTTATAAACATTTGTCTCCTGTCTGAGAAATGTTTGCTCAGCCTAATCAAGTTTGAGCTAGAACACAAAAGAGGAAACTACACATTAAGATCTAAAGCCTTTTGTTCTTTCTTCTTTGTTTCAAAAAATGTTTCCACAAAACTCTTTGTTTCTTTCTTTTTGATGAAGGCACCAGTGTACTCCAGAAATATTCTAACTAAAATTGCTGTTACTCACAGTCTGTTGTTTTCCTGGCCAGGAAAACATCATATTCCTAACAGGCAGTAATTCTGTTTGTCTGTGACACTTCCAAAATGACATGTGGAATTGCTGCTGTGGAGGGCTTTTTTATAACAGATTTGGTACTCTCCAAGCAAAAGTTAAAAATATCACTGTTATCTGGATCCAATCTGAATAGTTCAGCAGTAAAGCCTTAAATTCAGTAGCCACAAGCCTTAAATTCATCACAAATAGTGACCAGTCTTAAATCTTTAATGTGCTGTCTATTTTCCAGCTCTTCAGTCTTCAGAAATGGCACTGGGTGATAGGTATTTTTGTTCAATTTTTTGTTGTTTTTTTTCCCTTCTTCACAGCACTTCCTAATGACCATAGCCTCTACAATCCTTCTCCAGTTCAATCCCAGTATAGGTTAGAGCAGACACAGGCCCACCTGAATCTGTACCCAACTGCCTACGATAAGCAACACTTAGTGGTGTCTAGGAGGAGGGCTTTAATGGTACATAGACCATGTGTGGATCCAAAGCCGAAGGATCATTGTGGCAGCAGCCTTTTCCCTGGACACCCCTCTACATGAGGGGCTTCCAGCTCTAGACCATGCTTGAACTGCCCCCAACACTGGGAAGAGCAGGCCTTAAATTCTCATAGAGTATTTTCTGGAGCTCCCCATGTTGCCTCCCGCCACACACACACACACTCTAAAAACTCCAGGGGGTTGAAAATATTTACTGGAGCTTTGCTCCAAACAGCTCCAGATGAATTTAAGCCCTGTAGCAGAGTTTATAGCCCCTTTACACCAGCAGAGCAACACTGACTCCGGTTTAAAGTGATACTTCCGGAATATTGTGGCAGAAGAAGCCAGGAGTGAAATAGTACACAGATTTCTAATTTAAATGGGGCTGGTGTAATTTTCTATTTTTTTAACTACTCTCCTAATGTGATAGAGCTTAAACCACTGGAAGAGATTAGATTTAGGGCCAGTTGCATAGTGACTAAATTAGACAACACAGTGATTAAGCTCAGATCCAGCCTAAGGTACATCAGCATTAATTCCATGCATAAATCTTAAACAGAACTGGTCCCAGTATTGAGCCACAAGGCACTTCATTTGTTACCTTCTTGCAGAAGACTTTTTGCACACCGATTAGCACCCTCCCTCTGCTGCCGCATAGCCCATTATCAAAACTTTTCACCTGTTTACTATTGATGCCATCATATTTGACCTTGCTGGCTCCCTGTGAGACATTGTCAAACATTTTCCTAAAAATCAAGATAAATTATGTCAACCTATCAGCCTTTCTTTGTCAGGTTATTTACTCTCCCAAAAAATCTGGAGACAAGTCTTGCAAGATTTATTTGTATTTGGCACGTGCTCAATATCCCTTTTGCTATGAACAGTGCACCCTCCCTTGATAAATGACCCACATGGTTACACGTGCACTCCTATTTGTGACTACCTGGCTGGCTATGTTTGGAAGTACCTAGAGCATTTTGTCTGTGAAACTCCTAGAGGGGAGAAAGGGGAAATGATACACTGAGAAACAGAGTGGCCAGGGTGCTATTCGTGGCTCTGACACTAAGCTGATGTGTGACCTTGGACAAGTCACTTCACTTCTCTATGATTCTGTTTTCCTTCCTACCCTGTGTCTGTCTTTTCTATTTAGAATGCAAGCTCTTTGTGGTGGGGACTGTCTTACTATGTTTGTAAGTGCCAGGCTTCCAGTCTCAACTGAAGTCTCTGGGTGCTTATGTCATACAAATAATAATGAATAATAATAAATCAACAGTCTAAATGACCAATGTAAATAGTGAGGTATAATATATTTAGCAAATATTTAAAACTAAGAAAAAAGATGGAGGGTAAAATATATTCCCTGGTTAGGAAAGGTTTGAGGCTGAAATTCACTAACTCACATGCCTAATTATGGATTTAGGTACCTAATTATCAACACTCAACATAGAAAATTTTGGCCTGAATGTTAAAAGCCAAGGAACAGATCATCTGAAAAGAAGTTGTCTTATTGGGAAAAACCAAGGAAATCCTCCCTTACAAATGAAGGACTCAGTCCTGCAATTCTTATTTCAGGCAGGATAAGGACCAAATCTCTGGTTAATGGCCTTGGATTTTTTAATTTATTTTTTTCTGAGCAGCTCTGATGCATCTGTAAAGATGCTTAAACATTATCTGTTTTCCCTATGTGAACCTGCCTACTATCCTCTTCTGGTGTGTTCTGCTTTCAAACCATTTCAGTTCACACAGAAGAATTATTTTATTTTTGTGGATTAATTTGCTATGCAGAGGCTGCTCTTTTCATTTTCAGATTTTTTTAATGTTCTCATGTATCTAATACGGGAGGGTTTTTTCACTTTATGGAAAAACCATGCTGGCAGATTTGGGGCTTGATTTCCTCATAACAATAGATCTAACACAAAACACATTTGTATTGTAATAAAAAATAGAAGAGAAGCTATATGTATTTGAAAATTCTGCCAAACAAGGCAATGTTTGTTTAGTCGTTATAACATCCAAAATGTTTTGCTGTGTTGGTATAGGTTTAATATATATAATGTGATTTAGTTTGGTTTCAACACAAAAGCCTCTGCACATCCAACCTAACCAAAAACAATCTGGACAGATTACTGTTGTGGAGTTCTGCATTATATTACTCCTTTCAGTCTTCTTGTCCTTTGTCTAATCATTCTGACCACGAGGCTCTTCTTTCTGCTGATGGGAACAGTGGTTTTAACAATGATTCTCTGCAGCCTTTTAGGAAAGCATTGGGATTGTTCCAACACACCAGATGGAATCAAACAAAAATTGGTCATCCACTCTCTGAGAATAGCCTCTCCTCCGTTTTCTTCAGAACCACTAATTTAGAACCCATTAAAGCCATTGGAAACTAGACTCCTGTTGACTTCAATAGGAGTTGGGTCAGGTTTTTAGATAGCAAGAGAGTTGAGGAATCTTCAGATATGTGTTTCCCCAATTCAGTGCTTAGAGGAGATTCACTGCCACTGGTATTTTGGCACTGATAAAACTCCCTCTGAAGTTAATGAAGGTTCTTCCTTTGACTCAATGGGCTTTGGGTCAGCAGTTTCAATGGTCAGTATGCAAGGCAATCTCATCATCGTTAAATGTAAAAAGTCATTTTTTTAAAAAAATTGCCCTTTTAAATAACTCGACTCTAATGTAGTAAGTGAACCAACATATAAACTAACAAAAACCCATTGGACCAGAAGGCTGAGGGAACAGGTAATAGAGAAAACTTTTCCAATATAGAGCACTGATTCGGATCCAGTATAGATTATTAATGATGGAAAGCTGTTACTAGTTGATGATGAGCTGCTATGTGAAACAAGTTCATGGACTGTATTCACAACTCTGTGGCATCACAAGCTAAAAAGTGCTGGATCTCATCTGTATTTGGGTATGATACAGAATTTATTCCCCACTTCAGGCTTAACTTGTAGCATACTCTTGTTATACACTATAAACATATGCTTTAGCACTTTGAAAATGAAAAATCTGTGTTCCACCCCAGAGATGGATGACATTTCAGTAGTAGCCTAATTCATTCTTGCTGTTAAAGTGTTTTGGAATTCAAGACTAAAAGTGCTAAGCAGATAAGAATCAAATAATATCCTTGACTATTAAAACCTGTTCCAGCTAAGAGGGCAACAGCCAGGATGTAGAGGAAGGACGACAGCTTTTGGTCAATACAAATTCATCGTCGGATGGAAGGAAATCCTCAGTGATAAATACATGAAAAAAATATGTGACAGAAGACTTTCTGATTACTGAGCATATCCAAGAGAGAAGGGCATGGCCTTGCAACAAAGAAATGAAGAATGTGATAAGATTTCCCTTATAGAAGACATCATGTCATTGACCCTGTATGACACTGCTCCTCATATTCT
This sequence comes from Dermatemys mawii, assembly GCA_007922305.1. Classification (NCBI taxonomy): domain Eukaryota; kingdom Metazoa; phylum Chordata; order Testudines; family Dermatemydidae; genus Dermatemys; species Dermatemys mawii. Next base: position 4,777,704 of record ML677365.1, on the reverse strand, counting down.
TCACAGTGCTATTATGATATGATTATGGCATAATTATTATGCATTTTGTACAAGATGGGGCATGTGAGGTATCATTGGAAAAGATGTGATTTTTTGAATATGATTGTCCTAGTTCTATGCATGGATCATTTTTGTATCTAAAGTTAGGAATATTAATCATATATCTGTATTTCAACGGTGCTTACTCTGAGTGACACCCACAACTAGTCTTTCTGCTACAACAACAAAGAAGCCAGACAATGGGCCCTGGAAGAACTTAATCTTTTTGTGAACACTCCCAAACAGCCTGTAAGTAACGGCTGCTATGAGTCAGCAAGGGATGCACCTATAACTACAGCTGGGTGTGTCCCTGCCTGTATGAAAGTGGAAGTGTTGGACCAGCTGTGGGGCTGTAGCTTGTCACGGCAGCCCAGTGTGACAGGAAGCCCAGGCTGGTGGGTTAGAGGGCTCAGCAGTACCCCAATTCCCAGTGGCACCCCCTGGGAGTGGTACCCTGAAAGGGAGTAACCTATCCTGGAAGGTTAGAGACCTCACCTGCTGGAATTCACAGCTTGTGAATGACCCCAAGGTCAAGGATTTGTATAACAGCAGCTACACCAATAATAATAACAATAATTCGCACTGGTAGCGTGCTTTTCATCCCCAAATGCTTCACACAGGCTTTACAAACATTAAGAAATTAATCCACAGAGGAACACCCCTATGATGTAAGTATTATTCCCATTAGAATAGTAGAATTCCCAGTAGAAACAAAAAGATAAATACATTTTCCCAAAACCACAGTGGGGGTCAGTGTCAGGAACTGGGATTAGAACTCTGGAGTACTGTGCTGCAAGGCCTGTGAGCAGACCACATCTCTGTGTACCAATTTTAGTGAAAGTTGGCAGCTTAGAGTAAATTAGTCAGGTTGGTTAAATTAGTATAGCTCCTAATGCAGAGCCCACTGAAATAAATGGAAAGGTTCTAACTGACTTCAGTGGGTATGGACTAGGCTCATAGGGACCTGATCTCTGGGATTTGAGCTTGTTGTTACGATGGAAGGAGCTAATGGCTACCCTCCAGTGCACCTTTGATCCAAAGACAATTGTAGACCTCCTTAAAGCCCCTGGGTATGCTACGGAGTCTTTGTCATGCTCAGAGGAAACTGCAATTAATATCCTTTCATGTAGTAAAGACAGAGAACAATGGGGCGGGGGACTACACAAGATGATAGGTTGCATGGCAGGTCAGAGCTACATAGTCTGGGACATCATGCTAGCCTGGTAGCACAGTCAGGGAATAAGAGTGTGAATCTACACTGGAGCAGGAAGTGTAATTTCCAGCTCATAGACATACCTGCATTAGCACTCATCGAGCTAGCAGGCTAAAAATAGCAGCATTGCTGTGGCTGGCTGGATGTTGGGCTGGGATAACCATGTTGGACATGGAGGGCTCCAGATGGGATTTCACTCGGGGTGTCTAGCGTATGCAGCACCAGCCACACTACCGCATTTTTAGCAAGCTACCATGGGGACATCTACCAGAGTTGGGAGAGAGACCCCCCATGTTTGGCTATTCCATGCCTCGTAAATAAACCTTAGACTACTGCCTCCGAAAGAAGCCCCAAAGAACCAAAGCAGGCTTTGTCCTAAGTGGAGAACTGGGACTATACTCTATTATTGAAGTTTTAGAATTCTATAGGCAGAAAGCCAGTGTAGCTCTCTCTCACCCATATTTTTTGCATGTTTGCCTGTGTGCCTCTAAGTACATGTGCTCGATAATCACAGATAAAACTATATATTTTGAAAAGCATTTGCAAGACCCAAATTCCACTTTCCTTTATAGATGTGCAATCCCTGCTGATTTTTTTGACTTTACAGAGAACAATGTTGCTCTCTGTTCCAGATTCAAATCTAGTATAGCAGGGGCAGATCTATTGACTTCAGTGAATCACACTTGATCATATCAGATCTGAATTTGTCCCTCTGTATGTGTCTGGGCATGAGCTGAGCTGAGCTCTGAAGCTTGGGACAATGTGGGTGGGCTAGAGAAGCTGTCGACTCTTGCTGAGAAGCTAGCTCCCAGATGCAGTGTAGACTTGCTCTTTGTGTTCTTTTTTTATTCATCTGTATTTCTTTCCCTGGGGAGAGGAGGAGAACACAGACACATGATAGATATTAGTCAGATTGTTTAATGCACTACTGGAAGTCAGTAAAGAGCGTGCTCTATTAACCATGAGAGCATACCAAAGCCATCACTAAGGCCAGAGTGTTTGGTCACCAGGCATCTGCTCAGTTTCTTTGCTCTGTGATCTACATAACATCAGGTAGACAGACCATTGCTAATGCAGTTTTGTATTCTGGATGAATCAAGTCATAATTAGTTCCTTTTACATTTGGTAATTTTGTTAGGACAACTCAGTAGGTGTCTTTTAACTTACTCATTACTAGGTGGATGAAAATGCTCATCTTGTCTGTGAATACCAATTATTCTTAGTGAAATCACCTAGTTTAAGACTTTGTGAGATTTACTCATTTTATTTGCTTTAATAATATGGAAGCAAGGCTTTGATATCAGAGAGCATGTATTAAAAAGTGCCCTTGCAAAGAGGGTGCTCTTTATTTTTACCACGTCCCACCCAATCATACTATGTATGTGTTTAGAATAATGCAGTAGGTATAAAACAAATTCTGCAAGAATATGAAGGGGGAAAGGAACCAGGTGAGAAAGAGCCAGGGCTCTTGGTAGTCCATGTCACCTACAACAGGACAGGAAGTATAATGACTTATGTACTAGTCCAATAGTGACTGAGGCAACGTTTTGCAAAACTGATTTTATTACCAATTGGAAGTGAAATGAAGTACTGATGCTGCTGTAATCAACCAATGATAGAGTCTCTCTCCCACTTTTTGAAACTAATTCCCATCTCCTTTTGTGAGAGTCAGTGAGGATATGTCTACATTGTAAAAACAAAACAGATGCAGCAGCAAGTTTCAGAGCCTGGGTCAACTAACTTGTGCTTGCCAGTCTGGTGTACCTGCTCAGGCTAAAGTCCAGGTTCTGAGACCCTCCCTGTTCACCACGTTTCAGAGCCTGGGCTTCAGCCTGAGGGAATGTCTATACTGCTATTTTAAGCCTGATAGCAAACGCCCCATGAGCCCAAGTCTGTTGACCTGGGTCCTAAGGTGCACTGCCACTTAAGGTTTTTGGGGGGTTTTTTTTGCAGCATAGCCATATCCTGAGAGTCAACATGAAGTGTGTTGCTATGTACAGTACTATCTTACAGGAGTTGACGCAACTTCAACCTTCCTGTTTCAGCTCCACATTTCATAAAACATGGTGGATTAAAGGAGATAAGTACCAGATGACCTAACAGTCACGGAGTCACATTCTAAAGATTCTCACTACTGGAGAATCCTCCCTGATCTAAACATCCCAGTCTTGGAGGGAAATTCCAAGATGGATGTGAACGCTGTTGCTCATTTTCATTTCTTGCTCTCGTGGTTTCATACACACTCACTACAAACAACAAATCTTAAAGGTTAATCGATATTTCTGCGTTATGGAAAAAAGCAAAGGCAAGGGATTTTACTTTAAAAATAGCCTTTCCCACCTGAATAAAAATCCTATGCAAAGTAGTTTTATGCCTTTATAGAGCTGGATGTAATTAAAATTTCCCTCTCCCCAAAATACACTTCCCCCCACAAACAAAACAAAACCCAACCACCATTCTTATGGCTGATGGAATTTCCTGTTGCATCAATCCATCCATCCCTCTGCTCAATATGGTGTTGCACAAGGTGAAGTCCTTTGGTACCCAACATTCAAATCCTCTACATGGGAAGGAACTATTTAGCAGTCTTCTTGAGCTAGAAGCTAATCATTAGAATAGAAAGGGCAATTCTGGGATAACCTTTGTCCTGGGCCAATGCTAAGGGAAAGCCTAAATGTCACAGTATTGCCAACCCTAAATGTTCAAAAATCATGAGTAAGAATCACCAAAAATCATAAAAGCATGTAAAAAATAATAGGATTTGGTGTTTATTTACCTTCTTTGTTTTGAGACTTTAAGGTGCACTGGGGTCACATTTTTAAGCTTTCTCCACAGTCACAAAGACTAGAACCTTCCTTTTTCTTTAAGAATGGAGGCTGAAATCATCACATATTCACTTGATTGGGACTTTAAGGAAAAGAATAATTATCATGAGAGTCATGACAAAATCATGAGAGTTGGCAACACTGGGGGTTGCTGGCCCTTCTACATGCGTCCAAGCCCAGCTACCTGTGATGACCTAATTTCAGGGGGTTGAGCCCCTCCAGGTCTTTAAGACTAGTGAGCAGCTGGGGCTCATAAAAGGCCCTCAGGACTAGGTTGCAGGGAGATGCTTAGAGAGAGAAGCTGTCCTAGGGGAAAGGCACTCCCAGAGACCACAAGGCCCAAAACAGAGGGCTATGCAACCCCTGAGTCCAAGGGGAAAGACGACAGGCCAGGGAGGCCAGGACTGAGCAACCCAGGCCCAAAGAGGCAGTCTGTGCAACTCCTGAGCCCCAGGGGAGTGACTTTATTTCAGGACTCTTTGTATTTAATAGAGAAGGACCGCAGCACAGGAATTTCCTCTTAAACCACTTTGGACAGTGTGGAGCTCTTAAAGGGCCCTGAAAGAAGGTAACTAAGGAAGGGAGTGCCTGCAGGAACACACTAAGTCAGGAACAGGTGCAACAGGGTAAGCACAATCTGTGACTCTGCGTCACTGTATATTCCCAGTGCTGGGTGGATGATTAGTTCCTGAAGCCTGATTTCATTCCGTGTTTATAGTGAATGTTCGATTAAATTAATCAAAGAAATGGAAGAATGTATTAAGATGAATGGAAAATAGATGAACAACAATCGTTACGCAGGTGACAACGCTATTGGCTATTTAGAAGGTGGTCTGATGAAGTTAGTGGAGATTATATATATGAATATGGTCTAGAGTGGAATGTGGGCAAGACAAAAACTATGATGATATGCAAAGATCTTGCGGAAACATGCAAGAGTCTAGTGAATGACACACGCATACAGCAAGTGAGATACTATTGCTACCTAAGAAGCATCATTACAGAAAATGTAAGATTGGATATTGAAGTCAGCAGCAGATTAGCATGAGCAAAGACATTCTAGAAAAATAAACATCTGATGAGAAGGGATATAAATTTGAAGACTAAATTCTGGCTCAGCTTACATTTGGCTTGTGTTAAATCACAGCTGTGAAACACAGACATTCAAACAAATGGACAATGAAGAAGCTACAGTCCTCTGAGTAATAGTATTATGGAAGAATTCTGAAATTATAATGGATTGACTGTGCAACCAATGAAAACGTATTGGAACTCAGTAAATGTGTCAGATCTTTTAAAAAGAAAGATTCAGTTTGCAGCGCACATTTTTCAAGGTGCTGCATATGATGCAGGTTTACAAGCACTGGAAGGGAAAGTTGATGGTAGAAGACCACAAGGCAGAAAGAGATCTTGTATGGACGATCTGGTATCCTGCTATCATGCATTGACACAATCTGTGCTATGACCCCCAGCTTTGGAACAGCCTATAGGAGGACCCTTTCAGTGAGCAAGACCCACAAGAGGTCTCACTCTTCTTTGAGGGTAAGCTGTGTGGTTTGAACACATCCTTAGGCTGGACCTCTGGTCCTTCAGCACTCTTGCTTCCCACTGTTACTTCCATTCAGCAAGTCCCACTGAGACCCGTGAGGAAGACTTGTACAATCTTAGGGAGCAATGCACCTCCTACAGCATCTGCAGTGACCTTCACATAGCACTGTCAAAAGAGAAGGGTGTATTAGTCAACTAGAACACAGCACAGAAAATCCATGATTAGTATGGAGAGAAGAAAGTTACGGTGTGGTCCATACAGGTTAGCTCAGAGCCCCAGACAAGCAGAGTCCCCACCTGGCTCCCATTCTTTCCCCTTTGTCAGAGTCCCAGTTCTTTGTTGTCCAGTTGGTTAAACATGGCTGGCTACCTGCCGAGAGTGGGCCATCCATGGCCATTAGTTGCTAAGTAGCAAATGTCCCAGTGATTAGATTTGCCATTGTCTTCATGGACCCTCCATTGACCCTGGCCCCAAACCCAAGAAAACTAGATGCCATTCACAAGAATAAACAGCCTTTTCCCACCACCTAGTTTACTATGCAGCACACTGTGTGCCTCAATTTCTGCTCAGTATTCATACAAATATTACAGAAAAATCCCACTGAGTCACATCTGGGTAGATTAAAAGGAATATTCTTCCATAAAGATATTAGCAGAGGATCATATGGAATAGGCTACTGTGGTTGCAAACCTCCAGTAATTGAGATGCCACATAGGAAGCAGCAGTAGTCTAACAGAGCAACTGATATGGCCTGTGAAAGGAAACACTGTGAAAAGAGTGTAAAGGCAAGTATTTACAATATCCAACCGTGACAGTGTCTACTCTACTCACTGCTCAGCAGCCCCTCCTTGTGGCTTACGTGGGGAATTACCTCTGACACCTCTTCCTGCAGTTACTCAACCCATCATTCCACCACTCACACACTCCATGGCCTCTCGCACCTGGAGCTGCAGCACTTTCCTCTTCATGGCTTAGCCCTGCACCTAAGTCACCTAGAAGTTCTCCCCCTTTCACGTTACCATCAAAGTCTGCTTTCAGACTGCTTCCAGCCCGTCCTCAGCCCAGCAGCTCTGGGCTTTTACTCTCCCAGCCCTTACTGCTCCTTGCCTTGTCTGATTCCTAGTCAGTCATTACACCTTCCTGATCTTTCCCCTTGTACCAGGGAGTCTGGCAACAGGTTCCCTCCCCTCTGCAACCTACCAACTGCATCTTCAGGATCTGAGTCATGTGGAGTCTTGTCCAGGTTTGCACAGCAGGTCTGCCTAGTTTCTTCCTGTAAGTCAATTTTTAACACTTGATTTTTGGAGGGATTTAATGTTTTACAGTTGTATCTTTAAAATGTGTTTTAAATAAAGCTCTAGCCACCAATGTTTAAAGTGTCATTTGTGGGGAAAAGGTGAAGGCTGTGGGAACCTTCCATGGTTATGTAACATGCTTATTTTTTAATCTCTGTTAACAAAAGCATTAGTTAATAAAGTTTAACAAAAAAGTTTTATGGATTCATATAAAGCTTGTCAAATTTAAAAATGTTCACACATTTTTTCATTTGTATGTGAAGATTCAAATTCACACATTTTGTAAATACAAAAAGATCTCAGAAGATTAACAAAGTGTGTTCATTTAAAAACATGCAAATAATTGTATTAAGATTCTTCTTCCATGTAAAAAATCTGAATTCAGCAGTTGTCTTCCAAGACTTAGAGATCAGAGCCATCTCCTTGGAATGAATAAATTTACATGACAGAGAAAGGATGGAGATTCCCAAACTAGAAAGCACTCAGGCAGATACACAAGACAATGGGAAGGCAGGCATAGGTATAAACTGAATTCAAGCAGTCTGTGCCCTTCCCACTCCACAGTGTTATCTTGTAGTGTATTTTGGGTATGGTTACACTTACAAGATTATAGCGCTATTGGTTATAGCGGTCCTCTTATACAGTAATATGTATAGCACTATTGTATGTCCACACTCAGACGCGCCAGCGCTATAGCATGGCCACATTTGGGGCACTTAATGCAGCATTAAGAGCAGCGCATTAGGGCAGGTATCCCAGCATTCAGCTGGGTGCAACGTGTTTTTTAAACGAAGGGGGTGAGGGGGGATGCGTTGTGTGTATGTAGAGGGAGAGAGACAGTGATTTTTCCGACCTTCTGAAAGCCTGTCAGTGAGCCTCTGTTCACAGAAGGCTTTGTTTTCACACAGGCTCCCTCCTTAAACATTTGCATTGGTTATCTGCCGAGTTAAGAGAGAAACTCTAAAGAGGTACTTCCGCATTCCTCCAGCCGAGTTCAAAACAAAGGGAAGAGACGTCAATTGCCTTAAATGGCTCTAGGCATCTCCAGAGATCACTTGTAGCGCAGTGGGTGTCCACATTCTTGCTGTAGCGCTACAGCAGCTGCACTACAGCCCTTATTCCCCATGCGGAGGTGGATTAACAATAGCGCTATAACTCAGCAGTTATAGCGCTCTACATGCCTTGCCAGTGTGGACGGGGAGGAGGTTATAGCGCTCGTGGGGGCTTTATAGCGCTATAAAGTGCCAGTGTAACCAAGCCCTTTGTTACTGTGTAAAAACAAAGTAGAAATAATAAAGCTAGCAAATGTGCTCCACTAATATCAGGGATGATGGGGCAATTTCAGTGGATTAAGAAAACTCAGCTGATAAATATGAAGAAAGCATATGCATTGCCACTAACGCCATAATGCAAATGAATGTGTAAAATTTACAACAACTGATGGACCTTTTCATTTTTAAATGCTAGGTGTTTAATCCAATAAAATACTGTTCCGGGAACAGATTTCCAGATCTCAACCTACTAGTTGAGACTATTTTTGTTTTTCCACTCCCACTCCAAACAGGCACATGCACAAGATACACACACACACCCTATGAGAGGAAAAAATCCAAGCAAAATAATAATAATAAAAACTAACAGCAACAAGGTGGCACTTGCCATCTGAAACCAATGTTGTGATTAGCAGGGGCCTGCCAGGCTTGTTATACTATTTTGCAGCATGTCACCACTTACATCAGAGGCACCCTAACTTGGCAGAACAGCATGACACGATGGAGCGATGCCAAAAGCCCAAGGGCAGCATCTTATTTAGAGAAAATGGAGCAGACTTCAGCTGCCCTAATCTCTCATATATAGGTATGCCCTGTAGGTATTATGTAATGCCCTGTGTTGATATAAAATGCCAGGTTGCTCGGATCAAGACTGGAGCATGCTGTGTGTAATCAACACATGACAACTCCATATTATGAACACCAGTGGCCACAGTGGACAATTTTAGAGGCATTTGGTTAATGGCTGCACTTTGACCAACCCAATATGTTGATTTAATGAGTTTGACTTCATAAGCATCCTGTTTATATCTTTAAAAAAAATGTTAATCCCAAACCATCATCTACCCACTGTTAAATGACAGAAATCCATATTTGTCAGAAACAGTTAAAATTCATGAGATATTTAGATAGGAATTTTGGCATGCTATGGTTTATTCAGATCTGCAGTAGCACTATGGAAATTCTTTCTAATATAACTTTAGAAGGAACAAAAAAAGCCACCCAAACCTTTTAGAAGTTTCTGCAAATAGCTAACATATGATTTGCTTGACTCATTTCTATTTTGAATACTAAAGTACACATTACCCATTTAATTCAAAGGCAGATCTATGTACAGGCTAGGCTCTGCGTGTGTCTTCAGTAGTATAAAGATTGATCAGCCGTGACCGCAGTGTGTTCACAGCAAAACAAAACGAACAGCCATCAGCAACAAAACTTCAGATATTTAAATACCATTAAAATTATGATACAGCAAATGCCAGGGATTTCATAATTAAGGGTGACAGTTTCGGAGTGGTAGCCGTATTAGTCTGTATCAACAAAAACAACAAGGAGTCCATGTAGCACCTTAGAGACTAACAAATTTATTTGGACATAAGCTTTCATGGTCTAGAACCCACTTCATCAGATGCATGGGGTGGAAAATACAGGAGCAGGTATAAATACATGAAAAAATGGAAGTTGCCTTACCAACCTCATCCATTCCCCCACTTGGTCACCCTGTCACTAAACTCGTACAATAATAGATTGAAAACTCTTCTGGACAGGGATTTTTTTTTTTTTTTTTTTTACATATTTCTGTAAAGCATCAGGCTCACTTTCCTGTGCTGTACAACTAATTATGAATTATTAATAATTAACCAGGCTGAAGTCATTTACTTATCTATAGGAAGCTTTGTACCTTAATATTTTATCTTGCCGTGAATGTTAATTGTACTGGAATACAATGCAAGCTAAATAATCCTGAATTTGAATAAATGATCAACATAGATTATTACTAAGGCTATGTTTTAGTCACAGGTATTTTAGGAAAAGTGATGGACAGGTCACGGGCAGTAAAACAAATTCACGGCCCATGACCTGTCCATGACTTTTACTATACACCCCTGACTAAACCTGGGGGCGGGCATTCCTCGGAGAGGTGGCTCTGGGGGCACCATGGGTGCTGGGGTGGATGAGGCTCAGGGAAGTGCCATGGGTGCTTGGTTGGGGGGGGGGGGCCGCGCCCCCCACGGGGCCCCCCGGGGGGGGGGGGGGGGGGGTGCTCCAGGAGCTGTAGGGTGGGGTGATGGCCCAGGGAGAGTGCCACAGGTGCTTCAAAGGGGCACCATGGGTGTTTGTGGGGGAGGGAGGGTGTTGCAGACTTGGGAGCATGAGAATTCTACAGGTGGCGGGATGCAGGGCTAACCCTATCTCCTAATTCCACATGCTGCCTTCGCTCCACCCCAAGTCCACACCCAGACTCCTGCTGATGGGGCCGGGAGGCCCGAGACTGCCAGCAGCAGTCAGTGCGACTGGCCCAGGGGCTGCCCAAGCTGCTGAGGCGATTCCTGGGCCAGTCGCCCTGGTCTGCTGCAGAAGTCCTGGAAAGTCACAGAATCCGTGACTTGCATGACAAACACAGAGCCTTAATTATTACTTAGTGCAATTCTGCAATGCACACACACACTCACACATTGAAGGAAATCCTGGGTCCTCCAAAGTCAATGGAGACACTCCCACTACCTTCAAAGGGGTCAGGATTTCACTCACTGTTCTAACTAAACATGAATTGTCCCAATTATTTACTTCAGTAATCAGAAGAGGATGTTGCTCTAGCAGTGCAGGCACTTTACAACCAAAGGAGGTCCCTGCACTGAGGAGCTTGCAATATACGTTGGCTTTACCACAGCAAGGGATGACAAACAGAGGCAAGGTTAGGGCACACAGGAGGCCAAAGAAATTATCATGAGATGTGCATTATATTGGGAAGACATCTTGTTTATTCCTCTGATTTTTTAAAAATAAACCATTTTATACACAACTCATTTATGGACAAAGTCCAGAATGAAGGCCTGCATGAAGATCAGGGGTTGGGGGGAGGGCACGCAGGGGTCATATGTATTTCATGTAGTTTTGAAATATTAAAATAGATGCTTCAGAGATGTGCAAAATAAGGCATGTCTCAACAGGAGCTTTCAGCTTGTCTTCCTTCAGATAGGTCCTACCTAATACATACAGTATTTTTCTGTGACAAATTTGGTCTGTAAATCCCTTAGGGAGCAGATCAGCTCTGTTTGTACAGCACTGACTATACTACCACACATACATGGTAATGGCTTAGCTGGAAGATGATGAGCCTAAAGATATTGTAGGAGTATTATTTCTGTGATCAAAAGTGAAATAAACATGGCATATGATTGAACATATTATCCTGTAGTTGTATACAATGCAGTCCTGTCTTGAGGATGACTAAGTGTGGGAAAGTCGCTAATACAGCTGCAAGATAATATTTCCAGTCATGTGCCACATTTATTTCACTTTTAATCACAGAAATGATACTCCTTCAATATCTTTAGTTTTATTTTTCCTCAGGCTAAACCAGTTATCTCCAGTATAGAGTAACTCCCTAGCTCATATAACTAATTATTGGATTATGTAAGCAGATCATGCCTGACCTAATACTGCAGATGAAAAAAGGGAAAAATACATGGTAACACGTTCCCCTAGAGATAGTACCTATGACCTGGTGTTTACTTAATTAGTCTATTGTCTGGAAGGTTCAGAGATTCATAGATTCCAAGGCCAGAAGTGAACATTGTGATCACCGTAATCTGAGCTGTATGACGGACCACAGAATTTACCTGAAATAATTTATAGATATTTTAGAAAAATATCCATTCTTGATTTAAAAGTTATCAGTGATGGAGAATCTGCCATGATTCTTGGTAAATTATTCCAATGGTTATTTGGTCTTATTTTAAGAACATATGCTCTCCTTTGTGAATAACTAATATTAGGAATATGACCCAGTACACAATAACCAAAATACAGTAATGCAAATTCCAGCAAATGAAATGGCACACCTAAAAATGTAGCAAAGGGGACTTTACTGGGGACAAGAAACTGAGGCTTTGGAGAAGAAAAGGATTAAAGCCAACTAATACATGCTAAAACATTCAAAATAAAATCAGTACTCCTCCTGCCACCATTCACAGGAAGTTGCAACACCTAAAATGAGTCTGGATAAGCCATGCTGAGAACATTAGCTGGCTTGAAGAAAACAAAAGGGTCCCCTTAGCATCGAGGTGGCTCTAGGGTTTTTGCCGCCCAAGCCCGGTGTTTCGGCGGGAGGTCCACGGGTCCAGTGACTCCAGTTTACCCGCTACTGAAATGCCGCCAAATCAGTGGCGCCCATGGACCTCCCTCAGCCATGCCACCGAAGCCCGCCTGACAGTGGCCATCAGGCTGCCCCCTGCGACTTGCCGCCCCACGCACACACTTGCTGTGCTGGTGCCTAGAGCCAGCCCTGCTTTAGCATGTTCATCCCTGGGTGGGGCAGGGCCCTCTCCTGGCTACCTCATCTAGTGTCCCATGGAGGTCTTGGCTGGCTTTAGGTAACCGGTGCCAAGTTGGTTCTCCACTGGGCTTAAAGTTTCTGACCATGCAGCTGATTCATAGCTATTTGAAAACTCCCTTTGTGGGGTGTGGGTGTCAATCAGACACAACCTGAGCTGTTTTGTTTCTCTCTCAGCTCCATCCAAACTCAAACAGCCCCAAAACGCATCCCCTTATCTCTGAGTCAGGCTGTCTTCTGCCACTGGGAGACTGAGCCATCCGGCCTCCTCATTGGCCCAGCCGATTGTCCATATAAAATCGGAAGCCTGACTGTTGGCTTTTTCCACAGTTTTCAATCTATTCTGTTCCTGCCCCAGACTATAAGTAGGCTGGGAAATTGTGTCTGGAGGTTCCAGAGCAATTGTTGTAGTCCATAAGAGGCTCAGTCCAGCATTACAGCAGCTGACCCCAAAGGGGATACACACTGTGATCAAGTCACCCCTTAACCTTCTCTACGTTAAGCTAAATAGCTTGAGCTCCTTGGCTTTGTCATAATTTTTTCCTTCCTGTCCTTGGGGAGAATCTATAAATTAGAGTTGTCATGTCTTTCTTATGAAGGGGGGATGGAATGAGACCCGGGGCTCTGGCCTAGGGCACTCTAAAGAGGTATCAATATCCAGCATCCAGGAATGCCTTAAGACTACCTCCCTGAGCCACATCCTACCACCCACTCTCTTGTCAAAGTCTTACAGTTTGCCTCAAAATAGTAAAAGAAAAGACAATAATTAAACCTTCAGCCCCTCTGGGCTCAGCAAGCAACTCTTTCTCTCCAGAAGTGGGTTTCTGCAGAGCCCTTCTCCTAGAAGTCTCACTCCCTGCCCTAGAAGGCCCCTTTTGAGCTGTCTGACTCCCTTTTAACTCTTCCTCCAGCTGGAGCATGCTCTACAGGTGTGGCTGGGAGAAATCACCTGGGTCCAGAGTTGGTCCTTAATTCCCTTCAGGTTCAGTGCAGATTTATACCCCTGTCACACACCCCAGAATGAGATCAGTCTTTTTTCACAACTGCATCACATTGTTGGTTCATTTTCAATTTGTGCTTCACTATAACCCCCAGATCTTCTTCGAGCCAGTTATTCTCCATTTTGTGGATCTGCCTTTGATTTTTCCTTTCTAAATGTAGCACTTCGCATTTGTTTTTATTGAATTTCATCTTGATTTCAGACCAATTCTCCAATTTGTCAAGGTCATTTTCAAATCTAATCTTGTTTTACAAAGTGCTAGCAACCCCTCCTAGGTTGGTGTCATTTACAAATTTTATTAGCATACTCTTCACTCCATTATCCAAGTCGGTTATGAATACATTAAATAGTGCCAAACCCCACTAGAAAAGTCCTCCCAGTTTGACAGCAAATCATTGATAACTACTCTTTGAGCACAGTTTTTCAACCAGTCATTCATCCACTAGTAATTTAATCTAGACCACATTTCCCCAGATTGTGAATGAGAATGTCATGTGGGAGTCTGCTGATAGGCTTACTAAATGAAGCTATAATATGAGGAGAAGGATAGCTCAGTGGCTTAGGCATTAGCCTGCTAAATTCAACATAGTGAGTTCACTCCTTCAGGGGTCCATTTAGGGATGATTTAGTTGGGAATTGGTCCTGCTTTGAGCAAGGTGTTTGGACTAGATGATTTCCTGAGGTTCTATATTAATCTCTTCTCCCATCCACTAAGTCAGTTGTCCAACACATAATGCACCAATTTAAATGTAAGTATGTGTACACACACTTAAAGGTTTAAATATAGGAAGAATGTCTTGCTATGTGAAGTTGTAGAACTCAGAAGTGAATAAAATGGGAATGGGACTATTATAATCTTTTTTGAGTGCTCACAATTCTGCTAAATTCAGACATAATACAAGCTAGGTTAATACATAAGAGTTGGGAAAGGAAAAAGGTAGGACAAAGTTTACAATAAGTAACTCAAACACTTCCATATCTTGATTTACATAAAACATCTCCATATCTTGATGGTGCAGAAGATATATGCTGTGTTCTCAAGTATATTAACTTACACTGAGTATGCGATATAGCAGAAGGGAGTTTTACAGAGAGATTTAAAAATGGATTGTGGTTTGGTGAACTGGTTCTGAGAACATGATAATACATATGGATCTTTTCTAGGAAAGTGATAAACGCATATGGATTTACTCTAAGTAGTAAGCATTGCAGTCCTGATTTAGCAAACCGTCCCTGCTCACCAAAGCACTTCAAGACATACTTAACTTTAAACCCAAGCATCAGTACCATTGACTTTCATGGGAGTTAAGCTCATAAAGAAGTGCTTTGCTGACTTGGGGTCTACTTGAAGTGGTGTTTGCAAGATCAAACTCTAAGTTAGGCTTTGTCTAAACTACAGAGTTTTGTTGATATAAGGCAGCTTTTGTTGACAAAACAATGAATGCATACTGCAACGCAACTTTTGGCAGCAAAAATTCCCCGTATTGGTGACAAAATAAAACCACCCTGATGAGAGACACAAGGCTTTCTGGGCAAAATTTGTGTCAAGAAAGTGCCAGTGTAGACACTATGTTTGAGTTTATCACTTTAATTGGCCTTCAGGAGGTGTCCCACAATGCCCAGCATGATTGCCCTGATCAGCAGTTTGAACTCTACTGCCCTGCACCCAGATAAACAACCATCTACCTCTCCCGCTTAAAGCACCAGCAAACCCTCTCCTGCTTGAACCACTGTGGAATGCTAGATCTGCTCAGTATATGGGGAGAGGAGGCTGTGCATTCTCAGCTGTGCTTAAGCCATGGGAATTTTGGTACCTAGGGACAGATTTTTCAAGGCTTGTGCGAAAAGGGCTATTATCAGGACACGCTGCAGTACAGAGCAAAGATAAAGGAGCTGAGGCAGGTGTACCATAAGACGAGGGAGGCAAACTGCTGTTCCGGTGCTGCACCTATGACCTGCCAGTTCTATAAGGAGTTGGACGCTATCCTCAGTGGTGAACCCACCTCCATCACCAAGAGCCCCATGGATACTTCGGCGGGCCAGGAGATTGCAGAAGGAGGACCGAACTTGGAGGACAAAGTCATTGATGAAGAGGTAGAGTTGGTTGATGATGTGGAGCTCCCGGCGGAGTCACCCAGTGGGACAGGCAACCAGGAAGTATTCACCACCCTGGAGGTGTCAAGCTAGTGACAGCAGTGGCTCTCCAGTGAGCAAGAAGCAGGAGAGGAGACACCAGGTAAGTGACTGTGGTTTGTGTAGTGTGGAGGTGGGTTCAGGATATAGAAATGTGGGATGCTGGCTGTGTTTCTGTGAGCTGGACATTTTCCTGTTCAGCTAATCAGTACGGTGGAACAGGGTATTGATGCACGCCGAGATCTCACAGGAATCCTCCAGAGAGACCTCTAGGAAAGTTTCCTAGGAAGATGTAATGAGACCTCTCGATAATCCTCTGCCAAAGATTCCTTGGCAGAGCTGCTTTGTTCCTTCCTCTATTGCAGGAAACTTTCCCATGCTGCTTGGAAATCACTTGTGCAGGGACCAAAATGGCACACAGGCAAGCAGCTCAGGGACCAGGGCAGAAGTCACAGGCATGTAGTAGATGTACCCTCATTTCTCTGCTTACACTCAGAGGTGAGATGTCCACTAGAATTACCCCTGCCTGTGGAAAAGTGTGGGAGAACTTTTTTTCCTAGTTGGCTGTACTGCAACCCTTGCAGAGTGCTCTTTTCATCATGTAACATCCTCCCTCCCCACCCCACAACACTCACTATGCTTTGGGTGTTCACCGAGATGTGTGCTTGCCAAGGGTCAGTGAGAAAGTAATTGTTATGTTACCAAAAGTGTATTTTACTGAAAGGTTTCAATATTATGCGTGAACTTAAAAATCATTCCTTTTGTTCCTTATGCTTCGACAGATGTGGCCTTCAGGAGCACCCCACACACACTGGCCAAGCATCTCCACCAAATAAGAAAGCACCCAAGATGGAGCAAAGAAGCCGTGTTCTGTGAGGTACTGAACTTCTCTTGAAGAGAAAAGGGAATGCAAGGAGTGAAGGGAAGCCAAAAAGCAGGACAGAAAAGAAAATCAGGAGTTTGTTAAGGACACTACTGAGCAGATGACAAAAGTCATGGAGGAGCAAATGCAGACACTGAAGTCCTTAATAATGCTGCGGACTGAGCAAGTGCGTGCCCACCCTCCCTTGCAGCACATTAAGAACTCTTTTCTGTGACCCTCTCCCCCACAAACTCCACCTGCACAATCCTTTCCACTGTCCAGGTCTTCTGAGTTACCCATTCACTCCACCCCCTCAGCCAGCCTTCAAAATGATAGCTGGATCTGCACACAGCTCTGACATTCTGCCCTGCCCCAGTACCTCCTTTCCCACCAAGTGTGTGTGTGTGTGTGTGTCTGTGTGAGACAGAGAGCGAGTGTGTGTGTGTGTGTGTGTGTGTGTGTGTGTGTTGTTTCTTGTGCAATAAAAACAAAGCTTTTGAAGGGTAACTCATCTTTATTTGTTTCCTACAAACTGAGATAGCAGGCACTACCAGTACATACTCAGGCAGTTTAATCATTTCCTTACTGGAAATCATTAAAGGACCCAAATTTCACCATTGCTTCCTAGGAAAGCTACAAGTAATATGACATGCAGCACCAATCACAGAGATATACATTACGGGTTCTCATTTTCAAAGTGTTGCCTCAAAACCTGCCTTATCTGAACTGTCCCTGTCTGGTAGCCCTGGTATCTGGCTGCTCAAAATCAGCAGTCAAGCAGTCTACCTCGTCATTTCACCCCTGAGCAAACCTTTCACCCTCAGCTTCACAAAGATTATGCAATGTACAGCATGCAGCTATGACCGTTGAAATATAATCCTTGTTGAGGTCTAACCTGCCATAAAGGCATTGCCCGTGTGCCTTTAATCTGCCTCATCCAAACTTTAATCTGCCAAAGGCACGTTCTATTGTCATCCAGCACCTACTCAGCCTGTTTTTGAACCACTCCTTACTGTTACAAGGTTTCCAATGTAAGATTTCATGAACCATGACTATAAGGGTATGTCCGGTCTCCCAGGATTACTATGTGCCTCCCCCACTGTAATCTTCTGATTGGAAACAAAGTCCCTACTTGTAGCTTTCTATAGAGGCCGGTGTTCCTGAAAACATGTGTCATGTACCTTCCTGGACCACCCCATATTGATGTCAGTGAAACGCCCATGGTGATTCACAAGCATCTGCAATACCATGGAGATGTGCCCCGTCCTATTGCTGTATTCTTACGCAAGGTGATCTGCTGGAAAAATTGGAATATGTATGCCATTTATCGCCCCTCCACACTTAGGGCAACTCATTTTTGCAAAGATGTTCAATATTTCATGCATATTTCCCAGAGTCACAGTCCTTCGTAGCGAGATGCAATTAATTGCTCTGCACATTTGCATTAACACAGCCCCAGTGGTCAACTTCCCGACTCCAAATTGATTTGCGGCCGACCAGTAACAGTCTGGAGTTGCTAGCTTCCACACAGTAATTGCCACATGATTCTCTATAGGGCAGCTCTCATTCTGGTGTCTGTGCACCGTAGTGCTGGGGTGAGCACCACACACGGTTCCAAGAAGGTGGCTTTCCTCATCCAAACTTTCTGTAGCCACTGCTCGTCGTCTCAGACCTGCATGACGATATATTGCCACCATTCAGTGCTTGTTTCCTAAGCTCAAAAGCAACAGTCCACTGTCTGCCGCTATTCTGTGAATGCCAAAAGCAATCTAAAGTTGCTCCTATCCATATCACACAGCATGTCAGGCAACATGGAGTCTTCTTCAGTTAGGAAATTCATGATTAACTGCACTGACATCTGTAATATCTTAATGACAGTTGGCAGAGCATAGGAGAGCAGTGTGGGATCCATACCTTCTCACAAACATGCTGGGGTGCCCAGCAAACAAGGGCTATTGAAAAATGCTGTGAAAGAAAGATGGAAGCCCATGGAATGCTGGCACAGAAAACAATGTATCATGGGACAGTGAGTCCAGTCCCAAGATGTACCAGGATCTGCTCCACCTTCCTACAAGACCTAGCAGCAGAAGGTGTAGAGCTAGACTGTGAAATAGGTACCTAGAGCACTTGGCTCATGCTGTCAATGATAGTGCCCCAACCGTGGACTTTGCCGATAAAGGGAGTGAGTGTGAACATGCAAATACAGATTTTTATTATAGCGTTTTTTGAGTGTCAACATGACTTTTGTTGACAAAACTTTGTAGTGTAGACAAGGCCTTAGACAAACCCTGGAAAACATCAGAGACAAGAAAGGGCATCCGAGTAAAAGCAAACAGTGACATCAAACTGTATAAAGCTTGAAAGAGCAGATGCTTAAATGGGCAAAATGTATTAGTATGAAATTTAATTTCTTAATTAAGCATCTATATTTTAGCAGATGTTGGTATAATATCAAAAGAGATTCTTTGATTTTATGAATCTTGGTCTCAAATTCAAGTTGAAAGTCCACTAACGTTTTTAGAGCATGAATAATCAGAAATCTATTGTTACACTGGTTTTAAAACATTAAGAGCTGTTATTATGCATAGAATAAAAAAAATGAAACTAGAAAGATTCCCATTCTCTGTGTGATTCTTTTATAGAAATACTGAATTGTACAGTAATATTGTTGTCCCATTTTGCCTCATGGTTTTTATTAAACAGTAAACCAAACAATTTGATGAGAATTATTTAATTTAATTTATTCATGTATTTATTTATTTCTGAATATAAGCCAAGCTCTAGGTTTGTAGCAGTTTGGTTTCCTACAAACACATTTGAAAATATATCCGAATTTAATAAAAGATTTAATATACTTTGAAAGGATAAGTGAAAATGTAGCCAAGATCTTCCATTTCTATTGTGTATCTAATCCACTTGAGATAGAGAAGAAGTGAGAAGCATTCAGATATTGATGGTAGAAGATAGAAAATATGATGAGAACTAAAAGATACAGGAGAATTGTGATATGGAATGGTAGTGTAGGTTGTCTTTGGTAAGAGGGATGAGAAATATATGTATATAACAGGTGAGGGAACAAAGTAGAATAGATGAGATAGAGGCAAGGGCAGGACAGTAAAATGCAGAGAGGGACTGAGCTACAGTTGAGAAAATATGGAAAACCAGTCCAGCTGTGAGGGAAGTTCTCTCTTGGTTCTAAAATGCTCTTCGATCCTGTTAGCAGAAGAAGAGATTAATTAAATGGAGAAAATGAAGCCTAGTTATCAATACACTGTGAGCCTATTTCCAAGTTCCTTATTCAAGGCTTGATTCTCCCTCCCATGGAGTGGAAGGAGAAGAAACCTCAGCAAATTCTCCTTACAGAATTTTCTCCCCACTCATTCCATCAGAGAATGCATACTATGAAGAGGAGGCTGTGACTTATGCCAATCCTTAAACTCCACAGA
Source organism: Dermatemys mawii (assembly GCA_007922305.1). Classification (NCBI taxonomy): domain Eukaryota; kingdom Metazoa; phylum Chordata; order Testudines; family Dermatemydidae; genus Dermatemys; species Dermatemys mawii. Next base: position 4,757,735 of record ML677365.1, on the reverse strand, counting down.
TCATCTGAGACCCAGGTGGAATAGCAGCAGAATAAGGCCAAACACAGAGAGGTCCTATGTCTCTGCACTGGCTCTATATCATCTTGCTGCCCTCCCACTGGAGGGAGAAAATGCTCAAGCCAAGTCTACACTAAATAGTTAAGTCAACCCAGCTACTGTGCTCAAAGATGTGAAAAATTTTCCTCAATCCTGAAATGAGATCAGCATAGGTAGATGAACACAAGAGTCCATCCACATGTGGACCTCAATGCAGAATCATGTAAGGGCTTGGTTACACTTGCACTTTATAGAGCTATAAAGCTCCCACAAGCGCTATAACCTCCTCCCCGTCCACACTGGCAAGTCATGTAGAGCGCTATAACCGCTGAGTTATAGCGCTATTGTTAATCCACCTCCGCATGGGGAATAAGGGCTGTAGCGCAGCTGCTGTAGCGCTACAGCAAGAATGTGGACACCCACTGCACATTAATTGGCCTCCAGCCCATCCCATAATTCCCGTTCAAGCCACTCTGGTCATCACTTGCAAACTCTTTTGTCCTGTCCTCAGGTGACCACACGTCAGACCTGCCCTTTAAAGTTCCAGGGAAATTTGAAAATCCCCTTCCTGTTTGCTCCAGCCAAGCATGGCGTGCTCTCAGGGAATCTTTGCAGGTGATCATTCTCATTGATCTGATTGATTGCGTGGCGTGGTGTCAGGGAATCGTTGCAGGTGATCATTCTGATTGATCATCATGACTCCACATGCCATGCCTCCTCGCAATAGGCGATCCCCAGCATGGAGCAATAGCAAGGTGCTGGACCTCATCAGCTGTTGGGGGGAAGAGGCTGTTCAGTCTCAGCTGCGGTCTAGCCGCAGGAATTTTGATACCTATGGGCAGATATCATGGGCGTTGGCAGAAAGAGGCCATGAGCGGGACACTCTGCAGTGCCGTGTTAAGGTAAAGGAGCTTAGGAATGCGTATCACAAAGCCCGCGAGGCAAACGGCCGCTCCGGGGCAGCCCCGGTGACTTGAAGATTTTATAAGGAGCTGCACGCGATACTTGGTGGTGATCCCACGGTCACTCCATCGACCACCACGGACACATCCCAGCCCACCAGTGAAGGGGGCGGTGAGGAGGAGGACGAAGACCAGGAGGATGAAGAAGAGGAGGAGGAGGAGGACGAGGCAGCAGCGACCCAGGGCACAGAGAATTCCCTGGACGCATGCAGCCAGGAGCTCTTCTCAACCCAGGAGGGCAGCCAGCCACAGCGTCCGGTGGTTGCAGGGGCCAGCTCAGCAGCGGATTGTGGAGGTAAAGCTGCTTTTCTATGGGGAAGGCAGGCAGCTTGGGGTGGAAAGGGATGCTTGCATGCTTGCCTACATGTGGAATAGTGCATTGATGTAGTCTATCACCTCGCAGTAGTCATCATCAGTAATCTCTTCAAAGGTCTCAATAAGAGCGCTTGCAATGCACCTGCGCAGGTTTCCCGGGAGAGCCAGCATGGCCCCCGTCCCAGCCATGGTCACTAGTCCCTGCCACTGTGCTACAGTGGGTGGGGGGAGCATTGCTGCACATAGGCAAGATGCATATGGCCCTGGGCGGAAGCCACATCTCATTAAAATCCCTTCCCTTTGTTCCTCAGTGACTCGAAGCAACGAGATATCTTCCAGGACAGACACCTACGGAGAATGTTGAAACAGTGTTCAGAGTAGGGCTCCTGCCACTTCCCGGCACCCAATCCCCCCATCCCCCGCCACAGCTTTTCAGGGCAGGGAAGAAATCCTTCCCCCTGCCTGCTGCTCAGAGTAGGGCTCCTGCAACTTACTGGCCCTCCCCACCCCCTCCTCCAGCACAGCTTGTCTGGGGCAGGGAAAAAATCATTTCCCTTGCCTCTGGAGTGCACTCACCATGGCAGGGGTTCTGTTGCTGTATCTGTGCTCTCTGCGGGATAGGCAAACGGGGAATGTGGGGGAATCATAGGCATGTCTGCTCTTTACAAGGGAACCACTGTTAAATGTATCTTTTTATTTTAGAAGGATCGTCCCTGAGCCCTGTGCCGTCGCTCTTATCAACAGCTGAGAGGCTGAGGCAACTGAGGAAGCAGCCACGAAGGAGCAAAGAGGATCTTGTACAGCAAGTAATGCAACAGGCTGTAACGGAGAATCAAGTTGCACAGAGGTGGAGGGAGGACCAGAGCAAGTTGAGGGAGAAGGTGCGGCAGGAGAATGCGATTCACCGCCGGAAAAGCACCGATAAGCTGCTCTCATTACTGCAGCTTCAATTGGAGACTATGCAGCGGATTGCCACCATTCAGGAGGAGAAGCACCGCGCTCTCCACCCCAATTATCATTTGCCCCAAAACCCTTCCCCTTCTGTGCCTCAGTACCCTCCAGGCCACTATCATCAGTTATATGGTTATCACCATCCACAGCTGCCTCCAACCCCTCTGTCTTCACCGAACAACCCCCAAACCTCGGACCATTATCCACTGCAGTCAACCCCTAACAACATGCCTTACTGCCCTCCGCAAATGGGGTTCGGGGGACATGGCCACTGTGAGGGCACTGGAGACTCAGAGACCCAGACATATTCCAGTCTCTGACTGACCCCATGCCACCCCCACTGCACCTCCCCCGGCTTCCCCCTCACATGTATCACAATATTTTCTTTCAGCAACCGAAGTACCTGTTCAATAAATGAATTGTCTTCTTAATAAATGGGTTTCTTTATTAAGTGTACATACATTATTACAGGCTACAGAAAAGCAAATGCCTGTTCCTATTAAAAGAATGCTCCCTCCCTCCCTCCCTCCCTCCCTCTGCAACTCACTTTAGAACTGGCTTTCAGCCTCAAAATGCTCCCTCAAGGCTTCCCTGATCCTAACAGCCTCGCGCTGGTCCCCTCCAAGAACCCTGCTTTCTGGCTGGGCGTATGTGGCCTCCAGGCGTTGAACCTCTGAGGACCATGCCTGAGTGAAGCCTTCGCCCTTCCGCTCACAAAGATTATGTAGGGCACAGCATGCGGAAATAACCGCGGAGATACTACCCTCGGCCAAGTCTAGCCTCCCATAAAGACAGTGCCAGCGCGCTTTGAGACGCCCAAAAGCACACTCCACAGTCATTCGACAACGGCTAAGCCTGTAGTTGAACCTTTCCTGACTGCTGTCCAGGCTCCCTGTGTAGGGTTTCATGAGCCAGGGCATTAAAGGGTAAGCGGGGTCACCAAGAATCACTATGGGCATTTCCACTTCCCCCACGGGGATCCTCTGGTCTGGGAAAAAAGTCCCGGCTTGCAGCTTCGTGAACAGGCCGGTGTTGCGGAAGATGCGTGCGTCATGCACCTTTCCAGACCAGCCAGCGTTAATGTCAGTAAAACGCCCACGGTGATCCACAAGCACCTGGAGAACCATGGAGAAGTACCCCTTTTGGTTAACGTACTCGTCTGCTAGGTGGGTGGGCGCCAGAATAGGTATATGGGTCCCATCTATCGCCCCTCCACACTTAGGGAAACCCATTTCTTCAAAGCCAGCAACAATGTCATGCACGTTATCCAGAGTCACGATTTTTCGTAGCAGGATACGATTGATGGCCCTGCACACTTGCATCAGCACAACTCCAACGGTCGACTTTCCAACCCCAAACTGGTTGGCCACCGATCGGTAGCTGTCTGGGGTAGCCAGCTTCCAAATCACAATAGCCACCTGCTTCTCCACCGGGAGGGCAGCTCTCAGTCTAGTGTCCTTGCGCCGCAGGGCGGGGGGGAGTTCAGCACACAGTCCCATGAAAGTGGCTTTTCTCATTCAAAAGTTTTGCAGCCACTGCTCGTCGTCCCAGACTTGCATGACGATGTGATCCCACCACTCAGTGCTCATTTCCCATGCCCAGAAGCGGCGTTCAACGGCCGTGAGCATGTCCGTTAATGAGACAAGAAGCTTTGTGTCAAATGCATTCACCGCTTCGATCTCATCTTCAGACTCATCACTGTCATCCTGCATGTCAAGGATTAACTCCACTGCACACAGAGATGTGCTGGCGACAGTCGTCAGCATGTTCCACAGCAGTTCTGTATTCATTGTGACACACGACAATGGAAGACGGAGCGCACTTTGCTGCAACAGTTGAAAGATGGCGCCGGAGGTGGAAGGAAACACAGGGATAGCTGGGATATGCCAAAAAGCATCAAGGGTAGTTGAAACAGGATGCAGAATGCCCCGCCAGTGACGCCCCCCCTACCACAAGGCATTGCGCCAGATCGGGAAGAGGTGTACTGTGGGATACATGCCCTAATGCGCTGCTCTTAATGCCACATTAAGTGCCGCAAATGTGGCCATGCTATAACGCTGGAGCATCTCAGTGTGGACATACAATAGCACTATTCATATTACTGTATAAGGGAACCGCTATAACCAATAGCGCTATAATCTTGTAAGTGTAACCATGCCCTAAGTTAAAGGAATGTAAATTTCAGGGAAATTTGTTTTAGTTAATTCCAAAGATAAAAATAAGGTTAACATATTGGGTGCTTGGATAGTTCTGTAAAAGTTGATCACTTTCCTCAGGGAACTTAAATACACATCATATATATAATATAATTATTTTACAGCACCAAATAGTGTACCTGTATTATCTTGCAGCAGCACCAGTTAGTGTCTAGGCTCTTGACAGAACACGTTGAGTGGTGTCTTTAAAAACCTCATCTGACTACACTGGCAGCCAAGTTAGGCCAAGGCTGAGCGCTCTTGAAAATCCAACACAATCTCTCCTTGAACAGTTTATGGGTTAAGGCCCTGAACATGCAATGCAAGTCTTTCAGGCAGACCCTGGGCTAATATAAATTACATATCTTATTTGAATGAGTTGACATGCACCTTTACTGAACATTATACTTTTTATGATATTACAAAAATATTTAAGAATATAGCCATATGCTACATGGTTCCATCATGTTGCCTCAAATATGGCCTACCTTCTTATTAAACAAAAAATGTGGTGATGTAGGGTCGCCAAGAGGAACAGGAGGATGCATTTATATTCAACACAGAAACAAGATTAGTTTTTTGAAAGAGTAATAGATTGGAAGGATGGTCTAGTGGTTAGCATACTAGTTTGGGACTCAAGAAACCTAGCTTTAATTCCCTGCTCTGTCACCAACTTCCTGTGTAATCTTGGGCAAGTTACCTAGCCTTTCTGTGCTTCAGTTTTCTACCCCTCCCCGCACCTACTTTCCAGGGATGTTATCAGGATAAATATATTAAAGACAATGAAGCATTCGGATACTGTGGTAGTGGGAGCCATATAAGTACAGTACCTAAAGTAGAGTAACAAACCCATTTTCAAGGTCTGGATATTAGTTTGGTTTTAGGAATAAGTGAAAGGTTGAGAGAAGGAGGTCATTTGGGCCAGTACTGTAAGACACGAAGTATCTCATGAGTGGAAGCATGCTCCCCGAACCCTTTTTCCTGTCGATGGCAGTATGGAGCAGTCAACACCTTATGGGAGATTTTCAGCACCTTTTAAGATTGGACCTTGCCAATACCTGGATGTTTTTTATAAAGGCCAGTCCAAAACTGCATGGAAAAATTGGCTAATATACAGATTAAAATACACACTTCTCCCTTCTCCTTCATCCTCAAGATTCTTGTGGTCACCTCTTTGAAGAAAGTTTTCCGTGGCACAGGAGTGCTTTATTTAAAAGCTATAATAAATTTAAGGACAAAAATCAGGAGACAAAATACAATTCTATATCTTCCAGCTTGCCTTTTACCATTGTGACAAACTAGGTCAGTTACAGGCAAAACATATTTCTTCCAAACTCTGCATTCCTTTTTCAATATTTAGATGAATATTTTCTGGCTAGCTGGTTTAAAGTAATGGTTTCTGTAAGTAAATCTTGCCTTTCATTTTAAATCCCATCAATTGCAGTGATACTTGCATAGGAGAGCAAATCTGATCAGCTACAGATTTCCCCATTGCTGATCTCAGCCAGAAAAACCCTCCTGATTATAGCAGAAATGTTAGCAGTAATCCTAGAAAATCCATATGTTGCCAACACTTAATGGCTGGTTCATTGATTAACCACCTGAGGTAAACAGAGGGAAGTTAGTACTGTAACAAACCACTGTGGTTTATTATATCAATAACTGCATGAAACTACTGAGTTTCAGAGAACTACTGCTGGTGTAAACTATAGTCAACAACTTAGTTATCCTAGTAGTATTATATATTTAAAAAAGAATGATAGGCTGCCTAGAGCATTGGTTGTTTCATACAGTTAGAAGCCCTATTCGTCCTGTCAGAATACATGGCTATGTTTATAATTTTACTTTTAGATCGATGCAAACTTTAGAGGACAGTGTTTCTTTCTACCTCTGACAGTAGCAAATGCCAGTGCAGTCAATATAAGGAATTGATGAGCTCAGCACCAGAGAATATAGTGGTAATCAAAGTAATGGCAGCAAAACTTGAACCAGTTATGAGGGGGAGAAGGCATTACAGACTAATTCATTAATCTGTTAAGCTGCCGTGTCCACTAGAAGAATTCTCTGTAGTCAAATGCCCTCAATAGGATATGCTGGGCTCTGAACCTAAGGCAGTTTTGATTAAGAGAGTTTTAAGTCCTGCATAGGGTATAGGGGGAAAGTGAAGCATAATAAAAATGTTTATAGTATACATCCATCAGTGCAGTCCTAGGATCTGAGAAATTTACATTATTGACTAAGGTGTGAATTAGACGTAAGAGTTATTTCTAAACGACTTCCATAGACCCCAATTGTTATGTCTGGATAAATAGTTGGTAAGAAACAAGGAGACATTTAGAAAAATAGAAATTGGCTTTTGTTAGACACTTAACTCAGCTGATCATGGTAGAGACTTCTCTCCAATTCGTAAAGCCCAGGACCCTGCGAGTGACAACACAGTCAGCCATGAAGTATTAAATCATCAGAACAACACTCATTAGTGGACAATTCCATGCAGTCAGAATACGCCTTCCTAGCAACTACTGATAGCATATTAACCCTTTTCTCAGTGTGCCTATTATACAGTAAGCTTATGTTAGAAAGAACCTTATAACTAAAGAGATATCAAAGTCACTTGGAACCAATCAGGGTATCCTTGCTCAAGAGCTGGTCTTCAGCTTGAGGAAAAGGTAGGCATTTTTCTACCCATTCAGCCACTTCTCCTACTGTGGCTACATCCCGGTATTAATGTCTAGAAGTCTGAGAGCCCAAGCTGCATTCTGTAAGAGCAGAGGTTTTCCTCACATGTCATACATCAATTTTCTGATCAGAACATAAAGGGGAATGTTGTTTTTTCACATAAAGAACTCTAGAAACACTAATCCATTTTTACTCAAACTTTAAAAAAAGGTAGAGTCTGGGTTAAGACCCGGCGTGAAAAATTTACAGATAAAGAGGAATTTGGTTCAAAAAGTTATAAATTACCAGCAAAAGGCTGTGATAGCATGGGATACACACAGGACTAGAAGGGGTTAGGATGGCCAGGCAGGCCAATTAACTCCACAGGCTGCACCAGGAGGAGGAGCCAGGGAGCAGGGAACTAATGGAGATCAGGAACAGGTGGGGCCTGTATAAACTCAGGTATCTGGCAACGGATGGGCTGCTGGAAAAGGCTGCAGGAAGGCAGTTAGCAGCCATTCCCTGGGAAAAGACGGGAAGGTTCTTGGAGCTGGTACTCCTAGAGAGAGAAGGGGAACCAGGTGTGGTACAAAGCAGACCAGGGAAGGAGCAGTGAAGGCAGACAGAGGAAGCCTAGAACTGCTGAGCTGAGGATCCCTGAACCAGAACCCAGAAATGAGGGTGGGTCAGAGTTCCCCTACCAGCCAGCAAGGGCCTGGTATGGAACTGAAGCAGTGGATGGGAAGACTGCCTAGTACTGCTGATGGACTGTATGTGGAAGGGGGAATACTGAGTGACTAGTCACAGGGGTAAGTCATGAAGGAACCACTGTGGATCCTGAAGCAAGAGGAGCTGCAGATAGGGTGACTGCTGTGGCCGGGACAGTCCCTTTTTTTAGTCCCTGTCCTGGCAGTCTGAACATTTTAGACAAATGTAGGCATTTGTCCCATTTGCTCTTGTCAACTGGTCATCAGCTGGCAAGAGCAAATGGGAAAAATGCCCATTTTTTGTCAGAAGAGTGGGGTGGGACCCCTAGCAGTAGTATGAAGGAATGTATGGGAGAGAGGGGGGACAAGAGGCAATGCCAACTCTGCACTGAAGGGAGGGCTAGGGAGAGATGCGGGCTGGCTGTCCCACCCCACAACCAGGGAGGAAAGGGGGGCCTTGGGTGGTCCCGGGTATGGCGGGGGGGCTTAGACTACAAGCCCTGGGCATGGGTGGGTGGTGGTGTGGTTAAGGCTGGTCCAGGGTGCCAGTTGTGAGGGGGACCTCAGGCTGGCCCTGCAAACAGGCAGGGGCCAGTGCGGGGACTGAGTGGGCTGTGGCTGGCTCCGGAGGGGAGGGGGATCTCAGCCTGGCCTCATGTAGACAGAAGGCAGGGAGTTCTTGGGCTGGCCCCGCATGGAAATGGGGTGTGGCTCGGGCCGGCCTAGGGGTGTCCCATTTTCCCATGGTCACCCTAGCTGCAGACAAGAATCGCAATGATGGCGTGCAAACCGCAGATGGGGACGTCAGCCTTGAGAACTAATCCCAAGAGTGACCAGAAGGAGGTGCCAGCCCAGTGGTGAGTGGAGCACCCCGTGCCAAAGGCTTGTATATTAGATGCTGGAAATTAGTCTTTCCTGTAGCTATTACAGAAGCTGTAAGCAAGCCACTCTTCGGTCAGTGAATGGAAATGACAGGGATTTTGCCACAAAAGCAGGTAAAAGACTTATTGGGGTGGCAATAGCAGAGACAGGGAACACTGCAAAGGGTATGTGTTTGGGATAACTATTACAGTTGGCTGAAACTTTTTTAACAACTTTTTTTTGGTTGAAAAATGGCATTTCATTTGTAAAAAGTATGTGTGTGGGCAGAGAGTTTTGAACTACTTTTTCTGCTTTTCATTAGAAAACTGAAATTTTGGGGCCTTTCAGTTGCCAAAAACTGAAAGTTGTCAGTTCTCAGTGTTTCAGTGAACCTGACATTTTTCACAGAATTTTTTGATGAAATAAAAAAGGGTTTTGGGGAAAAATAATTATGCTAATAACAGTAAAATTCTTCATGAGCTCTCATCATTAGCACCTAACCATGTTTCCCCCAATGCCAGAGAAATTAAACTCTTACTGTATAGATTTGCAATGCATTCAAATAATAGGAGGCATGTGATTTATTGTGCTATGCATGATTTAGAGCATCGTGTTTATTAACTATGTTTATTACAAACCAGTAGCACATCTGCAGTGGCACTATATGACCGTTCACAATAAAAAAACAAACAAAAAAAACAGTGGCAGGCAGAAATTATAGAAAGGCCCTATATTGCAAGAGTGTATCCTTTACAAATTATAACCATTAATTTCTATATGAAAGTGACTCAAATAATGGAGGCAATGCTGTGCTTGTGCTTAAATTAATCTCTTTCCAGGTCTCCTTAGATACAAATATTAATGATATTAAAGGGGCAAACATCTAACAGCAACCCTGAAAGCAGGAGCAACCTAGCATTGTTTGAAATTAACCAAACACTGTCACCATTCCTTTCACTTCACTTTACCTGATTAATTTGAACCTAACCAGTACGTCTCTCCTTGATATCTCTATGAACCCTGAAAAAAGGAAAAAGTCCAGTCAGAGGAGAAACGTTTTGTGTGCTTCCTGTTGCTAGGGAAATCTGTACAAATTCCTTTCAGAAAACACATTTCACTGCTTAGGCTAGTCAGACTTCAACTTGATATCAGGGAAAGAAAATAAAAATTGAGAAAAAACAGGACAACATACTTGTCAAGCCAGAGGTCGGGGAGGACTAAAAAGGAAAAGGCATCTACTAGAGAAGAATATCTATTGTTTAAGGAAGATCAGACCCTTTCTATCTCTATCTATTGTTCCTTCTGTAGAGGAACCATTTGCTTCAAACTAAATATAAGACAGACTTTGTATCTTGTTTTAATTATCAAGCTGATGGTGTTAAAAATCATCTGTCATCTCAAAATCCATTTATTAGGCTTTTCTGATCCATTGTGAAAAGGAAGCCGATTAAAGTTATTAACAAAATGATCTCCCGGTTTTTAATTTGAAGTGTGGTATTGGCTCAGAATGGAACAATATCAATAATTATCAGCTATTTAGCTAAACATCTTTTGTCTATCTTGTTGAATTCTCTTTTTGCTTTTTTCTGATAGCGGTGTCATTAAACATTTAGGGACAAATTCTGGAATGCTTCAAGACTGGCGATGTTAATGCCGCAAAAGCAGCTTTATTGTGATCCAACGTCCTGGCCTGCTCAGATCCCCCGACCCAACTGCACCTCCCCTCCTCTGCTACACCATTTCCTGAAGAGATCATTCATTTCAGCAGCTGGAGTCATTTTCATGGGCTGCGGTCTGTGAGGCCAAATCAGCACACAGTATGTATGTGAGGGAAATGAAGACCTAAAACACCAGAAGAAACGCTTTGGTGCTTTTTTCCTGTTCGATTCAGGCTGACAGAGAGGACATGCAAACCTAGATTGAGCACTGAAACAGCAAACAATCAAGAATGGCTAAGTAGAGGATAGACAGGGATAATTGTCTGCTACTTGATCTCCTTTGACTAATAATAAAAAAAGCAAATCTATATAAATATGGTTATGAAACAGTGTATAGTTGATTATACCCCCCTCGCCCTGCTGTTCACACATCGGTCTTTGGTGGCATGGTGGCAGGCTGCTACGGAGAGAAACCTGTAATGGGAAGTGGGGCAGAAAGCTGCTGAGGCTTCTCTGGAGGCCTTCCCTTAAGCAGTCACTTGCCTGTATTGTACTTAAGGCCAGACCTGCTATATTCCAGCCCAGCTTTAATACTATTTAAACAAACATCGCTTTTTTCCCCTGTGAATTTCCTTGTGTTTTCTTTATTTTAAGATAGCAGATTAGAGAAAATAAGAAAGGATGCAACAGAAGCTGTGTTAGAAAAGTGTGTTAAGAGTTGGCAAGAAATCATTAGTGCTATTATGATAGGCCAGCTAAGTATGCAATAATAGCCAAATTGCCCCATCAGTGGATTAATTCTGCATAGGGTATGAGAAAGTCGGTGAGTTTTGTGCTTGTGGAGTTTCTGCCTGATAGTCCCACCTTTCCAGTGGAACTTTCTCCTCATGTGGAATGGGAGGAAAGTTCAACCCACCCTCAAACCTTCACATCCTGGCAGATTTACTGCAGGCCACAGCCAGCTAGATGGGTTATGTGTAGTGTGTGTGGGAGAGGGAGGAGAGTATGTTTTAAATATACAATAGCCAACAGCTGTTAAAATCCTAGTGGATGTGAGGTAAGTTTTTTGACACATTAGCTGGTGAAAGAGAAATTGCACTGTGTACACTAGGATTTTAAAACAGGTTAGTTGTCTTGTGTTTAATGTTCTTTCTTCCTCATGCAGACAAGGTTTTATGTCTCTTGCACTTTACAAAATAATGAAATGAACAAACCACAGGGACACAGCTGGGTTCCAAACAACTATATTTAGTGACAATGCACAAACATTCATGGCCTAACTACACAGATCCTGCAGCTCTGGCTGGCTTCTGGCCTCTTCTAAAACATACAACACAGTGAGTATCACTAGAGGGCTCACAAACTATTTAAGGGGTTACTATCCTAGTCCTTTACACTACACAGCGCCAAGAAGAACTTTGCTTCCTGGCATCCCCAGCCTCTTGGCAGCCACAGGAGTCATGCTCCCATGGTGTCCCTGGCCTCAAACAACCCTCCTGGAGGAGTGAGGGCACATTGATATAAGTAAATTCTGAGAGAGTGAGCATTAATTTACAATACAAATCCCAGTCCACAGGACTGAATGGATAGGATGCAGGGGACAAGGCAAAGGACAGCAGCTTTATCCTCTATTCCATCCGTCCCACCTTTTGCTACCTGCAGTCCCTGATCCCAATGGGACTGGAGGGAAAGAAGAGAATATCAGAGCCAGCACTTCCCCCTCTACCCAAATCCACTGCTTTTTGCGCCCCACTCCTTGCTAAACACCAGGGTCACTATTTGACCTTTTGAACTGTTTTTGCACTGTATTATTTACCTGATGCACTGAATTATCTACCATGTAAATACCTATTCAGAAAAGCCTTTGAGAAGAGGAGAGTTTATTTCTCCTGTAGAGACCATGAAGTAGAAGACATTTAAAACTGGCAAATCTCTGTATTGTTTATGTAGCACATCAGACAGAGAGATTTGAAGATTGATTTTTGAAAAGCTGGCTTGCAGCCTAGAGTAGTTTTGTGCTGCTGGATTTACCACCTAACCCACGGCTCAGTGGACTTCATTAAGGAAGCGTCAATACAGCCAGAAATGTTGTTCTGGGGTTGATTGGGGAATGCAGCCACAGCCCCACAATGCCCACACAGGAGCTCCGAGAGGCATTGTGTCTAAAGCAGGCCCCACGTCTCCTGAAGCGCCAAGAGAGAAGGCAGGACCTGAGAAAGGGTAGCATCATTTCCCCTCTCCACCTGGTTTTGTCATCCATACCCTCTGGGGAGCTCACGCGGGCATCGGTAGATCTATGGAGTGCTGCTTCCTAAGGACCCCTGCTGCATCTAACCTCTTCATATAGGGTACTATCCTCACAGAACTCGGGCACAACCTGACCATAAGAGCAGAGAAGCTATGGTAATTAATCTGTGGTGTTATTCAGGTGGATATTAAAGAGCTCTCTGGGGCTGGCCCTATTTTGAGAAGTCACCTCTTCCTCTCTGACCATGACTCCCAGTGACAGAGATGTTCTACTGGAACAATGAAAATATCAGCCAATAGCAGGAGGCTCCTTGGTGCGGGAGCCCGAGGTTTCACAGAAGCTCGTCCTCAACTATGGAATTCACTTCTGCCAGGCATGGCCACAGATTCCACCACTTTCAGATCTCAATGCAAAACTCCTGTCTACGGCTTAGCGTTTCCTCAATCATTTCTCCACTCCCCGAGGCACAGAACCCACTCTACCCACCCACTCACTCAGACATAAATATAAACAAGCAAAGAAACAATCCATACATTAATCAAGCCATTGCTTCCACAATCTGGAAAGAAGAAAGCAAGAAAGAGATTTTTTCTACTTTGAATAATTGGGAAAGGCTCCAACACTAAGGGGAAGGAGCCATATAAGTATCATAGGAGATAGAAAACATCATTTTATCTACATGTGCCTATCTAATCTATCATAGTTCTAAGAACCCCTATGACCTTGGTTTCTAAATGGTTTAGATACAAAAATTGCTTTAAATTTGTTTCAGGATCAGAGCCCAAATTGAGCAGTCAATCTCTATTCAGCAAAGCATTTAGGCATATGCTTAACTTTAGGCACACGGCTAGCACTCTGAAACGTTAGAGAGACTTTCTTACCATCTTCACATCTATTTTTCACTAAATGATACAAATTCCACAGTCCAAAGCATTCTAATCTTGACATCATTCACAGATCTCCAACATTTATGCCATTTGACATGTGCTGAGCCATAATGCTAGGATAAATCTAAAATATATCAAATATCAATAGATTGGCCTTGTGCGTTTGTGATTTCTAAGGCCTATCCTTTAATCTCAGGACAATTTCAAGACAATGGGTAAAATTTTGTCCTCTGCAATTCTACAGTTTAGGTCTGTCTACATAATTATTCCCATTTCTCATAAAACAAAGAACCCTGTTCACTATGGACTTAACCACTCCACCTGCACAAAAAGCTACATGAGAATTTTAATGGTCACATGTGGCCAAAACCTGTTTCATCTCTATTCAGTAATATGACATCTCCAGTAGAACAGAGCTGCCTACTAGCATCATACTGAAGCATTGGCTTAGCCTAATTTGATGTTTAGGGCACAGAACAGGGAAGATAAAGAAATCTTGGTTCTACTTGGGATTCAGCTATTGACATGCTGTGCAATTTTGGGCCAGGCACATCACTGCTTTGTGCCTCAGATTCCTGCTTTCAAAATTAAGATCATAAACCCACTTTTTGTAAAACATATTAATATCTATCAATAGTCTGAAGGTCTACCCTAATATTGCCTCAGCCCAACTCCTTGCTAGCTTTTGTATCTAACATAGCTTGAGGTGCAGTTCTGATGACTGCAGGCATCAACATCTTTGATGCTGTTTATAAATACAAGGACTATGGGGAACAAGCAGGGTGAACTAAAAGTCATGATACATGAAGAAAATTATGACTTAATTGGTATTACAGAGACTTGGTGGGACAATTCCCATGACTGGAGTACCAGCCTTGAAGGATACAGCTTGAAGGATAGGTATGGGAAAAAAGGAAGAGGCATTGTGCTTCATGTCAAGAATGTATACACTTGCTCTGAGGTCCAAGAGGAAGTGAGCAACCAACCTACTGAGAGTCTTGGGGAGAAGATAAAAAGGATCAATTATAAACCACCAAATCAGGAAGAGAGAGTGGGTGAATCATTCTACAAGCAGGTAAGAAGATTAGCTAACACGCATGGCACCTTAAATACTAACAGATTTATTTATTTGGGCATAAGCTTTCGTGGGTAAAAATCCCCACTTCTTCAGATGAATGGAGTGAAAATTACAGATGCAGGCATTATTATACTGACACATGAAGAGAAGGGAGTTACCTCACAACTGAAGAACCAGTGTTAACAGGGTCAATTCAATCAGGGTGGATGTGGTCCACTCCCAATAACTGATGAGGAGGTGTCAATACCAAGAGCGTGGGCCAGCCACTCCCAGTCCCTATTCAAGCCCAAATTAATGGTGTTAAATTTGCAAATGAATTTTAGTTATGGGTCATCTCTGGATAAAATGTAAGCCATATGAGCAAAGGCTGAAGGCACTTGATAAGTTTAGTTTAGAAAAGAGGAGATTAAGAGGGAGACATGATAGTGGTCTTCAAATACTTGAAAGGCCGCCATAAAAACGATGGAGAAAAGTTGTTCTCTCTTGCCACAGAGGGCAGGACAAGAGGCAATGGGTTCAGACTATAACACAGATTTAGATGAAATCTTAGAAAAAACTTCCTAATTATAAGAGCAGTAGGACAATGGAACAGACTGCCTGGGGAGGTTGTGGAAACTCCTCCATTGGAGGTTTTTAAAAAAAGGAGGCTGGATAGCCATCTGTCCTAGATAGTTTAGACCCAACAAATGCTTCTTGGCAGGTGATAAGACTAGATGACCCTTGTGGCCCCCTCTAGCCCTATGGTTCTATGATTCTAATATTAATTATATATCTTTGATGTAATGTGTATTTTTAGCTATCAATTCAAGTAACAGATTCTTCTTAATTTAAGCTATTGAAAATAAATTTATTTTTATATCTTGTTCAATTTTAAAGGATGCAAAGAAAATGAAAAGCAAGATTGTGATATTACATTTGTTTTTAAATGATAATGTGGATAAAAGATGCAATTATGTGATATACTTTCATTTTTTTCCGATATTTGTAATGTGTTTTGTGTTTGACTATAGTAAATTGCATGAGGCAAGGAAGTATCATGTGAATTAAAGCTGCTCAGAGCCCATTCTGGCTTATGCAGAATGGTAATGGGACACTAGACCAGGAAGGCTCTGAGTTACTACACAGAATTCTCTCTCAGGTACCTGGCTGGTGGGTCATGTGCACATGATAAGGGTCTAACTGATCTTCATATTTTGGGTGAGGAAAAAAATTCCCTCAGGTCAGATTGGCAGAGACCCTGCAGGAGGGGGGTTTGCCTTCCTCTGTAGCATGGGTCACTTGCAGGTTTAAACTAGTGTAAATGATGGATTCTCTGTAACTTGAAGTCTTTAAATCATCATTTCAGTAACTCATCCAGAGGTTAGGGGTCTATTACAGGAGTGGGTGGGTGGGTAAGGTTTTGTGGCCTGTATTGTGCAGAAGGTCAGATTACATGGTCCAGATGGTCCCTTCTGATCCTAAAGTCTATGCACATCCATTTGGGAGGGAATTTCTATGTTATTAAAAGAGAAGACTACATGTTTACAGAATATGTCACACACTTGTTTGGATAAGTTACACCCTTTTGTATGGTATATGCACCTCTTTTGTTGGAGCTTATGTAACTTGGATACAACTCAAGATGTGCAAAGGTATTTTCTGTTGGCAAAGCACTAGTTCTGAGGAGGTTAAATAAAGGAGCTGTGTTATGGAGCTCTCCATTTCAATTGTGCTCAAAGCAAAGGTGCAAAGAGCATACATAAAATGAGAATTAGGAGCCCAAAATATTGAGACTACAAAAAACATGCCAAGGAAAAGACATTCTGCCTCAGGTAAGTAAATATTTTTGTAAATTAATTAGCACTCATTCAGTAATCTCTGAATATGAAACATTGTTAAATGCATTTATTTTCTGGAATCACAAGCTGTAAATATAGCAAAAATTCCTGTAAAATGTTGACTTATCAACTTGAGGATCTCAGTAGCTCACATCGTACAGTGATAGGCAGGATATAAAAACATGGATATGGATATAGATTGATAAAATAGATGGATTAGACAAATAATCCAGATAAAGGTTTTTCCCTCCATTTAATTCAATAATAAAAAACATTTTATATCTAGTTCTATGCTAGACATGCTCAAGGGAATAAACATTAAAAGAAAGAGTTAGTGAAATGGGTATAATATACAGTACGCCGACTGGAAAATACTTTTCTCCAGAAGGCCTATCTATTGCGAGAAACAAATATTCCTAAGTGTTGCACAGTCAAACCACCAAACAGCACAATCAAAATATATTTTTATAGGAAGGAAATAATATGAAAGGACAGAAGGTGCACACAATAATACAGTTCTGATTATTATGGGTCAGATTTAATACTGTCATTCAGGGACTCTTTACCCAGTAAAGTACTAGTAAAAGTGAGTATCATTGGCAGAATTAGATCCTCTCTACTGTAGGAAGTAATACAGAAAAAGTCAGAAGAAAGATATAAGTAATTTTTTAATGAACCATGGAACCTATAGTGAGCTCAGTTCCTTTAGTACTCGCTTTTACATCTTACTCTTGTGATACCTGTTTCATTAGAAATAAATTACACAGCAGGCAGAGTTGTAGGAAAGAGATCTCTACTAAGCATGCTGAAAGGCCAGTGTTGTATGCTGAGGTGCTAGAGATTTATGTGGAAGCAGGCTGGACCCAATTTGCATTCCTTAGTCCCTGGGGCTTTACTGAAATAAGTCCCTTCTGAAAACTGACCCTATTACTTCATTGCCACTTATCTTACAATACCTCTTTTATTTGAAGGAAACATCACTACTGTAATAGAATGTTTTAGTAACTATAAGAGGTTTTCCCAGTTACAGACAAGTAAGAACGAAGGTTTGTCGATGACTAATGAATCAAATGCTAAGGCAGAGATGAGATATAATTGTTTAAATGTAGTCATTGCAGGCGTGTCTCCATTTACTTTGAAACACATGGAGTTAATGATGATGATGTGCAAGGAACTATTTCTTTTTTTAAAAAATATAATGCTTGATCATTTCAGTAATCACTCCCACTATGAGCAGTTACAGGTTTTTTATTTTACTAATTAAGAGTAATTATGCCATTAGTTCTTAGAATGTAATTTTAATAAGTAGGTCAAACATAAAATGACTATCTCATCACATACTAATTTAAATTGTTTGGCTACTGTAATTTAGCGGGAAGCGTCTGTTCTAGAGAAGTTGCTTAGAAGGACAAGAAGGGAAATACAGCTGGAGAAATAATAGTGAATGAATTCTATCTCAAATATGTTTATGTTGTTTTCCCAAATTCTGTTACATAATTAACACATTAAAAGCTATTTGATAGTGATGAAGGGTAAAATTACCACATACCCAAGAATGAACTGAAGATTTGATTCTAAGGCTATGTTTTTAAATGAGCATACCTAAACAATTTCCCCCCTACTATCATATTAAAGAAGGGGATATTCTGCATCTATTAAAATTCCCTTCTAGTTTTCCTGACGCTAGAGTGGATGGTTGAGAAATCTATTTATGTCTATGTCATTGATTTCTACCTACTCCCAATTCTGATTTCAATTGCAACCATGTAATTCTTAAGTCCATGGACTTACAGTATTGTAAAACCCATGTATATGAGCTTTTGTGACAAATGGAAGAGGGGAAAAAGAAGGTTTACATTCAGCCTGCAATGCTAGCAGGCCAGATGCCAGGTCTTGCCAAAGCTGCGGGCTTTAGCTAAGAATTAACAAACTCATAGCTGGAGACCAGACCAGGTCACTTGTGTGTTCATTTGCTCAAAATCTGTATTCATCTTATCAGAATATATTTAGTATTTCGACTCTATAGAATGTAAGTTGCTGCATGCATTAATCTTATTTGTAGTGTCTGTTTCCATGCTATAAGGAAATATGTAAGTTTTTTGCTTTATAACGTTGAAAATGTTTGTTCTAAACTTGTGAACTCAGATGGAAAGAGTGTTCCCCGTCCCCTCCCGTCCATCCAGAAGAACTATCAGAATCAGACAGGTCATCAAGGAACATCGCAATAGAAAGGACTGGTTCATGGCCCTATTGAACTGTGGAAATAACGTGTGCAAGGAAGCTTGTCCTATGGACTTGAAGGCTGAATGAAGGAAATAATAATAAGACAAAGGGTTTGTCTTCACGTACAGTGTTACAGTGGCGCAGCTGCAGCACTTTAGTGAAGTATTATGTCAACGGGAGAGCTTCTGCCATCAGCATAGTTAATCCACCTCCTCTAGAGGGAGTAGGTTTGTCAATGGGAGAAGCATAGTGCTGTCTGCATGAGGGGTTAGGTCAGTATAACTACATTTTTCACACTCCTGAGCAAGGAAGTTATACCAGTATAGGTCTGTAGTATAGACGTACACTGACCAAAGACAGAGGAAAAATTTAATCTCTTTGCTGTTTAAACTTTCACAGGCCCAGACACACTGAACTGAAGGCAGAGATCCCCAGGAGTTACCTCCTGAGTCTGTCCTGAAAGACACTTTGAATTAACAGATCACTACAACTCTATCACTCTTAAGACTTATACTACAACTTATTTGTGTGTATGTTTGCTTGCTTTAACCTATACATAAATCTCTTTTTATATTTTCTAGTTAATAAATCTTTAGGTAGTTTGTTACAGGATTGGCTACAGGCAATGTCTTTGGTGTAAGATCTAGGGTACCAATTGATCTGGGATAAGTGACTAGTCTCTCGGGACTGGAAGCAACCTGAATATTGTGTAATTTTTGGTGTAAGTGACCATTTATCACTAAATCCAGTTTGCCTGGGTTGCAAGATAGACTGGAGAATCTCAGAAGACTATCTGTGTCTCTGTGGTAAGACTATTATAGTAATACAAGAGTTCACATTTGTTACTGGCATGGTAAAATGAGATTATAGAATTTACCACCAGTTTGGGATGCCTGCCCTGTTTTGGAGTCTGTCCTGAGCTAGGCCCTCTTGGTTGTGAGCCACTCCAGACAGCATAACACAGCCCATGGTAGAAATTGAAAGACTCACAAAATTGTTTTGGACCAGATTCAACACCCTTATGCACCTCACTGTCATTCCCTTCTACACTTTTCTATCAGAAGGAATTCTTCCTTGGTGATGTGAGTGGGACCACTTGCTCAGTAAGAGAGAGTAAAGGTAGCAGAATCAGGACCTTTGTAACATGCAGAAGAGTTCTGGAACTTCTCACTGGAATTTAAAAACATCCCTGTGAAAGCCCAAGGCTAACTTATTTAAATAGTGCTCAAGTCTGAAGCAGGGAAAGGCGGTGTTGCCTCTAATTTTTCCGACCCATGTGCAGAATGAAATGTCATGATGTGCACCAATATGGAGGTGATATGTGACACATCAGCTTCATATTGGTGCACACAAGAAAATTCATGTGGTGTCGGGGGCTGAGGGGTTCTTGTGAGACAGGGCTCAGGGATGTGGCAGAGGGTTGGGATGCAGGAACGTGAAGGCTCTGGCTTGGGGTGTGGGCGCTAGGGTGGAGCTGGGGATGAGGGGCTCAGGCCTGAGGCAGAGAGTTGTGTGTAGGGGGTGAGGGCTCCAGCTGGAGTTGTGGGCTCTGGGGTGGGGCCGGGGATGAGGAGTTTGAAGTGCAGGAGGGTGATCGGAGGCTACTGTGAGGAGAAAGGACTCCCTCCCCCTCCCCCCCAGCACCTCTCTCTCTACAGCAGCACCTCAGTTGGACGGGAGCTCCGGGGCTGGGGCTGCAGGAAAGGTGCCCCTCCCCTGGCTCCAGCAGGGGTGGGCCGGGGGAGGGCCGCCCTGGCCGCACCTGGGGCTAAGCCACTCAGTCTGTGCCAGGGGTGACCCTGATAACAGTCTTCAAATATGTTAAGGGCTGTTATAAAGAGGAGAATGATCAACAGCTCTGTCTATTGAAGACAGAACAAGAAACAATAATCTTGATCTGCAGGAAGGAAGGTTTAGGTTAGATGTAAGGAAAACCTTCAGACCATAAGGATAGATAAACACTAATCCCCGTCATTGCAGGCTTTTAAGAACAGGTTGGACAAACACCTGTCAGGAACGGACTAGGTTTATTTGGTCCTGCCTCAGTGTGGAGGGATGGACTAGATGTCCTCTCGAGGTCTTTTCCAGACTTATATTTCTGTGATTTTGAATCCTTAAAAGAACAGAGAATGAAAACAGCCAAGAAGTGATGACATATCAAGCAGTGCTTGATTCAGAATCCCAGTGTCTGTATCAACCTGGAAACTGCCTTTAGCTGCTGTGTCCTCTAGATCTTTGCTGACAGATGAAACCACATTTGATTTATTTACCTACTAAAGGTGTGGTGAAATGGGAAACAGACATATTGTTTCCATGCTACACAGAACAAGAGACTTGAACTCTATAAATCCCAGTTTGTCAAGTGCATGTGTTTTTCACCCAAGCAGTCACCACTGTACTATAAAGTTTAATCTTTGTAAAGAGAATACATCCTTCCTAGTCCAGAATACCCTGTTAATTTAGCATTCAGAAGATGAAAATTAATAGGATCAACAGCTCTGTCAGAGGGAAAAGAATTTTATTGTGATAACAGAAAAGGTTACTTGGCAGATTCCCCCACATTTTATTACAATAAAAGTTGCTTTAAAAAAAATCATAGTGAACAGTGTGATATGAAAAATGAGTGGACAGTAATCCAGTCTGTGGTTAGACGAGCTTATAAATGCTGATACCTGCAATGTACTCTCTCACTTTGGGCCATTTTCTTAGTTAGAAATCCATTAAATAAAACAGATCACATTACACATCATGTTGGCCACTATTGTATATCTGCTCATATTTCAGCTAGTATTTAATATGGGTTTTCATTTTTTAAAATGGGTGCAACAGGTTGAAAAAATGTATTTCTAAGAGGTGATATATTTTTAGGCAGCAGTGACTGGCCATAATGTAATCCTTAGCTTGAACAAATCTAAAACAAGAAATGAGAATAGAATGTTTTTAAATTTTGAAGGTTCCTTTATTTTAAACGCTGAGAAAGTTCAAAATAACTTTAATAAGTTTGATTGATTGAATTATTGACTTCTCCTCCTAAAGGTGGCTGAAGGTGGCACAAGGAAGAGTAAACTGCTCTGCCCTGTAGCACCCTGGTCACTATCAAGGAATTCCCCTAACGGAAAACAGTGTTGCCATCAACAGACATGGAGGAGGTAGTTTTAGCTTTTATTCAGAACTCCATATCAGCTTTGCCAGCAACACCTGCTGATTTAGTATATCTCCTAGATTTCTGCTATATCCCTCTTTGTACATCTTCACCTTGTTTTTCAGGGGTTGGTGACCCATTACACCACAAGAAAGGGAAAGTCATAGCCATTTTCCACCACTACAATCTCCAGTCTCTTCCTCTGTAATTTCCTATGTAGTTTTCACCTCAGAATCCTTGCTCCTAGGTTTACCTGGAGAAAGCCAAGGTAAACCTATGCTGATTCTGCCTCTTGTCTCCTGTTAGAGTCTCTTTTGTAGACATTATGTTTATGACCAAGGTACTAATATTTTAGATTTTATTTTAAGAGATTCCACCTCTACATGCCCATCTGAACAGGCAAAAATCTTCTCCAGGAAATGTAAATTTTAAAATTTTCTTTTCATTCACTTTTATTAGAAAGTTATCAGGATGGATTTGGGTCTCTGGGCTGGCTGCAGAGACAAGAAAAAGATGCAGAAACAGGAGTTTCTGTTAACTTCAGAAGTCATGAAACCCTCTATCCAGAAAAGATATAAAGAACCAGTCAATTACAAACAAACAGCTCAGCAGCTTTCCTCGAACAATCTAGAATTGGAATAGAAAAAGCTATTCAGAACCCTCAAGGCACAGAATGTGTATATGTTATTTCCCCTTTTTGTTTCAATTAGTGATAACTGAGTTTTCCAAAGATAGCTCTGGCAGATCTGGGTTCTCTGCTCCACGCTCCCATGCAAGACCAAAGCAGGTTCTCTCTAAAGATCAACATTCTAAAGTGGTGGCTCCATCAGGGAACATTATACGTCAGCTCTTCGGTGGAATCTGGGCCCCCACAGTGTCTCCAGCCACAAAATTCCTTTCTGATCAATAGAAGAAACTCCCTGGGGGGTCACTGTATCTAGCCGTCTCTGCTACTGAACCGCTTGGCTCAGCTTGGTGCGCCCTTTACCTATTTGCTTCAGACTCTGAAGTTTTCATCATCACATCTTTCTCTCTAGCACCTTCTAACTGCTAGTTTGACATTTTTTACCAATATGTGTTTAATTATTTTTTATATTATTCTCTGCAGTGGTCAGTGCCAGCAACATACTCTGTCTTTGAGTCCTAAAGTGGCTTCATTCTCCCTCTTTTTCTCTCTCTCAAATTGTTAGCTCTTCCAGTCTTTTGGGGGATGGAAGAGGATTTTTTGGCTGTGAGTCTTCTTCTCACTTTCTTCTCCCTTACTCTCCTTTTTTCCTTGTTTAAGTTGGCGAACAACTGAACCCAAGAGCTTTCAAAGAGTTCCCTGAGAGGAGACATACTATGGTCTCTCCCAAAGATGCACAACACCTGGTTTATGTGCTCAGAAAGGACCATGAATGACTCATTTCCAGGATGTAAACTCGAATGTTGTCACAGGCTGTCAGATGCGAGGCAGAGCATCTTCTGGCCTCTCCTGATACCTCCTGCAAGCCCAGAGCGAAACAGGCTGGGTAGGCAAGGAAAGCAGAAGCTTGAGGAAAACAGAAAAAAACAAGCCAGTTGGGTAATGAAGACTCTACCTACATCAGCCCAGTTATGAAGGATTATGTACCAAAGCTGCTCCTTGTTAACCTCAAGGCATCCAGCTAGACCTTATACTCCAAGTTTTTGGGAGGATACATCAAAGCATTGGAACATGGCTTGGAGCATTGCTTTCTCCTAAGTTGAATGTGAGGTCTGTTTCCAAGAGTCCAATGGACTTTCAATCCCCATTCCCTTGATTCCTGGAAGCAACTTGATAAGGTCTTCAGCTGCCCTGTCTTGAAAATGTCAATTCTAAACAAAGACATTTTTGATTCCAGAAAACACCAGGATATTGATCATCTGATGTCTTCAGCCAAGCATAGGAATCAAAGACTTTTGTGCCAAACTTGACACAACAGAGCCAGTGTATGATGATGCCCTTGATGGACTCATGGTCAGTGCCTGCTCCAGCAGCTTTGCTATTCCATCTCTAGCATTACCATAGTACACAGTGATGCCTGCATGGGGAAAACAGGATGGTCTGGAGATGATAATCTAGAGTTTTACTTGATCATAGGGAAATGGAGGATTCTTCTTGGGCCAAATACATCTTCATTGAAGAGGAATACAATTATTATAACTCTCCCATGAAGGATTCAAGAGTTCTATAGTTTATTTAGAACTATGGATGATGCCATTCCTTTTATGTTGGGCTACTGCAGCTATATTATTTGTTACTATTACCACATATTTCTTGTGCCACCTCAAAAGCACATTAATTGCCTAACAGTGTAAATAAAAGACATGTTCCCTGCCCCAACAAGCTTTAAAACTAATTCTGGAAATGGTGGTGATAAAATTGAGGGAGGACAGGATAATTAATATCAATAAATATTAAGCACTTTCTCATCTCTGACTAGTTCACATCCTGGTAAAATGGCCAAGTAAAAACATTTATGCTACTTTTTCCATTTTGGAAATTAAATTACTTAAGGTCTTAGCTAACTAATTTCTTGTAGGCTTCATGGAAGAAGTTTGCTTATTTGGGATATTAATCTTCGTGGAGCAGCAGAAGACCGGTGTCAGCCTGAAACCTCATCTTTGCAACTGTAAAGGATACATACTTATAGGGATTTGTCCTCAGCTCGATTAAACTCCATTACATCTGCTTTATACCAGTGTAAGTGAAAGGAGAATCAGGCCCATCATACTTTAAATATGAGTAATGTTCTGCAAGCAGGGCTGGCGCTACCCATTAGGTGACCTAGGCGGTTGCCTATGGCACCAAAATTTGGAGGGCGGCTTTTTGCCCCCCTCGGTGGCAATTCGGCGGCAGGTCAATGAGCTGTCAGGCGTCCTAGTGTCCAGTGAATTGCCGCCGAAACGCACGTGACGTATTGAACTGCCGCTGTATTTCTGCTGAGAATTCAGCGGCAGCTCAACAAGTCGACTGCCTGTTGGCGGCAATTCGGCAGACACTATGACTGCAGACACCGGCACCCCCTTCAGCACTTGCCATCTAGGGCGGAACAATACCTTGCGCCGGCCCTGTCTGCAAAAGGCCTGACCAATGACACAGCATGGATGAAACCTGTTAGCAGGCCAGAATCTAGGAAATTTTACAGCAATGGCTCAAACTCATCTCCTTTTAAAGGAACTCATTCCTATGAATTTGCATCAGCTTCTGAGTGATTGAGGAAGTGCAGGAGTTAGTAAAAAAAACTGCAGGAGTTACTAAGCAGACCTTGCCATCCTGGGGTTCAGCATAAGAAAAATGGGACAGATTCATATGAAGACAAATGGCGTTACCCCAGCAATGAACTTGGCCCAATGCACCACAACTGACTTTTTTTGAATAGTGGAGACAAGGGTAGGACTTTCTTCTGCTTAGACAATTATTTCCTAATCAGTCCCATCCACCATTTTGTGATACTCTTGATTTGCTAAGAACATTTGTTCATTTGAGCATGTTGTTTAATTTTGCAGGGATTTCCCCTCCAAATCCTGAATTTATACATTACAGATATTTGCTGTCTGGCCCTCTCCCTGGTATCTGATACCACTGTGTGCACATGAATTTGTGCCTATCTTTTTAATCTCTCTTTAATGAAAGCTGTTCTATACGCTTAATAACTTTTGTTGCCCTTCTCTGTATCATTCCAGCAGACGCCACTCTGGTCAGCTGCTCAAGTGGCTCTGTGATCAGCTACAGTGGCCACTGCAGCTGCAGAAATCACTGAGGTCACGGCAAGTCACAGAATCTGTGACTTCCATGACAGATTCACAGCCTTATGTATAGGTTCTTATATTGCGCTAATCATCATAGTGTCTGTGCACCTTCCAGTAATGCATTAAACTATGTAACTAACATCGATCACACATTTTGTTCTCTTGTCCGCTCCCCAGAGATACTTCCCGAGCTGAGTATAAATACTTCAGCTCATCAAAGTCAAGAAATTGTACCTGAATAATTAGGAAGAGATCACTCAGAGACTTTTCCAAACAAATGGTACTGAACCAGGGAGCAACGTCCACTGACGCATTTTATTACTTAAATAAATTTAGATTGTATTTAGTGTTGTTTACAGTAAGTTCAGCATTAGACTTGCTGAGATATTATGTAATACTACTAATGCAATTTATACCATTTGTTTCATTGACAGGCAAAAACAAGCAAAGTTAGGTATTTGGTTGAGGAAATTGTAAGGTACTGGAACAAGTAATAGCACTTCTCCTAATGGTGATTCCATGGACGTAGCAATAATAGGATGTTATCACAGAATCATAGAATATCAAGGTTGGAACTAGCCCAACTAAATCCAACTAAACCCAACTAAATCATCCCAGCCAGGGCTTTGTCAAGCCTGACTTTAAAAACTTATAAAGAAAGAGATTCCCTAAGTAACCCATTCTAGTGCTTCACCACCCTTCTAGTGAAAAAGTTTTCCTAATACCCAACCTAAATGTCTCCCTCTGCAACTTGAGACCATTACTCCTTGTTCTGTCATCTGGTACCACTGAGAACAGTCTAGATCTATTATCTTTGGAACCCCCTTTCAGGTAACTGAAAGCAGCTATCAAATCCCTGCTCATTCTTCTCTTCTGCAGACTAAACAATCCCAGGTCCCTTAGCCTCTCCTCATAAGTCATGTGCTCCAGCCTGCTAATCATTTTTGTTGCCCTCCGCTGGGCTCTTTCCAATTTTTCCATATCCTTATTGTAGTATGGGGCCCAAAATTGGACACAGTACTCCAGATGAGATCTCACCAATGCCAAATAGAGGGGAAAGATCTGCTGGCAATGCCCCTACTTATACAACCCAAAATGCCATTAGCCTTCTTGGCAACAAGGGCACATTGTTGATTCATATCCAGCTTCTCATCCACTGTAACCCCTAGGTCCTTTTCTGCAGAACTGCTGCTTAGCCATTCAGTCCCTAGTCTGTAGCAGTGCATGGGATTCTTTCACCCTAAGTGCAGGACTCTGCATTTGTCCTTGTTGAACCTTATCAGATTTCTCATCAGATCATGTATTGCTCTTCCTATATATTAGTAAAGTTAGTTCAAATCTGACGCTGTGTGTATATGCTCGCACCACAACTTCTCACCTACAAAGCCTAAGGATGCTGTAAAAAAGGGTCAATACTTGTCATTAGACTTCAGAGACCTCTCATCGCTCACCTTAAGATAAATGGGAACATTTCCATGGTAGTACTGAACCCTAGACTTGTTGAAGACTAATGTGGAATTATAAATGTTAAGAGAGTTTTGTTTATTGTTTGTATTTTCTCTCCCACCTTGCTACATACAGGCTCCCCCAAAATAAACTGTGCACTGGCAGGGAAACAATCATTAAAATCAAATTGCCACAAACCTCACTTCTCTGTTCCATACTAGCAGTATGGCCAAGCCCAAATATTTGAAAATCACAGTCCAACCCACCCCATTCCCCACCAAAAGTCATGACTTTTACTTTAAAAATCATAATGAATTTGGGGTTCTTTTTATTTGCCTGTTGGGCTTTTGAGACTGCAGGGAGCACCTGGATCATGTTATCAAGCTTTTCTCCACAACATTAGCACTAGAAACTTCAGTTGTATACATATGGAAGCAAAGATTCTCACAGTGTCAACTCCTGGAGCTAGATCTTTAATGAAAACACTAAATATGACACTAGCTATAAAATTGTGTTAGGATCAATTGTGTGCTTTCAGCACAGGGCTGAATGGTGACAATACCTGAGTTTTAATTGTGGCTTTGACACATTAAATACCTCATGGCTTTGGGAAAAAATTTTCTCCTGGTATCTCAATTTCTCCATATGTAAAACAGGGATAACAATACCTACCTTTTTTTGGCATGTGCGTGTGTGTGACTAGATTAACTGCTTAAGGTGAATGTCACCTCTCTGTAAAGGACCCACAGAGGCCTATGCACTGCTTAATTTTGGGATTTAAAGCACAGGAGTGAATTTTACCCTTTATCTTTGTAAAATATTTTGAATATGAAAAGGTTATGCAAGTACAATTGTCCTATACTGATTCAGACTCAGATGAACATGCATCCATGTACCATTTGACATTTAATCTGCAAAACCAAAATGACTAGGAATTTATTTTCTTGTTCAGGTGAAAACTTAGATTCTGCAATTTCATAAGAATCTGCATAAGTGAGCTTCAACCCCCTGCACCCTCCAAGACAATAAAGGTCTCAGAATGCTACACTAGAGCTGATTGGATAATGTGAAGCAAAACTGTTTGTCAATGCAAATGGAATGTTCCATTATACATTTCTACAGTCGGGGATTTTCTCCAAAGCAAAGGAGATTCGGTTTTTATAGTGACATCAAAAAATCCCCTGGTGCAAAAAAACCCTAAATGATTTATAATACTCTATGTCCTACAGTTAGAGTATCAGTTTAGTTTCTTTCATGATATCGGTGCCAGAGGCTACCCAATTCTGCTCTTGAGATGAAATTCATACTCTTAAATGCACCCATGAGAGTTGATACTAACTTAAATGACTGTATATAATGTAGTGTGGTATCTCTACATGTATATAAGAACTACAGCCTAAGTAGTAAACAGTGTTAATATTTTACATGTAGATAACTCCCTTCATCCAAAGATTTCAAAGCACTTGACAAATAACAGAGGTGTTTATTCCACACATTGACATATGGACAAAATGTTGGACAAGAGATGTTTACAACCAAAATTTTCAAGGAAGTGTGAGTAAAGTGTAAATTAACTCTTAAGCACCTGAGTAGGTAGCCTGACTTCCAGAGATTCTCAGCACCCACAGCAACTCAGAAAATAAGGGGCTTAAATCTAAATATGGATTTAGATGCCTAGCTTTAGACGTCCTAGTCTGAAAAATATAATGCAAGTTACTTGCCTCAGGTCATGCAGTAAATCATTCCCCTGGGTGTGCTAAAGCCTAGTTTCCTGCTCTAACCACTAGGCCTTATATGGGAAACGAAGTGGTAGTTATCTTAGACATCAAGTACGTACTTCACACCTCCTAGTGGGTTTAATTTTATGCCTGAATAACATAACTTACATTTTTCAGATTTTTTTATGTGATACAAATAAGTAATATAAATCACTCTTCAGAGCAGAGAATATATTTTGGTGGGCCAACTTCCCCTTTATTTTGAATTGCACATCTCATGGGGGCATATTTGAAGGACATTACTGTACATATGGTGGATATGGGATTTAGTAAATAGGAAAGACATGAAATTTAAGTGATTTTTGGCAGTTATCCCTTTGTAAATGTTAGGGTTTTTTTCCCTGTGAAGGGTGTGTAACCCTTAGTGAATCGGCCTTTTAGTGTTTTATTTGGTAACAGACTTAATAGTATGTTGTACAGTGTCTAAAGGCTTAAGATTAAAATGATACGTATCCGGTAAAAGGACTAGGTTAATCCCCACCAGCTGGAATACAGTGCGGAGGGGCCCTCCTTTCTGGATGGGTTTTGAATTGGAATTAAGACCTCTTCTTAAAACAAATGAAAAAAAGAATTGCAGAAGTGAAGACATACAGTAGTGCAGCAAAATGAAGTTTCAGCAATAAAGTTAAAGAAACCCTCCTTTCGGCTGGCTCCAATCTTTCAGACTAGTTGAGAAAGAGCAACAATCATGGTTTGCTATGGAGCTGTGGCAATTTACTCTGCAGCACACAGGCAACACTAATAAAAAGCCTTCTTCCAGGTTTGGAAGACGTATTACTTTTGGATTCGAATGCTTCCAAAAATATACGAGATGAAGAAAACACTCACCGTTTGCCAGAAACACATTGAGGAAAGAATGTAATGTAAGCAAAACTCCAAATATGTTTGGAAAAAAATATATAATACCCTGAACTAAAAACTTTCATCACAATGATAAGATATAACTTTGGGTAAAGACAGCAGCAGACAGCTCAGTCAATACTATCTTGATATCTTCTTTTACACCTCTTTTTAAAATATAAATATGGCCCCTGTCCAGTTTTCCCAATCTGAACGACTTTGGCTGGGGGACGTTGGTATGGAAATCATTTCCCTTTTAGGTGCAGTAGCTGCTTTCCACAGACTCAACAAAGACATGAAATATCATTAACATCTGATTCCGAAAGGCTGACAACTGCTTCTTTGTTTTACACAGCAGTCCAGCGAAAGCTGCTGTATGTTACCATATCACTAACAAAATTATATTTATTAGGCACCTATAGGAGCTTTGGCATATATCTCTCATTTCTGCTGGGATATAATGCTTGAATATGTGTATTGTTTTCACAGCAGGCATTTCATATTTTAAATGGCATTGAAAGATCCTGTGTGTAAACATTACTTCAGCTAAGGATAAGTGATGCTTGGCCGCACTAGTGAGCCTGGCTGACCTATTTGGGACATAATTTCAAGGAAGAGGTTACCAAAAAAGCCAGGAAGGGGTGCGGCAGTTTGTCCAATGGGTGCTGCTGAATTAAATAAGACATTAGTCTCCTCCTTTTTCAAATAAGCTGGAAGGCTCTTCAGGCCGAGCAATGCTCATCTGTTCCAGGGTGGAAGGAAGCAAGATTAAAGTCTTGTCTGGGGCTGTCTTAGCTCCAAAACGCATTGGAGGAGAAATGGGGAAAGTTACTTTCTGTGTGTGCCTATTCCTAAAAAACAACAAATGTGCTCCTATAAATTATCTTAAAAGGTGCAAAAAAGTGTGTGTGTTTTTTTACTCTAATTCTCTCTAACAGTCTGTTGAGTTCATAAATAAAATGAGGAATACTTGTGGCACCTTAGAGACTAATCAGTTTATTTCAGCATAAGCTTTCATGGGCTATAGCCCACTTCATCGGATGCTATAGCCCATGAAAGCTTATGCTGAAATAAACTGGTTAGTCTCTAAGGTGCCACAAGTATTCCTCATTTTATTTACAGATACAGACTAACATGGCTGCTAATCTTAAACCTGTTGAGTTCATGTTACTCTTAAAACGTTCTATCAGAAATAAAATTTCTCAGGGCACATGCAAGATAGAGAAATTATTACTCTTTCTTTTTGCAGACACTAGGAGCACAGAGTGGGACTTTCAAGATCTATATGAACTAATTATGTAAAGAGATAAACAAAAAGTATTCAATATAAGCTATGAATACCTTAAAGAGGATATTATTAACTTAATACAAATACTATTAATATACATAAGTATGATTTTGAACAGAGAAATTTGTCAACCTAAAATTGGACCCATTCATTCCTCATTCTCCACCCTAACTACAACATTTTGCATACCCTGGCATCTATCCCAGGATCTCAAAGTGTTTTACAAACATTAATGAAATTAGCCTCCCAACATCCTTGTCAGATCTGGTAAGTAAGTATTCTTATCCCCATTTTACAGCTAGGGGAATTGGGGCCCAGAGAAAGGAAGCAGTTTGGTGCCAGATCTCATAATCTGTCTGTGGTAGAGCTGGGAAAAGAATTCTTATCTGTTGCCTCCCAGGCCTTTGCTTTAACCACATCCTTCCTCTTAAAACTGCTGTAACTTATTTCTTCCAAAACAAATGTTTCTCTGCTGGCTCTTTTTCCCCTATAGCAGCTGAAGCCTAAGACTAAAGCTGGATAAGTAGAGCAAAAAATCTGGTGCAAATATGCATTCAGTTGTGTTCACACCCCTCTGGCACTTGGTTTCCATTAATTTTCTAGTAAATGAGTTTATTCTCAAGAAGGTGTCACAGAAACTGTAAGGGAACATGCACAGAAAGCTATTGTTATGACAGGTGTCTCCAAGTGGTGCTGTTAAAAAGTCTTCTAAGTTCTTTGTCTTAGAGTGTGAGCAAATGTTCAGTTTTGAGAAGACATCCTGTGGTAGTGGCATTGTTTGGGGGTTATGCAAGGGTCTGTGCAGCACTGCTCTTTGGAGAAACAGCTGTGTGCACAATATGAGGGTTTGCATTCTACCCTCTGCTCTGATTAAGAATCCATTCTTCAGGAAGAGTTGTTTCCTAGGAAGTGGGCGTTGGAGTTGGACAGAGATTCCTGAAAGAAGGGAATGCCTGCATGCTGTTTAACCACCTCTGTGCTATGACTTCTGTGTATATGTAGGTAAAACAAATTACACTTAGAATATAGACAGACTTCATTGATTTCTCTTCTGATGAAAATCAGACCTGCAAGGCTCTGGCTATCTATCACCATTTGGCTGAGGGCCAAAGCTGGTGTCGGAATGGGACACTGCTGACAAAAGAAACAACAAACTCTCTTTTGAACTTGTAACCAGGATTATCTAACTTGAACCCTGATTCTAAGAGTTACTCTTATCCAATCAGGGAACAGATCACATGATATGTCTGTATGTGGTTAATGAAAACTATCCAACGCTGTTTGTAATTGGAACTCTATTGCTCATATTGAATGCTCAGATTGAACTATTTGCACATACTCTATAGACATGCTGTGGTCTCCTTCAACCTCACTAATCAAATACTCTGAACTCCATCTGCTTTTCTACTTGCCATTTCATCTCCTAGCTTCCTTTTACCTCTAAACTCTAAATATATTGAACAGCTCATTCACAGCCACTGCTCTAACTTCCTCGCTGCCATCCAGTCCTGCACTCCTTCCCTTCTAGCTTCTGCACTTTCCAAGCACTGAAACTGCTCCAAAGCCTGTAAAATTTCTATAAACCTGCTGACAATGTAATTTAAGATAAATACATTGGGCCACATAGCGATATGCAGGGGTGCAATTCCACTGGTTTGTTGCATCTGCTTACACCAGCTCTGAATTTGGTTATTTAAACTAAATATTACCAGGTGCCATTCCAATTTAATTTTTCACTTTAAGGAGGCATTAAACCTCCATTTTGTAGGAAGAATGAGTGACTCTTCCTCAAATTTTAAGCATGTAATTATTAAGAAAGATTCAATTTCCTGAGGA
Organism: Dermatemys mawii; assembly: GCA_007922305.1. Classification (NCBI taxonomy): domain Eukaryota; kingdom Metazoa; phylum Chordata; order Testudines; family Dermatemydidae; genus Dermatemys; species Dermatemys mawii. The sequence goes on along the minus strand of ML677365.1, from coordinate 4,725,056 downwards.
ATTTCATGTAAATCTGTTGCCTGATTTGTGAGTTGAAATTTGTCATGGTCTCTGTCTTTGTACCACTCTAAGGATATGTTTGCACAGCAAAAAAGACAAATACAAAAACAAAAAAATGCCCACAGCTGGCCCATGTCAGCTAAGTCAGGCTCACAGAGCTATGGCTGCGAGGCTGTTTCATTTGCTGTGTAGATTTCCAGGTTAGGGCTGGAGCGCAAGTTCTGGGACCCTCCCACTTCACAGAGACTCCAGCCTGAGCTCAGAAGTCTACACATCAATGAAAGAGTCCTGCAGCCTGAGTTTAGCAAGCCTGAGTCACCTGGTGCAGGTCAGCCCTGTCTGTCTAGTTGCTGCAGACATACCCTGTGTTAAAATAAACTCTCACAGCCCAAAATAGTTCAAAATATACTAGAGCTGTCAATTAACCCAGACCAATTAATGATGATTAATCACAGTTTGAATTGCACTGATAAACAATAGAATATCAATTGAAATGTATTAAATATTTTTGGATGGTTTCTACATTTTCAAATATACTGATTTCAATTACAACGCAGAATAAAAAGTGTACAGTGCTCACTTTATATTATTATTGTTATGACAAATATTTGCACTGTAAAATGATAAAAGAAATAGTATTTTTCAATTCATCTCTTATAAGTAGGTAGTGTAATCTCTTTATCATGAAAGTGCAAGTTACAAATGTAGATTTTTTTGTTACATAAAAGCACTCAAAACAAAACAATGTTCAACTTTAGAGACTGTAAGTCCACTCAGTCCTACTTCTTGTTCAGCCAATCACTAAGACAAACAAGTTTGTTTACATTTATGAGAGATACTGCTGCTGGCTTCTTATTTACATCACCTGAAAGTGAGAACAGGTATTCACATGGCACTTTTGTAGCCGTCATTGCAAGGTATGTATGTGCAAGATATGCTAAACATTCATATGCCCCTGCATATTTCAGCCATCATTCCAGAGAACATGCTTCCATGCTGATGACACTCATTAAAAAATAATGTTTTAATTACATTTTAAATGAACTCCTTGGGGGAGAATAGTATGTCTCCTGATCTGTTGTGCCCTCATTCTGCCATGTATTTCATATTATAGCAGTCTCAGATGACGATCCTGCACATGTTGTTGTTTTCAGAACATTTTCACTGCAGATTTGACAAAATGCAAAGAAGGTACCAATGTGAGATTTCTAAAGATAGCTACAGCATTCGACCCAAAGTTTAAGAATCTGAAGTGCCTTCCAAACTCAGTGAGGAAAAAGGTGTGGCACCTGCTTTCAGAAGTCTTAAAAGAGCAACATTATGATGCAGAAACTGCAGAATCTGAACCACCAAAAGAGAAAATCAGCCTGCTGCTGGTGATATCTGACTCAGATGATGAAAGTGAACATGCATTGGTCTGCACTGCTTTGGATCATTGTCTAGAAGAACCCACCATCAGCATGGATGCACGTCCTCTGGAATGGTGGTTGAAGCATGAAAGGACATATGAATCTTTAGCATATCTGGCACGTAAATATCTCGCAATGCCAGCTACAACAGTGCTATGTGAAGGCCTGTTCTCACTTTCAGGTGACACTGTAAACAAGAAGCGGGCAGCATTATCTCCTGCAAATGTAAACAAACTTGTGTGTCTGAACAATTGGCTGAACAAGAAGTAGAACTGAGCAGACTTGTAGGCTCTAAAGTTTTATAATGTTTTATTTTTGAATGCAGTTATTTTTGTACATAATTCTACATTTATAAGTTGCACTTTCATGCTAATGAGATTGCATTATGGTACTTGTATAAGGTGAATTGAAAAATACTATTTATTTTCTATTTTATGGCACAAATATTTTTAATAAAAAATAAATATAAAGTGAGCACTGTACTCTGTGTTCTGTGTTGTAATTGAAATCAATATAGTTGAAAACATCCAAAAATATTTAAATAAATGATATTTTATTAACAGTGTGATTAATCTCACAATTGACTTTTTTTAATTGCGCAATTAAAGAACATAAGAACGGCCATACTAGGTCAGACCAAAGGTCCACCAAGCTCAGTATCCTGTCCTCTGACAGTGGCCAATAGCAGGTGCCCAAAAGGGAATGAACAGACAGGTTATCATCAAGTTATCCATGCCCTGTCACCCAGTCCCAGCTTTTGGCAAACAGAGGCTAGGGACACCATCCCTGCCCATCCTGGCTAATAGCCATTGTTGGACCTATCTTCTATTAATCTATCTAGCTACCTTTTCAAACCCATTATAGTATTGCCCTTCACAACACCCTCTGGCAAGGCATTCCAGAGGTTGATAGTCTGTTGCTCCAAGAAGCAGTCATTTAAAGTGTTAAGAAACTTCATCTCCATATCCTTTCCTGAAGTGATATGTACCCAGTCAATATCAGGATAGTTGAAATCCCCCATTATTATTAGTGAGTTTTTAATTTTAATAGCCCCTCTAATCTCCCTGAGCATTTCAGAGTCACTAACACCATCCTGGTCAGGTGGTCTCTAATATAGCTCTACTGCTATATTCTTATTTTTCAAGAATGGAATTATTATCCACAGAGATTCTATAGTACATGTTACTACCTTTAAGATTTTTACTTCATTTGATTCTACACTTTCTTTCACATACAGTGCCACTCCCCCACAAGAATGACCTGTTCTGTCCTTCTGCTAGATTTTGTACCCTGGTATTTTTGTGTTCCATTGATTATCCTCATTCCACCAGGTTTCTATGATGCCTATTATATCAATATCCTCATTTAATACTAGGCGCTGTAGTTCACTTGTCTTATTATTTAGACTTCTAAGTATATAAGCATTTTAAAATCTTGTCATTTTTTGGCTGTTCCCCCCTATTGCATGACGTAATTTAATAGGATATTTTTTCATTTGAGTGTTTCTCATCAGATCCTCCCTGTATTTGATCATTTTCCATAGGGAATCTCCATGTATAGATCCTCCCCTAAGGGATGTCCTGCCCACCTCTCAGCTTTCCCCCTGCACTTAGTTTAAAAACTGCTCTACGAACTTGTTAATTTTAAGTGTTAGCAATCTGGTTCCATTTTGGTTTAGATGGAGCCCATCCTTCCTATATAGGTTCCCCCTTTCCCAAAAGCTTCCCCAGTTCCTAAAAAATCTAAACCCCTGCTCCCTACACCATCATCTCATCCACGCATTGAGACCCTGTGGTTCTTCCTAACTGGCCCTGCATGTGGAACTGAAAGCATTTCAGAGAATGCTACTATGGAAGTCCTGGATTAATTTTTTTAATCATTTGACAGCCCTAAAATATAGGCAAATAGTATACTGGTAACATACTTTGTGTAGGAACATCTGACTTAATTGTATGGATAGTGTACAACAATATTGGGAGGAGTAGATGACTTTGTTTTATACATCTATGTCTGTTTGATTGATTGATTTACTAGTTTTGCCTCCATCTTATTTAAATAAGATGGAGGCAAAACTACTAAATAAGATGGAGGCAAAACTACTAAATGCCAGTTTAAATCCTTTCTAAAACTGCCACTTTTACCAATTGCTTCCATTAGCAGTTTATTCCATTAGGTTAACATCTCTAAAAAACATCCATCTAAATTCTGTTAGTGACTAGCCTCTTTCATTAGTTTAAGCTCTTTGTCCATTCGATCCTGTATATGACAGTATCTCAAGCTGCTTTGTAGCCTCTAACCTCTTTCAGATTTGTGTTTTCCTTCAGGTTGCCCCCTGGTTAGGTTCAATTCTGCATTCTAGAACAGAGTGCACAGGTTGAAAAAAATAGTTATGGCAAGGAAGGACTGAGTCCTTATTCTGTCCACTCTCAAACGAGATGAACCAATGAGTCAGTTCTATGTAATATGCATATAGCTCCCATTAATGCGAATGAGCGTTTCACAACTGAAGATAGGGCTTGTTTTAGACACATACACAGGACAGGAATTTCAATAAGTGCCTAGGTTGCCAAATTTTAGGAGAAACCATGATGAATTCTTCAAGGCTAGCTGATTAGCCAGTCTGTAGTGGTCTCTGGTTCTCTGTGCCCCAGAACTAAAGAAGAGGACCTCAGCATTGTCTCCTTCTCTTCACTGGTAGGTGAGCCAGTACTCTACTATTCATTCCTCTATGGGATTAAGGACATCAAGCTCAGGATCATCATGATTGTCCAGAGAGAATTCCAACCCCCACCCCATGCTGCAGAGCAAGGGATTCTGAGAGTGCCAGGAAGCTAGCCAGAGAAAGAGGATTTTTTTTTTGACTAGGGTGCCAATACACAGAATATAGTTGCCACCTCTGAGGTACAAAAACACTGGGACATCCAGCATGATCCTGAACCCATAAAACTGAACAGTTGGCAGTGTATGCTGGGCACCTTACAGCTTCCCAGGACAACTCTCTCAAAAAAGGGACAATCCTGGGAAAACCTAGACAGTTGACAACCCTAACACCTAGCACAGCTTCAGACAGAAAGAAGAAAACAGATTCTCTAGGTTCTGCAATCTATTTCAACAAGCAGCGAAGGTTACGTAGTACTTGTGTCATTCCACTTCCTATACACTGTGCTTACTCCATGCTGGAAACACTTTGTCAAATGGTCTGATCAGTAGTGGAACATACAAAAACAATGAGGAGTCCAGTGGCACCTTAAAGACTAACAGATTTATTTGGGCATAAGCTTTCATGGGTAAAAAACCACTTCTTCACTTGCAACATACAGTAAGGCCTGAATTTCCTCTCCTACCAGCATAATTCACAAGAGTAACTAATTAAATCAATGGAGTTGCACTGGTTAGTATAAAGTCTATGGAAGTGATGGACAAAAGAAGAAGCATGCTCACATAATTTAAATGTGATCTGTTTCATCCTTATGACAATAAAATTTAGCAATACTGAACATGTCAGAGGAAATGACTCTAACCAATGCAATTATAAACTCACAGAATTAGTATATACTGAAATTATACATTTACCAACCTTTCAAAATAAAAGCAGTAAGTGATATATCAATAGTTAAAATGAAAATATACTTTGGAGGGTTTTTTTTAAATAAACACTTCTAGGAAGTAAAGCATTTTGGGTGTTTTGAGAGTAAATTATAACCAGAGTGAATCTGATAGGATTTCATGTAGTTGTAAGCTGGGGACAGAAGCTATGTATCGGAAAGGAAGTTATAACAGAAAGTCTTGTCATGTAGGTGGAGTATATGTAGAACGTTTATTTTTTCAGATTGAATATCTAGTCCGTAAGGTAACACAATAATGAATGACATCTTACTGTCTGCCCAGACAGATCTCCTTTTGCACTTCTAGATAATATGCAGTAATTTGATATCAGAAGTCATAAAATCATATTTTAAACAATGTTCATGGAGGCCAAAGAAAAAGAAACTGATTTACCCAAGTTAGATTTCAAGTTAAAGGAGATAAATGTAGATTTTTTTTAAAAATTCATGATTCACATTTTCATTATTTTGTAGTACTAAGTCTACATTTCTTTTTATTTACGCATGGGGTTTGTTGATTATTCAATTTTATATTTTAGTTTCAATACACTTTAATGTACCTATAGTTTGATTTCCTTTTTAAAAAGTCCCTGATTTTGGCTTTCATGTAGCTAGACATCACTCTAACCATTAAATCTGGTCAGAAAATGAGGATTTTTTTCTGCGTAAAATATTGATGAAAAACTAAAATAAAAAAAATACATTTTCATTGGGAAATCAAAATGTGTTTTCATTTCCCAATGAAATGAATTTGGGAATTTCTTGAGTTTTCAACTGAAAACTTTAGATCTTGTTATTTTGATAAAAAGTCACAAATTTTCATGGAAAACAGGTGCTTTTTATGAAAATTTTCATTTAGTTGAAAACACAATTTTCTGCCAAGGAACAATTTGGCAGAAAATTTTCAACCAGCCCTAATAATCTTGTTGCATGGAGTTCAGGGACATAGCTACCAAATATGAGCCTACGTCCCCTGACCCTTACTGCACTGTTATAAATGTGGTCATTGGGGTGGATACTAAGGGCTTATGAACATTGTACAAAATGTCTGGTAAAGAAAAGAAAAGATAAATACTGTATTATTTATTTCGAGTAATAATAATATCATTAACACAAAGCTCTTACACAGCATTTTGCATCAGTAAATGTAAGCACCTGCAAGACTAGAACCACAGAGGTTCTGAGCTACTGATACTGTCTCATCACCACCAGAACTCAGGCCAGGTTTCTCCTGGGGAGATGGGAGTGGGGGGTCTATGATGTTAGACACTACAGGAAGTATGGTTGAATGCCAAGCCCCTGCAGCACACTGATTTTCCCATGCTGGTATATAAACCAGGAAGCCACTACAGGCAGCTGTCTGAGCAGGGCTGGCTCCAGCTTTTCTGCTGCCCCAAGTGGACTTATTGACCAGCCGCCGAATTGCCGCAGAATGGGAAGACGTGCTGCCCCACTAACGGACAGAGTGCTGCCTCCTAATTTTGGCCACCCCAAGCACCAGCTTGCTTTGCTGGTACCTGGAGCCAGCCCTGTATCTGAGCAATGACACAGACCACTTGTTTGCTTCTGCTCCAGACCATGCCCCACTGTAAACCTTAGACTCTGGCTCCTGACCCTGGTTTGTCCCAGTCTCTGCTACTTGCCTCCTGTCTGTAACCTGTGCTTGACCTCAACTCTGCTACATATTTCTTGACTGTAGCTTGATAACTGACTGACCACCCACAGCCCTGACCTGACAGTAGATCTCAAAGTGCTTTAGAGAGGAGGACAGTATCATTATCCCCATTTTACAGATGGGGAAAGGGAGGTACAGAGAGATGAAGATACCTGCCCAAGATCACCTGGCAAGTCAGAGGCAGAGCTGGGAATAGAATGCAGGTCTCCTGGGTTCCAGTCCATTGCAATATTGAACAGGAACCAATCCTATCCTGTGGGCACCCTTACAACAACTAAAATTACTATCTCAGCAGTATCATAGCAGTAAATAAACTGACCATCTTAGCATAAATATCTGACTCCCTACAATGCCCCAGGTAGCTAATAAAGGTCCAAAGACATAACAAAGACAAAGATTTTCTGCACATAACCTAAATTAGCCAATTGTAATGAACACTCTTCTCCACAAATGCTTAGGAGAGAAGGTGGACATTGTTGTGTGACTGGAAGGTTAACAAATTTGGTGTTGAGTTAATGCCAGAGGCAAGAGTCCCTTTTGGAGAATGCTTTATCACAGTTCATCCTCACTACATTTTGCGCTAGCCATGTTTTTGCATGCTCTCAAAGAACAGAGTATATTGTGATTGTTGCTTCAAAACTGGACTAAGGCACAGATATTAGGGAGGATCAATAAAGAAAAGAAAAGAAAAGAAAAGAAAAGAAAAGAAAAGAAAAGAAAAGAGGACCCACAAAACATTGCGTATTCATGAGATTTGTTTTGCATAAGCAGAACACAACCAGATACTTTTACCCAGAATGGCCTTTATTTTATATTATGAGAACAGCGAAAAAACGAACAAAAGTAAAGTCTCCCTGAGAGAGTACCTTGTACTTCTCCTCTGGGACAAGCCCTTTATGAAGACAAAATGGCATCTACCTTCTGCAGCAGGGAAGGAAGAGAGATCTTCCCATTTCCAGTTGCATCAAGCAACTCTTTACACGTATAAAGCCACAAACAATACCACTCAAAGCCTATGCATTAATGGAGAATAAAGGGATGGGAGGAAGGGAAGGATGAGTCCCCAAACCCAATGTCACATATAATAATAGTAACAATAATACATGGCACTTATTTCACGTTCAGAGTGATTCAGAAACACTAAGTAATTAACTGTTCTTTGCCAACATTGCAAAGTGGAAAATAACTAAAAGCAGAGCTATGCTGATGATATGAGAACCATCTTTACGTTCACCTTTCATCCAGATGTTGCCAAAAGGCACCTCAAAAACTTTATTAACTTGAGACCCAATCCTGTCATTCTTGCTCACATTAGCAATCCAACTCAATTCATGAGCAGTCCTTTCAAGTCCTACTATTCCTGTGATTTGTGGTTGCAACATTGGGCAAGCTACATTAGATATTATATGTGGAAGTCACCTTGTGCAAGACTAAAACTGAATCACTAAAATTGGCAACTCTTGAACAGCTCAAGCAACTCTACAATATTTAGGCTAAGAAGCGAGGAATACAGGAAGCAAGATGAGTTTCTGCTAGATAAAGAGGGAAAATATCTAATTACTGTATAGTGCTTTTTATCTGTAGAGCTCAAAGTGCTTTTAAAGGATGCCCCTATCATTAGATGCACTTAACAGATAAGGAATTGGGGGCACACAAAGGAAGTGACTTGCTCAAGACCACCCAGCAAAGTTGTAGCAGAACTAGGACTAGAATCTAGCTCTCCATAGTCCCAGTCTAGGGCTTAAATCCATGAGGCCACACTGCCCTTCTTTTGCAACAACTCCCTTGTTTGAGACCAGAAAATCAGAGCTTCAGTAGAATGCAACCAAAGAAGGGTTTTGTTTTTTCAGTTGAGATGTTTGCTAGATTGACCATGACCTATTCAGGATCTCTGCTTCCATGGAGGAGCAAAGATATTTTCTCTGCAGCTCTCTGTGCCAACCTTTCACAAGAGATTACTTCCCACTGAGATATTTGTTACTGTTTATTTTATCCGCTGGCATTTTTCTTCCTCTCTCTCCAGTTCAGATTTTGTCTGAAAGCTAGAAGGTCAACATGGAAGCCCTTTAGGAAGGTCTGGGGACTTGATTATCTAGAAGTAGCTCCCCATCCTTTGATGACAGTTAGCAGATGAGGAACCTTAGTGGTAACGCAGAGGCCCTGGTTGCATTTCCTCAGAGTAGAAATTTTGCATTTGGAAGGGAGTGCAGAACTTCAGACAGAATCTCTTAGTCCTAAAGGTTCCTCCAATGGTTACCACTCCATGCTAACCATGGATGTACTATTCTCCCCACTTGGGCATAGATGTCCAACCTCAATCGATCAGTCCTTTCAAATTCCACTGGCTGCAGCTTCCCACCTGAAATCTTAGTCTTCTCATTGAGTTATTTGCAGAGTCTACTCTCAGTAGAGTTCTGGGCATGGTGGGAATACTTACAGCACTAGACACAATGACAGTGAGGGAAACAGATGAGCTATTAGGCAGGGGGACCAAAGCACCATTCACAACTTTCAGCTGGATGGAAGGGCAGATGAATATAGCGAAGAATGACACCATCAGAGAAAAATGAAGCAGAAGTGGGGAGAGACTGTAGAAAATGAAAAGATTAAGTAGTGAGGCCATGTGATCAGGCTGATGGATGACAGGACACAAGTCATGGAATGAATCAGATGGTCTGGCATTGCAATGAATACTGAAGATGAAAATCAGAGACAGGACTCACTGGCAGATGCAAGTGGGCAAGAAATATGGAAGATCACTTTGAAGTAATGGCAACAAATAAAAAGGAGTGGAGTATCTTGTGATAGATTGCTGGACATCACTCGGAGAGCACAGTAATGCATTACATGCAATGACTAAGAATAACTCAGGTGGCAGAACCCAGGGAACAAAAACAATGTCATAGAACTGCAAAGGCAAAATAAACTTTACAGTCCTTCATGTGTTAAAAAGGGCAAGAAGAGAATAGTTTCAATCCCTTTCCTTTCCCACTTTTGCCCCTGGAGCCTTCAGCTACTAATTCCCTTCTATGAGGCTCCCACTTCTCTCAGTCTTTCCACCTTCTTCCTATTTTCTTTTTTTAAAAAGCTTACTTTATTGCTACCATCCCAGTCTCTGTGCTTTGGCCAGCAAGGGGTTGCCATGCACAAAGGAGGCTCCTTATGGAGCTGCACGGTTTGCACGTCCCCAACAGCAGCTCCTGAAGTTGCACAGAGGAAAGATGGAATATTGGATATCATTTTGGTCTTGACTGAATCTATAACTGAGAAGATGAGAGTTCATTACAGATATTGGCCTCGGAGTGCTTGTCTTGGCAGGAGGCTTGGCTGAGTGTTAAAATCATTACCAAGTAGCCTAAATCTAAACAAACACCCACCTTTTCCATTTATTACTAGGATGAAATGACTTGCCTTGTATAACTGTAATACCTATAGTTGTCAGTTTCTCATTTCCCCAGTGGTGCTAAAATTCTCTCTCTCTCCAGCCCAGCTTTCCGTTATGTTATTCTACTGACAAGAATTGTACTGTGGCTTATGGGTTTTATCTGTCATACCATTAGAATTTCACTTTGCACAATACAGGGTCTATTATATGGCATTAGGACTTTTGTTTCCTCAGTATAATGTGGTAAAGTAAAATCAAGATAAAAAGAAAGGGGGCATTTTTCTAATGCTGTGGTGGATGAAAACTCAAATTTATTTGGAGAGGCATTTTTCATCATCATGAATGGGTATCTGGAGGGAACCAAACAATATACATGGTGCTGTGTTTTGTCACCAGAGTTAAACAAAAACTGAAGCCTACACATAATGTGTCAAGAAATCAATTCAGTTATTTTAGGGTTTTGTTTCCATTTTTCAAATGATTCTCTCTGAATCGCTCATAATGAAATGGACATTGCAAGAACAGTGACCCATTTCGCAACTCATTCATACAGAGGACAATCATTATCATGCAGAATCCCATAGCCTAAGAGTACTTTTTTTATATTACAGAGAAGATAAAAATGATGTAGTGTATATTATATTCCATTAGTGGAGATCATAATACTTGAATATATCTCTGCCTCTACATGCTCATCAATTAGAGTGTTGCAGAAATAAGGCTATAGATTGGGGGATTCCTTCCTCCCTCTCCCCCACCACACACACACACAGTTTTGTTTTGTTTTCTTGTGCAGAAAATGCACATAATGAACTCTTTAAAGCAAATGACTCAAAATAATGATTGGAAACAAATTAAAATGAGTAGTGTTTAAGTAATTAACACCTGCCAAACTAAGAACAGAGGCCTTATTGCTGATATTAAATTATATCCTTTAACGTTTGAAACAGATGACAGTAAGTAATTCCAAAACAGTCAAGACAGGAAACCAGTTTTTAGTTCTTGGAAAGTTGAATTAGTTTCAATAAAGTTGATAAAAAGCCTATTTTGATTCTGTTAATTCTACTATGGAAAGCTGGTTTTACATTAAACATTTTTTTAAATTTAATACACAGTAAATAAATGTACATTTTTGAATCATGATTTAAAGTACATTCATTATTCAGTAAACTAATGATGTATGTTCCACCTGGTTGCTGCAGAGCCCTGTAAGTAAAAACTGTGGATAGTATCTTGTTACCAAAAACAAATATTAGCCTTGCCAAGTTTCCAGTCAATAAATATGACTCACAATAGCAATGCCAGATAGGTAAATAAGGATGTCCCCTTACAGAAAAGAAACAAACAAACAAAAAAAGGACTGTTGAATGTCTCAGTTCTGAAATCCGTACTCAGTTAAAACCCATCTTGCAATCAATGGGAATTTTGCTTGAATAAAGATGGTGGGATCAGGCCCTCAATCTGGAGCAAAGCCCAGAACTTTCACCCAGACGGAATAAGTTAGAAAATATGTGCGTGTTAAAATAACACTGATGTTGAAACACATACCAATAAAAGCAAAGCTGGTCTAGCTGTCACCATACCCTTAATTCACCTTTCTATGTCTGGCTATTTCATCAGATTTGTATTGTATGGTTAGATCATACAGTGGTTGTAAATAGAGATTCCCTTGTAGAGAACAATATGAGTGTTTGTTATGTTCGCTGATAGTATCTGAACACCCCATAATGTAGGAAGTATTATCCCCATTTTACACATGGGAAACTGAGGTGCAGGGCAGATCAAGTGACTTGTCATCGGTCACACAAAGTCTGCGGATGAGCTGGGAATTGAATCGCATCAGGTGTAGTCAATTAGTTTTTTATTAAGGTCCAAATATCTTGGGCAAGGTATAATCAAGGTCCAGACCCCAGAGAAAATAAATTTTAAAAATAACAACGATTATAAGAAGAAAACAAAAAGATTCCAGGGTCTGTTTAAAAGCATGTGGCAGTCTGGATCAGGCCAGTGTTCTGACTATTGAATATCCCTACTAGAACATCCTTCTTCTGTATTCAATACCAAATACAACAAAGAGGGCTAAGACTGATGTGGCAATCTTAAATCAAAACTGTGGGTTTGTATGTCACTGTAGCGGGGTAGCTACCCTCTCCCAGACAGAAGGGGTTAAAACAGCCCAGGAAAGGCTTGTGGCTGGGAGCAAGCAAGCTCCCAGGCTGATTAGAAAGTAGGCTCAGCTGGGTGGCCATGCCCCAAACAGACTGGCAGGCCCTTATAAAAGGATTGAGAGGCAGGGGCCTGAGAGACCCAGTCTCCTTCTCTGTCTGAGGAGGCAGACAGGCCTGGCTGCAGGGGAAGCCTAAGGAGACCTGAAGTGGAGCAGGGTTGGGGCTGGGCTGGGCTAGGCTAGGCTAGGCTAGGCTAGGCTAGGCTAGAGGAGCTGGGGGAACTCCAGCCTGGAAACCCCCAGGCTGCAGGGCCTGGTAGATGGTCCCATAAGGGATACAGGGGTTCAGGGGCAGCCCCGGGGCAAGCAGAGGCAGCAGGCCAACCCCCCTTACCAGTGATGAGTGGCAATTAGGCTGCAGTCTGCCCCAGGAAGTGGGGGCAAGTGGTGACTGGCAGTTGCCTAGACTGAGGCAAGGTGGGGATAGGGGGTGGGGGTTCCCTGGGGAGGGGAGACCCCAAGATGGTGGATGTATTGCGGGGCACAGCACCTGAGCCCAGGGAGGGCCACCAGTGCCAGTACTGGGTGGGACTAAACCCAGAAGAGGGCGCTCTAGAGGGCTGGATCAAGCTAATTCCCAGAAGGACCAGCAGGAGGTGCCAAGGGTGAGTCGCTGCATGCTTACAGTCACCCTCCAATACTTTGCTGGCCACATTTGGCCCAGTTACACAGGTGTAACTCTGAAGTACTGTAAGTCTACTAACTTCAGTGGAGTTGAGGCTCAATCCAACTCAAACTGGAGTCAATCGAAAAACCCTTAGTGACAAGCGTGAGCTGGGTTGGGCCCTTGCTTTATATTTATGTTGGTGTCGTGGACAACAAAATTTCTTGTACTGAGTGTACGTTTTCACTTCTTTGGTTTTTGTCTGCCTGTTCCATCCATTTTTGCATGCACACACACTTTTGGAGTATGAGATGGAATAAGGGAAACTCTAAAGTTTTAATTTTGATTTGAATCCAATCAAATTTTAAAAATTGAAATTTGCCACAGAATTTTAAAAACAAAATGAAAATTGAATTATTTCCTTTGAAATTTTTCACAGACAATAATGGCATTTTTTAGCCAGCTCGACATCTTTCTATTGGTCAGATGTATGCATGCCATTGTACCATGTTACAAAAAACCAACCAAGCACTTAATAGTAGATGGTTTTCAAAAGTAAATATTTCAATTATTTTATCTTTTTCCATAATTACAAAGGGGCCCGGTCCACATTTAGAACTAACTATTGGTGAAAATTCACTTTTTAAACCTAGCCACCGTCAGAAGTTCTAACAGATTAAAATTTAAAAAACAAAAAACCACTTTCCATTTGCATGCCAGCAAAACATCCTGAAGCTAAAAGCAACAACTTGAGATAAGAAGAAATTTGCATTTACTTAGAACTTTATAAGTTTTTTTTCCATCTTGCATTAATGTTCACAAGCAAGCAGATAGAGAGCTGAGGAAGGCATTCTGCCTCAGGAGGCACAATGCTTTCAGAAATACAGCCACAGCATAGCTCATCAAGAGGAAGCAGTATACATTTCCCCATTCGCTGCCCATGGACAGCACTGCTGACCTTTGCAGAACTGAAAGGGTTCTGGCCTCCCTTCCCCATTCCTTTTAGAAGATATTTGTGTTGACTACTGTACCAGAGGTAAGTGATGCTGAAATAGCACAATACAGGCAAAAGCCATTGATAATCTAATTACGATGAGATATTGACACAAGTGTACTACTAGTGTCATTTTACCAAATCAGGTTTTCAAAGGTATTACCAGGATAAATGCATTAAGAGCCATAGTTGTGGATTACAAACAGAGGAGGTGAGTGTCACCCAGCTACTGGGAGAAAAGCAGAACTCAGCATCATTATTTAATAATATTTTTACTGAACAGAAAATGACAAGGGTTTTCTTCCCAATATAGCATTATGCTATTCAATGACTGTCTAATGAGCAGATCTAGTTTCTTACTAAAATAGTGTTTCCCCACCTTATTTGGTTGAAGCCTGTCATTTGCACCGAGGTGCAGCCTGTGTCTTCTACTGACCAATCACAACTACCTCATGCCCTGGTGCAATTACTACATCTGCCCTGCTTTGTTTAACCATTTTCTCTCACCTTATGCATGTCCATTGAACTAAGAACTTCCAAACAAACCCCAAAATTACAGCTGCAATCAGAACACATCACAGATACAAGAAGAAATCATCCAAACCCTGCCCTCCGCCACAGACTCTTACTCCTGAAACCTAGAAGAGCAATCTGCTATCACCAGCTTCCAGGCCACCCACCATTCCTCTGAACTCATTTGTTTTTTTCTCTGTCGTTGCCAGTCATTGAATAACCGCACAAACAGCATGAACTAGTTTCATGTATGTCATTCTGTGCCTGAAGATAGGTCAAACAGCTTCACCAGAGGTATCATAAAACTACTGTGTTAACAACCACCAGAGTCTCAAAGAAAATACGTGACAAATGTCTGTTATTCCTTATCAGGGCAAATGCTCAGTCCTTCTGGTGTCTGAAACATTCCAGAAGCCAATCGATCATAAGTCTAGTCACTATAGCAGGATTCCCAAATGCAAGTGTTAAAGGAGTTAAATAATAAAAAATGCTTCATTACATCCTCTAGAGGTAGATCCCTAGAGCATGCTTCCCCAGGGACAGCCTTATCTACTATATTCTGACCTTGTGGAATACCTCTGAAGTACCATTTATTATGAAATACCCACCACTGTAAATCCCAGCACTGAAAAGGAACTCTATTGTTTTGAATTTATAACAATGGCCCATTCCTTCAATCTTCTGGGCAATTCAGTAATGCTAAATGGCACTCTGAAAAATATTTCTTAAGCACTGTTTGGTATAATGCTCTCCTAAACTGTGACCCATAAGAATGGCTGTACTGGGTCAGACCAAAGGTCCATTAAGCCCACTATCTTGTCTTATGACAGTGGCCAGTTCCACGTGCCCCAGAGGAAATGAAAAGAACAGGTTATCATCAAGTGATCCATCCCTTGTCACCCGTTCCCAGCTTCTGGCAAACAGATCGTGACCAGTTGTGACTGCTGCACAGGATTTCTTTCTAGGCAGCCCCTCAGGAAACAGATACCCAGACTGGAAACAGACACAGGTCCTTCCTTACCATCACTGTTCCTCAGCTGCTCACTCACAACAAGCCTCTGTGCTTCCTCCTCAGCAGTGAGGCTTCTCTTTGCGTGACCTTCAGGCTCAAGGAAAACAGAAGACCTAACTTCAGTGTCTTAAGAAAATAAAAGCCGCTTCTGGGCCACTTCCCTCTGGTCAACTCATACTTTTACTAGCCTCCTGGGTGGAGTCCTCTAAAGGGAGTGGGGCAGGTGTATTTTTTGATAAAATGGAGCTCCTGCAACAGAGCAGATCACAATATTATCCACCCCTTTCCACTTACAAGAAAGGGAAGGCCAAAGGTGTGGTTACTAAGTATATTGCCCTTTACCTCTACATTTCTGATACTGGACTGTGGCTAAGCTCCACTGTTGTCCTGCCCTTCCTAGAGTTTGTAATGGAGGACATGCCCTGCAAACCATTTCTCAGAGTAAGGACACCTTGTTCCATGCTGTCTGCACAAGGGGGTCTCTCTCGCAGCTGTTTCCCAGCATCAGGGAGCTGCAAAGCAAAGTTCTTTTCCTTTTGAACATTTACTCCTAATCCTTGTCCCTTCACCCCAAATCCTTCCTCCTCCCTTCCCCCAGTACAGTTCCCAAGTTGGCCTCCTCACAGGTAACTTTAGCCAGGGACAATGTTCATGATGTCAACTGCTAACACCACAGGAACCACCAGTCTGTGCATAGTAATTTCTGCATCATTCCCAAACAGACTCTTACACCATCACATGCCAAGAACACACTGAGGAAAAAAAATTCCTTGAGCCTACCACCAGCTGAGGATGCAGCCATCTTGGCAGGAAGCAAGACTTTTTGTTTACATTGACCATCCATAGGCACAGTCCCCCATACCTCCCAGTGGCTGCAATTTGCCATCCTGGCCAATGGGAGCTGCAGGAAGTGGGAGGCGGGCTGTAGGGAGGTGCTAGCCGCTGCTTCCCACAGGTCCTATTGACCTAAGTCATATCTGACCTTAGTTGTCTCTTTTCCAAGGTGAAAGGTCCCAGTCTTATTAATCTCTCTTCATACGGAAGCCGTTCCATACCCCTAATCGTTTTTGTTACCCTTTTCTGAACCTTTTCCAATTCCAATGTAACCCTTCTGGCAGTCAGAGTTGGCAGCAACAAGGGCCGAGTTCAGTTTATAGGGTAGGAGTGGGCAAAATATGGCCCACAGGCTGGATCGAGTCCATCTAACATTTCTGTTCAGCCTGCCAGGCTCTTTGGCTGCTCCCTCGCAATCTCTGAGCTGCTAAAAGTCCCAGTCATGCCAGCAGCTGGCCACCTCTGGGAGAGGTGTGGGGCCATGGCAGGCAGGCAGCCTGCTTGGGCGGCCCGCTGTGCCCAGAGATTCAAGGAGCCTGCCTGCCATGGCCCCACACTTCCCACAGAGGCGGCTAGCTGCTGCTGGCCTGTCTCTGTGAGCCCTTGGCCGGGGGTGGTGGGGAGGCAGTTCCGTGTATTGTCCCCACCCATAGCACTGTCCTAGAATCATAGAATATCAGGGTTGGAAGGGACCTCAGAAGGTCATCTAGTCCAACCCCCTGCTCAAAGCAGGACCAACCCCAACTAAATCATCCCAGCCAGGGCTTTGTCAAGCCTGACCTTAAAAACCTCTAAGGAAGGAGATTCCACCACCTCCCTAGGTAACCCATTTCAGTGCTTCATCACCCTGCTAGTGAAAAAGTTTTTCCTAATATCCAACCTAAACCTTCCCCACTGCAAATTGAGACCATTACTCCTTGTTCTGTCATCTGCTACCACTGAGAACAGTCTAGATCCATCCTCTTTAGAACCCCCTTTCAGGTAGTTGAAAGCAGCTACCAAATCTCCCCTCAGTCTTCTCTTCTGTAGACTAAACAATCCCAGTTCTCTCAGCCTCTCCTCATAAGTCATGTGCTCCAGGCCCCTAATCATTTTTGTTGCCCTTCTCTGGACTCTTTCCAATTTTTCTACATCCTTCTTGTAGTGTGGGCTCCAAAACTGGACACAGATGAGGCCTTACCAATGTTGACCAATGTTCACCAATGTCCTCACAGCTCCCATTCCAGAAACCAGCCAACGCGAGCTGCAGGGGCTGTGTTTGCAGACACAGGCAGCGCACGGAGACCCACTGCACCCCTTCCTCACAAGGGGCACATGCAGAGATGTGCCACGGTGCCAGCAGCTTCCAGGAGCAGCATGGGGCCATGGCATGCAGGCAGCCTGCCTGAGTCCCGCTGCACCGCCGGCCGGGAGCCACCTGTGTAAGCGTCTCCTGGCCAGAGCCTGCACCTTACACCCCCTCCTACACCCCAACCCCTGGCCCAGGTCAGAACCCCCTCCTGCACCCAAACATCCTCCCAGAACCTGCACCCCAATCCTCTGCACCATCCCGGAGCTCCCTCCTACACCGACCTCCCTCCCAGAGCCCACACCTCCCAGAATCCACACCTCCTCCATTAATATAGTAGAAATGTGGGGCCCATGACAACTTACCAAAATTCATGGAATGGCCCTGTAGTGGGACAGTGGCCCCACTCCTGAAAAACAGCCCTGGAGAGGGCTGCAGCTGGGAAAAGGCTGATAGGGGAAGCAGCCACAGCTGGGGCCATGCCCCAATCAGGTTACAGCTGGCCCTATAAAAGGCCATCAGCCAGGATCTAGGAGGAGTCAGTCTGTCTGTCTGTCTGTCAAAGGCCTGAAAGTTATTACTGAAGCAGTGCTTGGGAATAGGGCCAGGGGAGCTGGGGAGCTCCAACCTGGCAACTCCCCAGGCTGCACGCCTTGTGCAGGGCCTAAACTGGTACTCGGGTTGCAAAGGTGCAGCCCGGGGTTAGGCAGAGGCAGCTGGTCCAAAACCCCTTGCCGGTGAGTGGTTTACAGACTACAGTCGGCCCCAGTGAGCAGGGGCTAGATGACGACTGGCAGTAGCCACTGAAGCAATGTGGGGGATAGAGGGTTGAGGGTTCCCCTGGGAGTGGAGACCCAGGTCTGTGGGTTACTGCAGTGGGCAGAACCCAGAGTGTGAGGGTACTGCCAGGGGGCAGCACCCTAAGGTAAAAGGGCACCAGGGTCTAGGAGGGACACGGGGGGCCACCAGCAGGTGAGACACCAGACAGAAAGAGGAGCTCTAGAGCTGAAAAAGAGCTCATTCCGAAACTGCCAGCAGGAGGAGCTCCACCAGTGAGGCATTGCCTTATTACAGGCCCCAATGTGAAAATTATTGCCCACCCCTGATCTCATGGTTCCTTTTCAATAATACAACCCAAAACCAGCTCAGTGACCTGGGACACACGACCCCTCTGCTCCTCTAAGAGGTAATACTACCATTCTCGCAAGCACCGAGTCTGAATGTAGCAAAAACTTTTAATAAAAGGAGGAGCCTAATTCAGCATTAATTTGGGAAAACACCACAAACGGGGTTCATAAACATAAGCCATGAGCAAAAGACCCACCCCCAGGTAAGTTGGGCAGTGTCTTTTTCCCCTCAGTTTCTTAAGTCCAGCAACCCAAAAGTCCCTTTAATGTGCCTGCCCCATCTCCACACCCCACTCACAGTTGCTGTCCTTGGTCAGTGCAGAACCAGAGTTCAGAGGTTCATCTGTAGAGTTCACCTCTCATCCTGAATAGGAGGAGGACTAAGGAGGCACCTTACACGCTCTGCTGCTCGGGCACTTGCTTGCTGCCCTGCCAACCGATTGCCGCACCTCTCTGTGGGGCTCTGCTCTGGTCCTCTCTGCCAGCCGCCCTGCTGGCCATTCTTTCCATCAGCCACGCTGCTGGCCATTCTCTCTGTCAGCCACCCTGCTGGCCATGCCTCTCCACCAGCTTCCCTGTGGGCTACTCACCAAACCTATGCGCCAGCCGCCCTGCTGCCTCTGTCAGCCGCCCTGCTGGCTGTGCCTGTCCATCAGCTGCCCTGCTAGCCACTCTTTTCTCTCCTAGCTGCCTGCTGGCCACACCTATCCCTCAATAGTCCGACCAACTGTTCACTACGTCTCTCCACCAGCCACCGAGACGTCCTCAGGGCCCACCACTTAACACATCTCTCAGTGATGTCAGCTGTTAGTAAGGGAGCCTCATGGTTGGTGCACAATGGGCATTCTCTTGTAACAGAGACACTGTCCCAAAATAGGTTTAATACTTAGCCTTAAGTATCAGTGATTTCAGCTCTGCAGCATGTAACAAGACTCCCAATAGAGTCAAAATTAGCTCTTTTATTATACCATGGAAAGCCAAATGCCCCCTAGGACTCTTAAACAGAGACTACACCACTTGTGCCTGTCCCACCCTCTCTCTACTCATGGGACTTTGGAGCCCATGTGCCTACCCTTCCTTGTGAGTGCCATTCAGTTGAGCATGAGTCCCTCCATCAGACTATGCCAGGTACAGTACTGCTGCCCTCAGTTCACGCAACAAAGATAACAACCTTTTTATTACTCCTGTCCCAATAACAAGGAGACTGGGGATCCAATACCAGCCACAGTGATAATTTGGGCAAGCAATCCCATCATTGTGAGCACCTAGACAGGGTGGGTGTGCCCATGCAAACGAGATCAGCTCCAGAAGTCCTTGTCCATTGCTCACCACTATATGTCAGACTCTGCTTACACCAATATATCTCTTTTGAGATGGGGCAACCTCATCTGCACATGGTATTGAAGATGTTGGCATATCATGGATTTATATAGGAGCAGTATGATATTTTCTGTCTTATTGTCTATCCCTTTCTTAATTATTCCAAACATTCTGTTCACTTTTTTAACTGCTGCTGCACATTGAGTGGATGTTTTCAGAGAACTAGCCAAAGTGACTCCAAATCTCTTTCTTGAGTGATAACAGGTAATTTAGACCCCATTGATTTATAAAAAGCATCTTTCCCTGACTGGGAAACCTTGAATTGTTTCTTTCTAGGTTCCACAGCAATCCAGCCTGCAAGGAATTGTCACGTTTCCCATGGCTCCTCTTGCAGCAGTGCAAATACTGCAGGATCAGACACCCTGTTCTTACAACACTCATCACAATAGTGCAGAGCTGTGTGGGATCCATGCTTTTGTCACATATAGCAGGCAGCAAGGAGGGATGTATGGATTTGTGGGGATTTTGAAAAGAGGTGTGAAATATTATGGCATGCAGATGAAATTATGATATGGAGAACACTGCATTATGGTAAGTTGAACACATGCTCTCAGTCACCCCTGACTTGTTTTGGCCCCATAAGGCATTGCAAAAACTTCCCAAAACACTCTGCACTGGATGGAGGTGAGTTGCACAATAGGATAGCTGCACTCTGCATCTATACAAGCACTGCCGGTGAAGATACACACCACCAACACAAGGAGCTCAGTATGGACACACACACAAGTGATATAATAACTGCAATGGCTTTATTCTAATGTAACTTAGGTCACCACAATGTTATAGCACAGACATGGCCTAAATCTTTCCCAGCTATAAATCACATTTCACTGTGGGTGAAAATGGAGGGCTACTAATGAGCTCCTGGCATTGTAGAACTGTGCTGCTGCCTTTCACATTGAACTCTTAAGGTCAAAATCAGTCAATGCTATTCCTATCCAGAAAACAATATTTAATGTAGTACCTTATTTAACAAACTTACAAGATATGTTCTGGGAGTACACACAAGATGGTGTATTTTAGTTCTATAAAGAAAGGTAGGTTTTGACATCATTAACTAATCTGATCCATAATGAACATTAATTATTATGGTCATTAGTCTAAATGGCTTTTGTCATCTGCAAAGACATAATTGGTATGGAAAATTTGTTTCATAGTTATGAAACAATCAATCAACAAAGGCTGACTGTACATGATGTGTATTTTTTCTTCTCTGTTCTCCCAAACAATGAACACCTGAAAACCAAGAGGGGGCTAGAATGTAGGCTGATTCTGTACTTCAGTGGGAGAAGATGAATACAGTAGAAATATTAAAAGGTTCTAAATTCTGGCTGCTTGCCAATCTGGTAATTAGTGGTAGGAGAACAGATATTATAAAGCTTACAAGGAAAATAATAAGAAAAAGCCTTGCTGTTATACTCCCTGCAAGTACTTTGATTCCTAAGAGAAAATATCAGACACTGCTCTAAATAGCTATTTTGTTTTTTCCAATCTCCAACAGTCTCTTAGAAGCAGGACATTAACACTGTTAGTTCACATGAGTCCTTCTGCTGCCAGGATGGCTGCCACTCGTACAGAAAAAAAATAAAAAATTTTAAGATGGAAATTTTCCACACCTGGAAACAGACAAAAGCTCAAATAAATCATCTGAAAACCTATGATCAATCAGTTTTTCAGTAAAATCTCACAAGGGCATATATGAAGTATGTCATATGAAATACCCCTTCCATATTTCCAATATTGGGAGTAGCAGAGGGAAACTTTATAAAACTAGCTGGAATGAAATTAAAGGATATTGAATAATTTTCAGATTACTCAGGTATCCATTAAATGAGAGGGTTCAAAGTCAAATCACTTTAGGACTTAACACACAAACTTCCACTGATCCATCTAAGGTGTGTTTTTAAACCAATTTAGGGAAACCAGTACCAGTTTGAAGGTAGACACGTCTAAATCAATTTAAGTGTAGTTTATTTCAATTCCATTTACTCTGATAAGAAAAATGGATTGAGCTAAACTGATATAAGACAATCTTGAACTAATTTACACATACCTACAAAGGGTTTTGCACTGGTATAACTATGTGGGTTAAAACTATTTTAGTTAAATTGGTCAATTTTTGTGTATAGGGAGGTGTTAGACTTGAGACAGAGGCCATTGTAATGGCTGCTGGGTGGGATAAGGAGGACATCGCTTGCCTTAATTCACTTTCTTCCACAATCTGATCTTTTAACCTCTTGAATGCTGTCAGTTGATCTAGAAGATTCATAACCATAAATCTGTTGGCCCTGGAAATCTAGACAGAGAAAGTTAACAGGAGATCAGATTTCCTTAATGAAGAAATCAAGAACATCTGAGATCATACCAATGAGTAGGGCCCTACCAAATTCACAGCCACAAAAAATGCATCACAGACCATTAAATCTGGTCTCCCACAGTGAACACAGATAGAGGGGGATAGAGGGATAGAGAATAAGACGGAGAATATCTTATTGCCCTTATACAAATCCATGGTGCGCCCACATCTTGAATACTGTGTACAAATGTGGTCTCCTCATCTCAAAAAGGATATACTGGCATTAGAAAAGGTTCAGAGAAGGACAACTAAAATGATTAGGGGTTTGGAACGGGTCCCATATGAGGAGAGATTAAAGAGGCTAGGACTTTTTAGCCTGGAAAAGAGGAGACTAAGGGGGGATATGATAGAGGTATATAAAATTATAAGTGGTGTGGAGAAAGTGAATAAGGAAAAGTTATTTACTTGTTCCCATAATAGAAGAACTAGGGGCCACCCAATGAAATTTGTGGGCAGAAGGTTTAAAACAAATAAAAGGAAGTTCTTCTTCACACAGCGCACAGTCAACCTGTGGAACTCCTTGCCTGAGGAGGCTGTGAAGGCTAGGACTATAACAGGGTTTAAAAGAGAACTGGATAAACTCATGGAGGTTAAGTCCATTAATTGCTATTAGCCAGGATAGATAAGGAGTGGTGTCCCTAGCCCCTGTTTGTCAGAGAGGGGTGATGGATGGCAGGAGAGAGATCACTTGATCATTACCTATTAGGTTCACTCACTTCAAGGCACCTGGCATTGGCCACTGTCGGTAGACAGGATACTGAGCTACATGGACCTTTGGTCTGACCCAATATGGCCTTTCTTATGTTCTTATGAAATCTAGACTTGTGTGCTTTTACCCCATACTATACAGATTTCACCAGAGAGACCAGCATTTCTCAAACTGGGGGTCCTGACCCAGAAGAGAGTTGGAGGGAGGCTGCAAGGTTATTTTAGAGGGGCCGCAGCATTTCCATCCCTATGTCTATGCTGCCTTCAGAGCGGGATGATTGCAGAGCAGCAGCTTGTGGCCAGATGCCCAGTTCTGAAGCAGCACCCCACCAACAGCAGCACATAAGTAAGGGTGCTGATACCATACCATGTCATCCTTACTTCTTCTCTGCTGCTGGTAGCAGCTCTGGGCTCCCAGCCAGCAGCCGCTGCTGTCTAGCTGCCCAGTTCCAAAGGCAGCACTGCCATCAGCAGCAGCCCAGAAGTAAAGATAGCAGTACTGCAACCCCCTTTACAATAACCTTGCGACCCCCCTTAGAACTCCCTTTTGGGTCAGGACCCTGACAATTACAACACCTTGACATTTCAGCTCTAAATTGCTGAAATAATTAAATTTACGATTTTTAAAATCCTATGACTGTGAAACTGACCATAAATGGACCATGAATTTGGTAGGGGCCTACCAATGGACTAGCACGTTCTGGGTTCTATATTCAGATTCAGGAAGATCATCTGATATAAATACAGAACTTTCTGTAAGAACATATGCTGTAGTTCTTTATAGATTTTGTACAGAACTGAACAATCAGCGCTTATGGAATTCATTGAATCCACTGGATAATTAGTAAGCAGTTAAACAACCATAATTAATCAGATGGCCAAAAACAGAGAGAACCCATCTGAGAAGTTTATTTTTGTGTAATTGGGTGATATAAAATATTTCTACATTGTTTATAACCGCAACAATATTTAGAACTTAAATAACATGCTTAGAGGATTATAAAGTACACTACAAGGAGGCTATGGGGGTGAGTATTATCTCCTTTTTACTGATGAGAAACAAATATAGAGGGAAAATAACTTGCCCAGATCACACATTGTAGCATGTGTGACCAACTCAAGAGAGTTGGAACCAGAACCCAGAGACTTCCAGTCTCATCCATTTCCTCCACAATACTAATATCTTTAAATGGTATTGAATGTGCATTATGGCATATCTAATGCTGAAAGTGTTTAGATATTAACAGTAAAAAATTTTCTGTCAAAATTATTTTGCAGTGGACAATTGGGTTTTGGATTAAACACATTTTTTCACAAAAAGTGGCTGCTTTGACAAACTATGTCATGCTTTTGCCTGAAAAAGTTAGTTTTCAGATTATCAGTAAAAAGCAGAAATTTTCCACACCAAAAAAAAATATATATATATTTGCCCAGTTCTAGGGTACAGCCAGTAATTCCATCCAGTATGTGAGTGCAATCTGGGAAACAGACTAACAAGATGAAAACAGAAATTCAGAATCATATGTGAGGTAATGGCAAGAATGGGTTTTGGGGCTGCTTCATTAGTTAGGGTGTCAATATGTTTCTTTAGCAGTTCAATCTTCATTTACATACTTTGTAGACTCGGGCATGATATATGGCTTAGTTAAGGACTAGCAACACTGACGAGATTGATAAGAGACCAAGAAAAACTGTACCATGGTCTAAAAGAGTTGAATGCAGTTGACTGACAAAACGAGTTGCCGTTGCATAATTCTGGTTTCCAATGCATTCAGGATCATTTTAGGGTCGAGCCACACTGAGAAAACATTCATTTGTATCGTTCTTGCCCTCCAAGATTGCACTTTTCTCATATGCATTCCTTCTGAGACACCAGTGTGAATTCCATGCCATATGCAGCTTTTATGGAGTCATACACATGCCTCTGATTTTATGCCTCCAATAAAGCATATGAATGTATAGATACGTAAACATGGAGTAGAGTATAACAATTTCAAAGCTGCACAAACTAAGAATAAAAATGTAAAGGAGGAAGAGAAATGATTCCAGTAGCTTTTATGAATAGGTCCTTTGCAGTGCAGTTACTCACAGCTAATAGTATCAGAGTACCCAAAGAGAACTGGTCCTTCCTCGGTAGTTTATTTACACTCGTGGATGTGTGGGGCTTGAGCTAAAGGGATGTTTAACTGAAGTCTAGATATTTGGGCTCAGGCTGGAGCCCAGGCTCTAAGACCCCATGCGGTGGGAGGGTCTCAGGACTCAGGCTGCAGCCTGAGACCAAACATCTACAGTGCAATTAAAGAGCCCCTTACCCTGAGCCCCACAAGCCCAAATCAGCTGGTACAAGTCAGCTGCGGGAGTCTCATTGCAATGTGGACATGCCCATTGAGCCGAGCTGAAACTAGAAAAAAACACATTTTGTTTGTAAATGGAGCAGATTTGATATGGAAATCATTGAGAGAGAAACACAGAACCTCCCAATGCTATTTCTACAGAGTGAAATGTGGCATCAAGCAGATTTAATGCTGCAGATAGGTATTGCTGCAGCATGCCAATTTCAGAGTGGAACCACACTTTAAATATCCTGTAGACTTGTAGTTAAGTGATGTAGTATGTTAAACTTTCCAGGATTACATATTTCAATTGATTCTTTGTTCTCCTCTTTCAGAACGGGCTAGTGAAGCTAAAGGGAAGGATGTTCAATCAAAATGCAACATATGGAAAATCCAGCATTTCTGTAAATTCCAGGAATAGGCTAACACATCTACTTGAGTGAGCCTTGTATTAAAAGTTATTTATTCTTCTATTCCACCTAAGGATCTCAAAGCACTTTACAAACTTTAACCAAGCCTCGCATCACTTTGATGAGACAGGCATTATCCACAATTTATAGATCAAGAAACCGAGAAAGGGAAAAGTGATTTACCCAAACTTGCAAATCAAATTAGTGTGAGAGTTGGGACTAGACTTTAGGGCTATGTCTATCCTGCAATTAAACCCTCCCCCAATTTCCCTTCTACCCCCGTTTATTTTTGTTGTACAGGAGGGAATGTGGTCTTGTGATTTCAAGGACTGGACACTGAATCAAGAGACATAAGGTACGTGTACACTGCAATTGAAAACCCACGGCTGGCCCATGCCAGCTGACTCAGACTCCTGGGGCTCAAGCTAATGGGATGTTTAATTGCAGTGTAAACTACTGGGCTCCATCTGCACCTGGATTCTGGGACTCTCCCACTTCACAGGGTTCTAGAGTATGGGGGCATTACCATAACTCAATCCAACTACATTTTCGAGAATTTTACGTCATGGTTTTTCTCAAAATAGATTCTGCAAAGGAAACAAAAAAGCTTCTTTTGTTGTTTAACTATTACAAAGGTTCCCAGGTCCAAACATATATTAAAAAATGCATCTTGAATCTAAAGGGACTTTTAAAGGGACAGCATAAAAGTCAGGAAGCCAAAAATGTTCTCTCACTGAAAAGTCACAATAATCGGCTCCCAGTATCCGGCTAATAATGTTGCTTTAAATATAAATAAATTATTCCTAAAGTGAGGACTGGAGTGTGGATACTATTTGACAAAGTAATCTGTATATCGGGCTATGACCATACAACAACAAATTAGAGTACAGGTCTTATCTGTGATCATACATGCACATGTGCTATGCACAGTTTCCCCCCATTATATCTGTGTACCCTGCTCTTCTATGAAAGGTAAAGAGGCACTTATAAGAACCCGTCCCTGAGTGCCTCAAAGAGCAAGGTTCTTGTAAATGTCAAGAACGGTTCAGAAGAAGGGAGTAGGTAACCACAGTGGAAGAAGCTATTCTGTCCAGATGCTGTGTTGCCTAAACCACATGCAGTAGGTCACATTTTTGGCACAGCAGTCTCCCTTTAGCAATCAATCTCTTCTGAGTATGGAAAATATGTGAAGGGGAGTTGCAGGAGGTCAGCCCCTCCCAGGATCTGACCCAAGGCACTGTCCCAGTGTAAGTAAAAATGATGCTCCTGTTGAGAGAGAGACACATTCAAAACGAATCCCAGCATTTGGAAAGAAAACAACAAAGTAGGAAACAAATGTAAAACACCTTTAAGGTACTTACTGTAGTCAGGGCTCTTAATATTAAAAAGACACCCTTTCCAGACAGAACTGTGCTTATTATTCCAGCTCTACCACTGCTACCTAATTCTATGATCTCCTCTTTTCATTTACCAGCACAATCCTCCACCCACCACCACTTCTCCCGCATCCCATAATACAGCAATTATTGTAAGTTAGGCAGTAAATAATGAACGCCTAGGCCTGTCATCTAAAACCTCTTATGTTAAAAGTTATTTCCAGTCATAAAATCATAGAGATTAGAGGCATAAAAGACTTATTAGGTCATCTAATCCAAAAACCTATGCCAATGTGGGATTGTTCTCTATAGTACACTTTCCAGTGCTTTGTCCGGTCTAATTTTAAATGTCTCCAGGGATCTCTAAATAGCCCCAAAATGGGGGTTTCTAAACTTCACTAAGAAGGCTATTCCACAAGCTAATAATCACGCTTGACTAATGAGTCATGCTGATTCAAAGCTTTATTCATATTAAAAGTATATGACTGTTGGCTTGTGCCTTTAATGCCTGATTCGCATTGTGTATGGTGTACGTCTACTAAGATCTTAAAATGTGGAGGAGTATGAAGACAAAGAGGACAACATGGTCCACTGGAGTTTTGTAGAATTAACAAGGTTACTTAATTCTGACAGGCTGTTGGCCCTTGTGACGACTGCACTGCTTCTAGATACCACAAATTGTGCGTGTGTCTTATCATGCAAGCGCCAGTAATGCAGATCTGCAGGTTTACAGATGAAAAGGATGTTCCCTGTTCAATAAAAGGAATGAATAATGTTCTAGAAGAATCTGTGCCATGTACATGTTATGAAGGGCCAGAAGACCTGAAGGTGGACTGGACAACAGTGATGGAATAGATAAGGAGTCATTTTATAGCTGTGGACAGGAAATCTTATGAGAAAAACAGCAACCGCTTTCCTGAAAGATTTCCAGAGCTTCCTGCTTTCAGTCAGACCAGAAATAATGTGAGAACAGCCTTGGATTGGTACCTAAATTGTGAACTGTGTCAGGCAACCTCTCCTTTTCTAATGCATCTGCTTCGTTTAATCTCTTCTCCACCAAAGACAGGATTCACTGACATGTGACCCTAAAGTGAGACAATGGAAAATAATATTTAAAAGAAAATTAAACAAATCAGTTTGAACCTCTGAAAAGGAACAGTTTTAATTTGGGGTGGAGTTTCCTGCCCTGTTGGAGTGAATTCAGGTTAAGCTTTAGAACTGTAAACAGGATCTGAATGAATTCTTCCCTGGTAGCTGGTGATGAGCTGGGGAGGGGGAAAAGGCTTTAGAACCAGCCTGTATGTACATGAATACACCCACTCTGCCTAGGTATGAGCAGATAGAGCTGTGTGATCAACTTTGTCTGGTGTTGGGTTACAAATCATTATAGTACTGAATGCAGGGCACAGCAGTAATGAAATGTTGTTATCCTTATTGTATGAATAAAGGGCAGAAGAGCTGTACTTAGCCTGTCCTAATTGAGGGGGGTCACCCTCAACTGAACTCGCTAAGTAGGGGACTTGGACTGATGCCAGACCCCAGTGAAGAGTGAGAGGGCCTGGGGACAGATATTCCTGCCTGGAGGTGTGGGCTTTGAACTAAGAGTCCAATACATTGTTTAACCTGTCCCTCCCCAGTGTTCAAAGGTAGAAGTAATTAAGGCTCCATTCGGAGTATTTTTATTTTGTTAAGTGATCACTAGAGCTGAAATAATCTGTTGTGGGGCAGCATTTCTGCGCAGCCTGCTTCAGCAGTGACATTTACCATCTAAGGCCTTGTCTACACTGGCAAGTTTCTTAATAAAAGAATTGTATTTGTTTGAAAGCAATCTTTATTCTATTAAGTGAAAGCAAAAAGAGTACTGGAAAGCAACATACAATTATGTTAAGGCCCCTTCTTGCATCATGTGCACCAACCACCTCCTAGCATTACAAGAACTGCAGTCCCAAGCATAGCAACAAATATTAGTGGCTTTCAGCTTCAAATTTCTGCCTGAAGGCATCCTTGATCCTTATGGCCCCGCGTTGTGCCCCTGTAATAGCCCTGGTCTCTGGCTGTTCAAACTCAGCCTCCAGGTGCTGAATGTCTGCAGTCCAGCCCTGAGTGAAGCTTTCACCCTTCCTTTCACAATTATTATGGAGCATACAGCATGCAGATATAAGCACAGGAATATTGTTATCGTACATGTCCAGTTTCCCATACAGGCATCACCAGTGGGCTTTTAAACATCCAAATTCACACTCAACAATGATTCTGCACTTGCTCAGCCTGTTGTTGAACCACTCCTTGCTGCTGTCAAGTTGCCTCATATATGGCTTCATAAGCCAAAGCATTAAGGAGTGGGCAGGGTCTCCCAGGATCCCACTGAGCATTTCAACTTTCCCTATGGTGATCTTCTGTTCCGGGAAGAAAGTCTGTGCTTCCAGCTTCTTGAACAGGCCAGTGTTCCAAAAGGCGTGTGTGCCATGCACCTTTCCTGACCAGCCTGCATTAATGTCTGTGAAACGCCCATGGTGACCTACAAGCACCTGGAGAACCACGCCATGGAGAAATATCCCTTGCGATTAATGTACTCGGTGGCTAGGTGGTCTGGTGCCAGAATTGGAACATGTTTTCCAGCTATCGCCCCTCCATAGTTAGGGAAGCCCATTTGTGCAAAGCCATCCACCATGTCATGCACATTGCCCAGAGTCACGGTCTTTCAGAGCAGGATGCAATTAACGGCCCTGCACACTTCCATCAACCTGACTCCAACGGTTGAATTTCCGACTCTGAACCGGTTAGTGACCGATCAGTAGCAGTCTGGAGTAGCCAGCTTCCAGAGTGCAATTGCCACGTGCTTCTCCAGGGGCAGTGCAGCTCTCATCCTTGTGTCTCTGCACCACAGGACTGGGGCGAGCTCATCACACAGTCCCACAAATCTGGCTTTCCTCATGCAAAAGTTCTCCAGCCTCCGCTCATCATCCCTGACATGTATTACAATGTGATCCCACCACTCAGTGCTTCTTTCCTGAGCCCAAAAGCAGTGCTCTACTGTGGTCAGCACCTCCGTGAATGCAACAAGCAATCTCATGTCATAGCTACTACGTGTGGTGAGATCAATGTTGAACTCCTCTTGCCTTTGTAGTTTAAGGCATAATTCCACTGCCACTCGTGACATGTTGGTTAGAGCGAGCACCATACTGATCAGTGGTTCAGGATCCATTCCTGCAGCGCAAAAGGAGCAGTGTGCACAGTACACAACCTGTTGAAAGATGACATCAAATGCAGAGGGAAGCACGGGGATTGCTGGGAGGCAAAGCAATGCTTCACCGGGCATTGGGGTGGATCCAGGATGCCCCGAGACGCCCTCTCCCTTCCCACAAGTCTTAGCAGCAGAAGAGAAAGAGGTGCTCTGTGGGATAGCTGCCCAGAGTGCACTGCTCTGAAGTGCCACAAGTGTGAACATGCTATTGTGTGGGCATCTGTTAGTGTGAACACACAACAGCGGTTTTTTTCTTTTGCACTCCCTGAGCGGCGCTGTAACTGCCGGCACTGTAACTTTGCCAGTGTAGACGTGCCCTAAGAGCTGAAAATCACTGAGAACTGGGTACAACCTCAAAAGACCAACCCGCAGAGGTCATAGCAGAGAGGCAGGTGACAACAGAACGTGATCATGTGCATCGGTGACAGCTGGCAGGATGGCTGACTGAGTGGGGCAGCCAGCAGGGCAGATCAGGGCGGAGCAGCCAACAAAACAGCTAGCAGAATGAAGTAGCGGTTGGCTGGCTGGCAGGGCGGCTGATGCCAGAGCAAGCACCTAGACAGCAGAGGGAACAAAGTGCCTCCCCCCCTCCCTCCGGGCAGGAGTTGAATTCACGCAGATGTACCTCTGAACTCTGACTCTTCACTGACCAAGGACAACCACTGTGAGTGGGGAGGGGGGTGTGGTGGAGGGAGAGGCACATTAAAGGAACTTTTGGTTGTAGGACTCAAGGACCTGAGGCAAAAGACACAGCCCAGCGTACTCTGGGGTGGGTGTTTTGCTCATGGCATTATGTTTATTAAGCCTCCTTGCGGCGTTTTCCCAAATTAATGTCAGGTTACTTCCCTCCTTTTATTAAAAGTTTCTTTCCACGCTAAGATTCTGCTTACAACAGGGGAAGAATTGCCTCTTAGAGGCACCCAGAGAGTAATGTGTAATTTTCCCAGGTTACTGGGTGGGGGCTTGAGCCAGTTCTGTGTTGCATTGTCAAAAAGGAACCCCTATATATTGAACCCGTCCCTGGTCACTGCTGACTCCACCTGGCACAAGGCTTATAGAACTAAAGGGAAACAAAAAAAAATCTGTTACGCCTCTACCCTAATTAACTCTTACCCTATATTGCCTCTTGCACTATATTCTTATTCATGTAAGTGTTGAATGGTAATTTAAATCTGCATGGCATTAACCATATAGCACTATCACATCTGCATGGATGTAACAGATCCCAAGAGCAAACACAAAATGGGTACTCAACAGTATTCAGTTGAAAATCGGGGAGAAAACACTTAACTGAACAGAAAGAGGTAGCAGCTGTTCCCTAGAAATCCAGTGCAAATGCTAGACCAGATGCCAGATTATTTTAACAGTGACCTGAAAGTTTGTTAAGTGAATTACTCAGCTGTTCCTCACCGCCAAGCAATCTCCCTAGACATTCACTCACTTGTACATACACTCTACATTCCCACCAACCCTTTCCATCCACACGCACACACACCTATTCATGCTCACCAATATCATTCTCAGCAAAGTTACATTACAGACGTAAAACGTTAAATATTCAGTGGGAAAAAAAACCCCTGTGTGTGATTGGAGGTCACACATCAGCATGCAGGAGACATTTGTGAAGGATGAGTGAGCTTTCATCGACTCCTCCAATCCTCTCTCTGCTGTCCCTTGGCCCCTCGGATCATCTGTGTGCCAAACCAAACAATCAGACACATATAAAACAACCCAGGAGTCCTTAAAAATGTTACTCTGTTAAATTAAATACTGTGAAATTGCTTATGTGCATGCAAAGAAAATGTCAGGTTAGTCAGAAGGGGCACATTTCTGCATAAACTATTACTGTATGTAAGGAACTGTGCATAATATGATTAGGGAAAACTTTTCCTAGCCCGCAAAGAGACATACCTACAGGATCTGCTTAGAAGGAAAATGTTCTGCTCCCTTTTCTTCTCCAGCAATATCCATGTCATTTTTTCAATACCACAGTTAATGCTCTGTTTCTCCTAAATATTTATGGTTGCTCCACCATATATATTAAACCAAGCAATTGAAACGTGCAGTGAGACACTTCAGTTACACTGCTGTCTTGGCTTCATTTTATCCAACCTACCTGGCCTATACAACTATTAAAATGGTTCCAGAGACTGCTTGTGGCATGGACACTGTGTCAGAAAGGGCCTAAAAGACCTGAACAATAACCCAATAACCCAGACAGGAGCCTCAGAGAAGTGAAGTGGCAAGAAAAGAGATTGAGACCACTTAGGCTAAAACAAAACCAAAAAAAGGATAACTTTACCTGCCATGGAAAAATAGACTGATGGGAAAAAGAAGTGAACAGAGAGTATAAGAAAGTTCTAAAGCCAAATTCCACTGGTGTTACAGAAGAATCTAGCCCCTACTATTATAGAATAACCTATGGCCAGATTTCAAAAGAACTCTGCTTTCATTAAGGTACTTCAGTGGCAGCTGCTGGATGCAGAACGCTTTTGAAATTCTGGCCCAAATTATGGAAGCTGAATGTTGTTGAACAACTGGCCCTGAGGTATCATTGTGTTGGGAGAAGACGGCCATCAAAATACAGGCAGCAGCGGCTAGGAGATACCATGGCCTAAGCAAGTTTCAGAAACTATATTCAGGCTCTCAAGAATAGGCTGGAGGAGGAGACAGAGAGAGGCACCCAACCTGGAAAACTACCTCCAACCTATAGAATCATAGAATATCAGGGTTGGAAGGAATCTCAGAAAGTCATCTAGTCCAACTCCCTGATCAAAGCAAAACCAATCCCCAACTAAATCATCCCAGCCTGGGCTTTGTGAAGCATGACCTTACAAACCTCTAAGGAAGGAGATTCTACCACCTCCCTAGATAACCTATTCCAGTGCTTCACCATCCTCCTAGTGAAAAAGTTTTTCCTAATATCCAACCTGAACCTCCCGCACTGCAACTTGAGACCATTACTCCTTGTTCTGTCATCTGGTACCACTGAGAACAGTCTAGATCCGTCCTCTTTGCAACCCCCTTTCGGGTAGTTGAAAGCAGCTATCAAACCCCCCTTCATTCTTCTCGTCTGCAGACTAAACAATCCCAGTTCCTTCAGCCTCTCCTCATAAGTCATGTGCTCCAGCCACCTAATTATTTTTGTGGCCCTCCATTGGACTCTTTCCAATTTTTCCACATCCTTCTTGTAACGTGGGGCCAAAAACTGGACACAATACTCCAGATGAGGCCTAAGCAATGCTGAATAGAGGGGAATGATCATGTCCCTCGATCTGCTGGAAATGCCCCTACTTATACAGCCCAAAATGCTGTTCCTGGAAATGACTGTTCCTGATCACTTTCCTCTCTTCTAAGTGCTTCAGAATTGATTCCTTGAGGACCTGCTCCATGATTTTTCCAGGGACTGAGGTGAGGCTGACTGGCCTGTAGTTCCCCAGATCTTCCTTCTTCCCTTTTTTAAAGATGGGCACTACATTAGCCTTTTTCCAGTCATCCGGGACCTCCCCCGATAGTCATGAGTTTTCAAAGATAATGGCCAACAGCTCAGCAATCACATCTGCCAACTCCTTTAGTACCCTCAGATGCAGCGCATCCAGTCCCATGGACCTGTGCTTGTCCAGCTTTTATAAATAGTCCTGAACCACATTTTTCTCCACAAAAGGCTGGTCACCTCCTCCCCATACTGTGCTGCGCAGTGCAGCAGTCTGGGAACTGACCTTATCTGTGAAGACAGAGGCAAAAAAAGCATTGAGTACATTAGCTTTCTCCACATCCTCTGTCACTAGGTTGCCTCCCTCATTCAGCAAGGGGCCCACACTTTCCTTGACTTTCTTCTTGTTGCTAGCATACCTAAAGAAACCATTCTTGTTACTCTTAACATCTCCTGCTAGCTGCAACTCCAAGGGTGATTTGACCTTCCTAATTTAATTCCTGCATGCCTGAGCAATATTTTTATACTCCTCTCTGGTGATTTGTCCTATCTTCCATTTCTTATAAGCTTCTTTTTTGTGTTTAAGATAAGCAAGGATTTCACTGTTAAGCCAAGCTGATCGCCTGCAATATTTACTATTCTTTCTACACATCGGGATGGTTTGTTCCTGCAATCTCAGTAAGGATTCTTTAAAATACAGCCAGTTCTCCTGAACTCCTTTCCCCTTCATGTTATTCTCCCAGGGGATCCTTTCCATCAGTTCCCTGAGGGAGTCAAAGTCTGCTTTTCTGAAGTCCAACGTCTGTATTCTGCTGCTCTCCTTTTTTCCTTGTGTCAGGATCCTGAACTCGACCATCTCATGGTCATTGCCTCTCAGGTTCCCACCTACTTTTGCTTCCCCTATTATTTTTTCCCATTTGTGAGCAGCAGGTCAAGAAGAGCCCTGCCCCTAGTTGGTTCCTCCAGCACTTGCACCAAGAAGTTGTCCCCTACACTTACCAAAAACTTCCTGGATTGTCTGTGCACCACTGTATTGCTCTCCCAGCAAATATCGGGGTGACTGAAGTCCCCCATGAGAACCAGAGCCTGTGATCTAGTAACTTCTGTTAGTTACCAGAAGAAAGCCTCGTCCATCTCATCCCCTGGTCTGGTGGTCTGTAGCAGACTCCCACCACGAAACCCCCCTTGTTGCTCACGCTTCTAACTTAATCCAGAGACACTCAGGTTTTTATGCAGTTTCATACTGGAGCTTTGAGCAGTGATACTGTTCTCTTACATACAGTGCAACTCCCCTACCTTCTCTGCCCTGCCTGTCCTTTCTGAACAGTTTATATCCATCCATGACAGTACTCCAGTCATGTGAGTTATCCCACCACATCTCTATTATTCCAATTACATCATAATTCCTTGACTGTGCCAGGACTTTCAGTTGTCCCTGCTTGTTTCCCAAGCTTCTTGCATTTGTGTATGGGCACTTAAGATAACTCACTAATAGTCCTGCTTTCTCAGCATGGGGCAGAAGCCCTCCTCTCTTGTGCTCTCCTGCTCATGATTCCTCCTAGTATCCCACTTTCCCACTTACCTTGAGGCTTTGGTCTCCTTCCCCCAGTGCACCTTGTTTAAAGCCCTCCTCACTAGCTTAGCCAGCCTGCTTGCAAAGATGCTCTTTCCTCTCTTCATTAGGTGGATCCTGTCTCTGCCTAGCACTCCTCCTTCTTCGAACACCATCTCATGATCAAAGAATCCAAAGCCTTCTTTCTGACATCACCTGAGTAGCCATTCATTGACTTCCATGATACGATGGTCTCTACCCAGGCCTTTTCCTTCCACAGGGAGGATGGATGAGAATACCACTTGCACCTCAAGCTCCTTTATCCTTCTTCCCAGAACCATGTAGTCTGCAGTGACACACTCAAGGTCATTCTTGGCAGTATCATTGGTATCCACATGGAGAAGCAGGAAGGGGTAGCAATCTGAGGGCTTGAGGAGTCTCGGCAGGCTCTCCATCACATCATGAATCCTAGCTCCTGGTAAGCATCACACTTCTCGGTTTTCCCGGTCAGGGTGGCAGATAGGTGACTGAGTCCCCCTGAGAAGAGAGTCCTGACCACCACCACCCACCTCCTTCTCTTTGGAGCAGTGGTCTTGGAACCCCATCCCTAGAACAGTGCATTTCATGCCTTCCAATCGGTGGAGTCTCCTTCTGCTCTCTTCCCTCAGATGCATTATCTATACCACTCTCCGCATTAATACCTGTGAAGAGAACATGAAAATGGTTGCTCACCTGTATCTGCATTGCTGGTACAAGGATGCTCCTCTTTCTTCTTCTGGAGGTCACATACTGCCAAATTTCTTCACAGGCCTTGGTTCATTGCTGCACAGCCTGCTCTGACTCTTCAGAATGCTCTGCCCGTTGAAGAATATCCTGACGTCTGTGCACAAGTGTTCAGCGGCATCAGTAATCTATTACTAAACCTTTATAATAATTTCAAAAGACAATTTTCCTCAATAGCTTATGTGACGCATAAAATCTCTCACCGACAGATGTTCTTTATCTCACAAGGTCTTCCACCACTTAAAAGCCAGTCTAATGCAATGTATCACCATGACAGCTAAGAAAGGGGGCGAATAACCTGCAAACAACATTGCGAGGCATTTTTTCCCACTACATAATAATGCCATACAGCACTGAGGCTGAGTAATGAATGGAAAAAGGGTGATGCTCCATGGCAAGAAAAAATAATGGAGCTCCTCCATGGCAAAGAAATGGAACTAAGCAGGTTTACCTATACGTGATGTTTGTGAAGCAATTTAAAATGGGTAATGGCCCATTCAGAGCTTCATACTTATGACATTTTTTTTAGATCTACATGTTCCCCAAAGTGCCTATTCAGTTTTCTATGGTTTAAGCAAATAAAGCTGATGGGCAAATATATGGGCTACACAAGAACAACCCCCAGTGCTGCCCTCTCAGTAGCCTTCCCTGTTCTGACAGGAAGCTGCTGGAAAAACATTATTTCTTGAATACAAAATACCAAATGACACCACATTTCTTAATTCATATCCCACCACAGGTCCATTTCAGCACAGCAGAACCTCATTAATCTGCCCTTCGCATATCCACACACCTTATAATTCACCCATAAAAACAGCTGTCACCAAAGATTTAACAACAACATGCTTTATTGAGGTCTCGTGGTGAGAGATTTCATTATTCTTACAAAATATGCTACTGTTCATTCACTAAACCTGTATGGTTTCAACGTTAACCAATATCTCAAACTAAAGTTGGGTTTGAATTTACTAAGTCTGGACCCAGAGTCCAGATATGGAAGCTGCCACCATTTTGTGAAGAGAGTAATGGTTTGAAACTGGGATTTTGATCCACACACACGTACCCAAATGAAAGAAACTGTCAACCCTGTTAATATCATTTAGTTGCATTATGGTTGCTTTTTTAAATTACACACTAAGGACGAAATCCTGAGCTGCAGTCAAGGAGTGAAGGGTACAAGTACAGCTCAGATATCATGTAAACACATCTTTGTGCTTCCCTAGTCTTACACTGCCTCAGAACAACTTGAAACAATGCTTGTGCCAGTTGTCCACAGTTTTTTCCGGTAGTTAGGGAATAAAGGAGACCCGGCTCAGGAGCCTGTGATGTATAGGAAAAGAGACATATTCCTTTATATAGTTGTAAGTGGCACTCACTGTGTTCTGTGTTTTTGAAGCTACCAGAAAGAAGCCAGAGCAGCAGTTTGCATATAGCTAGGCATGTAGCTAGGCATTAACTAGGTATACACGTGTCTGTGTATAGTTAGTACACAGGATTTTCTGTTACATGTCTGTGCTCCTGTGATTTCTCCATAAAATGTTTGGTCTGTAAAGAGCTAGATACACCACAGCACTTGTAAGAGGCTTACAAATCTGGACCCTCTAAACCATCTCCATTGCAGACTACCACCCCAACCTTTGTGGGTCGAGTGCCTGCACCCTTTCCATGGCGTTCACACACACAGGGTGCAGGAACTTTGAACAGCCTTTCCATCGCCCTGCGCAGTCCCAAGCAGGGCATAAGTGGTGTGAACAGCTGTTGCTCTTGTTAGTTTGTCAGGCCCAGAGCATTGGCCATGCACATTTCACTGAAGGTCCATCTGCTTATTTAGACTTGAGCTTAAGGGAGTTTGGAAGTGGGTGCTGGGAAACAAGTCCATTTGATAAATATAATCAGAGGTATCGGAAGGAATGAGACTAGACCACATCGTCTATGAATCCAACTTTCATCTCTCTCTGTCTTTTTGGTCTGTGTTTGCACAGAACCTGACACATTGGGATCCTGAGTCCATGGATAGGGCTCCATGCTGCTACTGCAATACAAAAGATAATTATTATAATAATGGGGCCAGAGCCTTCACCTCACACACACTCCGCTTCCTCACCTCAAAGAACACCTCATTTCAATTCCCCAGCATCTCCCTCAAACCATACCCACCTGCAGCCCTGCTAATGGGGAATAGGAAGCCTATTAAAATAGTGATGTGTTATGTATTATTTTCTATTTTTCTGTGTGTGTCCATTGGACAAGCACATTTTGGCAGGTCAAAAAAAATGAATGAAAGAATAAGAGTTGAGTGATGCACTTTCTTGCGGCATGGATTATTCCATCACTCAAAGAGCAATAATTATTCATTGTTCAATCTTATAAATATTCTCTGAAGAAGGTGCAACAAACACACAGTAAGCAGATGTGAGATAACCTGCCCCGACCCCCACCCTCAATGAAGACCTCATCTCTAATAGTTAGATATTGTTTTAAGGCATTTTTATCTCCCCCCAGGCTCTTTTTGTTAGCATTAACTATTGTAATTAGATATTCTTGTTATCCATATGTCCAGTCTCTTTGAAGCTTGCTCAGTTCTTGGCCTCAATGACATCTTGTGGTAGTGAGTTCCACATATTAATTACACAGGGTGTGAAAAGGTATTTCTTTTTATCAATGTTGAGTTTGCCGTCTTTCAATTTCACTGACTTCTTTGTTTCAGCTTCTTTCAATGGTGTACCACTGTTGGGATTATACTTGCTCTGAGCAAAGGTAAATACCATAGCATTCTGCACCAACTAACCTCACCGTTGCAGTGGCAGGAGGATAGGGAACGCAAGCATCCCACAGTGGTCCTGTCCACCTGTTAGTGAGAGCCTTGCAAGCTGCCAGTCACACCTGAGGCCATAACTCAGCCAGTATCAGCTGCTCCCAGTTCCTTCATTACAAAGATGAATGCGGTAAGCCTTGCAACACCCCTAGGAAGCAGGAAATAATCTAATCCATATTTTATACAGGATGAACCAAGTAAAGCACAAAGGGCCAAATCCTGATCCCAGTGACTAAACCGGCACTAACTTCAGTGGATTTAGGGACTGCTCCTCAAGTATCTACTGCAAGTAGAATGCAGCAACCCAGACTCCCTGGCTCTCTGCACTAATCTCTTGACCACTCTCCCTTCTGCATATTGGTAGAGATTTTAGCAAGGAAAACAGCGAGGTAGGACAGTTACAAATCATTACAGCTGAGGTTGCCCGATACTTCCCATATGTAAAATACTTTATATCTAAAATATACTTTACTTCACATACTTTACAAATAAATAGCATAAAAGCTACTAGCAGGATCTTCTATTTGAAAAGAGTGATTAGCACTGCTGGAAGATCAAGTTACTCAAAGAAAAAGCTCCCACTGAGGAATGGAGAGCCAAGATTTTTACTTTTCAGCACACACAAAGGTGACATTGATTTCTTTACATTTTTAAGATTTGCACAGTTCACAAAAGCAATGATGACATCCAGATCAGGCATTTCCTGCCAGATAATAATTGTCTGGGTCGAGGGCTCTTAGCTTTACTTTGGAGGCTTAGCTTCTTCAGCCAATCAGTGAGGTTTGCCCAGTTCAAGTATCTTGGCTGGATGTCGGGGGCTCTGCAGGAAGAAGTGAGAAAAGAATTCTCCTCCCAAGGATGTGCTGTAGCTCCATTCTGCCCCTTATGACTGGCTTAGCAGCCAAGACCCTAGCCAACCACATCTATAGCAGGGAAGGATCAGAAGATCCATGCTTCGGCAAATTCTCCTCCCTCTCCTTGCTGTGTCTTGCCTCCATCCCCACTGTGTACAGCAAAAAGAAGCCCAATGGAATTGGACTTCATGCTATGCACAAGGTGAGTAACCTCACTATGAGAGGAACTTCCATTCTACATCTCCCAGGGTTACAGACTGGCAGCAGTCATCCTATGACCACACACTGCTATTTTTGGCATAGTAGCTTAATCAAAATTAGCACAAGTCTGTCTTTCTGGGATGGGAGGCTCTCTCCTGCTGACAGCATAGACATAGCCCAATGTTCTAATCTAAACAGCAGCCTTCACATGTCTCAGGACTGCTACAGTAGCCCCTGCTCCATCTACCAAAGCCCTGTGTGACAATGTGCAGGGAGCCCAGCAGAAATTAAAGGGTACAGAAACTCCACTCAGGGCATCTTGTTCTCCCTGTCTCATGTAGTGGAATTGCATCAGCTGAACTGAAATTGGTACCTGCCATGGCAGTGGATACAGGGAGGCCTTGAACTCCAATTTAAGAAGCAGAATACCCAGTTCCTCTTGGAACCTCTTGGAACCCAGCCAGGTAGAGTGAAATGCTGCAAACCTATAGACATTTTTGTACTAGCTTTTCCCATACAGGTCCGCTGGTCTTATCACATGTCTCTCTAGGATCTTTTTCTATCTCATGTTCTTTTGCTGAAAAACCAATTAAATGAAACCATTATATGAATACTTCAGCCTGCTGTGACTATTAAGGAATTCTGTGGACTGGAATACAAAGAGTTCTACTGGAGAAATAATGTGGGTTTCATTATCTAGAGTTAAAGGCCTTTTGAAACATTTTTGTGTTGTCTTGAGTAAGTGTATCTCACTTAGGTTAGCAGAGCCCACTTATGAATTGCTATAAACGTATCCGTGTATGTATTCCTTATGCTATTATCATTATGTCTTTTTACAGTGCTCTGAATAATAGGACCTTGATTTTGGCTGGGACCTGTAGGCTGTACAGGAATACAAATTAATAATAATTACAGCAACAAAAATTATGCAACATTTAACAATCTGTTAGACATCATCACAGTATTAAGCTGGTCAAAACAAAAGACAAAAAAGGAAGACTCAGCATAGTTATGTATTAAGGGATATGGATGTTCCCAGGAAAGCATATAGATTTACAGTATTGAACATACTGGAAACAAATTTGAATGTCTGCATAACTTATGCTCAATATAAAATTACCAAAATCTAGATACACATCTTCAAGGTCCTGCTCCACTAGCTACATTGCTGCTTTTATATTCTCCTACTTGCCCACAAGCGTCATATAGTCCCCCTATGCCTGCTTTCTAACTGCCTTCCCTCAGGCCTTCTGGAGAAGGATGGTCCACTGGGTAGGATGCAAGCTTAGCATTCAAGAGCCCAAAGTTTAAGTCCCTGGTCTGCTACAGGCTCCCTGGGTGACCTTGTCCAAGTCACTTAATTTCTCTGTGCCCAGTTCCCCTTCTATAAAAGGGATTAATATGGCTTCCCTACCACACTGGAATGTTGTGAAGACAAATACATTAAAGACTGTGAGGTGCTCAGATGCTATAAGTACCTAAGACAGATTCTCTCATCCTCATAGTTTTTTCTTCCCTCTCACCCTTCTCACACAGAGCTCTCTCCACCTCCTGCTCAGGCACCATCATCTTCCCACTCTTCCTAAAACACTTCTTTCCTGAAGTGTTTTTCAAAATAAATTGGCATCACATCCAGGCTGGGCCCTCGCCTCATGTGTAAAGTGTCTGGGGGTACGTCCTCACTACCGTGGGTAGCCGTCGATCTTTTAGCGATCGATTTCTCACGTCTCGAT
The DNA here is from genome assembly GCA_007922305.1 of Dermatemys mawii. Taxonomy (NCBI): domain Eukaryota; kingdom Metazoa; phylum Chordata; order Testudines; family Dermatemydidae; genus Dermatemys; species Dermatemys mawii. The sequence continues at coordinate 4,683,205 of ML677365.1, read as the reverse complement.
CGCCAGCGCTGCCCCCGTCAACTCCAGAACTCCAGCTTGACGCGAGGCGTAAGTTGGAGTCGACGGAGGAGCGCGCCGCCAACTGCTGCCGCCATGAGGACGGGAGGTAAATCGGCTGCAGATACGCCGACTTCGGCTACGTGATTCACGAAGCTGAAGTTGCATATCTGCAGTCGATCCACCCCTCTAGGGAAGACCAGCCCTGGATCACATTTTCTGTGTCAAATTTAGGCCCTCTTCCTGTAACTTGGGCTGAATAGATGCATCATCCTTGCACCTCGCAGGCAAAGATTCATCTGTTACAGTGATCTGTCTGCCTGCACAGAGCTCACTGCAGGTTCAGGACTTCGACCTATAAGATCCTTGGTACAGGGACCGTGTCTTCCTATGTGTTTGTACAGTGTTGAGCGTACAGGTGTTGCTCAATGAATAACAGTCATGCCTGTGTATTTTTTCCCCTCATTGGTGGTAGATGCATTCAGCAATACTAAAAACCAGGGTGCAGCTGCAATCCTGACATTTTAGATGGATTGCTATGTTGTTAAATGCCATAATTTCTGGCAACTCTGGGTGGTTATTTTGCATACTTGTCTTCCTGTTAATCTAAAATTATAGATTTTAAAGGCTTTCTCTCCAGAAATCTGAAACAGAGCTGTTTCCAGCACTAGAGAAAACAGCCACCTTGTAATAATTGCATAAGGTCTTATTAAACTATTTTGGAACAATGGGAGGGAGAAAGGGATATTTAGCCATTCCAAGACTTAGAACAGATTTGTTCTTCTAGTGCTGAAGCATGCTGTGCAGCACCAGATCATATGCTGCTAATAATATGTTGATTTATGTTTGCAGAAATTGAAATAAATGGTATTTTCTGTAACAGGGGATAATAGATGGCCCTGGAGCAAATGCAACTGCATGTTCACACGAGAGGCTGTGCTCATGCCTTAAGCAAGGGAAGTACAACTTGAGCAGTATATTCAATCCTGCTCACATCAAAATCAGTGGTAGCTTTAAAATTGATTTCAATCGGAGCACTCCGTACTCAAGGTAAATTTTTCAAATGTGCCTAAGTCCCATTTTCAAAAGTGACTTAGGAGTTTACGCCTCTGAAAGTCACAGGAGTCCGGCCCCTAAATCACTTAGGCCCATTTGAAAATTTTACCTTTAACACTCCACACCGGAGAATTAGACTCGCACTCAGTCTAGATGCCAGCTATTTTTGTGAGGTTCTGAGACAGCCCAATAGAGTTAAGGTTCCAAAACAGTTTAAAGGAAAACTCTTTGTTTTCACAGACTTATAAACATTGCAAGACATTCACTTTTCAGGCGGAAATGCTCCGTGCTTAATCTCTGCACAAAGGTGATTTATATATTTTTTTTGATGAGGGGGAAAAAAGATGATGAATTTCTTAAACCATTTTTAAATCTGTACGAGGGTAGTAATTCTCTTTCTCTGGTTAGATGCTTAATACAGTATCATTTATTCAACAAAATATATATCACAAATATAGGCAAAGCTGGTAGCACCACCTATTATTATGTTTGTCCGACACTTCCCTTGATAAGACTGTTTTTGGTTGCAGGATGGGCAAATTTACATTGCTGCTAGATCCTTCACTTCTGTATTTCCTGACATGCTTTGAGTTTAATCGTGCAAGCTTAATGTTGCAGCAACAGCTTTCTTTTTGTTTAATACGTAATGAACTTATAAACAGTTTCAAATGCAGAGAACTGTTTGTGTTTACTTTCAAGTGTCACCATATGTTATCATTAACATAACATAAGAACATAAGAAAGGCTGTATTGGGTCAGACCAAAGGTCCATCTAGTCCAGTATCCTGTCTACCAACAGTGGCCAATGCCAGGTGCCCCGGAGTGAGTGAACCTAACAGGTAAAGATCAAGTGATCTCTCTCCTGCCATCCATCGCCCCCCTCTGACAAACAGAGGCTAGGAACACCATTCCTTACCCATCCTGGCTAATAGCAACTAATGGACTTAACCTCCATGAATTTATCCAGTTCTCTTTTAAACCCTGTTATAGTCCTAGCCTTCACAGCCTCCTCAGGCAAGGAGTTCCACAGGTTGACTGTGCGCTGTGTGAAGAAGAACTTCCTTTTATTTGTTTTAAACCTGCTGCCCACTAATTTCAATGGGTGGCCTCATTGATCATTTTCATTTCACTGATGTAAGTCAAAAGGGTTAATACTGCAATGGTGTCTGATAAAAATCTCACTATGGAATCACTGTACAATGTCACTTACCGAGCTGAGCTTCTGTATGCTATTGACATCAGCACAGGGATTTAAGATTTCAGTGGCGATAGGGTCATTATTTTATTCTGCCTTTGACCTTTTCAGGGGAAGATGAAAATGCCCCATAATATACCTGGCCAATTGTGCAATGCTGTTTGTGGTGGGGAAGTTCCTCCCAGACTCCTGTAGACATTCAGGGTCAGCTCACCCAAACCATGGGTTTTTCTGAACTAATACTGCAACCAGACCTGGTTTACTCTGCCATTCTGTGAGAGACAGGAAAACATAAGCACAAGAAGAAAGTTGGATTTTCTCTGCATTGTCTCCTTTAAACCCAGAGCCCCCCAGTACAAACAAACATTTTCAAAAGTGGGTATTTCACTGCAGTAGATTCAAACTATTCATCTCGGGCTGGTGTCTAAGCTATACCAGAAAGAACAAGATGGCTGATATGCAGCATAAACTGGTTTTGTGCTAAAGACATTCAGGAATGCCTGGTGTGTTGTTTTTTTTAAAATGTTAACCAGGCATCTGATATCTTGTCACACCACCCACTCTGCCACTAACACTAGCCTTGATCCATTTTCTGACATTTCTTGCACAAGTAGCTCTGCGCCTTTGTTCACGATACCTTCCCTGGAATGCCTGCCTGTCTTGGTCCACCAGCCATTATTCTTTATTAGTGCTCTTATACAGATGCCTCATGGTCCCGACCAAGATCAGAGCTCTATTGTTCTAGGTGCAGTACATATACAAGATAGAAGACAGTGCCTGACTAAAAAACTTATCATCCAAATAGACAAGAGGTAGGATGAGAAACAGAGGGACACAAGTGAAGTAATTTGTCCAAGGTCACACAGCAAGCGCTGGCATTAGAATTCAGATCTCCCAGGGAGCATACCAGTGCCCTAACCACAGAGTCATAGTGGCTCTCCTTTTGTTATTCTGCTCTTAACTGTATATTCACTTCTTCCCTGACGTCCAAAAACAATAAATCCCACTATTTCTTTAGCTTTCTTATTTTTCATTAAGAAAACACAGAACCACCACGATGTTCAGATACCTAAACTGAGAAACCCTGTGGATGTAATCCTTCTCCTTCCTTGGCCCATCTGTTCCCTACTATTTACCACCCTCACTTCCTGTGGCAGGTCAATTTTTAATTCATATTATGAGTCCTTAAGGGCAAAGACCTCGGGTATAATCCTGGCCTCACTGAAGTCCAAGGGAATTTTGCCATTGAGCTCAATAGGGTCAGAACTTAGAATCATAAGGCTGGGAGGGACCTCAAGAAGTCAACAAGTTCAGCCCCGTTTGTTGAGGCAGGGCCAGAAAACCTAGGTCATCCCTGACTGATGTATAGAATTTCATCTCTTGGATTCCCTTATGCCTTCTGTGAAGCACCTTGCATGTTTTGGGGTGCTATAGAATAATCCCTTGCACAGAGACTTTAGGTCTGACTAGCCCATACAACTCCCTACAGGCTGCCAAGGTGTCTTCTCAGCCCTAGAAGGACTGACACAAAACCCAGCATCTGATTCTGGCCCTTTCAGAGACCTACAGCTTTAATTGTAACAATAAGACAGTTCAACATCAATTCCACGTATGGACCCAGTTTTCTCTCTTGACCTGGGTTTTCAGTAGGGGCCTATTTATCTAGTCCCTAAGGGTTCCCACTCTACTGGCCATTTGCCTGAGAATCTCCTGATCCAGGGCCTGCCCCCTGAAGTAACCTGCTTCCTATATCTCTCCTGGCTTGACCCAGGGGCTTTCTGCCAAAGCCTCTCTGCTGCTAGAGGCTCTCCTCCCAGCAAACCTGTGTGTGGCTTTTGTAATTTCCTGAAAGATCAATTTTTGCACCCTGAGCAATGTAGTTAAGTCAACTTGACTCCCAGTGTAGACGCAGTTAGGTCTTCTGTTGATCTAGTTACTGCTTTCTGGAGATGGATTAACTACACTGACTGAGAAACCCCTTCCCTCAATTTAGGCAGGGTCTAACCACAGCATTACAGCAGCACAGGTGCAGCGCCATCACTGTGCTGCTCTTGTGGCGTGGTGCAATTAAACATGCCCCTAGCAATAGCAGTCACACTGTAAAATAACACTTCACCTGAACAGAATGATTGGATTACTGAATAGAGTAATTATATTAGCAGCACCTCACGGTTGTGTTAGCACCCGTTTAAAAATATTGAGAGGGTGAAACCTACTGAGGTTGAAACATTAACTGAAAGGTGAGTTCACACCTAACTGTAAGCATAAGCCCCATGTAAGACAAAAGGAGTGTGAACCCAGGGGTTTTTGCTGAACATTGCTGTGAGTAGGTGTGAGGAGGGGTGACAGAGCACAAAGCAACTGAGAAGAGCCAAGACAGCCAGAAAAGAGCCCAACAGAGCAGCTGAAAGCACGGTAGCTGATCCTGGAAGAAACCTAAAGAGGTTTTTGGGTCAGGGGCTCAGGCTGAAAAGTGTTCTGAGCACTCAGAGAGAAATAAGTTGTTTCTTACGGTTTGATTCCTTCTACACTCAGATCCACAGGACTTTGCACATTCTTCGTAAATAAATAAATCTGCATCAAAGAAATACCTGACTATCACTAGTTTCAGCTCCCAAATGGAACACCTAGATGGCCTCAGACTAGCTGGTTGGGCTAAAAGGAGAAACATACAACTGTATATTGAGCAAATTTACCTCACAACTTCTCAAAAGCCTCAAGTGGAACAATGACCACCAAAGGAATGAAATTCACAGCTTGCAGATATTATCTCTTCTCTTAAAATGTGTGTGACTGTGTTGCCAGAGGCTCCAGCAGGATTGATGCTAGATCTCACAAATGCACATACGCACAACACGCAGGTGTAAGGGACAGCCACACCCTAAGATTACAATCTACAGAGAGACCATGCACAGATGTACGTAGATAATATACCATACTTGTTACTTGGCTGCATGACTAAGCGCTCAGCTCTGTAGAACTGGAGAGAAAATACGGATGAGGAACAGGGGATATTTGAGAAAATCACCCAGCTGCTCCCTATATAAATAAAATACCCAATAGGCCTAATGCCGCCCTCAGTTACATCTGTGCAACTCCACTGGCTTGAATTGGGTTGCACAAATATAACTGAAGGCTATAAAAGTCAGTTTCAAATATCAGAAAAATAACTAGAGCCATACACGTGTACTTTACAAAAATCTATAGTTTACACAGGTGCATGCATAAAGGAGCTTATATTCTAAGCAAGAGGGACACAACACCAGGTAGAAAGAGTAAGAGGCATACTGATTGAAACTTAAACATCTAGAAATAAGACTGGCCAAGGCATTTAAGAATATACTGGTAGAGCTGATCAAAAAGTTCCCAACTGAACAATTTTCCATCAGAAAATGCTGTTTTAATTATATCAAAATGTTTTGCCAAAACATATTAATTTAGTCAAAATTTTCAGTGATGTATTATCAAAGCATTCTGTTTTGACTTTATGTAAAATAAAATTCAACTTCAACTTTTATAATACAGAAGTCAGAACAAAGCATTGCTATAATATCATTTTGATATGAATGTCATGTTTTGGAAATTTCATTTCATGGGAAACATTGAATTTCATTTTGATTTGGGACACCTGGGAATTTTGAAATGTCATCATTTCCTATGGAATGGACATTCTGAGTTTCAGTCAGCTCTATTCACCAGTATATAGCAGGATAAGGGAAATATTTGTTCAATATCTTTGCGCTGCAGTGTGACTCACCACTGCAGAGTCTTCTACTGGCTGTTTTGGTAATTAGCTCTGCGCCCTCTTTTGGTGGTGTTTCATCTGCCGTCACCTTTGGTCACCATAGTGTCCTCTTCAGGACACAGCCCTCTGGCTGTGCTTCACGATTCTGGAGGAACTGCATTCCACTGTTCAACAACGTCCTTCAGTGGCAACTGCACTTCCTCAGGGGCTGGGTAGGGGGAGGAGATGGGGAACTTCAGATTCTGGTCCAGGGACCCTATAAGATGGTTGCCACACTCTGCATCCCCCTCCAAAACAGTTCATTTCCCCGGGCCACTTCCCTGGGTTGCGTCCCCCGCCACACCCTGGCCCCCACTTCTTCGCCCTTACGTGCTGACAGCACTGCTTTGTCTAGGGCAGAGGTGGGCAAACTACGGCCCGTGGGCCAAATCCAACCTGCGGGCTCTTCCCATGCGGCCCCTGAGCTCCTAGCTGGGAAGGCTGCTCCCAGTCCCTCCTCTGCTTCCCCTCTCCCCAGCCTCAGTGCAGAAGCATGTCTGGTGGCGTGGTAAGGGGGCTTAGGCCAGGCTGGGCTGGGGGTTGGATAAGGGGCAGAGGGTCTCAAGAAGTGGTCAGAAGACATGGAAGTAGGGGTTGGGTGGGGTATAAGAGTCTGAGGGGACAGGGGTGTGGCTAGGGAGCAGGGGGGTTGGATAGGGGGCTGGGTTGGGGGTTGGGAGGAGGTTGGCTGAATGGGTGGCACAGACACACAGGGATGGGGGTACAGGGACACATGATGTCAGAAGCAGATGTGCTTGACTGAATGAGAGAGAGCTCAGCCAGGGTCTGCATGGTGGAGGCTCCCTAAAAGATGGGGTAATTAGGGGTGGTGGGTCTCTGGAGGGGGCAGTCAGGGGCAAGAAGCAGGGGGATTTTATAGGGGTGGGGTTTTGGGGAGGTGTTTAGGGGTGAGGGGTCTCGGAGAGGTAGTCAGGGGATAAGGAGCGGGGTGGGGGTTGGATAGGTCACGGGTTTTGAGGGGGGCAGTCAGGGGGCAGGAAGTGAGTGGGGTCAGATAGGGGGTGGGGCCAGACTGTTTGAGGAGGCACAGCCTTTCCTACCCAGCCCACCATACAATTTTGAACCCCAATGTGGCCCTCAGGCCAAAAAGTTTTCCCACCCCTGATCTAGGATGCTGGCACTCCTGACCTTCCCTCCTCAAGCTCCAGGCAGGTACTGACTCTGCTCTGCCCTGAAACCCTTCTTATATGCACCTGCCAGGCCATGATTGGCTGCTCCTCTCAGCCCCTTTCTAACTGGTGCCTCCAGCGCAGCTTCCCAAGGGCTGCTGTGAATATGATGTAACTGGAATATGCTTTATGTAAAAGGTCTCTTGTAAGGTATCATTACAAAGTTTATAATTTACTGAGTTTATTCATCCTATTTCTATGAATGTATCATTCTTGTATCTGAAACTAGGAATATGAAGTATAACTCTGAGGTCCTACTGTAATTACGCAATGTGTGGGCCATTAATGTTGGTTTAGAATCTTGACTAGGACAATCCCATTGACTAGGACAATTGGTTGTAAATGGTTTATTTATCTACAAGCCTTCCTGTATATGTGCGGACCTGCCCTGGAAGAATGGAGGGTGTCTCTTAGGACATGTGAACATGTCCTATGATACTGAAATACATCTTAAATCTGGTGTTTTTCCATTTAGAAGGGGTGAGGGCCCAGAGAGACAAAGGATTCCCGCCTTGTGCCAAAGCTAGAAAAGGTTGTAGAATAGAACAAAGCGGGTTCCAGTCATGAGAAAGCCCTTGCTTTTCACCTAAGATGTCTGCTGGAACTAACACGGACCGAACCAGGGGAAAGGATTGGGCACATTCTAATCTGTGGAATAAGCTTATTGGAACATCTCTGAGGTTTACTTGTATTCAGTTTCTGAATATATTAGGCTTAGACTTGCATGTTTTGCTTTATTTTGTTACTTTGTTCTGTCTGTTATTACTTGGGACCACTTAAATCTTACTTCTTATACTTAATAAAATCACTTTTATTAATTGATAAACTGAGAGTAATTTATGATTAATACCTGGGGGGAGCAAACAGCAGTGCATCTCTCTCTATCAGTGTTAGAGGGTGAACAATTTATGAGTTTACTCTGCATAAGCTTTATACAGAGTAAAACAGATTTATTTAGGGTTTGGATTCCATAGAGAACTGGGCGTCTGGGTGCTGGAGATAGGTGACCTGCTGAGCATTTTTTGGTGAAAGTCTGCAGCTTTGGGGGCGTGGATCAGACCTAAGTCTGGGTTGCAGCAGGCTAACATGTCTGTCTCAACAAGGCAGGGTTCTGGAGTCTGAAACTGGCAGGGAAAATGGGTAATCTCAGCACATCAAGTGACAGTCCCAAGGGGGTCTCTGTGACCAACTCTGTCACACTCTGAATTTCATATGACTTAGGTTCAAGTTGAGAATGAAGATACAGGATGGTTCATGTTTAATTCAAATCAGCTTGCCTAGTAGGCATCAAATGTTTTCACAAAGTGTACAATTACATATGCACCAATTACAAAAAGCACCAGCAGAGCAGGCAAGTCACCCTCATTAATCCCTTCTCACCTGAATTCTTTGAGAAGAGGTCTGTGTTGCTTATCTGTGGAACTGAAGGAGCTTTGAGGCAGATGGGTCATTTGTTTTCTTTGGAGAAGATCTATATCAGGCACTTCCTTTCAATTGTGCTACTTAATACTCCTAGGGGAAATTCTGCACCGCTGTATAGGCACAGAATGTGTGTTCCATGCAGAATTTTCTTCCCTGCAAGAAATACATTCTGCCAGAGACGTACTGCAGTTATCCCTTTCACCCACCAGGGCTTCTGTGGCTCTAGCACAGAGAGCAGCTGTTGCAGTAGATAGGGAAAAGAAGAGGCTGCATTCCTCAAAACCCTGACATGAGGCCAGGTCAGGAGGCATGGGATATAGACAGACAGTGTGGAGCACATGCTGGGGTGACTGACTGGTGCAGAAGTGAATGGAAGTAGTGGTGCAGGGACACATTAAGTTGGGGGGAAGAGGTTGGCTGAGTGGGTGGCAGGGACACACAGGGATGGGGCTACAGGGACACATGATGTCAGGAGCAGATGTGCTTGACTGAATGAGAGAGAGCTTAGCCAGGGCCTGCATGGTGGAGGCTCCCTAACAATCCCCCCCTCCCAAAAAAAACATATTCCATAGTTCTCCCACATACTCCCAACAACCCTCCAAGTGCACACCCAAGCTCTTTCACAGCAATTACTTCCCTCTCCCTCAGTTCCTCTGTTATCCCTGACTCCCTCAAGCCTTTGCACTGCTTCTGAGGGTGCAGGAAATATGTTTTGGTATTGTAATTTAAATGAATTATTACTCAAAGTTCTGTATTAATATGCCTCATAAGGAATCTACTTGTCAAAAACACATTTCCTGATTTTTTCTTGTTGTCTGTTTTGTTACAAACATGCTTGTTGACAGGGTATTTTGAAATAAATTATCAAAATAATTTAAACTGGCATGATTATATTGTGTTATTTTGACAAATAAAATATACAGAATTTTAAAACATGGTGCGCAGAATTTTTAATTTTTTGGCATAGAATTCCACAAGGAATAAAATAAGCGTCATGGTCAGTTCATATATTCTAAGACCAGAAGGGACCACTGTATCTAGTTTGACCTTCTGCATAACCCAGGCCATAGAATTTCCCCATAATTATTCCTATTTTAACTTTGGATGTTTTTCTAAAAGATATGCTCTATCTGGATTTAAAAGTTGTGGGGGTGGGGTGTAAAAAAGTAGAATCCTTTAACAATCCAAAACACCAAACTTTACATTGTATTTTGGGCATTAAAACACAATATGGCAGCGTCTTTTTTAAAAAAATGAAGCACTCCACATAATGCAAATCAACTGACTGTTCTCTGTGCTGTATTTTACTGCATTTTAAAAGTCATGTGCTACTAAATTCCAGTTCCATATAAACTACCTGGGCAGAAGCTCTCTACCCACTTCCCCACCACATTCTGCATGGCCAATATGGGGTGTATATTATGCTACAAAAGTCCATCAGCACATATTCATCTCCACCAGGTCCTAGGGATCCTCACTTTTGCAAGAAAAATGCGAAGGAAATGCTATTCCTCACAGAAAATAAGGGAAATCACAAAATATGCCAGCTATCATTGCTTATGGATTTGTGCATTCAGTTTTCCATGTTTTCTCTTGTTTTCAGATTACATTTTCCACCTGGTTCAATCTAAAAATATTCTATGCAGATTGTGATTTTGGGGGAACATATTTTCTAAAAACCAAAATGTCTTACAGTTGATTTTTTTTTGGTAATTTAAACTGAGCATCAAAGCTTGTTTGTGTCTTACTTAAACCGCTGCCGTTTCAAATTATAACCAAATCCCACATTTATATTAAAACTAAACTGGAGGATTTAATTAAAGATCCTCTTATGTTTTGTAGTGTAACAGCTTTTCTGAAGGCTAAACTATTACCTCCAAAAAAAGTTTCTAGAGAAGCTAACAATGCTGGAATAAAATGAAGAAGGGGGGCGGGGGAGAGGGCTGAGCGTATGGGTAAGTACCCAAATGTTCCTAAACTTATCCATGGTATATCCCGACTATCCAAACCTCCTGAGAGTGCAAAACTATGACAGAAATCTTAGCATTTCTTGCTAGACCTGCAGTGCAATTTTGTGCTGCCCTACCACATACAGCCAGTTGCTATGCAAGCTATCATAACATTCAGTTCAAGTTGCTACCCCAATATATTTGGGCATTTTGAGATTTCCAATCCCTACTGTTCAGTCCTCCCAATTTAATTCGATTCTACCCTGTACTCTGATCTACTCAATCTGTTCTCCTACAGGCTTCCTACCTTTGACAACAAAGTAGTGGGGAGTGGGTGTCTACTATGGCACTCCCTCTGGAAACTATTCAAATCCCATGCTTTTCAGGGTATTCAGTAGCTCAGCATGTATTTCCCCTTTCCACAGATACCAAAAAAAGAGCTTCTCTTAGTTTGTAAGGTTTGAAGATGGCCATACATCAGCAGAAACTGAGACAAAACCTCTTAGCTAGAGATCGATTTCCACTAAGATGGATGGAAGACAGGGAGGAACTCTGAAATTTTTATAAAACCTAAAAAAAGGTTCATGTTCTGCTCAAAATTAGCCTTGAGGCTAGCTTGGTTCTCATTTTTGTAATTACATCATGATGCAGGTAGCTATTATAGCTGCCTATCTCTTAAGATTTTGCTTTCTGTATACAGTACCTTTACATTGCTAGGAGTCTGCTGTCTGCCATTTTGTGAGCCAGTTTCTGCAGCACGTGTATCACACCAGGATATTCAAAGCGGGTGAGCTATTTCATGGAGACTTTGCATCTGTAGTTGTTTCATTGTTTCTTCTTCATCTACAATAAGTAATTTGGACAAAAGTTGCTCTTTGTGAAAGGTAAACAGACACCCACAGAACCCATTAAATTAATATCTAAGGGCTTCTCTATACTAGAAAATTGTATTCCTTGTAAATATACCAGTATTGCTAAATCAATACAACTCCCTAGGGCAGATGCACTTATACCAGTATAAAAGTGCTTTATATTAGTATAGGTATTCCTGTATGGGAAGGGGAACACAGTGTATATATATTTGATATATATTTACACACACACCCCCCTCACTTTTATATATATTTACACACATATGCACACCTCACTTTTATACCAGTATAATGCATTCACACTGTTTCAGTAAATAGTAATAATTATATTCTTTTAAAAAAAAAATCAAACCCCTAACTGAAATCGATATACTAGTGAATCTTTGAAGTTTTGACTATACCAATAAGCAACAAATATGCCTAGTACTATGTGTCACTACCTGGCCCAGAATTCCTCCGTATGGTTACCTGTCTGTTGCAAGCCACATGCTTCCAAACCAATTGAGTCTGGGCAGAGTCCAGTCAATGTTTCTAGGTCTGGGTCTGTAGGACACACTCTCAGGATCAAACCACTTGTGTGAGCCCTCCTTAAGGTATGCGACTCCAGAGTTCAGCCACCTTAGATCATGAAAACAGTGCCTCTGACCTCCAAAACCCTCATCCCCTTAAAATCCCACCGACCCGATGCTCCCTCAGAGTTCCACTGAGGTTGTGGCCACTCTGAGCTCTGGTTTAGCCTATTCGTAGACAACATGGCAGGAACACAAAGAACATAGGCTTCAGCTAAGGAATTTCTGAATCACAGATACTTTACTCTTAAAGGCAATACAGTTAGAGATCTTTGCAAAATAACAAAAGTCCTGATACACACAACAATGGGGCCTCATCCCTTTTGAGAGACAGAAGTCTCTCAGCATTTCAGGCCAGACAGAGTACCAAATGCCTTCTCTCTTTCACAAATTTCAGATTATGATGGTTCTCTACTCAGAGAAGCAAACCCTCCTCTTAAATACAATTTATCTCCTTTTGCCATGTGCCAAGGCTGAGAAGCTTCAGTTCTATCAACCAGGCTTGTGCCCCCTATAGAAAATCCATTATTCCAGAGGTCCTCAAACTGGGGGTCTGGACCCCTCAGGGGGTCACGAGGTGCTCAATATCACCCTCCAAAAATCAAGCCCCTTTAAGGTGTCTCGTGTTGATCATTCAAAACTGGAAGAACTCCAAACATTGCTAGTCACTTTTGAAATTTTGGGCTATACCTGCAACATAAGTTTTGTCAGTTTCACAAAAACAACAGGTTTTCATTCTTAGGATGGGAATAGGCAATTGTTTGATCCAGACCTCTTTGTTTCTCCTCTTTGATAGTTAATGAATTAAATGCTCTCTACCAGCAGGAAGGCATGAGACATTTAGGTAAGTTTATAATAACAATTTTAATTATTTATGGTAGTAAAAAAAGAATTCATTGCTAATCAATCCTTATGCTATTTACTCTGTTTTATTTTAATATGAAGTGTTAAAATATTAGTAGAACTCTTTACTGGCTGATTATTTTCATTGGGGTTTTTCATTCTCCTTCTCCCACTCTCTGCTTAAAATCCAATTTACAACTTCCTAAAGGCCTTGTAAGCTTTTTATGGATTATTTCCTGAAATCACATTAATCTAACTCCTGTTATTTTGCACTAATTTCATCTACTGTTGTACAAAGTAACTAAATTCGATTGTTTGGAAATGACCCTCTAGAGACTTCTTAATGCAACCCAGAAAAACCCAACACAAAAATAAATAAAAATACCTCCCCCAAAATTACAAAAAATCACCACTCTACCTCAGTGAGGTTGTAAGTGTGGTGGGAACACCACACCTTTGAATCTGTAGCATGTGGATGCTTATCAAGAGCCATTTAAAACTAAAATTGAGGTTTTCAAGCTTTCAGATACATTTTAGATCATTGCATGGATTGTGAAATTATAATTAAAACTGAAGTTGGCAGCTGGATTTGACTCATCTGTCCTAAGGAGTTCTTTCCAGAGGGCTGGTATACTATTTATCTCTTTTTTAAATAAACTGGACAAGTCACAGAATAGCTTATCATCCCAACCCTTTTTCCTTTGAACAGCAGTTCAACCAGTGTTCCATACTGTTAATTACATTGACAGTCATTCAATTCAATTGTAGGGCTGTTCCTACAATACCAGTGCGAACCAGCAGGGGTAAAGGTATTTTAAAAGAATAAAATAGCATTGTGAGTGTATTTGTCTAGCAATGTTTCTGTGATTAAATTCAGTCTCCTTTATAGTCTAAGCCAGGGGTGGACAAACTTTTCTATACATCCATGAGACTTAGGGCCAAAATTTCAAAGGAGATCGGCATCCAGAAGCTCCCACTGTGACACTTCTGGCCAGATTTTAGAAAAATAATAAAATTCCTCACAAAGCTCTAATTCTGGGCACTGTCTAATACAATATAATCGCTGGAGCACAGATCTAAACCCAAATGGCAATTCCTATGTACAAATGTTAGTTATCAAAAATTAGCTACCTTAAATTGCACCAGCAAAACATATGCATATGCAAACATCACTGCAGCCCACAATATATGTATGTATGAAATAGGGAGAGAAAGAAGGGCCCCCTGGTTGGTACACTAGCCTGGATTAGGGAGATCAAGAGTCAATTCCCAGACAAGATTGGACAAGTCTTAGCCCTGGTCTACACTATGAATTTACATTATACCCACTTTACTCAGTGCCATGGCAAATCCTCACCCCTTACTTAGGCAGTTAGACTAACCGAACTCCCAGTGTAGACAGAGCTATGCTGACAGAAGTGCTTCTCCCATCGACATAGCTACTGCCTCTTGGGGAGGTGGAATACCTACGCTGATGGGAGGGTAATCTGGCAAACCTAGGTAGCATCTTCACTGAGCGCTGCAGTTGGCATCAGGGCAGCCACACTGTAAAAGTGTAGACAAGTCTTTAGTCTCCCTAGGAGCAGTTCCCCATCTGCAAAACTGGGATAATAGCACTGCCATACCAGACAGTGTGTGAGGGGCAGGGTGCGCCTCAAGTGCCCCCCAGGCTCCACTTCAGGTCCTTATACAGTCTATTTCCCACTCTCCCGCAGACACCCAAATGGGGTCTTGGAGAAAACAAACGAAAGGAAGGGCCTCTCCCCTCTTTCTTCCTGTGACGGGGTGGAGTGGCCCCGCACTGGCACTGCAGGGGTTAACCCTTCCCTCTGGGCTGAGGAAGCCATGCCCCGGAAGCCCTGCTGGGCATGCTCCAACTGGAGGAGCAGTATAAAAGCCTGCAGAGCTGCTCAGTTGGGGCTGACCGCCGGAGGGGAAGGACGCATACTGCCAGCTCCTATGGAGGTGCAGCCAGGATCCTGGGTTCCAGAGGCCAGCCCAGCAGAGACGCAGCCAGAAGCCCAGCCGGATGTCGGCCCAGAGGGGGAATGCTGCAAGAGACCCCTGGACACAGAGAGCCCAGCAGTACGGGTAGGAAGCGACCCAGGGAACTTTTAAAGGGACACACCTGCTTAGCGTGTTGTGGGTGGATCCCTGCCGAGCTAGGGGCAGGGAAGCCCTGCCTTCAGGTGAGCCCTGGGTTGGGACCTGGTGGAGTGGGTGGGCCCGGGTCCCCCTACCCCCGCAGCTGCTAGGCTGCATCACCCCCAGACAGAGGGGAATTTCATTGGTCCTGGCCATTAGGCCGCGCTACCCCCAGACCGAGGGGGACTTTATTGACTCTGGCCATTGGGCCGCGCTACCCCACGATAGGGGGGAACTTTATAGACTCTGGCCATTAGGCCGCACTACCCCAAGGTAGAAGGGAACTTTGTGGACTTGGGCCATTGGGCCACGCTGCCCCGGGACACAGGGGAACCTTATTGACCCTGGCCGTTGGGCCATGCTGCCCCGAGACACAGGGGAACCTTATTGACCCTGGCCCTTGGGCCACATTGCCCCAAGACACAGGGGAGCTTTACTGACTCTGGCCATTGGGCCACACTGCTCCGAGGCAGAAGGGAGCTTTACATAGACTCTGGCCATTGGGCCATGCTGCCCCGTAATTGGGGGTTGGAGAATGGCTGAGGTCCACCTTCACAACCCGCCCCTGCCACAGAGGGGTGCTGTGAGACGGGACCTGTCACACTTCCCTTATGGCAGAGGGGGGGTCTGTGGGAAAATAAAGAGAAGTAAAGGCAACCTGGAGCTCAGCCAGTCTTCCTGGGTCAGCCCTTCAGGCTTAGTCTACTTACAGCCCCTCCTCATGGGGCATACTGCTCTGAGGCTGGGTCACACAGCTTCAGGAGCAGCGAGGCTTATTGCTGTCTCCCTCTCAGCAAGCCTGTCTAAGGCAAGGTAGGCTCCTTCCTTGTGGCAGGTTTTTCCTTTTAAGCTCCCCTCTGCATACCACCAATCAGGCAGAA
This sequence comes from Dermatemys mawii, assembly GCA_007922305.1. Taxonomy (NCBI): domain Eukaryota; kingdom Metazoa; phylum Chordata; order Testudines; family Dermatemydidae; genus Dermatemys; species Dermatemys mawii. The sequence continues at coordinate 4,667,302 of ML677365.1, read as the reverse complement.
CAAGCTTCGCAGGTGCACGTGCTTGGGTTAGAACAGGCCCCGAGGAGCTTGTTAATCTCCTCTCTGTCAGTGTAAGGGCACGTCCCTTCACACAGGGGTAAATATTTTAAAGGCTAGGTTGTGTTCAGATATTACAGTAATGGGAGCAATGAAAACACTGGACATAGATGAAGGAAATGTGCATATGCGTTGTGCTGTGTTTTATGGAGGCAATTCAGACACCATTTCTTTTATATTTTATTCAGGCCGTTGGTGCTCCTTCTAAACTTTCCACAGGGTCACAAGCTTGGGAGAGGGGTGAGATTTTGAAAAGAAATAAAGACAAACGGGCTTGCTTGAGGTGCTTTTCTAAGATCTGACATCATCACTTTATCACACAATAACAGATCAAAACATTTAACGTGAGGAACGATTAAGATATACCAAGTACAGTTACAGACAACTGCATATTTCCAAACACTTCAGTGCTTGAATATTCTCCTAATTCTTGCCAATAGCCGACATGGTGAGTGTATAATCGGAGTGTTTATGGCAAAATAAGGCCATGACATTATCTCCTGTCTGATCAAACAGAGTAAACATACTGTTTTAAAATGTCAGATCTGTTTCTGCAGCTTCCAGCAGTTATTACAGTAAACAAGGGAATGCTGTATTTGCCTATAGCTTAGCCAGAAAGTTAATGTTTCTTATTAAACATTTTCTTTTTTCTTTCCTACACCACTTTGCACTACCACACCCAGCTGCTTACATCTGGCTCCAAGCAGTGACACCAGCTGATGAGAAATGGCATTCCTGCTGCTTTCCCTTCTGAAGACTCATCCAGGGGTGGCTATTATCCAGCAGACAATACACTTCATCATCGAATGTCAGTCTTTTATAGCCCTTTGGACTAATGTTCTGTAGGGAAGTATTCACACCAAACTGCTCCAGATCAAGATTTGATATTCTTGCAGTCTGATATTCCAATGGTGGTTCTACAGATAAGCAAGCACATCTGGCTAGCTCCCTCAAATGTTGAGTCACCAACCTGATATATGGATTGAATCATTTGGAAAGCCATCAGGAAGCACAAAATGAGCTGTGAGCTCTAAATCAGACTGGCCTCTTGGCATCGTTACTGAATGGTGCCAATGGCAGCCCTGTATTTGAAATCAACAAGAAGGACATAGTCCAAATCGGACACTGCTTGACATAATCTGGCATGACATGCAGCCTTCACTTCTCCGCCCAGTAACACAGGGGCAGTGTCTTGGGGAGAGAATTCTTACGTTTTAAGAATTGTACCAAACCAAAAAAAACCCCCTACTGAGAGTGGAATAATATGCTAAATCTCTATGAATTCACGTACAAGAATCTTGTAATGTTGTAACAGCAATGTAATAATCTTACTGCGTGTACAATAGCCTCTTTCAGCCAAAGCTCTCAATACACTCTACAAATATTACTGAATTCGGCCTCAGAACACCCCCCAGCATCACAGTTACATTGTACTTGTCACTGGTTGATCTCGGAGCACTTTGTAAAATTGGGGACAATGGTACGTACACACATTATAGATGGGGAAAGTGAAGAACACAAACGGAAAGTGAGTTGCCCAACATCACACAGTGAGTCAATGATTGATCGAGCAAGAAAACCCAATGCCCCCTTCTCCCAGTCTGGTGCACTATCCAATGTATTATGCGAACTCCCTATTGGGCAATGTTGCCTCCCTATTATCCTTATTTTACAGCCAACGAAACCAAAATACATAGGAATTAAAAGCTAAATTTTCAAAAATAGCTGCCCAGAGACTTCAATTATATGTAGTTAAGAATCAGAGGGGTAGCTGTGTTAGTCTGGAATTGCAGAAGTGACAAAGAGTCCTGTGGCACCTTAAAAACTAACTAAAAGTATTAAAGCATAAGCTTTTGTGGGCTAATACCCACTTCATCGGATGCATGCAGTGGAAGTATATGTAGATTTTCTACATTATGAACTCTTCAGGGCCGGAACTACATCTTCTAATGTGTTTATATTGAGCCTAGCTAATTGGAACCCCACTTCTAATAGGTGCCTCTGAGTTTTACTCTAATATAAATATCAAATAATAATAGTACATGCTAATTTTCGAAGGTGGTGACTTGCCGATCCCACTGTCTGCCACTTAAGTTGCAGATGTTTGACAGCTCTGAAAATCAGCCTTACGCTGCCTGTTTCTCATTTACACTGAGGCCAGTTAACACTGATGTTTTACAGCCTGATTCACCATTCTTCCCCTGCTCGATCTCCATTTACAGTACACTCCCATTTATCGAAACCCTATGATCTGAATCCCTTCCTTGTTTCCCAGGTATCTCCTGCTAGCGGAGAAGGAAAGGATTTGGATAATGCAGAGGTCTGGATAATAGAGCACAGATCCCAGGCCAGGATTGTGAAGAGGTGGGGGACAAGCTCTGGGCCACCGGGGAGACTGCCCTGGTGCTGAATGGCTCTTGTAGCACCACAGGGAGGCCTCTGCAGCCCCAGTGCCATGGGAGGGAGAGAGTAGGAATGTGACAGGGATCTGCAAAGGACTCTCTCTGATGCGGCAGGGCTAGTGACATCCAATCCTTGCAGGTGCAAAGTGCAAGGAAGGCTGCAGTCCCGGTGTGGCAAAGCAGAGTCCTGGCTGGGGGTCTCAGCTCTGCCTCTTAGTAAGGCTCTACAATATACTCCCAATTAGCATGGCGGGACACGGATTTTATTAGTGGAGTCAACATGGAGCACATAAAATGCAGGCTGAAAATTAGGGACAGCTACTATGTCCACATATATGTGCACGACTCTGAAACATACATACAGACAAACCATAGCCACAGTCCTAGGAGTATCCCCCTCCAGAAGAGGGGACCTTCCAGGATAACAACACATTCCCCATCCTCAGTGTTTCAAGATGCTGGCAAAAGTTCTCACGTTGGACCACTCTGTAGCTACTAATTACAAAGTGTGCAGCAAAACCAGTGCACAATGCCTGCTTCTGTTGGGAGTCTGGGTAAGTAGATTTAGTACCTCTGTGTTGAGAGTTCCCTGAATTTCTTCAGCTCATCCATTAGATTTTTGGTAGCTTCCTATAGAAAGGTTACCATTTTCTGTAACATTCTGCCAGACATTTCCATATGGGTCTGTGTAGCAGTGCACTGTTTCTATGGTTTATTACCTACCTGAATCCTAATCCTTCCTATTTCCATAAATCTTCCAACATCATTCCTATTTCCATACAATGGTGATATCACAGAGAGATCATTAGAGCTTCATGTAGGCACAGAGCAGCCAGGGAAAATGAACTAGAGATGGTCCTCAAGCAAAAGACAAGATCTGAAAGTTCCTGAACTTTTGTGAAATTCGGATTTTAATTCAGATCCAAACTTTGCAGTAGCCCCTACCTCTACTGCATAATATGGTGACCTAAAATCCCAAAACTGAACACTGGGGAAGTTTGGCTCCTGTGACGGAGTCAGTCCAGAAGGATATAGGAGAGTGCTGGAAGGCAGGTATATCAGCCTCAGGATGTGCAGGTCCCTGTTCCCTGGATAGCCAAACAAAGGCTACTCCAGCCAATCAAGACACCTGGGACCAATTAAGAAGCTTCTAGAAACAGCAGAAATAGCTAGCCTGATTGGGACACCTGAAACCAATCAGGGGCTGGCTGAAACCAGTTAAAAACCCTCCCAGCTAATCAGGTGGATGTGGATGTCAGGAGCTGTGGGAAGAAGTTGTGCTGTTGGTGAGACTGAGTGGTAGACATATCATACAGAAGGAAGGAGGCCCTGAGGTAAGGGTAAAGTGGAGTTTGAAGAAGTGGGGACTGCTGTGGAGAAGTAGCCCAGGGAATTGTATTATGTTTTGTGGCTAAAAGGTCAGCCATCTTAGCTGATACTATTAGGGTCCCTGGGCTGGAGCCCGGAGTAGAGGGCGGGCCCGGGCTACCCCCTTTCTGCCTCCCCTAATTAATTACTGAGAAAGGGAGGTCACCCTGGGGCCTAGGTGAGTTTCTGAGGCCCCTAAATCTGCCAGGAAGCGCAGGACCCACAAATATAGACTCGGAACTTTGTCACACTCCAAATCCAACTTTTGTCTTGCAGCCCCCACTCTGCATCTCTAGATAACCCGTGGAACTCACTGCTACAAGTTAGTAATAAGACCAACAATTTATCAGGCTTTGAAAAATAATTCAGCATGAGAACAATCATTGTTAGACAGGATCCTAAATTAGACAGATCACTTATCTGATCCAGGATGGCAATGTTCCTAATAGGAATATACATCTTGTTCTCTTGCCTATGGAATTAGTTATAAGAACAATGCAATGACATATAGAAAATAGGATATAGCCAGAAATTTTTTTCAATTAATTGTTTTCCAACAAGCATCAACAACTCTTTCAAGTAATAGAAACAGGCAAAAATCAAAGACTGACTAAAGCATTACAAATTTTCAAATATTAATTCTGGTAATGCTAAAAAACTGCTATTAGAACAAAAGATGGCACCACATGAATTTATATGATGGAATAATTGCAACAAGACTAGAAAATGGTACCTAATTTTCATTCCAGCCTTTCAAATTGTTAGCTTGTGTTCCTCCTCAGACACCACAGCCACATGGACTCAGAAGTTTCTTCCATCCTAGTCAAGTCATACTATGACATTATATATCCGGAGATTAAAGCTATAGGCCACTCTAAAAATGCTCCTGTCTACTACCCACGCTGCAGACACATTGCCTATTCTCTAGGAGAGATTTCCACTGATAACAATGGGAATGTAGCATAAGGGATGAGTACCAAATATGCAATAGGGGCATGCAATGCAGATAACAGATCTGCACGGAGGATGAAAGAGAATTTCACCCATACATCAAAAAATTCCAGTATTCTGAGACTCACTTATCTTTGAGTGGCATGAAAACACAAAGGGAAGAAAGCCCTTCTGAAGTCTGATAATGAGAAACATGGTTGGCTTTCAGTCCTGAAACTATTTAACTAACAAAAAAAAAAGTGAATCCTTGAAACAAATCTGAAATGAAATTAGAAAAATTACTTCTTATAGCAGACATCACTAATGATGATTTATTTTGTGCCAATTCAAAATGGCAGAGGGATTTTAATTATTTTTCCTTATTAAGCACATCAAAAATATCCACTAAAAACACAGCAAATATGGTATAAACTCGGTTAAGCCACAGAACTCGTCAACACTGTTTGCAATTATGAAATCATTTGGGGATATGGTATTTTTTAGAAGGAATTGTTTTGCTCTTAGATGGAAACCACATCACAGCCCTTCAGACATAAATCTTCTATTGTATCTTGAAGAAAGAAACTGGAAATTGTGCAACAAGGCGCCACTGATAAAATATAAGTAACCCGTTGGAGTAATTTAGATGAGCTCATCATTTGTAGAAGATAACAGGGTATCACTTACAAACACTGATTTTCTTTTTCAGTTTGTGGCAGAGAAACACAATGCATCCAGCCCTGCAAGAAGAATTCTTATAACTCTATGCACAACACAAAATAAAACAGTAGCCCTCTTCCTAAAGTAAGAAGCTGCTTTTTAACCCTGGCATCATCATACTTGAATTTGCAGCTAGAAATACGTTCTGTGCAGTGTCAAGTGGGCTGTTCCATTTTCCTTCTTATGCAGATGGAATTAGTATGGTAGCTAAGGGCTGAAGAGCATTATGATCTGCCACAACATGATTTAGATGTAGTCTAGAACAGCAGCCTCTACCGATAGAGTTTGGGGCCCCGCAGCAAGGCTATTTTTGAGGAGGTTCCATTCACTCACTCCTTCACTCCCACCACGAATCCTCTCTATTTCTTGTCCCTCTATCCTGTTTTCTCTCTGCCTTTTCCCATCACTGCAAGCCTGCAGGGCAAGGGTGATGGATTTTCCCTACTGCATTTCACCTCCTGGTCAAGATGAGGCAGAAGGCCTTGTAGCTTAAAGGAAAATGCATTGAGCTTCCTTCTTCTAGCTCTGCAAAGTATTAGTCAATGTGACTATTTTCACTGTAAATATCATTTTAAATAACTTAAAGTGTTGTTTCAGCAATTTAATTGCTCTGTTGCATATATTAGGTGTCTTCCATATATTAGCTATGCAGCATACACCATGAAGTTGTGCCATTATTTTCAAATAACACTGAAGACAGTAAGGTCATGCATTCAGTTTGTTCCTTCTATACAAACATAACTCTTTACAGCTGATTGGAAAAACCTGCCAAATTTTTATTTATAGTGTAAACATGGATTTCAAACTGATCATGATGAACTCTGAACCTCAGCTACCTGTAACTATAGCGGCAACAATTAAAAATGCGAGATCGAGACTCAGGTGACATTGTCACAAGATCTTTGGGGTAGGTGAAGAAGGAAGGGTTTACAATTAAAATCTAGTACACTCCATGACATTAACACTAGCTGGAAAGGGAGCTGACAAAGAAAAGGAAAAACACGGATAAAACTCAAACAAAACAAAAGCTATGAAAAGTGCTTATCAGAAAAGTAAAATTAATAATGATACTCATAATAGCAGCAATGTATTCTTGACCTGCACCAAAATATGAAATGCAAAAAGACTTTGCCCAAGCTTAAATATTTATATCATGATTAAACAGCCCTCCAGCCTGAACCCAAGTCAGCTGATATGGGCCTGCTGCAGGTGTTTAATTGCAGTGAAGACATACTCATAATCACGCCTGATTGGGGCCTTGAGGTCTTGTAGGACTGGATCTTAGTCTTTCCCTCATTATGCAGGTAATTTTCTATCAAGTTATTGTGAAAAAAAAATCTTCTAGAACTACCCAAATCTGATTGAAGAATTTTCCTGCCAAGCAGGAGCCTGTTATCTGGTTGAAAAATGAAACAATGAATCAGAGTTTGGAGCAGTAGAGCCTAAACTGAGGTGCAGGGAATGTGTAGGAAGAAGATCTGGATAGATAGAAATATTAAGTCATACACTGAGGAAAAGGAGGAAGTATAGCCATCCCAGTGGGAACTATATTAAAGTTTTCAATTTCTGTTCTAGCCCTGCTGTAATATCATTGCTCAAAACTTTCTCAAAGAAATGTTTTGTTAGGCTGAAATTTACCATGCTTGGTCTCAAAGGTGAATTTAAAAAAAACTTTGAGAACTTATTGATATAGGTGAGTGTAATAAAACCAAAACAAAATGAAACAAAAACACATTTCCCCAGTATGTTCCAAACAAAAATTGTGGAATCTGATCATTCCAAAATGGCAGACGGTGAAAATGTTTTGATTTGCTTTAGGATTCTTGTTAGACTTAAAAAGCAAAACAAGAGTTCGAAAAGTACCAGTTCAGTGCATTTTATTTTATGAAAATTGAAAGTTGATCATTACTTGTATCATTTCTCGCGTGTTAAAATGTGTTTGTTTTTTGTGAACCATATTTTAAGGATGCACCAGATTAGGATGCATTTATCAAGTATGTCCCAGGTCAGGATGTCCTATTCTGCTGGCAAAGAATCTGAATAACTCCATAGCTCTTCCTACATGCTGATGGCTGTTTGCACCCCCTGCTTTTTAATCTACCCTGGTGAGTCTCTGCTTCTTCTTTTAACTAGTTTAATATATTTGAAATCTATGTTCTTGTTATTAACGGGGATACGTTCACAAATGCCAGGAAACTGCTTGCTATACAGAAGATCAGCATATATTTTACACACTTCCTCTTCTTGATAACTGGCATGCAACTTCATCGTAAGCTTCAAAGGATTTTTTATGTCTAAAGTGAATGTGGTCATAGGAGGACATAAATTTCCCCCGTGTTAACAGAAAGTGGGTAAAATCAATTGGATAATTTGTTTGTAGCTCAGAGGAATTCTTTGTTATACATGTAGGAGGATTTCATACCAGCTTGTGGAGAACACAGCTGAACTATTAATATGGGACAAATTAATGTTTGAACCAGAACTTTTACAGAATGATTTCTAGCCAAACTGAGTCTGCTATGACAGAAGCTAAAATAATCCCCCAGGGGACTGAAGAACATATCCATACACTTATTTTATTAACTGTACCCTCTCTTGACCAACACTGGAGTAGCAGATCAGACGGTTGTAAAATGGATACAATTCTGGCATTTAGTATAGCATCATGATGAAGTATGTCAGCACAATTCACTATATAAAAAAAGTCATTCCAGTTGTAACTCTGCATTGCATACAGCCCGCTACATCATCTCCTGCAAAAGATCCCCAAATGTCATCACTTTAAATTACACTTCATTAAAGCATGCCACTCCAGAAAATAGGTACATGGAATCACTCCCTCAAAAGTTACTGAGCTGAGCATAGATCATTACAGTTCATTACACTCTGTTCATACATACCATTTTACTTTGTTAACATTTGCTCAGCTAAAGACAGAATCTCCACTGATTCAAGCTGTATCAATTCTTCCTGAAACTACATACCGGCAATGCATTAATAGTATACAGCTTGTTTTATTAATCACCATTACTGCACACATTCACGTAAGTTCTGTAAGAGCCCAGATCCTAACTGGCATGTTGTGGTTTATTATCTGAAGAAAGCAACCTCTGTGCTTAACTATTTTAATTCATAGGTGACACATGGTACTTCTAATTTGCCTGCAGTGCTTTATATTGTGAAAACTGGCCCCTCTGTTCTTGAAATGGAACCTTTTACTATTCTAAATCTAATGGCTTTGCTTCTTTTCCACCAGAACAGAATGACCCAGCTTGTTTAACCTCTGTCTGCACTCCAAAGGGCTGTGCTGACTCCCACACATTGAGTTGTCCAACAGCAGTTGTGCATAAAAAGTAAAACTTGGAAGGGAATATGGTTCCATATTCAAGGAATCTGGATGTTTGCCTCAGTCTTTGAGGGCAGTTGTGTCCCAGGAACTCTCAGAGTTTACACTGATACAAAATTAGAACAAACTTCAGGTCAACAGAAGGCACCATTTTACAAAGGCAAGGTAAGAGCAAGTGATAGAATAACACTCCACATGTTGTAATACTGATTATCCAGGATTCCAGTTTAGCACTTTTGTTTTTAAAATCCAGATTACTAATCTAAAATTTCCCAATTTAAATTTTGTGATCCACTTCCTTTAGAGCTGGCTGGACATTTTCCAGTGCTTGAAATTTTGAAGTCAATTTTTTGCAAAACTCCACCCATCCCCCACCCCAGTTTTCAACACGCCCTAACTTCCATACCTGTTAAGGCTGTAGGTCCAGAAAATTGGAAATTTTAGGCCAACGATGTAATACTCACATTTTCTATTTGATTAATAGGAATTACTTCATGTACATAAATATTGTCTCCCGACCCCCATCCTGACATCTCTAAATCCACCTATTCCCTATGGGTTTCCCTGCCCTGTATTCCCTCAAGTTGCCCCACCCTGTGTTTGGTTCCTCACTTGCCTCTTCAAATATCTCACCCACCATGTATTTTACCCTCTCTCTCTGGCTCCTCCCTATCTCTTGTCTTCTCTGGCTCTCCCTTTCATCAGGTTTCCACCGTATCCCACAACCTGCCGGAATGGAAAGATTCAGCTTATCTTTTAAAATTAAAATGTACCAAAAAATAACAATAGGTGGTAGACCATAGGCAGTAACTAGGATATTTACAGTTCCTAATAAAAAAAACCTGATTTCATTTAACCAGCATCCAATAGATATGTCAAAGATAAGACGGTTTTTTTAAAGACTCGTATTAAAAGAACAAATCTACAACACAAACTTTTCAAGGAGTCTGCCTATCTGTAACCAACAGTTTTGCCAACATCTCAGAGGCACGCAGAAGTGCAAGAGGAGAAAGAGCACCTGAGAGAAGAGTGATTGTTCATTTCCTGCGTACATTGTCTAAATGAAAAAGAGAATTGTGCACCTACATCAGGACAGCATGAGAAATTATCTTTTTTTTTTACCCCCAGTGCATTCATGCTCCCTTTTCCCTTGCTCCCTTTTCCCCTGCTTACCTAATGGCCAGGGAGTAGGGCACTCACTTGGCACGTAGAAAAACCACATTTAAATCCCTGCTCTGGAACAAAGATTTGAATCCAGGTGTCCCCCTTACCACCTGAGTGTCCTAATCACCAAATTATAGTCATGCTTTTTCTCTGGCCCTGTGACTAGATAAAATAGCATACGTTGAACGAACAATTTAAAAAAATTGTCTTAATCCCCACATTAAGCTTAAGGGACTTTTGACAGAATTCTTAACTCCCTTGAGACCACAGGCCAAGCAAGGAGAATATATAATCCACCACCCAATTAAACAGCTCCAATCCCTCAGACTAGGGTAACCAGATGTTCTGATTCTATAGGGACAATCCCAATTTTGGGGTCTTTTTCTCATATAGACTCCTATTACCCCTCACCCCCGTTCCAGTTTTTTCACATTTGCTGTCTGGTCACCCTACCTCAGACAGAGACAAACACCTACAAGACTCTATCAAGCATTCTTAAAACTACAATACCCACCTGCTGAAGTGAAAAAACAGATTAACAAAGCCAGAAGAGTACCCAGAATTCACCACCTACAGGACAGGCCCAACAAAGAAAAAAACAGAACGCCACTAGCCATCACATTCAGCCCCCAACTAAAACCTCTCCAGCGCATCATCAAAGATCTACAACCTATCCTGAAAGATGATCCCTCATTCTCTCAGATCTTGGGAGACAGACCAGTCCTTGCTTACAGACAGCCCCCCAAACTGAAGCAAATACTCACCAGAAACCACATACCATACAACAAAAACACTAATCCAGGAACCTATCCTTACAACAAAGCCCAATGCCTACTCTGTCCACATGTTTAGTCAACTGACACCATCATAGGATCTAATCACATCAGCCATACCATCAGGGGCTTGGTCACCTGCATATCTACCAATGTGATATATGCCACCATGTGCAGCAGTGCCCCTCTGCCATGTACATTGGCCAAACCGGACAGTCTGTACGCAAACAAATAAACGGACACAAATCTGACATCAGGAATCATAACATTCAAAAACCAGTAGGAGAACACTTCAGCCTCTCTGGTCACTCAGTAATAGACTTGAAGGTGACAATTTTACAACAGAAAAACTTCAAAAACAGACTCCAATGATAAACTGCTGAACTGGACTTAATTTGCAAATTGATACCATTAATTTAGGCTTGAATAGATACTGAGAATGGCTAGGTCATTACACAAATTGAATCTAGTTCCCCATGTTAAGTATCCTCACACCTTCTTGTCAACTGTCTGATATTGGCCATCTTGAGTATCACTACAAAAGTTTTTTTTCTCTTGCTGATAATAGCTCATCTTAATTAATTAGCCTCTTAGAAATGGTATGGCAACTTCCACCTTTTCATGCTCTCTGTATGTATATATATATCATCCTACTATATGTTCCATTCTATGCATCCGATGAAGTGGGCTGTAGCCTACGAAATGTTATGCTTAAATACATGTGTTAGTCTCTAAGGTGCCACAAGTACTCCTGTTCTGTTTTAGGACTTTCTTTGATACTATACCTTGCAAACATTTAATTATCAAAGCCCCATTAACCAATAGCGACCATCTTCAGCTAACTGTGCCATTGGGTTACTATTACAACACATTGACCAGTAAACCACCAAAGGAGGAAAACAGACAGGTGCCAGGCTGCGTCCTCTTTCCCGCTTTCTGGCCTAAAAGAGAAACTAGATCTTGCACATTTGCAAAGTGTCGTCACTTCCTCTACCACTAGCTGCTGCACCTTTGTGACGATACCATTTTTCTTTCAGCAGCATCTGATTGCACCACTTAACTCTTCAGGTACAGCCAGGTGTTTTCCTGGGTATCCCAGTGCACTTCACTAAATGCTGGACTTTAAAACGGGACCATTGGCTTCTTTTCCCGCTCTTTATTAGCATCAGAATTCTTTTGAATGAGGTCACTATGCCTGGCTCAGAGCAAGAATAAGAGTCCCTCATTTGCATTAATAATACATTCACTCCAAAAAGCAAAAGAAAAGCCCAGAAAAGTACAGGGTGAATAAAATCAACCAAGACCTCGGGATGTATTTCACCAGGGAGTCCTAATTTAGGCTCCAACCCTGGAATACATCCTATGCAGGTAAAAGGGGTCACCTGTGTAACCCCAGCTGGAGGGTCAGGTCCTTAGTGTAATAAATGTAGTGACAATAACTAAGTACTTTTACCTGACAAGTGGGTAAGCTATCATATTTCAAATGTAACAGATTGCTGCTGTTAGCACTAGGACACACGCCTCCATTAAAACACCATCAGTGCTGTAGCTATGTCATCGCAACCAACTGTTTTGCACATTAGAACGTCCTTTATGATTGATTTTAAAAGGCAGTTAGAAAGAAAACTGATTTAGTCTATTGGATTAAAAATAAACAACAAGGCAGTAAATGAATAACAGCTGATGGATTATAAAGCACAGAGGAAAGACGGCAGCAAATTGCCTGGCACTTTTGAGTAATAAAAACAAGGATTAAAAAAAAGTTGACCTTCCAATTTCCAATCAACAGAAAAGTAGCAAAATAAAAGACATCCTGATTCCTTCAGATTTATGCTTTATCTCCCAATTAGCATTAACATGCTTGGTCTGGGTATATTGCCTGCTTGTGATACTACAGGAAAACCCAACAAACCCTGAATGTGTTATCACCACGCAATGTGTAATTACATTAAGAACTCATTGAAAATTGCAGGATGCTGACTTTTAAAATTTTGTGGAAGATTAAGGGGGGGGGCTATTGTGGAAGATTAAGTTTCCAGAGTAGATCTAATCTAAATTCATGTTCCACTTCCTGTTTAAAATAATTTTAGTGCCAATAAGTCACATATTGGAAGAAAATAATGTAATAAGTCATAATAGATTAAAATATTGGCTTCACAAAGAGTCAGTTGGACACTGCTTAGTTCATTGTTTGAAGAAAATAATCTTAAGGCTCTGATCTTTCAAACATGCACTGATGTGAGTAGTCCCATTGTAGTGTGTAAAGTTACACAGAATGCATACATGCTTGCAAGATTAGGGCCTCAAATTGTACGTATAGCCTGTTGTGCAGCATATGGGATAGCACACAAAATACCTCCTTGATACATTAACGTTATAAGCAAATCTTCTTTCATATGGTTTGTTTAGGGAGCAATGATTACAAATTTATATCTAGATTTGATAACCAGCATGTAGCCACAGCAGTGAGCTGGTGAATGTCCTTCAGGCCCCTGGTGAAAGAACAAAGGGGACATTCAGATACGATGTGCTCCATCATTTGTGCCTGGTGACCACAGTCGCATGTAGGTGTCTGCCTCATTTTCCATTTAAAGAGGATTTGTCCACATCTCTCATGAGAGGTCCTGATGCGATTCAATCTGAGGATTGACCCAACTTCAGAAGAAGAGGATGATGATAATCTTTAAGGTCAGAAGGAACCATCATGATCATCTAGTCTGACCTCCTGCACATTTCAGGCCACAGAACCTCACCTACCCACTCCTGTAATAGACCCCTAACCTCTGGCTGAGTTAGTGAAGTCCACAAATCATGATTTAATGACTTCAAGTTACAGAGAATCCACCATTTACACTAGTTTAAACCTGCAAGTAACCCGTGCCACATACTACAGAGGAAGGTGAAAAAATCCCAGGGTTTCTCCCAACCTAACCTGGGAGAAAATTCCTTCCCAATCCCAAATACGGCAATCAGTTAGACCTTCAGCATGTATGAAAGATCCACCAGACGGACACCTGGGAAAGAGTTCTCTGTAGAACTCTGAGCCCTCCCCAGCTAGGAATGGCTCCCTATCACCAGCCATTGGAGATATTTGCTGCTAGTTGTCACAGATTAGGCTACATGCCTGTGACATTACTCAAGGTGCCATCTGAACTCTTGAACAGGTGCGCCCCCTCAATTTTCTAGTCTGGGGTGCCTTTTACACTGCTTTGCTGTGAGAGCAACCATGCCTGGTCTGCTCTCACACAGCCTCCAGCATTATTCCTAGCTATTCTGTATGAGTGCTATGACCAGACATTCTTGAATTACACTGCAGAGCAACACCTGTAAATTCCCAGTCACAGACTCTACCCCGCCCTCTGAAGTCTGCATCTTGTACTGCCCAGCTCTCTACTGAATAATACAAATGCACATAAAGTCCATCATTTTACTAACAGAAAATGATATGCACAAATCCTGTTATCACAAATAGAGTTTCCCAAACACTTCAGTCCAAGCACACTGGTTTAGGTAAAACAATAAAACAAGTTTATTAACCACAGAAAGATAGATTTTAAGTGAGTACAAGTAATGAGACATAAAAGTCAGAATTGGTTACAAAGAAATAAAAGATAAAACACAACCAGTATCTGACTGAATAAGCTAAATGTATTCAAAGCAAAAGTATCTCTCTCTACATCCTTCAGCAACCTCACTGGCTGAGTTCCTTTCAGACAGGATCCCTCCCTTCCTCAGTACACAGCTGTTTCTTTGTTCATCAGGGGTTGTGGTTGATGTGGGTAAAAAGAAAGGGAGGAAAATCTAAGGGTGTCTGTTCCCCATTCTTATACCTTTTCCTTTTCTTTGACAATCATCTCCAGCTGGGGTTTAGGAGACAGGAAGTCTGTGGAGCCAGGAACATCCAGCTGTTTCTTTGCCAAGATGTAAATTTCTCACTCACACCCTTTTCCCTGCCAAAGAATGGCCACTTAACCAGGTGATGGTCCATTTGATTTCACTGACACTGGCTGACATGTCAGTTTGTCTATTGTCTCTGAGGAACAGTTTGACTATTGTGGCTGCTTCCCCAGATTTTGAATGTCTTAGTAACATCATACAGCAGAATCTTATAACTTTACAGTGTTGCCATACATATTTTACCAGTACAATAAAGATCAGTAAATAATGAGCTTTCAGATGATACCTTACAGGGCATAGTTTGTATAAAATTTGTCATAGTCTTGAAAAGGGGGTGGACTAGGGATACAGACTGTCACAATGCCATTGTAGCCAGTCTCATCATACCATCCCCGCCATAAACTTATCAAGCTCAGTGTTTAAGCCAGTTAGCTTTTTTGCTCCCACTGCTCCTTTTGGAAGGCTGTTCCAGAACTTCACTCCTCTGATGATTAGAAACCTTCATCTAATTTCAAGCCTAAACTTGTTGACAGCCAGTTTATATCCATTTGTTCTTGTGTCCACATTGGTGCTTAACATAAATAACTCCTCTTCCTCCCTGGTATTTATTCCCCTGATGTATTTATAGAGAACAATCATATCTCCCCTCAGCCTTCTTTTGGTTAAGCTAAACAAGCCAAGCTCTTTGAGTCTCTTCTCATAAGGTAGGTTTTCCATTCCTTGGATCATCCTAATGGCCCTTCTCTGTACCTGTTCCAGTTTGAATTCATCTTTCTTAAACATGGGAGACCAGAATTGCTCACAGTATTCCAGGTAAGGTCTCACTAGTGCCTTGTATAATGGCACTAACACTTCCCTATCTCTACTAGAAATCCTCATCTGATGCATTCTAGGAGTGCATTAGCCTGTTCACAGCCGCATTACATTGGTGGCTCATAGCCATCCTGTGCTCAAACAATACACTCAGGTCTTTCTTCTCCTCTGTTGCCTCCAACTGACATATCCCCATCTTAGAGCAAAAATTGTTGTTGTTACTCCCTAAATGCATGACCTGGGACTTTGCACTGTTAAATTTCATCCCATTTCTATTACTTCAGTTTACACGGTTGTCCAAATCATCTTGTATGATTTTCTGATCCTCTTCAATATTGGCAATACCTCCCAACTTTGTGTAATCTGCAAATTTTATTAGCACACTCCCACTTTTTGTGCCACGGTCACTAATAAAATATTAAATAACATCAGTCCCAAAGACCGACCCTGAGGAATTCCACTAGTAATCTCCCTCCAGCCTGACAGTCATCTTTCAGTATGACCCATTGTAGTCTCCTCTTTAATCAATTCCTTACCCACCTTTCAATTTTTACATTAATCCCCATTTTCTCCAATTTAATTCATAATTTTCCAGGTGAAACTGTATAAAATGCCTTACTGAAATGCAGGTACATTAGATCTCCTACATTTCCTTTGTCTAAAAAATCTGTTATCTTCTCAAAGAAGGAGATCAGGTTGGTCTGGCATGATCTACCTTTTGTAAAACTGTGCTGCATTTTATCAATTTTTTTTATTTTATTTTATTTTGCAATTTCATGTGCCAGCTCCTTTGACATTCTTGGATGGAAATTATCCAGGCTACCAAATTTAGTCCCATTAAGCTGTTTGAGTTTGACTCCCAGCTCGGATGTGGTAATTTCTATCTCTATATCCTTATTTCCATTTGCCACCTTGTAACTACTTCTAAGCTCTTCATTAGCCTCATTAAAAACTGAGGCAAATTATCTATTTAGATGTTGAGCCTTGCCTAAATTATCTTTAATCTCCACACCATTCTCAGTGTTTAACAATCTCATTTCTTTCCGTGTTTTCTTTTTATTTATATGGCTACAGAACCTTTTACTATTGGTTTTTAAATCCATTTGCATGGTCCAACTCTGCTTGGTTTTGGCAGTTTTCACTTTTCCCCTACACTTTCTGACCTCCAAGAGGTAGTTTTCCTTGCTGATCCCTCTGATCTTCCATTCCTTGTAAGCTGTTTTCTCTTAAATGACCTGTTTGAGACACTTGCTTATCCAGCTTTGTCTGCAGGCCTTCCCTACAATTTTGTGCTTGGTATTCAGGACTCAGATAGTTTCTGCAGCTTTAATTTAAAGTAATTCCAAGCCTCCTCTACATTCAGATTCTTGAGTTCTTCAGTCTACTTCCCTAACTAATTCCCTTAATTTTTTTAAGTTAGCCCTTTTAAAAACAAGGACTCTAGTTGCAGATCTACTTTTTTGCAGATCTACTTTATTCTTCAGTTTAGCTTAAACTCATGATCAGTTGAACCAAGGTTATCCCCTACAACCTCTATGTTGTTCATCCAGTTCCTCTACAAGGCCCTCACTACTCACCAATGCCAAATGTAAAATGCCATTACCTCTTGTTGGTTCAGCAACTATTTGGTGAAGAAATCTGTCAGCTATCACATTCAGAAAAAGCTGAGTCCTACTATTATTAGTTGCATTTATCCTCCAATTTATATCTGGGAAGTTAAAGTCTCCCATAATCACACAATTGCCAGTAGTATTTATTTCATTAAAAACATTAAAGAGGTCTCTATCCATATCCATGTTGGATCCTGGGGGCCTGTTGCATACCACAGGCACTAACCCAGGAGAACCTCTACTACTTTCATTTTCTTTCCCAAAGTGATTTTCGTCCAAACCGACTCTGTCTTATCCATTCCATCACTTCTAATTTCAGTCAGGCACATGTTGATGGGCTGGGTGAAAGCTAGGGCCTGTGTTATGCAGCAGGTCAGAGTAGATGATCAAAATGAGCCCTTCTGACTTTGGGATTTTGCAGGTGAACTTAAGGAAGCCCCTTTGAAAACTTCTCATTTTGTTTGGTCTTAAGTGTTTGGTCTGTGGCTTTCATTTTCCTATATTTGTTGAATAATCAAGTGAGGAGAAGTATGTACTCCATGATGATGAATATTTAATATGGTGAGTCTGCTACCCTACAGAAAAGCAACCACAGCAAGCATCCTTCAACACTGGAATTACATTGATAAATAAAACTTAGTTGGTGGGTGCAGCAGCTGGAAATGTCTGTTTCGTTACCACTCATCAATAATACATCTGGTGGCAAGGTTGAAGAAAAGAGAAACAGCAACAAAAATGTTCAGTGAAACAGCAGAAAGGAAAATTACACATTCCATGCACTTCCAACAGAAATGACATTTACATGGATCAATGATTACAGCACAGATCTGAGATTGTGGGTTTGTCTTCACTGCAAAAAGCGGTGTCTTTTCAGCTCACTCTAGATCACTACCTCGATATCAAATCCCAGGGGAAACAAGGCACTGTCTTGGTAAACCCCAAGTGGGAGGTTTAGAATTAATCTCAAATACTGATAGAGCAGTGAAAATTAAACAGTGCCTTGTGTTCAGCAGGATTTTACATCAAACTAGTTATCTCGAGTTAGCCATTTTCATGTAAAAACATATCTTTTTTTGCACTGAAGACATAAGTCCACATGTGAGATACAATCACGACTTCCAGAGTATGCAGACAGCCTGAAATGTCGGCTGTAAGCACCTTCAACTGCCCCATTTATCTTGATTGTCTGAGAACCATGAGCATGATGATAATTTAAATATCAACATTGTTAACTGTTTCCCTGCTGATTATCCAACTAACGTTCTTGCTCAAATTGTCTCTTGGACTGTTTCAGGGGCTGAAAAGCTCAACCAGCTGCCAAAGCCTCTAGACTGCCTCCTGACAATTTGTCCAAGAAAAAAATGCATTTCTATTACTGATCTCGTGAAATTAAATAATCAGAAACACCTGGTTAGAATAAGTGTGAGCATAGCCAGTAAATATATTTCATCACTATGGCTGCAAAAACAAATACTCTTTCCAGAAATGTGGTTGCCCAGAGTACAAGAAACAAGAAAAATGGAATGACATACTGACTTTATGAGATTAATAACTGAACTGTTTAAAGAAAGATGAGGCAAATAGGATGGGCTGATAAAAACTCATGTAACTATTTATACCAACAATAATTATATTTATTGTAACTCTGCCTGTAGTGCCTCAAATTTGCTGTATTCCCATATCTTTTATATCTGTCACCCTCTGTTTTAATATTTCGGAGAATAACTTGTAGCATCAATTCTGCTTATCTTTAATTTAAAAAGAATACTCTGATGTTGGCAGACAAGGTGCCAGGTCATGTGCCCATAATAAGGTCCCCATGTGTCAATTTCACTTGGATAAATACATACCTGGAATCAGTCTGGCTCACTTGTGTGCAGGTATTGTTAAAATACGTATTAGAATTATAAGAATGTGTTTACACTTTATTAAATGTCTGAGAGTTGATTAATCTCACTTATAACCTCTGTATCCCATACTGTAAGCTAATGTTGGAGGGGTTGTATTGTGAATCTCTGACTGTGTAAATCACCAGACAGAAGAGAGACATTAATTAGTGTCAGGGGCTGATCTTCAACAGAAGGTGTTCCCAACAGGAAAGGCGCTTTGATACTAGATGGACTATTATGTGATGCTACAACTGGAATTTCCCTACATACCATCAACAAGAAGATAAAATACTTTTGTCATTCTGCCCAGTCTGTGAAGATGAGTCACGCAAATGGATTTCTCCCATCAGCTGAGTTTGCAGGAGAGGATAAAACCCCTAACATGGAGGAACTAATTGTCTCTATGCTGCTTAGACTCTGGGAAACAAGGTTTTTCTAAGCATAAGCGTGAGATCCCCAGCTGCTTAAAATATATACCGCTTACAGATTATAGAAGCTTCTATTACCTTTTGAAATTTAAGATTGTAACTCATTTGTGAACTTGTGCTTACTTGCTTTAACCTAGTAAATAACTCCTATATTTCCTTTTCCTATTTAATAAATCTTTATATCATTCATTATAGGATTGGCTGCAAAATCTAAAATACAATTGACTTGGAGCAAATGGCTGGTCCTTTGAGAATAATGCTGTGATATTCAGGGTAAGGAACCATCTAACACAAAGGTATGCTCACCTGAGTGGCAAGGGGACTGTCTGGTTAAACTGTTATAATGCCGAGGAGTTTATACTTGATAATTGATTGATGAAATCGAAGTGTAGAATTCACAACCTATTTGGGGTTTGTGCCCAGGTTCCAGAAGGCATGCTCTTGAGTCACTGCCAGCAGCATTACAAATATCAATTGTGACAAAGCTCCAAGTTTGTACTTGTGGGTCCTGCGCTTCCTGGCAGATTTAGGGGCCTCAGAAACTCATCTAGGCCCCAGAGTGACCTCCCTTTCTCAGTATAATTGGCAAGAGTCACCACCTAGTGAGTTACCTTCATCACAGGCCAGTATGGAAGGTGGAAAAAGGAGGGAGCCCGGGCCCGCCCTCTACTCCGGACTCCAGCCCAGGAACCCTAATAGTATCAGCTAAGATGGCTGACCTTTTATCCACAAAACACAATACAATTCCCTGGGCTACTTCCCCACAGCAGTCCCCGCTTCTTCAAACTCCACTTCACCCTTACCTTAGGGCCTCCTTCCTTCTGTATGATATGTTGTCCACCACTCAATCTCACCAACAGCACAACTTCCTCTCACAGCTCCTGACACCCACAGCCCGCCTGACTAACTGGGAGGTTTTTATCTGGTTTCAGCCAGTCCCTGATTGGCTTCAGGTGTCCCAATTAGGCTAGCTGTTTCTACTCCTTTCTAGAAGGTTCTTAATTGGCCCCAGGTGTCTTGATTGGCTGGAGTAGCCTTTGTTTGGCTATCCAGGGAACAGGGACCTGCACATCCTGAGACTAATATACCTGCCTTCCAGCACTCTCCTATATCCTTCTGGTCTGACTCCGTCACACAATTAACAATGTAATTATAGATGCAAGTGTAAAATAAATTAAATTTAATATCAAGGTAAATAACAGAAAGCACATTCCATTTTTTATTTTCATATTTAATGCAATAAAACTCACATTTTTTTACTTCCCCGAAACTGACATACAATTTCCAGTTTTCAGTACTAGTGTGCTTCAAAAGCCTTTACTATGATCTTTTATTATTTCTATTACGTTGCATTATATAATGATTAGGCCACCATTACATAAGTGTGCAGCATAAATACAAGAAAAACAGTTGCTGCTGCCCCACAAAGTGTTCTCTCTCTCTCTCTCTCTCACTCACACACACACACGGCCTGGTCTACACATAAAACTTAGGTCAACATAACTATGGCTCTTAGGGGTGTGAAAAATCCATAGCCCTGAGCAGCGGCTCTGACTTTTTAATGTGCTGAGGTGGTGTTCAATCTCCCAGCTCTGTCCTGGCCTCACCCCTACACCACCCCTTTCTCCAAGCTCCCCCCCCCCCCCCCCCCCAAACCCCCCCCCCCCCCCCAAAAAACCCCCCCCTGCCTCTTTTTGCCCCATTCCACTCCCTCCCCCGAGTGTGCCCCACCTCGCTGCTCCTTTCCAGCATCTCCTGCACACTGCAGAACAGCTGATCACAGTGGGTGGGAGGTGGTGGGAGGGAGGATGGGAGGAGGGAGCTGGCTGCCGGTGGATGCTCAGCCCTGGAGCACCCATGGAGTCGGTGCCTATAGCCCTGAGAGCTGTGGCTATGCCAACCTAACCCCCAGTGTAAATGCAGCTAAGTTCCCGTACAGTCCCCATAGAGTAGACAGGACCACACACATGGGCCAGCATTTTCAACAAGTCAGCACGTTGCGTGCATGTGGGAAAGTGTGGCCATAATTATCACCATGGGAGCTGCTGTGAGCTGAGTACTTCTGAAAATAATTTAGACCCAAATCTTGCTCCAGTTTGGAGAACTCAGCTCTTGAAAATCTGGTCCTGAATGCTTTTGAAAGTGTTACCCAAAATGAGATAACATGTGCATACAGCAAATAAATGGAGAAAGGACAAGGTAAATACAATGAAACAACCCTGATTAATTTCACTGGGGCAGGGACCATCTTTTCTGTCCTCTCTTTGCATAACACAATGGGCTTTTGACGTATGACTGGGACTTGCACACACTACCACAGTACAAATAATAATAGCAGCCAAAGGTTCAGAACACCAACTGCCCATCTATGGAGCCCAGTGACAAAATTTTGGTCAAGCTTCCTCAAAGTTCTTAAGCATAATATATCTCCTTGTCAAGAAGGTTTTCCATATTATTCATCTCTTCACTTCTAGCCATACATCCTTGTGCCACCCTTAATAATTCCTCTACATCTAAAGTAGAGCGACTATTGAACTGTGGCCCTAAAAACTTGTGTTTTTTTTAAAAAGCAAGCAAATTGTACCAGGTTTTAACAGATAAATTGTAGGAACAGCAATTTCTCTATTCAAATTTAATTCTCTTTTCTTTTAACACCACAGACATAATGGATTCAAGAGAAAAAATGGATTACTAAAAAATAGTATTAGATAGCTTCTCTTTCATGCTTGACTGTTCCTAACCACATATTACGTCTTTGTTCTGCAGGTGAGTAAGATAGCCTTGTGACAGAGTAATAGGACTTCGCAGTTGGAATTAATGGGGTCAACCTAAAGTTATTGAAAAACATGGTAACATTTGCAAAAAAAAAAAAAAAAGTTGCATACGGGCAACAAATTCCTCTGTAGTTTACCCTTTTTTCTCTTTTACTTCCCTCTCCTCCCCCCTCCCAAAAATAGGAAATGTGCTGTAAGAATTAGACAAATTGCAGCTGCAGTAAATTCAGCTGAACAGCAATAATCTAAATGAAAGGCTCTGCTCCCAACCAAAAAAAAAAAAAAAAACGCAGAAACTATTCCAATACACAAGCAGCAGTCTTCTACCCCCTCTACTTTTCAAGCTAATAACTTATAACCTCCCACTTCTAGCTACTTTTGGAAAACAATTAATTCAAATACAACATTTTTCCCAGTATCACTTGCAACCAGGCCACATTGTGCTCGGATTTCATTCACTCTGACCAGTTAGGTTTCTTTGGTCCTGGTCAATCTCTGAATGGGAGACATCTAAAGAAAGTGCATAGAGCTGCAGGAAGTATTGTGCATGACTCAACAGATGGTATTCTTCCTCTGAGTCAGTTCTGAAGCAGTGTTCCAGAATGCTGGTAGGAGACACTGTGCTGCTGATGGAGGCTCCATATTGTGGATGCAATATGTAAATAATATCTTGCTTGATCCCTGTGGTCATTAAAGACACCACATAGCCTTTTGCCAGAGGAGTTGTGCTAGCACCAGGGTCCTGACTAAATTCCGGTTTATATAATCCAATTACCAAAATAAATAAATACATAAGTAAAAATTCTAGAACTTCTGACTGAACAAAATTGTCACTTCCTGCCCAACGTGGTTATGCTCCATTGTTGCACACTGTTAAACGATAGCTGTATTTTGCTCCAATAGGAGCTGCACTTCAGTAATGAATAGAACGATGCTTGTTTGTAATCTGTTACATTTGTAAAAAGTGTTGGGCGTTCTTCGAGATGCGAGGTGCAATATAAAGTTAATCTCAGAAGCATGGCCAGTTGTTCATTAATCTGATTTAATTTTGTTTAGGTACATGGATAAGTCTTAGTCAGTATTGCAATCGCTGGGGTTTTCATTTTGCATCTAGTAATTAAGGAATTTATAAAATACCTATATCTAGCTGTGGGAATATCCTATTCTCCTCAGAAATATCAGCTAGTAAACTAGAGGAAAGCTTATGGCGCATTAATAGTACTTACCAACTGGAAAAGAGACTCGTGCAGCAACCAGTTGCAAAATGGCCACTGTAGGACGACTGCTGCTTGATTCTGCTAACTTTAGGGAGCCAGTCCCCAGAGAAGCATGATGGGGGAGGGGAAAGTTCCTATTAGAGAACAGCCTGCACACGTGAGAGTTGACACAGTTTAGCAACGATCCTAGTCTGTTCCACAGTTTGCCATGAGAGTTTTTCCATGTCCTTTGTCACCCTACTACTAAGAACCTCCTCTAGTTCTACCGTGAGATGGAGTGCCCAAGTCTGCCCACATGGTACTAGTACATACTGCCACAGGGATCTCTAGGCTGTGTAAAATGTCAATTGATACTATACTTGTTAATTTTAAAATAATCTTGTTTATTTTCATATTTAATTAATTAAAAAGCTCTTTGTTTTGTAAGTTTGCCGATTTATTCCAATAATACTGTAGAATATGCAAAAGACGAGGGCACAACCACAGAAGGCAGGGAATCTGGCTGCAGCCATTGGATGCCTCACCTCCATCACTGCACAAATTGCAGTGGCTTAGATAGGGTCTGCTTCTGGACAATATTTTTTGTTCCCGTGAGGAAGGTCTGTGTCTGTTAAGAATAAGGAGTGTGTATATCACTGAGCACCCCCTATGTCTAAAACAAGCAATGTGTTATGTCGTATGTGGGTCTATATAAATACTGTATATAAAATATCCATGCAAACAGGATCTTAATTGGCTTATGCTGTGTGCCAGAATATTAAAATCAGAAAACACAGCCAAGCTCTTCACAGTTTGTCTTGCAAATATCTTAAACATCTTGCATAAATGGTTTTGCTTCCCCTGGGATGAGTAAAGGAGCACAGCTCTAGGGAATAATAGCTGAACTACCTCAGCTCCACAGAAAATCCATTTGATCTTCAAGAGCAGATAGGAAAGGTCAGCCATGAAAGCAAAAGGAGTGAAAATTAATTAGAGTAAAACAAAGCTTTTTTATAAACAGACACACAGAGATCCTCATCAGTGAACAAAGGAAGCCCCATTAAACAGGTGCAGACTAGTGTCCTACATGCCTGTGTCAGACTCTGAGGCAGGAGTTCCTGATTTCTATGGTCTGGCTGCTCTCAAGTCTGTTGCAGATTCCGTAGCAATATGGGGAAAATAAAATCAATATGTTGTTATTGAATTCAGAATGAAAGGAGACAAAATAATATAGCGTCAACCAACAGTATATATGCTTTTTGTGGTAGGTTTTGGAAGTTGATGGGAAGTCAGGACTTTTACCAATGGTTTTTAAATTAGGTGGAAGGTGGGTTTAAACTGGTCTGTCATCTGACAACTGGGGAGATAAATTCAGAGCTTTGGTCACAGCGAGAGAGGGTTAGGGTTTTTAATCACTGCATTCAGGTTTGGAAGAGGAAAGTCAGCAGGGAGGGCAGCTTGGGGCTATGGTCAGTGGGTGACACTATTCCTCTATGGCACATGCCAGAACCTCTGCTCCTGCTCAGAACTGGGTGACTGCTGCTTATATCTGCTGGTGGATACCATAATGTGGTCTCCAGCCACAGGAGGGCAAGGCAGTTCAGAGGAAGAGGTGCACCCAGCAGCATATACAAGCTCAGCCCAGGCTTTTTGAAACTCTTTTGTTCTGACACTGTGTTAAGAGCTGATGTAACTAAAGAGCTGCCCAGAGGAAGCCATTTGCAGTGCACAACCACAAGAAATTTTACTGGTCTTATGAAAACCAGGAACTTACATATTCTTCAGGGCCATCTATTGGCATTTCATCTATTAACTATTTCCATGTATTCAAACATCTCTCATAACAGTAGTTACCACAGAAATATGCAGTCAGGGTGGAGAAGACCTTACCCTGAAGTGGATTGAACATAGCTGCTGCATTCTAAGGAACTTGGCTATGCATGAAGTTTTGGGAAAATCTATTTCAGTCTTGGTTCAACCTACAGCAGGACTGAAGTCTTTATTGACACAGTCGGTGTTCAGAGGCATCACTCTAGTTCCAAACAGGTCACTCCGTCAATCAGTTATTCGTATTTAGCCCCACCTTTGAATATCTATGCCTGAAAAAGCAGAAGCACAGGACTTTCAAAACCTCATGAGGCAAGAAAAGCAAATTTCTTACTCCCATTTTTATGATGATCTTCCTTTGTCTTGTTATCCCACAATAAAAATGTCAGTGATGGAAGAATGCACTGTGTGAGGCCATAAAAAATGTTTGCAGTTATCAAATAGCTTTGCTTCCCTTGGGAATTTAAGCACCCGTGAAAATCACTTATTGCCTCGTATACTCTTCCTCCATCAACATAATGTCCCCTAATCAGTCTCTGTAGAAAGAAATACATGGCTGATAACGCTCAAAGGGTTGAAATAACTTTTATTTGAACACCCATGCATTATGATCCATTTTACTTTAATATTTTCAATATCAGCAATATTTTGATTGACTGCCTATTCTACTTTGGCTTTTAAACATTTGCACTGTATTAAAAGGGCACCTAGAACTCACTTTCAAACCATACTTTTCCCTGGGTTTGGAGAACAGACTAGCAGAACTTACCTATTGCTATGCCACCCTGATGCTCTGTCATCTAACAAATGAAGATAAATGCTATGAGCCAAATTCTTAGATTCATAGATTTTAAGGCCTGAAGGGACCATTAGATCATCTAGTCTGACCTTCTGTACAGCACAGACCATAGAATTTCATCTATTTACCCCTGCATTGAGCCCAATAACTTGTATCTGGATAAAGCATTCCTTCCAGAAAGCCATGCAGGCTTCATTTGAAGAAATAAAGAGACTGAGACTTTACCACTCCCCTTGGTAATTTCTTTCAATGGTTAACAACCCTCACAGTTAAAAATGTGCACCTTTTTTCCATTCTGAATTCATCTAATGTTACCTTCTAGCCATTGGTTCTTTTTATTCCTTTCCCTGCTAGATAAAAGAGCCCTTTAGTACCTGGTATTTTTTTTCAGTGAAAGAATTTACACACCACAATCAAGTCACCTCTTGCTCTTCACCTCTCGATCAAGCCACTAGGCTCGGCTAGGCCTTACTTGTCTACTGCCAGAAGCATCCTGCTGTCTCTTCTTGATTTTTCAGTGAGCAGCCAACTGGTTGATTTCCCCACAGGGAATATACATCATCTTCCCCCTGCCCACAAAATCCTCGGAGATTTTCTTGGGTAGATATTTCACACTTCTTACTCTCTTTGTATTTAATCATTGGACTGGAAAGACTTCTCTAGATCTTGCTGCTACCACTTACCTTATCCTATCGCTTATTTTTGGAATTCATCATGGATTAGAAAACCTTGAGATCACAGGCTCTGTCTATATTAGAGTGGGTATTTCTGTCTTAACTTGAGTTAACTGATTGCCAGTTAACTAGGGTTACTTAATGTGATTGTAAATACTAGTCAACTCAAGACATTCCATAAATGCTTGGGTAAACCATAAATGCCTGCATCCTGAAACAAATGTTTGTGGAATGTTTAAATTAGCATTTACAAATGTCTTAGCTAGCTCTAATTAATCTGCAAGCAATCAGCGAACTCGAATTACAACAGGAGGATAAATTCTAAGCTAACATATCCATAGTGAGAGATCTAGCCCAGTCCTCATCAATTTTTGAATAAACTTGGAAGAGAATTTATTTTCCTCATTGACATCAAATTATATTATTTTAATTTAAAATATTGAAGGGGGGAAAAAAGAACTTGGGGAAATTAAAGAAACAGGAAACAGATATAAAAAAGATTATAACACCTACTGTTTGAGAAGTACCCAGGGATCCATCTAGCTATGAATTTCTGATGATATCCAGGTATCAAATAAAATTATTAAAATTCTTGGCATCCAGATATATCTAGAGAGATTTATTGCCTGTGATTTCTTAGAAGACATATCTATGGGAAGAAGAAATCTTGAAGTTAGTACTTGCTGCCTCAATGAGGCTGCCTGTGCTAAAAGGGGTCTCTCACAATGAGCTCTTAACGAGACAACATATGAATTCCTCCTGATCTCGTCTGATAGGAAGTTCTAAAGCCAGTGCATTGTATCCCCTGCACCCATGAGTTTCATTCTGGACAATGTCAGCTACATGGAATGGCGAGACCAGACAAGAAGTGTGCTAAGAGTAGCTATGTCAGTTTATCCCAGGAAAGAAAAAGCCAGATTTTGAACAATTCTAAAAGGATAAAGACTGGACAGGTGCTCACCTGTGAGGAACTGGATAATTGAGGATTCTCTGCACCTTGAAGTCTTTAAACGAGGGATCAGCTACCTTGGCACGTGGGACCACAGGATAAGTACCCTTAGCGGGCCCCGACGGTTTGTTGACCTGGCGGATCACCGATTGTAGCTCCCACTGCTGCGGTTCGCCATCCTGGTTCAATGGGGGCTGCGGGAAGTGGCAGCCAGCACCATGCCGCTTCCTGCAGCCCCCTTTGAACGGGGACAGCGAACCGCAGCCAGTGGGAGCCACGATCGGTGAACCGCCAGGTAAACAAACTGGTGGGGCCCGCTAAGGGTGCTTACCCCTGCGGTCCCGTGTGCCAAGGTTGCTGATCCCTGCTTTGAACTATGAGATGAGGACTCAGACATAGGTTAGAGGTTTATTACAGGAATGAGATTCTGTGGCCTGCGTTGTGCAGGAGGTCAGACTAGATGATCATATTGGTCCCCTATGACCTTAAAGTCTATTGGGTTCAGCTTAGGACTATGAAGCTGGACTACAGCTGAAGTACTCATGAGTAAAGAGACACTCCAGGGTTCATCAGGATGCAGACGCCAGACCAGACCAGGGTTCTCCTGGGAGGAGACACACAAAGATTGGGGTGTTACTGACTTTAAAGGGAAAGTTATCAGGGCTTCACAACGTCAGAGAACTGACCTAGAGGCTGTGAAGGGATTTTGACGCTAGTAAACTATTAATATTTAGAGTCTGCTGTTTCTATGTTGTTTTAAAATATGTTGATCTGTT
Organism: Dermatemys mawii; assembly: GCA_007922305.1. Lineage (NCBI taxonomy): Eukaryota > Metazoa > Chordata > Testudines > Dermatemydidae > Dermatemys > Dermatemys mawii. The sequence goes on along the minus strand of ML677365.1, from coordinate 4,638,910 downwards.
ATTAACCATACAGAATGGTGTCAAGACTTTGCTCTGTGTCAGAGGTGGGTAGGTATAATAGGCCACTAGTATAAAATTATCCCTTTCATATGCACTGTACTGAAATGCTACAGCCTTGGGTAATATATGCTGAAAGTGAGAGCCCTACGTACAGTGCAGAAAAGAAGCACTTCCAACAGCTCCGCTAAGCCTTTCAAAAATGTTTACTGACAGATTCCATCACAACCTCCATCTCCTACAGGTACACTAGGTACGTAACTGATCTGTTTTGTCTGTATTTGAACTAGACCGTAAATTCCTTGAGGCAGAAATTGAGGGTAACATTTCCAGAAGCACTTACATGATTTAGGAGCCTGTTATTTTCAGAAGTGATTTAGGCACATAGGGAACTCTAAGATCTTGTCTACACATGGAAATAGCCCAGAACAGCTATTGCAGAATTCAGCACTAGCTCCTTCTAACAAAGTTGCACTCACCTCTCACGAGCACCCCCTGCCCAAGCGGATGTGCCTGCACTCTCTCTCTCTCTGTGGAGGGTCTTCAGTGACTCAGTCCTCCAGCCAAGTCATAAGCAATCTGTCTGTGAGATAAAAGCAAAACAAACTCTTCTGGGATACAAGTCCAACAGGGGTCTCTCTCAGTTTGTCCCTGCTCTGCAATAGAGCAGTGCTCCAGGGCTCCTTTTCTGGAGGCAGTGTCTTCACCCTCTCAGGGCCTTTCTGGCCCCAGCTCTTCAGCTGGGCCACTACGGTTCAGTTCCCCTTCTGGGGTGCCTCAAAATCCAGGCCAATTTCCCAGTAGCTGGCGGGGGCGGGGGAGGGGAAGAGGGGAACGGGAACCTGGGCCCACCATCTTCTCTTAGTCTCAGCCCAGGGACCCTATAGATAGTTATTTAAAGGGACATTGTGGATGGCCGCTGTGTTGCTGCTATAATTCCCTGGGACGCTTCCCCATGGCTCCAGCACATTCTTCACCCTTACTTCAGGGTCTTGTCCTTGTGGAGTCCCAGCTGCCAGCATGGAGTACCATCCACTCTCCCCCAGCTCTAACAAGGAACTGAACTCCTCTGGCCCTGCAGCAATTTTTATACTGACCTGCTGAGTCCTGACTGGCTGTTTCCCACACAGCCGCTCTAGGCACCTTGGAGGACCTCTCTACTGCCTTTTTCTGGGGCAGGATGTTGCAGGGCCACAAGGCCTCCAACCGGGGGCCTCAGGGCCGAGTCCTTCCCAACACATTCTCCTTGTGGACTCTCTTATTCAACATTAAGAATGCAGTTTCCAAATTTGATCTAATCCACTTTGAAAATGGATTAAGCTAAATTTCACGACAGCATTCTTAGTGCAGAATAAGTGTGTCCACATGGGAAATCAGTGAGCTATAACTACTGCACTTTAAATTCACACTCTGACTTATATTGCAACAGCTTTCCTATGTAGACAAGACAGGACCTTAGTCCCACTGATTTTCATTCCTAAGTGTCTAATTCACTTTTGAAAATATGATTCAGTGTACTAAGTTACCTAGGTGCTTTTTGAAAACTTTATCCGGTCTATTCTCATTTCTATGGGTTCTATACAATAACCAGTAGATGAAATATTATGAGAACAATCTGGGTTCCAACCAGGTATGCTATGTTGTCAATGAAAATTCACTGACAGATTTTCAAAAAAAACCTACTGCTTGGCTAAAACTCATCTTAATCACCTTTGTCGATGTTAAGAAAGCATACAGTCCTGTCCACAGAGAAACCATGTGGAATATTGCTAGAAGCTTTGGGGGATACCAGATAAGCTGATCAGCATAATAAGGAGTTTATATGATGGAAGTAGATGCACAATAAAATCAAATACAGCTGGGACGAAGGTTCAATATTGTGACTGGAGTTACACAAAGGTGTGAGTTATCACTGATCCTCTTTGCATTAGCAATATGCTGGGTGATGAAACAGGCAATGAAAACACCATGGGCTGTATAAAATGGATCAGTGAAGAGGAGTTACATTACCTTGATTTTGCCAATGACATTGTTTTACTAAGAATGACATTGAATGGAATCAGGGGCAGCAAAAACTGGACCAAAAGTACTTCAGAGAAAATCAAGGTTATGAAGATAGGAAACTGGACAACAGATGGAAAGGTGTACGTGGATGGAAAAGAAATCAAACAGATAGAAGAGTTCTGCTATATGGGGCATGTGATGACATTTAAAGGTGGCTGAGATAAAGATACTCATATGACATTAGGAAAAGCAAACACCACTTTTGGAAGGATGAACACCTTCTGGTCAAACTGGGATCTCCATTTCAAATTAATGTCAGATAATATCATGTGATGGTACTGAGCATGTTACTGTGTGAAGCAAAGATTTGGCTGATAACAGAGGCTAACAAAGAGAGACTGGAAGTTGCCCATCACAGATGGCTTAGGAGGATACTACACATTTCGTGGAAAAACAAAACAACAAATGCAAAAGTAAGGGAGCTGGCAGAGCAGGACATGTTAGAAAAATATCAAATCAAGAAGGCTCAGGTGGTTAAGACACGTGCACCATATGGAAAATGTAAAACAAGTTAAGCAAACATTGGATTGGTTACCAGAGGGAGGAAAGAGAAAGCAAGGAAGTCCAAGGAAGAACTGGCAGAAGACAGTGAGAGAGGAAACTGAATGCACTGGCATTACCGGTGAAGAAGTACCACAACTAGTGAGTGACCATAGTCAGTGGAGGAACTGAACTGCCTAACTTGACAGTGGCAAAGGAGAAACTAGGGTCTAACGTAAGCTTTTCTCCTTTGTTTTAAAATTATGAAGAATCTTCCTGGTTTTGACAAATTAAATAATGAAGAATGATTGATTATTGTTATAAGTCACTTGTTTTTATTATTGTAGTGCACTGGAGTCCCAACCGAGATTGGGTCCAGACAAATAACAACACAAATAGATAAGCCAGACAAAGTATTATCTCCATTTCACAGAGACCGACCTGAGGCACAGAGAGGTAGAAAACTTACCCAAGGTGACACAGGAATATTTTATTAGTGTAAAAACTGACCACAGAATTGCTCATTTGCAATATATAATACTCAGTCAAAACCTATATTAAGATGCAGTTAAGAGTGAGAGTACATCAGTAATTTAGGCATGTTACAATTATCCCCGAACCAATTATTATGAACCCAGGAAACTCTGAATTAAGGTTACACTTAAAAGAAACTGGAGCATGTTAAGGTATGGAAATGCACAGTTCAGGGACCCAAACAACCTTAACTTGTCCCGTAGTGACACCATGCAATGACCATATGATTATGCTTAAGGCATTTTAAGATTTGTGGTCTCAGATTAGTTTTAACTGATTTTTAAAGACACACAATTTTTTCTGTTCCCCCACCTCTCCCTGTTGTGTCCCTACATGGCTAGCTTGACCAGATGTTCCAATTTTATAGAACAGTCCCGATTGTTGAGTCTTTTTCTTATATAGGCTCCTATTACCTCCCACCCACTGTCTCATTTATTCACATTTCCTGTCTGGTCACCTTACTACATGACAGACTAAACTTTGCTACTTAACCAAAAACCGTCTAATTGGCTTCTTCATAAAGCTCTGTGATACCTCAGTTTTTATCAGTGAGGAAATTCCTTGGACTCAACTGTTCTGATAAATAATTACAAATAGCTCTCATACCAGCTTTGTGTCACTTGCAAAGAATGGGTTCATTCCTTCCCAGCTGCTGCAGTTTTGGAAATTCTTGCATATGTTTTTGTTGTCCCATCTGTCCCTAGTGGCTTTCCAAAGTTTGGGGGTTTGTAAGTTATTTGGTTTTGTTTGGGCATTTTTGCCCCTGAGCCAGCCTCACCTTCTCTCACAAAATTTGCTCCTGAATGCAGCAACAATGCTGATTTTTGACACCCTTAAGAATGGTCATTTCTCACCCACCACATCTCTGCATTTGCATCCTGCTTATTACAGTTCAAAGTGATTTTACTATTGGCCTTTTGACGTACGAGGCTCTCAAGGCTTCTTATTCTTGATGACTTTGACATTCACACTGATTCTGCTGATCAGCCATTTAAGAGCCGTTTGATTCTCTTGGCAGGAGATACATTCTGAAAATCCTATCTGCTCACAGCACAAATATTCTGTTCCCAGCATGTATTCAAAGGCCCCTCATCTCCCCTGAATTTTTTCCGTTTGTTTTGACATAGCCTGTTTAATTGTAAGTGTTATGGGAAAATGCTTTCTCTGATCAATACTTTACTTTTTCTTCTTTCCTGATTTCTCCATCCTCTTCTGGCATTTCCATTATTTAATGTTCACATCTAGAAATGGGCCAGCCAGCTTAGGAAACATCTTCTAATATATGTGAATCAGAAAAAACAGGGTCTTATTTTGACAACCATTATTTCTCTGACCTTGAGCTTTGAGTGCATTGATTGATTGTTCTTTGTGGTGTGCATGAAACACTATTTGGATGGTTTAAATAGTCTTATCACGTACAGAGTTTATTGCCTTCAGTCACTGTCATTATCCATATTGTTTCTGGGGTAGGGCCAAGAGGGTCTCCAAAAAAATCTGAACTAGGATTTACTGTGTTTTTCTTTGACCAATACAACTTGTGCTCACAGACATCACATACACAAATCAGACCTTGGGATAGTTCATTCTATGGCACAGGACTGATTTTTCTGATACCAATGTTGGGATATTAGCTGATTTTCTGAGCCTCATTCCTAACAAGACAGAACAGGCCAAGGTCCCATCTCTCATCCATGACTGTTTCCTCTGGTAATAGTCTCAAGCCTTCCAGCTTCCACAGGTTCCAATCATAATCATTCCAGGCCCTTGGATTCATATTGTCTTGCTCAGCCCACGTTCTTCAATTGTTCCCTCCTCTCTAGCTTCTAAGTCATTGCTGAATGTTCCTCAGGTTCTATCTATCTACCTCGGCTACTTAAATGACTCCCTATTACCATCACAGTAGTAAGTATCCACCTCATGCAGCTTGGTAGTAGCATTTCTGAGAAGAAGCCCAAGTCCTGGTGTGGAGCCTTATGTCAAGAGGTAAGCATGTGACTGGCCTTATGGTCAAGAGGGGAGCATGTGACCACAAATACCTGAACACAATTTGTAGAATTTTGAAAAGGTCTAGTACTTATTTGGCTCCCATTACTGCTAGCACCTCAGATTCTTTTTAAAGTACTTCCCTTTGATGTAAGGAAGTATTATTATCCCCATTTTACAGATAGGGTATCAAGACATAGAGACACAGAGCCCCAGATTTTTAAAGGTATTTTGGTGCTGTTCCATTCAGCATTGCAAGGCCTTAGGCCCAGATTTTTAAAGAGATTTAGGGATTGTTGCATTCAGCAGTACACTTAACTGATTTAGGAGCGTAATTCACTGTGATGGAGTGTACCAACCCTGCACGGAGCTAATGGGGGTGGACCAATCACTGTGGACCCAGGAGGCCACACACCCTTACCTTGCTGCATATGCTCCAGGTGGAAGAGCCAGATAAAAGGAGGCAACCCAGCTCAGTCAAGGCAGAGGAAGCAGGATGTGTACTGCGGGTTCCTGCAGAAGTACCTGTGATACTCCAGAAGATGGAGCCAGTAGATCCAGACTACGCCATGTACAACTCACTGACTGCAGAGACTGATGGAAAAGCCAAGCCGCCACCAGCTAAGGAGATGTCCAGCATGCACTAGTGGTAGGAAGTGACCCAAGGGAGGTGGTAGAAGTGGATACCTGAAACCCTGACGGGGAGTTCTCCGGCTTCATAGGGCCCTAGGTTGGAATGTGGTGGAAAGAGTGGGACCAAGTTCCTCTACTACACCCCAAGTGCTACTGCCTGCTTGAGCCAGGAAGCTTCAGGGCTCTAGACTGTTTGGTTTGCCTGCCCAGGGGCTACGGACTATTTGTTTATGTAATCCCATTGGGGACCCTGGAACCCACTTGATCACAATCACCTGCTTAACAGGGAGTCCCAACGACTGAGTGACCAACAGCCCCCATTGGCCCCGTACAGGGTTGGTACACTGTACTGTAATATAGATAATAAGACTAATATAGGGCTCAATAGTTTAAACTTATCCTTAAATATAAACTGCACAACATGAGAAAACTGCAGGAAAGGTGCTCATATTTAAATATCCTACATAACTGATCTAACACTATGCAGTGTAGTTGTAGCTATGTCGGTCCTAGGATCTTAGAGAGACAAGGTGGGTGAGGTAATATCTTTTACTGGACCAACTTCTATTGGTGAGCGAGAGACAAGCTTTCAAGCCACACAGAGCTCTTCTTCAGGTCTTCAGATCTGCCACTGACAGTTCAAGTCAACTCAATTTGTCTTAAGTTTCTGAGGTACCAGGTCAAAATAAATATTAGAAACTTCCATTATTATTTGTAATCTGGAATGAGCAGCTTTAAAGTACCTTTATATGAAAAGACCAAAATACTGTAATCAAAAGAATTAGAAAGCTGAGAGTGTGCCAACCTCTTTGAGGATAGTGAAAGAACAGAGAGGATTTTATATTTTCCACCTCTGTGCAAAATGTCACATTTTACAGTGAAGTTATGGTGAGAATGACAAGTGACATAAATCAGTTACTTTGATTTTGCTGTGGATGAAGCAATTATTTTAAATAGTTTGGAGTCAAGGTTGCTTGCCACTGTGCTTTTATTTGAATTCATTTGAAGTAACACTGCCTTCACCTCACTAAATAAAACTGGGTGAAGTAAGAAGGTGATGCATCTTCATTAAGGCTCATGTAGTAGCTCCAGCTGAACCATTATCATTAACAAACCCACCAGCCATATCTAACCTCGCTCCAATGTTTAAATCTAATAAACTCATTAACTCTTTTGTATGTGCCAACTATGACATTGCCTGAGGCACCTTCTATTGACATCCTTTCTGTGAGCTAGATCTAGCTACTGCCTGACACTAGCCTGAATTTCTTGTGTTGTCATCCCAACATTACAGAAGTTTGACTTGGATTTTTGCAAAGCCCTGTGTTAATATTTGTGTGAATGTGACCCCACTATCAGTTACTTAGTTGGATCCTTTCTATATTTTCAATTGTATTGAATTCACTAATTCCAAGTGGTAAAGGGTGGGTGCCTAGTGTTCCCACACATCTTTGCAGATGCAGTCGGGGCCAGTGGCTATTTGGGGGAGAAGGGTTGATGGGGGGGGGTTAGGTGCACTCACTGAACCTCTATTGAAAAATTTGTTTCCAAATCATAGCCAAGGATTCAAACTAAATAATAATGTGAAGAACAATAGAAAGAGTGATTCCCAAGTGTATTGGAAAATTATATAGTGAAGTCACTCTGCGTTTATTCACAGGATCATTGCTTACCCAGATTTGGATTTACCCTTTTATTAATGGAAGGGTGAATGTCTTCCCCTGTGCAGAAGGACAGTGCAAGACTCCTACAGAATATAAGTCCCCTATTTTGAAGTGGCACATGTTCTAACCCGCAGCACAGGGATAACTCTCACCTGAAAATGATTGTGAATCTCAACATGTTCACAGGGAATAGTTCGCAAGCACGCTAGAGGTAGAAATTTGTTCCATAAATTCTTCAGGAAATAATCCCCAGTAACCAATAGACTGATGGAAAACAGGATGGTTCATAAGCAATTTCTAAGCAGAACAAAAGAATAAATTAATTAGATAACTTATTCTTAACAAATAATTAGACTGGCTCTATTAAGGCCATAAATAATGGAACTTTTAATTGTTCTCTGTTGTAGAAGCAAGTTTTACTTTTGCTGTCTGGGCCTGATTCAAAGCCAATTGAAGTCTATTGACTTCAGTGGACTTGGGAATAAGCCCACTAGGCCTGCAGCTATGCTGCTTTGCTTTGCATCTTGTGCTGTCTTTTGTACCTGTACGAAGTGGGGTATCAGACACTACCAAATTAAATGAATAGTGTTTGACATTCACTTTGCATGGGTTCAGGAGCTGAGACAAGGCGCAGAATCAGGCCCCATATACATTTGACTGTAAGCAATGAGTTAAGTGTTCTGTGATGTTTTCGATTACATGGTTCTATGCAAAATGAAACTACACTGTGGTAGAAAAACCCCCTAAAACTTCCTCTTAACGGGTGTGGGAATCCTACTTTGTTCTGTGAATAGGAGTGTGGTTTTTTTTTTCTCTCTCTCTCTCTCTTAACTCTGCAGAGTTGCATTGAGATGAATAGGATGCTTGCGCTGTGCATTTCAATGGGACTTCACGTAATAAAACTGAAGGTTATAATATTGCCTGTTATAGGTCTCTGGGATGGGTGCAAAAAGAAAAAAAAAGGAAGGGGAAGGGAAAGTTCTTGCCAAGTGCTGTGGAACTTTAAGCAATGTCTGTGCCACATCTCCACAGCAACACACAGATACACATTCCATGCATCAACTCTCTGGAAACTAGCTGCACTCTAACCTTCAGTTCAGAGCTAGATGCCAGCCAAGTGTCCAGGTAATCTGACTCACTGAATTGCTGGAAGGACTGGTAGGGTTAAACTGGGATAATCTAAGTAGGTTGATAAAGGGCAGTTCAGATGCAGATGTTCAGTTTCCTGGAATTTGGTCCACAAGCTGGAGTCCTGAGCTGAATCAGGACTTAATCAGTTTAAGAGAATAAAGAGGAGAGTCTTTCTGGAAAGTCTTCCAAAGCCCAAAAAAGATATTCCGGGTGCTCATGGTCTCTGCAAGAGTTGAAAAGATTTCTTTTAGGATAGGTGTGATGGATAAACATTATTTAAAAGTGATTTTATTGTATGTATCTTAGTAGGAGGATACTCCAGTGGTTAGAACACTAATCTAGGACTTTGGAGACCAAGTTCAAAAGCCTGTTCTGCCACAGACTTCCTGTGTGACCTTGGGCAAGTCCCTTAGTCTCAGATTTTTAAAGCAGTGTTAGGCCTAAGTGACTTAGCAGACTGCATCCCAGTTTATTGACATTTAATGAAACTTAGCCTCCCATTAGCCAAGCTTTTAAAGGTATTTAGGGGCCTTACTCCCACTGACCTTTGAACGTCATTAAGTCATCTAAATCACTTTAAGTCAGATTTTAAAGGTATTTAGGCGTTGCTGTGCTCAGCATTGGAACACCTAACTGATTTAGGAGCCAAACTCTCCTTTCCAAAAGTGACTTAGGCACTAGGGAGCCAAAATCCCAGTGGCAGGTTTTGAAAATGTGATTGCGATGGGAGCCCTGCGTATTGAGCTGGACTGCTCCTGTTGGCCCCGTACAGGGTTGGTACACACCTTGGGTGGTACACTGTAACTGTAACATAGATAATAATAATAATATAGGGATCAACGGTTTAAACTTATCCTTAAATATAAACTGCACAACATGAGAAAACTGCAGGAAAGGTGCTCATATTTAAATATGCTACATAACTGATCTAACTCTATGCAGTGTAGTTGTAGCTATGTTGGTCCTAGGATCTTAGAGAGAAAAGGTTGGTGAGGTAATATCTTTTATTGGACCAACTTCTGTTGGTGAGCAAGAGATAAGCTTTCAAGCCACACAGAGCTCTTCTTCAGGTCTTCAGATATGCCACCTGATCTGCCACCTGTAACTATTTTAGTGTTACACTTAAATGCCCCTCTGAGACTAGGGCTCCATTATGCTAGGTGCTGTACAAATACATAACAAGACCCCAAGGAACTTACAATCCAACTGCCTGATCCTGTGCCCATTGAAAACCTCCATTGATGTCAATAGTGCAAACCCAAAGTAACCAAGACAGGAGTAACCAAGGGGAAGTGGTTGTGAAGTGACTTGTTCAAGCAAATCAGTGGCAGAGCAGGTCTCCTGAGTCCCAGTCTAGTGTTCTATCCACTAGCCCATGCTGCCTCCCCAATCACATGTTTATTATGATGTGGTACTTTGTGAAGACCTGTAGGAAACTGTGTCTGTTGTTAGTTCGACAGCAAGGTTATGACATTTCCTCAACTCACTGATTTGAGGGAGCACCAGGATTTTTCACAGCTTCATTCTCTCTCTTTTTAAATGGTTTTTCATGAGTTATGTGGCTGTTTCATCATGTGACAAAGACCCTGGCTCCTACAATCTGTCTCTTATGCCCACAAAGTCAGTGAGTCTCCACTCCTGTTGGCCTCCACAGGTGTCAGCCTTCACAGATCAGATGGCAGGATCAGGATCTGAGCCATCATTGCATTGTGAACAGGATGTGGAATTGGTTATATGTTATCATGCTGTAGAGTGATTGCTCTTCTTATTCATGGTATAACTCAATTAGGCGCTTTAGGCTGGAATCTCCAAGGTGCTGAGCACAGATTGAGACACGCTGAGCACCCTCAACTCCCAGTGAGATAGATTGGAGTAGAGAATATTCAGCACATCCTAGGTTTTTAAGGCCTGGTTTGACAAAACCCTGGCTGGGATAATTTAGTTGGGGTTGGTCCTGCTTTGAGCAGGGGGTTGGGCTAGATGACCTCCTGAGGTCTCTTCCAACCCTAAGCTTCTATGCTTCTAAGCTCATAACATCACCTTGTAGGATTAATCTATATATCTATGTATTTATATGACCCTCCCTTTATTCTTCAGGCACTCTGGTTCAGACCCCACGATTGCCCAAGCTGTGTTCATTGCAGGGCCTGGGGAGGAGGGAACAGTGCCCCTAGAACACCCTTTATGCTTTCTCAGTCCTGTAGTTGCTGGGGACCACTTCAGTCTCTGACATAACTTAGAGCAGCCTCAGGCTGTTCTAAATTAACCTGTCAGCAATAACTCTCTAGTCTCCGTTCCATCAACAGGGGATTGCTGAGCTCCAGGCATTCAAGCTCTACCCTCTAAATCTAGGGAAGTGGGAGCAAGTTACATAGAATCAGATATATTGGCTTTACACTATTGGGAAATTCCCTGGGGTAAAATCCTGGCCCCATTAGAGTCTATGAGGGTTTTGCTATTGACTTCAGTGGGCCAAGATTTCAACTCCTTGGTCAGGGGAATTTTTAGCTGCTCATTGAGGGCAGCTGTCCACTTCCCTTGTACCACCAGAGTGGGGTCAAGGGGATTGAGCCAGGATCTGGCCCCTCTACTATTTATGGCAACCAAAATATGACAGCTATAAATGTGATTGATTTCAATGGAATTAGGCACTTTTGGAAATCCCAATAGCTGCCTAAATGCCTTTAAAAATCTGGTCCTTAAGTCCCATTTTCAAAGGTGACTTAGGAGTCTTGCCACAGGTTGTGCTTGTCCTATAGTGCCCCCTCCTGACCTACTCTGGTACTGCAGACCCTTCCTGCTTCAGTTTTCCTTCTCTCTGGGCCGCTTAAGAATTCCACACCATCAAAGGGTGTAAGAAAAAATTCCTCTGCTGGGCTTCTACTTAATTATATACAAAGAAACTTGAAGTAAAGTTTCTCCCCTTAGTCTCAGGGGTCTCTTCTTTGGGACTCATGTTCTCAGTCTTGGCAACTCTGGCCTATAGTCTCCTTCCTAGGACTCAAGGGTGGCACAGACCTCCTCCTCGGGGACAGTCTCCATCCCGGCCTCTCTGGCCTGTATGCTTGATTGTACTTTGTAGCTTGCACTCTGAAGCACCTATCCCTGCCTATTGGTTGTATAGGGAGCTGGGCACCTAATTTGGGCTTTGCAGATCTCTGTGTTGTTCCTGTGATTTCTCTAGGCAAGTAAAGTTAGGTGCCAAAATGCTGAGCATTTCAATTCCTAGGTCCTTTTGTGCATCTACGGTCTAGGTCACTTCTGAAAATGAGATGCAGAATCCTTAGTCACTTAGATGCTACTGAAAACTTTACCCATAATCTTACTTGTTTGGCCCTCATAAGAACGGCCACACTGGGTCAGACCAAAGGTCCATCTAGGTCAGTATCCTGTCTTCCAACAGTGGCCAATGCCGGGGGTCTCAGAGGGAATGAACAGAATAGATAATCATCAAATATCCATTTGCTGTCACCCATTCCCAGCTTCTGGCAAACAGAGGCTAGGGACACCATCCCAGCCCAACAGATGAGAAAAAAATCCCCACTCAATAGATGAGAAAAATAACCAGATTCCTGTAAATAAATGCCGGAAGGAAATAGTTTCTGAAAGCTATGGTTTAGACACTTGAAGGAGCCCTACCAACATGTTTGAATTGTAAGGAGTATTCGCAGAAAATGAGTTTGAGAGAGCTGGCATATTAATCATTTATTGTGTTATTTGTGCAACATATTGTGCTGTGCTGTTATGATGTTATGTTTAATATTGCAGCTTAATGTGTGCTCCCCAGACCCTAGGGGTCCCATAAATGAGATTTAGGTTTGTCTAAAGCTTTCTCAGTGAGATACGTTGCAGATAAAGAAACACTTCATATTGTTCTATGTGATCATATGTAAAATAACACCAGTTGACTGTGTATTATCTTGACTTCACAAAACCCTACGGGAATCACTTCTGCAAGAATCCCATTCCATTTAATGGCACTTTGAACAGTAAAAGTAATCTGCATTAATACTGCAAAATAATGCATAGAAAGAAAAATGGATTTTCTGGTGCCATTTCAATGCATTTCTTCCCAAAAGAAAAAGAGGTCAGAAGCCAGAGCAAAAATTAACTTTTCCTCACCCCGTGTAAGATTTGGGAAGAGGCATCAACATGACATACAGCCAGCAGGGCAGTGTTATAAGCCTGTAACTTATTATCAATAGGTCAAGGTCCTTCTCTGGTGAAACATTTGAGGTGGTGATCCTCCATCTGTGCCAAAAGGCATGCTCAGAACTTAGGTGCACCTCAACCAGTACACAAAATGGGGAGGCCTAAATCCTGCCAACATTTCTCCTGGGAGTAAAATTGTGGTGCACATTAGCCATATGCTTTTAAAAATAGTTACTTCACCACATTGGCAGCAGGAAGTGCAAACACACAAATGACGCAGCTGATGGTAAGTGGAAGAAAGAAAAGGCCTAAAATTTGCTGTGGCACATCTCTCTCCCTCTGCCTCCTCCTTGCATTAGGGTTATCAGACATCTGGGTTTCCCCAACATTGTCTCTTTTTTGATCCTCTGCCCTTTGTCTGGGTGGATTTTTCAGATAAGAGGTATGTGGGGGATTTTCGCAAAGCAGACATTGCTGCTCAGAAAGAGCCTTAGTTGGTCCTTCCCCTGCATCTGCAACTGATTTGTCCCTCCCCTGCAGCTGGATGGGCAGGAAAATGTCCACTCTTGATTTAAATCTTTACATCATCCCTGCCCTTTAATTTTTGCCCATGACAAAGTTAAGCCCCAGAGTATTAAGGAATTGAAATTGTGGGTGCTCAGCTCCTTTCGTGGTGGGAAACACCCCTAGAATATGTACAATGCTTCATATTTACCAGACCTTGGATGCAAACTGGCAGTGTAGGAACCTGCAAAATGCTAAATGAAAATCAGCTTTATATTTTAAAAAATACCCATTAACTTTCCATATTGAGTCTAAAGTTTGGAGGGGGGGAAGTGTACGGAACTTGATAAAATATGTAGGATTTGCAGTCCTATAAATCAGGAAGAGACTGAACGATTATAATATTTTTCTTTAAAAAATTCTGGTGCCAAGTTTCCATCCAACATGATATCAAGAAATCAGGGTTGCAAAGTGCATGATTAACTAATTCGATGTAGCAAAATGATATTAAAAATAATATTGAAATGGCTATTACATACCATAATATCATAATAATGGGCCAAATCCGTGAGCCTTTACTCAGGTAAACTGCCCATTTATTTACTGTTGACTTTAGAGGGAGTTTTGCATGAATACAGGATTTTGCCCAATACTTTAGTTACACAGAACGACAATGACACTGGCTGAGCTCTCATTGAAGTCTATGGGATGCAAAAGGAACATGCCTTATATGGCAAACCAGTAAGTCCATTACACCCATACAATCTGCCTTTTGGGAAATTCAGCAGAATTGCATAGGTGTCATTTAGGACAGAATTTGGCCAGTATACTCTATAGGGCTAGGGGTGTCAGTTACCCAAGGTTTTCAAGCTGGTCATAAACATTTTGGCTGAGGCCACAGGGCCAAGCCATATGGTCATTCAGAACTGAAAGGACAGTGCTTTTCGAGATCTCATTGGAAACACTCTCTACACTGCATCATCGCACAGTAGAGAATACAGTAAAGAAGAAAGCAGACAAACACGGCGTGACTCAATGAGGTCTCGATCCCGACTGTGGCCTTTTGAGGACACTAATGCAACAGTGATGTTACGCTACATACAAAATGCTACACTGAAAGAATGTTATGTAGATTGCAAAGTCAAGCACTCATAAATTAGGAAATGACAGAATTAAGGCTGTCTGTGCATCTGCCCCCTTGTGCATATTCAGTAGAATTCAGACCCAGAAGAAAGGAAGGGCTGTCAGGGAGCTGGCTCTGTCCCCTTGATTCTTAGCTACAGACCTGGCCTGAGGACAGGCTGGAGCAGCCTGAGGCTGCTTGAACACATGCCAGCCGGCAACTGTTCCCAAGTATCATCCAGTTGCTGAACACAGAAATCTACACACCCCAGTTGCTCTTCCTTTTGGCCTAGGGTTGCCAACTTCCTACTCGCACAAGACTGAACAGCCTTGCGCCGTCCACACCTTTCCCTAAGTGCACCCTAGTCTAGGATGACCAGATGTCCCAGTTTTATAAGGACAGTCCTGATTTTTGGGTCTCTCTCTTATATAGGCTCCTATTACCCCCCACCCCATCCTGATTTTTCACATTTGCTTTCTGGTCATCCTACCC